>CM077168.1:24030641-24758141 GCA_039654105.1 Coreius guichenoti
GGACTATACATTATTTTGATAATTGGTCAAAAAATTAAATCTGTTAAATCTGATTCTGTTGCATAGAACTGAATGAAGAATAATATATTGATATTAATATATTGATATTAATTAGTGCTGGGGAAAAATTAATCGTGATTAATCGCATTACATAATATGTGTGTGTAGGCTTCTG
Organism: Coreius guichenoti; assembly: GCA_039654105.1. Taxonomy (NCBI): domain Eukaryota; kingdom Metazoa; phylum Chordata; class Actinopteri; order Cypriniformes; family Gobionidae; genus Coreius; species Coreius guichenoti. Next base: position 24,030,817 of record CM077168.1, read on the forward strand.
TGTATAATTATTATGTATATATAAATACACACACATGCCTGTATATATTTAAGAAATATTTGCATGTATATACTGTATATATAATTTATCTTTTTTTATAAAAAATATAACATTTTTCTTAAATATATACATGCATGTGTGTGTATTTCTATATACATAATAATTATACACAGTACACACACATATATTATGTAAACACAAACTTTTATTTTTGGATGCGATTAATCACGATTAATTTTTCACCAGCACTAATATTAATATATTGATATTTAATATTATTTGAATATAGGCCTATTTTCTGTCTAATTATTGTGTGTTACTTTAAATAAAAGTGTGGTTATTTTATTTTATTGGCTTGTATTTTTTAAATTCAGATTCAGTAAAATTATTGAATTTAATTAAAACATCTAATAATAATACAATTATACAAAAAACTAATTTAAAATAAATGAATAATTATTTTAAAAAAGTAATTTTCTGTTTCGGTTTTCGGCCAAGTGTATGCAGAATTTTCGGTTTCGGTTTCGGCCCAGAATTTTCATTTCGGTGCATCCCTAATTTAAATGCCAGTCTCATCAGCACCTTTTGCCTCATGCACACCCACCACCCGTCAGTCTCCAGATGCGTGTCTTTGTGTCTCTCCCAACCTTCGTGTCTCTCCCAACATCGGCCTACAAGTGCTTTTCCTTGGGCTATGTAATCCAAGGCCGTAACCATGTCTTGAACATTAGGGGGGATGGTAGTAATGGCCTTTGTTTAAAGGAATGAAATAATTATAGGAGGGATTTGGAATAAAGAAATAGAAATACGAACATTAAAAGAACTCAAATTTATTGTAAAGTAATGCATTTGAACTGTTCGCAAATACTATTTTTAATTTAAAATATGCACACATTCACGCATTCACATTGATTACGTCTACATTAATCCAGATAATTTTGAACTTTTTCTCCACATTTTGACAGAGAGACAGTGTTTTTTTTTTTGTCCTGCGAAACCTGAGCTTTTTGAAAACGCTCTCTAAGGGGGATCCATTTGAAAACGCCATTTTCGTGTTTACTGTAACAAAATTATATGATCAATAAGTTATGACAACATATGTTTTTACATTGCTTTAACTCATCAAAATAAGTTAAGTAATTTTTAACTTTTTTTTATTAGTTAAACAAGATTCAATCATTATTTGAATAAGTCTGTTTAATGTAATTTAAGTTGCAATGACTTAAACATTGTACTTAAAAATTTAAGGCAGCAACTTTTTTTTGGCAGTGTTGTAGTTGGACTTTGAGAATAGAGGTATTCGAAAATTCTGGCGTATGTTTAGTCATGTGACGCATATTGTACCTATAGTCTATAAATCTATGGTTATGCCAGCATGTGCCAGGTATGTGCCATTCACTTACACTCTGTTGTGGAAGATAAAAGTTACTTTGTACAATCTTAATATTACATTGCTGCTAAAATGACAGAAAATTAACTCGCAATTGCTGTCCTGCATCAAAACACGAAGGCAATTGTGTTTTAGCCCATAAGTGGAATGGCGATTGAGAATGACCTGAATGCACCACTAAGTGGTTGGAAATTTTGCCAATAAAATGATTGCGCTACAAAAATAGCGTGAGAACTTTGTCTGGTCTCTCTGTATCATCTCAGTGAGCTTTTATTATGTTTTGCACAGTAAAATGATTTAGGCATTTTCCGATGTTAAGTGTAGAAACATTTGGAAAACACTTGAAAAGGCTAACGTGGACAGAGAGCATTTTGAAACGAAAAAAAAAAACGTTTTCAAATGTATCCCGATTAATGTAGCTGTATCCTTAATTGTGTACCTAATATGACAAAAAAGGGCTCTTTTAATGTTTCTTTTCTCATCACATTTGGCTTGGAATGACATGAATCATGTAATGTTTTCAATTCAAAATGGAGAAATTTGACAAAAAATCAAGTGGTTTGCATCACTTGATATTACTGTTAGTCGACTAAGATTTCTATCGTAAAAGAGTTGTCAAATATTAGAGTCTATGGTGGGTATAGCCCTGGCGTAATCCACCTTACCCTAAAGGCTTTGGCTCCCATCACTGCCGCTGTCATGCTGGGCTGCTATATCCATCATTTAGTCAATGAGAAGTAATGACAGAGTAGAGCAAAACAACAGCAGTCTGTCTGCGGGTTCCTGTTTGAAGGGAAACACACCAGGTTGCTATGAGACGCAGCCCCAGTGGAGCAGGAGCCGGGGCCGCAGACACAGAGGCATTCTGGGATTTGAGACCGATTCAGTCTTTATGATCAGGTGCTGACTGGAAATGAACAGGCTGCTTCTGTGGCGTTTTTGATGTTGTAAATGTTGACATCATGTAACAGGGATTTGAATATTCATGAGCCCGGGAGAAAAGGGGCGGTCTTTGGACAGAAAGAGAAAGAGAGAGGCTGTGGCGGAGACAGGAAGTTCTCAATCATGGCTGAGAGGAAACATGTTGTGTATGAGTGTGTGAGCAAGAAAGCAGAGAAGAGAAAGAGTGAGCGAGAGTAATGAGAAAGTGTTTGTCGAGGGTGAGCTGTTCGTTATTCTGATTTATGTGTTAGACACATTAATGGTGGAATGGCACGCAGCCGTTCTCCTCCTCCACGATTGCGAGCTACTGATGGCCACATTGCAGAGAGACAGAGAGCTGCTACTCACACTCAGTCTTCCTCTGTTTGTGTGTGTGGTTATCTGTGATCATGCAGGATTCAGCATATGTTAAGGTTTAACCCGTGACTAATCGCATTGCCTGTGCTGGATCACGGCTGTGTTCTGAGAACGCCGACCCTCCAGTCTTGGACTTCATAAAGACCACCACACGTCTACTTGTTCTAATAGAATTCCTGTAGCTCAAACAATAGAACGTGGCGCTAACAACGTAAGTTACGTTTACGTTTAAAAAGTTATAAAGGATATAAAATACGTTTTTTTTTTTTTTTTTTTTTTTTTTTTTAAATCATGCCATAATTATTGGCACCCTTTTATGAAATACTTTTTGCAACCTCCTTTTGCCAAGATAACAGCTCTGAGTCTTCTTCTATAACGCCTGATGAGTTTGGAGAACACCTGACAAGAGATCAGACACCATTTCTCCATACAGAATCCCTCCAGATCCTTCAGATTCCCAGCTCCATGTTGGTGCTTCTTCTCTTCAGTTCACCCCACTCATTTTCTATAGGGTTCAGGTCAGGGGACTAGGACGGCCATGGCAGAAGCTTCATTTTGTGCTCAGTGACACATTTGTGTGTTGATTTTAATGTTTGTTTTGGATCGTTGTCCTGATGGAAGATCCAACCACGGCCCATTATAAGATTTCTAGCAGAGGCCGTCAGGTTTTGATTTTTTATTTGCTGGTATTTGCTAGAATCCATTATACCATGTATCTGAACAAGATGCCCAGGACCTCCAGCAAAAAAATAGGCCCACAACATTTAAGATCCAGCGGTATTTTTAACCGTGGGCATGGGATATTTTTTATCCCTGTTTACACCAAACCCATCTGATTTGCTGTCAAATAGCTCTTTTTATAGTTTCATCTGATCATAGAACCAGGTCCCTTTTGAATTTCCAGTCATGTCTGACAACTGAATATGCTGGAGTTTGTTTCTGGATGAGCAAGAAGAATTTTTCTTGAAACCCTCCCAAACAACATGAGGTGATGTAGGGGTTGTTTTTTTTTTAGGCTTTCTGACCCCAAGACTCAACTAATCTCTGCGATTCTCCATCTGTGATCCTTGGAGAGTCTTTGGCCACTCAAACTTTCCTGCATTAAGACAATATAGACACACGTCCTCTTTCAGGTAGATTTGTAACATCTTTAGTTGACTGGAACTTCTTAATTATTGCCCTGATGGTGGAAATGGGAATTTTCAATGCTTTAGCTATTTTCTTACAGCCACTTTCTATTTTGTGAAGCTCAACAATCTTTTGCTGCACATCAGAACTATATTCTTTGGCTTTACTCATTGTGATGAATGATTAAGGGAATTTGGCCTTTGTGTTTCCTCATATTTATACTCCTGTGGAACAAGACATCATAGCTGGACTTTCCATTCTTTTACTTCAATGAAAGGTTAGGTTTTTTGCGAATTTTTTGATAGATCAAAAGGATAAACAATGCAGATTTATTTTTACAGCCATCTTTGATCATATTTACCAGGGGTGCCAATAATTCTGACCACAACTGTGTATATGCATATACACAATAGAGTGGTGCAGGTATGCCGTCACTTTGTAGGCCAACCGGCAGTTAGCATCGCACTGGTTCCCTCGAGAAAAACCCAATAGGATTTTCCCATAGGCTTTTGGATTATTGCAAAAAAAAAGCTCTGTGATCAACAAAAGTTTATGATACTTGCACGTTTTGTCCATCAAGATAATTATCACAGGTGAACACAACTTTTATAAATTTTGAAGTCTAAATGCATTCGCCAGAAGTAAAAAAGCTAAAGGTAAGCTATAAACGGACTACACCACGGTCCCACGAATTCAACGTCACCATCACTAAGCTTCCGACAACTCTTCCGGTTTTTATCTAAAAACATTTTCCCAGAACGTTTGCGTTAGAATAGTTTATAGGAGCACAATTATGAGCATAATGAGGCTGTAAAATTGGACTGAGGTTACCTGCCCGGCGTGATGACGTTTAATCTCCTCGACAGCCTCTGTAGTCTCATTTAGCCACTTGTTAGCAACCGCCTTTTTCAAGACACATAACAGCTTCAAAAAATCACGAGTTTGGTAATACAGATATATTTTATGTCATACAATAAAACGTGAAAGTGTTTTGAGCTTGTGTTCACCACAGACCTTATTTCAGCCATTTAACCAAAACACCATTCAAAAAAAACGATTGACTTCGGGACGATGGAACCGGAAGTGCTAAAGTGGAATCTAAAACAAAAATCCAGAAAATCACATTGTATGATTTTTAAATAATTAATTTGCATTTTATTGCATGACATAAGTATTTGATCACCTACCAACCAGTAAGAATTCCGGCTCTCACAGACCTGTTAGTTTTTCTTTAAGAAGCCCTCCTGTTCTCCACTCATTACCTGTATTAACTGCACCTGTTTGAACTCGTTACCTGTATAAAAGACACCTGTCCACACACTCAATCAAACAGACTCCAACCTCTCCACAATGGCCAAGACCAGAGAGCTGTGTAAGGACATCAGGGATAAAATTGTAGACGTGCACAAGGCTGGGATGGGCTACAGGACAATAGGCAAGCAGCTTGGTGAGAAGGCAACAACTGTTGGCGCAATTATTAGAAAATGGAAGAAGTTCAAGATGACGGTCAATCTCCCTCGGTCTGGGGCACCATGCAAGATCTCACCTCGTGGGGCATCAACGATCATGAGGAAGGTGAGGGATCAGCCCAGAACTACACGGCAGGACCTGGTCAATGACCTGAAGAGAGCTGGGACCACAGTCTCAAAGAAAACCATTAGTAACACACTACGCCGTCATGGATTAAAATCCTGCAGCGCACGCAAGGTCCCCCTGCTCAAGCCAGCGCATGTCCAGGCCCATCTGAAGTTTGCCAATGACCATCTGGATGATCCAGAGGAGGAATGGGAGAAGGTCATGTGGTCTGATGAGACAAAAATAGAGCTTTTTGGTCTAAACTCCACTCGCCGTGTTTGGAGGAAGAAGAAGGATGAGGGGAGGATGGATGGGGCCATGTATCGCGAGATCTTGGCCAACAACCTCCTTTCCTCAGTAAGAGCATTGAAGATGGGTCGTGGCTGTGTCTTCCAGCATGACAACGACCTGAAACACACAGCCAGGGCAACTAAGGAGTGGCTCCGTAAGAAGCATCTCAAGGTCCTGGAGTGGCCTAGCCAGTCTCCAGACCTGAACCCAATAGAAAATCTTTGGAGGGAGCTGAAAGTCCGTATTGCCCAGCGACAGCCCCGAAACCTGAAGGATCTGGAGAAGGTCTGTATGGAGGAGTGGGCCAAAATCCCTGCTGCAGTGTGTGCAAACCTGGTCAAGAACTACAGGAAACGTATGATCTCTGTAATTGCAAACAAAGGTTTCTCTACCAAATATTAAGTTCTGCTTTTCTGATGTATCAAATACTTATGTCATGCAATAAAATGCAAATTAATTACTTAAAAATCATACAATGTGATTTTCTAGATTTTTAGATTCCGTCACTCACAGTTGAAGAGTACCTATGATAAAAATTACAGACTTCTACATGCTTTGTAAGTGGGCAAACCTGCACAATAGGCAGTGTATCAAATACTTGTTCTCCCCACTGTATATAATTTTTTTTTAAGCAAGGCTGCACTAAATTGAGCAAAAGGGACAGTAAAGACATTTATAATGTTACAAATAGATCTATTTCAAATAAATGCTGTTCTTTTGAACTTTCTATTGATTAAAGAATCTTGAAAAAATCCAACCATTTGTATCATTGATAATAAGAAATATTTCTTGATCACCATATCAACATTTTAGAATGATCATGTGACACTGAAGACTGGAGTAATGAATGGGAGAGGGAATGCTGAAATTTCAGCTTTGCATCACAGGAATAAATTGCATTTTAAAATTTGCTAAAATGAAACAGTTATTTTAACTTTCACAGTATTGCTGTTTTACTGTATTTTTGATCAAATAAATGCTGCCTTGGTGTGCATAAGAGACTTACTCACCCTAAACTTTCGTCTCACAGTATGTACAGGCATTTTTTTTGTACAGATGTACAGTTTATCAATTTAATTATCAATTTAAATTTTTTTACATGCTTGTAAAATAAAATTTTATGAAGGAAAGAACACAAACTCCCAAAATTATGAAATTGTCCAACATGAAAGTCGTCATCTGTGCTAGTTAACTGTATGTCACAGCTCTCCAGTTCACCGGAACACAGCTCGTCTTTCCGATCATAGATGTTTTATGACAATCGTCTGCCACATTTGCTGGCACTGGAGAAAATGTGACCCAAAAAAAAAAATTTCTATAAAATTCCAGGATTGAAGTGTCACAATAAGAAATCCAGTGGTATAAGCAATTTATATCCTAACACATAGTTCATATTGTTTAAGGCACAACGTATATATGTCAGCAGTGACATAAAATATGGCTTTAATTCACCATTACAGACAAAAGAGGGGGTAATATTTCTGCTTCTTTTACTCTGTTCAAACTCAAGAGGGTTTGCTCTTTTTATTACCACTAAAAAACGCTAAAGACTTGAGATGGGTCTCGTTTCAGGCACTCTTTTTTTTTAAATTATTTCTGGCAGCCATGGATGCCAAGAACAAACAAATGGCAGTGAAATGTATGACACATAAACAAACCCAAACGTGGAAGTATTTGACCTTTTCTTTCTCGCTGATCCTAGCTTCAACATGAAAGAACAAAAACAAGCTCTACCGCCCATGCAGGTGGGGCTTGAGACTGACAGTAGTAGTTGTTTGACACAAGCTTGTTCATTTTAACCTCTCAAAATGAGAAATTAAAAGCTGTGTCTGTGTGCTTTATGTGCGATAAAAGTCATTAATGCCAGTAGTACAGAACATCCACATTAGGCCAGGGTGGTAATTAAATAAAACATATGCAAAGACAGTTGTATTAATTCAGTTTATGCACATTAGGAACAAGTTAGCCAAAGGTCCAGTTCTGTGTGTCTGAACAGTGTCTCCCTGGGGATTTGTAAGAACCCATCGTGGGCACCCAGCACGGCTGCGCTCTTCTCCTCTGTGCTCGTGGAACAAAGTAAAATGCCTGACATGTTTTTTTTCTTCTTCTTCTCTTTCTCACTTGTTCTACCTCCTTTGTTGAATTCTCAGGTTCAGGGAACAGAGGCCTAAGGGTAGAGATAGAGGCGGTGCACTGTAAACATTTGGTAATTAGGAGCCCAGAATATCCGCTATCATTGCATATTGTATTCCGCCAATGAGGGAGGTAAAGGGGGCTGTTGTCTCTCTCTCTCTCTCTCTCTCTCTCTCTCTCTCTCTCTCTCTCTCTCTCTCTCTCTCTCTCTCTCTCTCTCTCTCTATATATATATATATATATATATATATATATATAAAAATTTGTTTGTTTTTTTTCACCACTTTTCCTACTGTCAGGCACTCTTGTGGTACACTTGTGGTACGTAGGGTTGATCATCCTGTGACTGAGGCCCCTGGCATCATTAATGTTAATTAAAAGCAGTTTCACAGGCACATCTCAAGCTACGCCCTGCTGACTACGATGAAGTGCACCACAGCGCCCCCTCAGGCTGAATGAACAACACAACCCCATTCTGTCGTGATAATTCACCTTAAAAAAAGAAAAACTAAATTCTTACATAATTTACTCACCGTTCCAAACCTGTTTACTCATTCCAAACCTGTAAGACTGTACCTGTATTTGATACAACGAAAGTCAATGGGGTCCAAAACAACATTTGGAACCCATTGACTTTCACTGTATGGACAATAAATAAGTAAATAAATAAAAAAAAATATATATATATATATATATTTATAATTATATGTTTATATATTTTTTACACTTACAGTCATGGTCAGAATTATGGGGACCCTTGGTAAATATGAACAAAGAAGCCTGTAAAAATCAATTGTTAATCATTTTAATCTTTTATTAAAAAAATTCACAAAAATCTAACCTTTCATTGAAGTAAAATAATTGAAAATGTGGGGAAAATCTCTATGAAAGAAATATTTTTCTCCAAAGCATGTTGGCCACAATTATTGGCATTTTTTTTATTAAATACTAACAGCTCTGAGTCTTGTTCTATAATGCCTGATGAGTTTGGAGAACACCTGACAAGAGTTCAGAGACCATTCCTCCAGATCCATCAGATTCCCAGCTTCATGTTGGTGCTTCTTCTCTTCAGTTCACCCCACTCATTTTCTATAAGGTTCAGGTCAGGGGACCTTTGCACCCAAAGCCATCTAGTGGGTTTGCTGCCAAAAATCTTTTTTTTTTTTTAGCTTCATCTGACCATAGAAACCAGTCCCATTTGAAGTTCTATTAGTGTCTGACAAACTGAATATACTGGAGTTTGTTTTTTGGATGAGCGAGGAGGATTTTTCTCGAAACCCTCCCAAACAACATGTTTTTTTTTGTTTGTTTTTTTTAAGGCTTTCTGACCCCATGACCAAACTAATTTCTGCAATTCTCCAGCTGTGATCCTTGGAAAGTCTTTGGCCACTCCAACTCTCCTCCTCACCGTGTATTAGATACACACGTCCTCATCCAGGCAGATTTGTAACATCTTTAGTTGATTGGAACTTCTTAATTATTGCCCTGATGGTGGAAATGGGAATTTTCAATGCTTTAGCTATTTTCCTACAGCCACTTTCTACAAACCCGATTCCAAAAAAGTTGGGACACTGTACAAATTATGAATAAAAACAGAATGCAATGATGTGGAAGTTTCAAATTTCAATATTTTATTCAGAATACAACAGATGGCATATCAAATGTTTAAACTGAGAAAATGTATAATTTTAAAGGAAAAATAAGTTGATTTTAAATTTCATGGCATCAACACATCTCAAAAAAGTTGGGACAAGGCCATGTTTACCACTGTGTGACATCCCCTCTTCTTTTTATAACAGTCTGCAAACGTCTGGGGACTGAGGAGACAAGTTGCTCAAGTTTAGGAATAGGAATGTTGTCCCATTCTTGTCTAATACAGGCTTCTAGTTGCTCAACTGTCAACTGCATCTTCCTCTTTATGATGCGCCAAATGTTTTCTATGGGTGAAAGATCTGGACTGCAGGCTGGCCATTTCAGTACCCGGATCCTTCTTCTACGCAGCCATGATGTTGTAATTGATGCAGTATGTGGTCTGGCATTGTCATGTTGGAAAATGCAAGGTCTTCCCTGAAAGAGACGACGTCTGGATGGGAGCATATGTTGTTCTAGAACTTGGATATACCTTTCAGCATTGATGGTGCCTTTCCAGATGTGTAAGCTGCCCATGCCACACGCACTCATGCAACCCCATACCATCAGAGAGGCAGGCTTCTGAACTGAGCGCTGATGACAACTTGGGTTGTCCTTGTCCTCTTTAGTCCGGATGACATGGCGTCCCAGTTTTCCAAAAAGAACTTCAAATTTTGATTCGTCTGACCACAGAACAGTTTTCCACTTTGCCACAGTCCATTTTAAATGAGCCTTGGCCCAGAGAAAACGCCTGCGCTTCTGGATCATGTTTAGATATGGCTTCTTTTTTGACCTATAGAGTTTTAGCCGGCAACGGTGAACGGCACGGTGGATTGTGTTCACCGACAATGTTTTCTGGAAGTATTCCTGAGCCCATGTTGTGATTTCCATTACAGTAGCATTCCTGTATGTGATGCAGTGCCGTCTAAGGGCCCGAAGATCACGGGCATCCAGTATGGTTTTCCGGCCTTGACCCTTACGCACAGAGATTGTTCCAGATTCTCTGAATCTTTGGATGATATTATGCACTGTAGATGATGATAACTTCAAACTCTTTGCAATTTTTCTCTGAGAAACTCCTTTCTGATATTGCTCCACTATTTTTCGCCGCAGCATTGGGGGAATTGGTGATCCTCTGCCCATCTTGACTTCTGAGAGACACTGCCACTCTGAGAGGCTCTTTTTATACCCAATCATGTTGCCAATTGACCTAATAAGTTGCAAATTGGTCCTCCAGCTGTTCCTTATATGTACATTTAACTTTTCCGGCCTCTTATTGCTACCTGTCCCAACTTTTTTGGAATGTGTAGCTCTCATGAAATCCAAAATGAGCCAATATTTGGCATGACATTTCAAAATGTCTCACTTTCAACATTTGATATGCTATCTATATTCTATTGTGAATAATATATAAGTTTATGAGATTTGTAAATTATTGCATTCCTTTTTTATTCACAATTTGTACAGTGTCCCAACTTTTTTGGAATCGGGTTTGTATTTTGTGAAGCTCAACAATCTTTTGCTGCACATCAGAACTATATTCTTTGGTTTTACTCATTGTGATTGATTGATTGATTAAGGGAATTTGACCTTTGTGTTTCCTCATATTTATGAGGAAGTCAGGGCTAGACAATTTCATGCTCCTAGTCACCCTGGTGTGCTAAAACATGTAAATATTAATAATTTACAAAAAAATTCTAGGGGTGCCAATAATTGTGGCCAATGTGTTTTGGACAAAAAAGATTTATTTCATAATGTGATTTTTCCCTTCTTTTACTTGCAATGAAAGGTTCGATTTTTGCGATTGTTTTTTTGTTGTTTTTTTTGTTGTTGTTTTTTTTTTAATGAAAGATCAAAAGGATAAACAATGCAGATTTATTTTTACAGCCATCTTTGATAATATTTACCAGGGATGCCAAGAATTCTGGCCATGACTATATACATTTCCTATATATGTGTGTGTGTGTGTGTGTATATATATATATATATATATATATAAAATATATTGTACTGTGTTAATATGAATTTACCGTATTGATTTTCCACAGTATTTTAAAGTACACCCTGCATTGTGTTGTGTTAGAGTTAAAAGGACATGTCCATAAACTTTATGGATAATGTCATGGCAGAAAATTACCACCACCTTTTTTTTTTTTTTTTTCTTTTTCTTGTACAGGCTTTGAATGACATTGTGGCTCAAAATGAATCTCTTAATGCTACACACACAAAATTAAATTTCACAGTATAACTGTCTCAAGATTGTCGACTGTCATGTGTGATCTCAATTGGCCTTTACAGTGACAGCCTTTGCAATTTCGTAGCAGTCGGACTCGTACCAAAATGCTTTGTGTTAGCGTCACACATGTGCTCTCGTGCATTAGCATAAGACACAGTCGTGTGCAAAATGAAGCGGTCAGGATGTGTCTGATTTCAGTTCTGATTGAAGATCAGAAGATGAGCTCTGCATCAGCTCTGTGGGCAGTGGCGGTTTGTTGGTGATGGCAGTGGCACAAAGGCTGTCATTGTTTTAATGGGAGGCGGGCCATGCTGGGCTGTAATTAGCTTGCTGCAGGTTGCTGGGCCCAGCTCATTTGTGTCAGGCGGCGGGTAATTGTGTTGTAAAGTGCGGGGCGAGTGAGTGATGGCGTAGGCCAGCGCTGCAGGTGATTTGTGGGGCTATGGCCTTGCTGTACGCATTACTAAGCCATCTTGATGTATTTACTTATGCCATGCAAATAAAATCAGAGAATCAAGAGTGCGGAGAGCCCCTGCTAAGATACCGGCAGAACAGTGACGCTAGAATGAGAGAGAGAGAGGGAAATATGGAGGTGTATATTTGTGTTTTTATGTATTGTTATAGTGTCGTAAAGAGCTGAGTGAATTAAAGTGGGAGGAGGGGTGGGTGTGAGCTTGTTTATATGCACGAGAAAGCTTCATAAAAACAGGTTAGTGTGTGTGTGTGTGTGTGCATGCGTGTGTCTGTTTGCTGCAGGCTAGTGTACTATGTCTGCTCTCCTTCCTGATGTTGGGAGCTGTGTAAGAACAGACACTGCAGGCAGGCCCCCAGGCAGCCCTCGGGGCCTTTAAGACAACAGAGAGACACTCACCTGTTGTTACACACACACACTCACATGAATAGTCGAATGCACAACACGTATACAAATCTGAGGCGGTGAGAATGAATTGATTCATCCACCTTTCAGTTGGCCAGTCTCCCTCTCGATTTCGTCTCTCTCTCTTTGAGACCACTTAATTCCCACGTATCCACTCAAACATCACTTCAATCAGAGATTAAATAATTAAAAAAAGGAATAAAAGGCAGGACAAAAACATACCTTCAGTAACGCAATGGCTAAATCAAAGTTGAGGTGCTGAGGAGAGGTAGCTATTAGCACAACATGCATTTATTATGAGATACAGAAGGCAGGGTTTAATTACATGATGAAGTTGACCTGGTGTATTTTGCTGCGAGTGTCACAGGTTTATGCAAAGCCAGTCATTATCACTGTCAGGGAGAAGGAAAGCCAGGTTCCGCTTTCATGGCTGAAGGTGTCATTAGAGCTGTCTGAGATCCTGCCTAAACGTTCCTCTGCATCCTTACACACTGCTTTAACCCTGTAAAGCTTGACATATGAAATAATAATAGAAATATATATTTTTATGGAGTTTATTAAACCTTTAGACAAAATATGAAAAAAAAAAAAAAAATCAGTTTGCATATATGCATTTTATGTTTTGTATCATATTGGATACATCAAGCTTTTATGTCACAAATACACTGTAAAATGTTTTTTCCGAAGTTGTAAACAAATATTATTGGAGTATGTCATACAAGAAAATACTACTTCAGTCTTTCAGTCTTCAGTTTTATTTAGAGGCCCAAATTGTGCAAAAATATGCAATTTGGTCCAGATGATTCTATCTATATGGCCAAAAATTAAAATGGAATTCTGATAGCTTGTAACGTAAATCAATGAGATTCTAATAACAATATATCAGACTACTTGCATAAACAGTATATCAGTTGTCACTCTATATCTCCTGATAATATGTCTTAGTAAGCTGATATTTAAATGCTTGGTTTTATTTTCAAAGCTTTGTAGTTTTAATTGTGGCAGTTAATAATGCAATGCAATACAATGATGATTGAGATATGTACGTATAAACGTTCCTCAAAGCCTGGTGTATCATATATGTAAACTAAAAGTTGCTTCAGTCTAGTAAATGTTCATCTTGAAGTGTTACTAACAAGTTTCTTACATTTACTCTATAAAAACACACACAGCAAAAAGACACGTGTACCACAACCTGATGGGGGACATTTTTACAACTAGGCCTATACTAAAAGGCCTTTAACTTGCTAAAAAGTATAAACGATCAATCAGAGGGCAGAAGGCATTGTGGATTGTGTGCAACAGGTTTTTCAGCAGTTTTGATTATGTTGTATGTATGTATGTATCAATGTTGATGTTGTATGTATGTATGTACAGTGGGGAGAACAAGTATTTGATACACTGCCGATTTTGCAGGTTTGCCCACTTACAAAGCATGTAGAAGTCTGTAAAATGTATCATAGGTACTCTTCAACTGTGAGTGACGGAATCTTGATTTTTAAGTAATTAATTTGCATTTTATTGCATGACATAAGTATTTAATACATCAGAAAAGCAGAACTTAATATTTGGTACAGAAACCTTTGTTTGCAATTACAGAGATCATACGTTTCCTGTAGTTCTTGACCAGGTTTGTACACACTGCAGCAGGGATTTTGGCTACTCCTTAGTTGCCCTGGCTGTGTGTTTCGGGTCGTTGTCATGCTGGAAGACCCAGCCACGACCCATCTTCAATGCTCTTACTGAGGGAAGGAGGTTGTTGGCCAAGATCTCACGATACATGGCCCCATCCATCCTCCCCTCAATACGGTGCAGTCGTCCTGTCCCCTTTGCAGAAAAGCATCCCCAAAGAATGATGTTTCCACCTCCATGCTTCACGGTTGGGATGATGTTCTTGGGGTTGTACTCATCCTTCTTCTTCCTCCAAACACGGCGAGTGGAGTTTAGACCAAAAAGCTCTATTTTTGTCTCATCAGACCACATGACCTTCTCCCATTCCTCCTCTGGATCATCCAACTTGGCAAACTTCAGACGGGCCTGGACATGCGCTGGCTTGAGCAAGGGGACCTTGCATGCGCTGCAGGATTTTAATCCATGACGGTGTAGTGTGTTACTAATGGTTTTCTTTGAGACTGTGGTCCCAGCTCTCTTCAGGTCATTGACCAGGTCCTGCCGTGTAGTTCTGGGCTGATCCCTCACCTTCCTCATGATTATTGATGCCCCACGAGGTGAGATCTTGCATGGTGCCCCAGACCGAGGGAGATTGACCGTCATCTTGAACTTCTTCCATTTTCTAATAATTGCACCAACAGTTGTTGCCTTCTCACGAAGCTGCTTGCCTATTGTCCTGTAGCTTATCCCAGCCTTGTGTCAGGTCTACAATTTTATCTCTGATGTCCTTACACAGCTCTCTGGTCTTGGCTATTGTGGAGAGGTTGGAGTCTGTTTGATTGAGTGTGTGGACAGGTGTCTTTTATGCAGGTAACGAGTTCAAACAGGTGCAGTTAATACAGGTAATGAGTGGAGAACAGGAGGGCTTCTTAAAGAAAAACTAACAGGTCTGTGAGAGCCGGAATTCTTACTGGTTGGTAGGTGATCAAATACTTATGCAATAAAATGCAAATTAATTATTTAAAAATCATACAATGTGATTTTCTGGATTCCGTCTCTCACAGTTGAAGTGTACCTATGATAAAAATTACAGACCTCTACATGCTTTGTAAGTAGGCAAACCTGCAAAATCGGCAGTGTATCAAATACTTGTTCTCCCCACTGTATGTATGTATAAATGTATGTATCAGTGATGCAGTATAGGCTTCATAGGGTTAATATGTGTGAATGCCAATGTCTGCACTATTCCCCATTTTAATTCTCATTCCCCAGAGAATTTTCAACATTGTCTCAACCAAAGCCATTAAACTTTTACCTTAATTCACAAGCAATCATTGTCAATAAACTTTTATGAATCCTTCTTATACTCTGCTAAGTTTCAGCCACTTTCCCTTTTAATGTAGATTGAATAAAGAGAAGGACTCCATAGAAGATTCCATAGAAGATCCATTTTTGGTTCCCCAAAGAACCTTTCAATTAACAGTTCTTAAAAGAACCTTTTTTTTCTTAGTGTGAAGAACATTTTAACAATCTAAAGAACCTTTTGCCACTATAAAGAACCCTTTGTGGAATGGAAAGGTTCCATGGATGTTAAAGGTTCTTCATGAAACCATTAATGGCGATAAAGAGCCTTTATTTTTAAGAGTGTAATATCACTAGTGGGGTGCGGAGGGGGTTCGAGACCGTTGCATGACCCCTTGCTGTTAACTGAAGGAAAGCGTCAGGACTTGATTTCATTTGCTATGATAACAGTCATTTCCTCCTGTCAGACAGCACACAAACAGCTTGTCCCTCTCCAGCCAGCAGGCTTCAGTTAAGGCCACAGAGAGAGGATTCACCCTGTCATCATGTTTACTTGATCTATTTCCTTTTTAATTAGTCACTTTCATTCATTCGTTTGCAGTAGAGAAACATTTACTAGGTAGTATGATAGTTAGCATTATGTTAACAATCGGTGACATACCATTACAAAACCATTCTTATAAATACTACAGGTGTATTTGTTGTGTAGTGTTCTGTGCATATGTATATGTATATGTATCTGTTCAAAGAATCCTGAAAAAAAATAAATAACGGTTTAACGATTTCTAAAGGATCATGTGACACTGAAGACTGGAGTGATGGCTGCTGAAAATTCAGCTTTATCGTCACAGGAATAAATTACATTTTAAAATATATTAACATCGAAAACAGTTATTTTAAATTGTTATATTTCACAATACTACTGTTTGTACTGTAATTTTAATCAAATAAATGCAGCCTTGGTGAGCATAAGAAGCTTTGAAAAACTTTTTTTGTTTTGCACTGTTCACAGCTCGTTGCATGACAGTGCAAGTAACCTATAAATGGAGATATGTAATCTTTAAAAAAATATTTTTAGCTGCAACATATTAATATATCAAGGTAATATTATCATGTTATCATATTATCAGAATGTCACACCACATGTTTTCTATAGTAGCCTACAGTGGCACAAGAAGATCTATAACCACAGATGTAACCATAAGGTTTTCATTCAATTTCATCTTTCTGAACTGGCTTGCACGACAACTTTTTTTTATTAATCAACTAGTCGTCCAGAAGAGTTATCGACAAGCCTACAAGCCATTGTTAATCTTATCTAATTTAAATGATGCAGTGTCAGTGATGTGACAGCAAGCTGTGTACTATACAGCTGAGATGTTGTAGGTGAGAAATCAATTCTCACAGATCACCATTTAAAGTTGCTTTGTCATGAACAGCAACAACAATGCATTTGCTGATAGTTTCTGTTAACGTTTGGACAGCAGGAGTCTCAGAGCTCTTAACGTTTCTAGTAACACTTTAGAATACTGTTCTGTCATTAATGAATAACACAGGAAAAAATTAGTAACGCATAATTAACATTCTAGTAAACCCTATTAACTAACAAGAAACTCTGATTACGAAATTAGTAAGTAATAGCACTCAGTTGAATAAGGTAGTTCACAATTAGCTAATCAACTACTATTTTTTCATACCTCCCAGAGGACAACTAAGAACTACTATATACAGGTTCATAATTATTGTGAATAATGCATAATGTACAGTATAATTAAAGTCACAATATGTAATTTTTTGCCGCTAGAGGTCGCTTATTCAAAACAAAGGCATAGATTGATGACGCCTTGATTTCTCTGAGCTTTTATTATGCCGCAGACGATTCCGCTTCTTCCGGTCATGTGTATGTGGGGTAATGCGGTGCTGTTTTATCATATTAGATACATTATTTTAGTGTGTTGAAAGTTATGTTATAACGCTACTCTGTGCGTTCGCTCGGCGGCTACTATGATACACTTGTTGCACACTCCAGTAAGCTAGATCGATATTAGGCATGGTAAAACATGGTACTCGAGATAAATAAAGAAAACAAGATTTAAACAATAAGACTGTGTTGAGCCATATAACAATGATTAGTTTTCTGTCAATGAATGTATCCAAACAGTTGCTCACCTGTCTAATAAAATAAACAACATATTAAAGCGTCTTTGGTGTTTCCATGGTTGCTACAAAATAAAAAAAATTAAAAAGAGGGTAATCGAGGGTAACGTGGGTATGATGTCATTGATAGGCGACGCACAGACACGGTCCGTGTCCTGGTTAAAATTGCTTATTTCTCTGGATTTAAACATTCTTGGAAATATTTGGAATAATGTAAGTACACAAGTCAACAAAATATATAACATTGTTCTAGTGGTTTTTGGTTATTTTAATCCCAAAATCTTTCATATTGTGCCTTTAATTTTAAAGTAAAGATCATGGTAACCTACTAGTAATGACTCAAGTGTTACCAAATCCTTCAAAAGGAATTACTAATTATTGGATCAGTATTATAAAGTGAAAAGCATGATAACTCCCTAGTAATGACTTAAGTCATTGTTATAGCTTTTGAGGTTTTTGTAAGGTTTTGAATAGTAATGACTCAAGTGCTACTACATCCTTCTTAAGGAATTATTGGCCATTTGGATTAGTATTCTAAAGTGAAGATCATGGTAACACTCTAGTAACACTCTCACATAAACCTCAAAAGTCATTACTTCACTTTAGAATACTGTATAATATAACTCCAAATAATTAGTAATTTCTTCTGAAGGATTTTGTAATGCTTGAGTCATTGCTAGTGGGGTTACCATGATCTTCACTTTAGAATTAATTATACATTATGCATTATTCACATTAATTATGAACCTGTATATTGTACTTCTTAGTTCTCCTCTGGGAGGTATGAAAAAAAATAGTTATTGATTAGCTAGTTGTGAACTACCTTATTCACCTGAGTGCTATTACTTACTAATTTGTTTATCAGAGTTTCTTGTTAGTTAATAGTAGTTACTAGAATGTTAATATTGCATTACTCATTTCTTGTGTAGTTATTCATTAATGTTGGGACTGTATTCTAAAGTGTACCAAGTTCTTAATATTTCAGAGCAGTTCACATGCATTCTGTTTGCATGCGGATACTCCAAACAAACAAACCATTTTCTTTTCACGTTGTTTTTTTAATTTCAAATATGTACAGTTGTTTGTGTTATTAGTTACGTCAGATTGTGTTTGTCTATAAATGTGAGTAAATTAAGATCAGACCACATTTTATCAATGCAGAAAGTCTGATATTTTCAAAGGGCTCACAAACTTATTCTTGACACTATCAAGATCAATTGCAAAATTGTCACAAATGTTAAAACCTGTAGCTTGGTATGTACATAGAGTAGTAATTTGCTAGTGTGCCATTGTGTAACTGCAAAATGAACACTACCACATCTCTTTTTTCCATTCCATTTGTAATTTTAGAAAGCATTTAAAGTCCCCTGAGAGAGATTGAGAGAAAAGGAGAGAGAGTGGGGATAGAGAGAGGTGTCAGACTGATCCTGTACTCTTGTCTTTCAAACTCTCATTGAGAGTTGTGCATCTCACTCTTTCATTGTACTTTTTATTCTCTTTACCCCCTGCTCTCTTTGCCCTCCCAATTCTTCTCTTGCCATGGTTAAAGAATGACAAGAGCGAATGATCAAAACCTCCAGCTCTTTTTACCCTTGTCCATCACTCTGCATTGTGTGCCTCTCTTTCTATCTCACTGTCTGTTCCTTCCTCTCTTTCAGCTGACAGGCTTTAGCTTCACAATGAATCAAGTTCTCTTCTCGTCTCCTCCACGTGACCCCATTCCTTCTGCAAACAGTCTACAATTAACAATCGGATGACAAGGAGTGAATGTAAATTATAATGTATTCCCTTTGTATGAAATGTATACATCATTTTTTTAGATTATTATTCTCCTTTCTTTAGTACTCTTTCTTTTCTGTTCTTTTCAAATGTGAATTTTTTTTTTTTTTTCCCCTATGGTGATAAAGCTGAATTTTCAACAGCCGTTACTCCAGACTTCAGTATCACATGATCCTTCACACTGTAAAAAATACTGCTGCAATTAGTTTACACAAGTTAAAATTCAACATTAGAATAACTAATAATATGTTGCTTCAACTTAAAGTAAGTTTTCATGCTGCCTTAAAATTTTAAGTTGAATCAACTTGGATTTTTGAGTCATTGCACCAAAAAAACGCTAGATTTTAAGTTGTGATAACTAATTGCAAGTCTTTTTTCCCTGATTTGGTATTGGATTTATTATCAATGTTAAAAATAGTTGTGTTGCTTAACATTTTTGTGATTTTTGTGGATTTTTTTCAGGATTCGTTGATATATATAGAAAGTTCTAAAAACAGCATTTTTTTTAATAGAAATCATTTATAACATTATAAATGTCTTTATTGTCTTTTTTGACCAATTTAATGCTAGAAAAAAAACTTTCTGGCCACAGATTTTTATTAAAATATAATAAAATAAAATAAGAATGGATATTATGTCTCTGACTCCATCTCTTACATAATAAAATGCATACACACTTTCTGCTAAGGGTTCTTTCCATCAGGCTGCGTTCTTTTTCTTTAACTACGGTCCATGGCAGGGCTGAGGAGAGAATGGCAATGCATATGTCACCCGGTATCTGCACAGGGCCTGTGAGAGATACAGTATTGCTGCCGTCGCCCCAACACCACTAGCAAGCAGCAGTGCAGCCATGCTTATCTGCGCTACACCACCGGTGCATTACCTGTCTGCGGGCCGCGGATCACTTCGGACAGTATCATTAAATGCCATGTCATTACCCGTTATGGAGCGATGCCCCTATTGCTGTCTCAAGAGAAAGCAGAGAGGGGGTTGTCGAGCACTCGCAATGGCGTACATTTTGAAGGAACGCTGACGAGGTGGTCGAAGCCAGGGACGGACAGCACGAAAGACAGAATTGGCATTAAATTGTTGAGGGGAGCTGTATTGACTTTGACTGCTGCAGGAGAGGGCTGTTAGTGCGTGTGCTAGACGGTGTTTGTCACTGGAGTGAGGGCAGGCTGAGCAGACGTGCCGGGCTCAGGGAGAGAAGGCGCGGGCTGAGCGATATGGATAGGTGAAGTCTCCCGGTGGGACGTGCTGCCGGGCTGCATGGAGCTGGGAGGAGAGAGGCTAAATTGAAGGTTTATTTATCCAATTCGCTGTCAAGGTCGGCTTGTCGGGAAGCTGTCCTGTGTGTGCTCACCAAATGCCAAAATCCCGACGAATTGTTAAGAGAAAGCTGAGGGCCCTGGAATCAATGACCTTTGTGCATCAGGCATCAACATGCCAGAGTCTCTTAAGGCCATTCTTTACTGGCTATTACACGTGCCTTTTAAAACAAGAGGGAGGTGAGGAACTGTCTAACAACACTCACACATAGATATATACACAAACGCACAGACACGCACACATACAGGTGAATACCGCAGGGCTGACAGACTACAACATATCGATGGCACACGTTTGACTGAAAGAAAATAGCATGAAGATCCTGATTATACATCGAATGCCATCGTGGCAATGCCGTTAAAATTCCCTTCATGCTGCATTGCATTTTGCAAAGCTCACAAGTGTCACATTTAATTTAATAAAGGAAGTGGATTTCATGATTATGACTGAGCTTAAATTAAACAAGGTGGGTTGAAAAGGGTCAGGCGTTTCACTTTCAATTAGAGTAACTCTCCTTTGTTTATCATGCAGTGTAAGATTATGTACAGATGGCTACAATGATGACGTCTATGTAGATCCTGTTTTCTTGTATTGATTCCCACACTGAACAGATAGCAGATTTTCTCAGGTTTGTGTACCCATGTTTTGCATTCATATGCACTTCATTGCTCGCACATATGAAGACAACATGTGTATATATATAGATCTTTGACTGTCCTCACTCACTTAAAGGCAAATATATTAATGAAAATATATAAACTAGTCCATTATTATTAGGGATCAAAAGGGTTAAAAGAATGGTCAGTTTATATTAAATGTGTCTTTAACCACTACTGTTCATATTAAAATGTGCATGTACATATGAAGATTTGCATTTGCTGCTGCAAAGGTTAGAGTTAGTCTTGTGAGCAGGAGTATGTGTATGAATTTTGCTTGCAAATCTTTTGACACAACAATAGTTACCATCTAGCGACCTACCTCCCTACATATAATGTAAAAAAAAAATAAAAAATGCAAATAGTATAGTTTCTACTTAGATTCCTACAGAAATACTGTTAAAATATTGTGCTGCTTCTATGTTTGATATCGTCTATTAATTATGCTGTGGAGAGAGATTCAAATTGCGACTATATGAGATGGGTGAGGTTAAGGAGTCTGTCTACAAGTTCACTGATCTCTTAATGAGGTTATCGCAATGTTTCCAGGACGTATACAGCATGCTTTCTTCTCGATGTCTGTACTGTTTTCATTCACAGTGTGTCTGCTTTGGCTGTTGACTTGGTTCCAGTATTTTCATTCAGTTACTTGGTTTTCTAATCACTGCACATGAGTGAGCTGACAAAGGTTTGATAGGAAGCTTAATTCCTTTATAGCATGTGGACAGACGGAGCGCTCCTACAGAGGGACCGCCTCGTCAAAGTTTCAGAAGGCCCTGTCAACATGAAAAGAACATGACCTTTAAGTTGTATCAGCATGTTTGCTGATGCATACAGGGGAGTAGAAAAGGTTCAACAGCCAGAAATTTATATACAGTGTATATATATATATATATATATATATATATATATAATTTATTTTTTCACCAAGATGGACAGATTGACCAAGTCTAAAGGAAAGTTTTATGTCATTCATAAGATATATTAGAATATTAAGCAGCACTGTTTTCACTATTGATATGAAATGTTTCTTGAGCAGCAAATCAGCATTTTCAAAAGATTTCTGTTACATATTATTTTTTTTATATCTTTATTAGACATGACAGTGTAGATGATAGGAAACAATGGGGAGGAAAGAGAGGGGAACAGGACAGGTAAAGGACCTCGAGTCAGGACTTGAATTCAGGTCGCCTGAGGCACAGCTGCGCTATATGTTGGTGCTCTGCCCAGAAGGCAATTGCCCTGACATTAGAATGATTTCTGAATGATCATATGACACTGAAGACTGGAGTAATGGCTGCTAAAAAAATTCAGTTTTGCCATCACAGTGATAAATTACATTTTAAAATATATTAAAATACAAAACAGCTATTTTAAACTGTAATAGTATTTCACAATATTACTGTTTTTACTGTGTCTTGGATCACTTATGCAACTTTGGTGAACATAAAAGACTTCTATCAAAACATTTGAATGGAAGTATACATACTCTACTGAAATTATCTTAATATTGATATATAATAACAAAGTCAAATTGTATGAATGAATCTGATCTAGTAACTAAAAACTCTTTGAATACTCCCTTATCTGAGATAAAGGCCGATCCATTGGTTTGAATGCAGAATTCCAGTGGAAGGCCCACATTGGAAAGCAGACCACAGCGCTCAGATGAATTAGTCTCAGTTTTTTCCACAGCTGGCTGGATAAAATCCGTGTGCGCATTTCAGTCATGGAATCGGCATTTCTCACACACAACTCCAGGGTGCCGGGGAATGGCTTGACTGACAGGGGCTTTCGATCACCGCTTGTATGTTTCTCTCCTGTAGGCCTGATGGGAAACACAGGCTCAGGGATCAGAAACAGCAACCTACAGTGTGCCCTGTACTAATACCGTATTCATATTATTTATTCCACCTTACGGAATCACACATACCTAAAAATGTCCTTTATCGAAATGAAACCGAAGCTAACTGGTAATGTATGCCAACAAAAACCTTAGGGGACACGTTCTCATCGGACTACTGGTGTAGAGAAAGTGATATATAACAACGTGATATATGAACCTTCAGTGATTATTATTCAAATGCCCATTATCACCACGGACAGTGAATAATCCCCATTGAGCATGTACATGTATACACTCAGTTTAGTTTCATTTGCATTGTGAGGCTGCATTAGCATACAATGCCCTGTAGTGTATCTGTTTCTGTGGGTCGTGGATTAGCACACGGTGCACTTTTATCAGCGTTTCAAGCCGCAGCTCAGTTTTACTCCTTTACTTTTTAACTTTTTTTTTCCCCCTTTTCTTTTTTTTTTTCTTTTTTGTACATGAATGCGCTAGGCAACGTGATGCAGGAGATCATATGTTGATTTGGAAGAACAGAGACTTTCAACTGAGCTCTGCGCCTGCATTTATTTTTTCAAACATGCTGGCCATTGCACATTTCAGATAGGCCCAGCCTTGGGATATTCATCCTTGAGAACACAAAGATATGCCGTACCACTTTTCTTTGGCTTTGAAATGCTGAGGTAAATCACAGAAACAAGACTTATTATGATGGTTCTCAACTGATTTTACACTTAATATGACAAACTAAATGGTTTTTTTGATGGTACAAAGAAAGTATTATTGTAGATTAAACTACCTTTTTTGTGTGAACACATATGGACATACAAAAACTCACACATTCACAAAAACACACATGGTCTGTGGGTGGAGTGTGTGTCCAGCTAGAGATGAGACACAGACGCTCGGTGGACACAATGTGGGCGGTGACTGATGACCAAACACTAGCAGAGTATCAACTCACCGTGGGACTCAATAAACTGCACGAGGACTTGGGGGCATAGGCCACCTGAACCCGTGCCAATTTGTGTGTGTGTGTGTGTGTGTGCATGTGCGTTTGAGCATGCTAGCAGAACGAAAGCCCTTATCACATAAATAATACACTGCTGACACATGTTCATCACTTTGAGGGTGATGACCTTTGCTCCTAGAGCAGCTCGACTATTGGAACATGTGAGGTTAAAACCCTGCTGGGGAATCGAGTAATCGCTGGTGCAGTTTAGATACTTTAGGGTCAGAATGTGTTCATCTCAATATGTGCTTTAACCTTTCACATAGTATGTAAATAAGCATAAGAAAGCATTTAAGTGGATACAAACAAAGTGCCTGGGTCTGTTTGAGCTCTGACTTAAAAAAAGAATATGGTTGTGTTGGTTAGTGAAGTTAATTAAGTATTTATATAAAAGGTAGCCTTTCAAAAAAAAAAAAAATCAGAAATATACTCTGCTCTACGTCGATTGTTGTGTGTATCACCGCAGTTCAGAAATGTAAAGTTCGGTGTGTGGCGCTAAAAAGCTAATGGTCTATCCCAATTGAAAATAACATACCACCTACACTAAACCCTAAACGATAGTGTTGACAAAAACAAAGAACACATAAAAACACATTTGCTGATGCAACCACACCATGTTAGCTGCTTCTACAAGTAATTGAGCTCTTAATAGTGACTTGTACCTGATCGCTCCATGTCGCAAGTGCAGTGTTGTACCAGGTGAGCTACCGAGCAAGTTCACTATGTCAGAAAAGCCATATGGAGCTGATTATGCTCGATGCAAACCTCAAAATGTGCTATAGAAATCATACACTGTGGTAAAAGTGTTTTGAAGTCATAACATAGTATTTTGCAAGGAACCACATAAAAAATAAGTCTTTATTAATTGATAATTTACAGCTGTAATCATAATTTGTGTAAAAAGTAATAAAAGTTACTGGTATTTTACTGCCACTATAGTTTTCATTTCTCCAGTTTTGCAAAAATGTAGGTAGAGGCACATTTTTCTAATAAGTTATTAGAAAATTCGGTAACACTTTAGTTTAGGGTCCAATTCTCATTATTAACTAGTTACTTATTAGCATGCATGTTACTAGAATATTGGCTGTTATACTTATAATGCGCATATTAATGCCTTATTCTGCATGACCATATTCTACATCCCTTAATTCTACCCAATGCCTAAACTTAACAACTACCTCACTATTAATAAGCAGTAATTTTTAGTTAGTTAATAGTGAGAATTGGACACTAATCTAAAGTGTGACCAAAAATGTGTACAATTTATTGCCAATATCCGCAATAATATTTTAATACATTAGTGTTAATATTTTAATTTAATAATTTACATTCCTTAAATTCTTAAGAAAGATACATATTTCTTAACTGCAAGTTTTCCATGTTAGAAGGCAAAATGGCAGCATCCATTCAAACAATATAATGAAATTACTTAGAAATCCCTTTACTTAATTGTGATTATTGTCATAAACAGAACTAAATAATATAGTTTACATCTTTAACAATTATGAGTTGTACATTTTATCCAGTATATTAAGACATATATGACGAGGACATGAAAATGTACTGCAAAAAAAGCAATGACCCACCTGATAAATTAAAGTGCTTTCCTTTAATCTAATAATGCTCTGAAGTAGATAACTTCTCAGCAATCTCATTGCCTTTCTCTTCGATAAATACAAACCAAAGGGGCAGGAGGAGTTCTCTTGAAGCTCTGGGTTCTTCATTACACTCACAGCACATATATACACATTTGTTCAGTGATAGATGAAATATTACACTGGCATATTACATTGATGGTGTGGTGCTAACACAGTATATCTATAAGTTTTTAAGCACAAGGCTAGTTTACTCACCGCTTTGACAGATCGAGAGTAAATCAGAAGGCCGGTGACTGTGGGTGCCAGTTTAAAAAAAAAAAAAAAAAAAAAAAAAAAAAAAATCTAATTCCAGGGCCTTGAAACAACTTGCTTATTTTCGTCTCAGTTTTGGCTCTCCGCTAAAATAAAACATTGAGCGATGAATGCGCTGACAGGTCATTGTGTGTCAAGCTGTCACTCTGTAATGGGTACATCTTTCAGCTGCAGAGCTGATGGCAAGAGAACAGGAGGAGAGAGTAACCGGGAGGAAGAGGTGGACACGGAGAGAGACAGAGAAACACAAACAGAGACAGAGAAAGTGGGAGGGAGTTACAGTAAAGAAAAAAACAAAACAAAGAAATAAAACAGTGAAAACGAGAAACTTTTTTTCTTCTTCTCAGTTCGCAGTGCATCTTCTCTGTGACCAAACACTTGTCATGTGGAGGGAGAAGTTGAATAAATTTTTAATGATGCCGGGTACAAGTGCCGCTTTGAAAATCTGCTGCAACAAATTTTTTTTTTCTTCGTTAGCCAAGGCTCGCTAATGCATCAGAAATGCTAGCAGCGTGTCCTGAGGAAAAGCGCTATAATTGTGTTGTTCTAATATCACGCCTCCCCCTAATGTTCTCCTGGTAATCAAGCTGGGTTTTATTTATTTATTTATTTCTATTCTATTTAATATATTCTCTTATTGCATCATATCTCATACAAATCTTGTCAATTACAATCGCATGTGGATGACAGTCCAAATAATTATACACATTTCCTTAAATTCTCTTTGTGAGCTTGGTTAATCAAGCCTTGAATGAATGATTGCGCTGTTTATATAAATTCTGTCTGTTCACTCTCAAGTCCCTCATGCCAGTTTTCACCTCTCATTTTCAAACCTAATAAGAAAAACGAATACATTAAGCTCTAGTCAGAGGCTCCTGATGCAATCAAACTAATCGTATTCACAGCAAAATCTAGAATACAAAGCTCCGCGGCCGTGTTGATAATGCCGCCCATCTTCTCCGTCTCTGAACTGAATGAGCACATGTCTGTTTGCAGAACTCCATAGAAATTGAAACGAGTGCCGGAGAAAAGGGAGAGACAAGCAATATTTTCAGGCCTTATAAGTGTGAGTTTATGGGCCTTTTATTTGAATAAATGAATTGGAAGCATTTGATGTGATTGAAAGGAGCTTAGTATTCAAATAGGTGGCCTAAGGCCTTGGTGTGCGCCTCTCACTCCAAATCTCTTTAATGCCAGCGAACCCGGCTCAACCATATGCTGTGCGTTGTTTGGGCTGGGGAGAGAAACTGAGGGAGGCTGTTACAGCCGAGCCATGCATTATTTATCAAGAGATATTAACTACTTCAGCTCTGTTATTAAAACAAGAGGGTTTGAATAGCAAAGACGAATGTTAACAATTCTCGCAATTGAATTCAACAACCTTTCCAACTCGGTGCTTTAGAAAAACTGCAAGCCTTGTGCATGTTTTACCAGTTCGCTCTGATCTTGTTGCTGTGTTTTAAGCAGGATCCATTTCGCTAGTCAGCTGAAATGGTTCATTAATTTTTACAGTACTTTTGTGCAGTTAAAGGGTATGGTAGGGTGAGTACATGTATTATATTATATAACAACATTATATATTTTTTGAGAGTTCCAGATGACAGAACTACCCTCCATGTATGTCAAACAGCATCTGGGGATGTTAAAGAAATATTCTGCATTCAATAATTAATCGACAGCATTTGTGGCATAAAAAGCACAAACATTAATTTCAATTCAGCCCTCATTTTCTCAAAAAAACAACAAAAAAAAAAAACGTTAGAGTGAGGTACTTACAATGAAAAAAATGAGATCATTATGGTTAATGATTATGGTTTATGGTGATGCATTGTCATTGCCACTAAATTGTAAAATGTGATACTGTGAACTACTGTGAAGAAAATATTGCCTACGTCTTGTGGCTATAATATTGAAGCAATGATTATTTTAACATTTACATATTGGCCCCATTCGCTTCCAATGTAAGTGCCTCACTATAACCCAGATTTTTACTTTTTCTAAAAAGAAAAACAAACAAAACACGTGGAAATTATTTTTTGTGGCAATCAACATTTTGCCACAAATGCTGTTAGAGCTTAACTTGTACTAAACCAGGACTATTCCTTTAAATCCGAAAGGAAAGACAGCAAATGAGAAAGCGAGGGATGACAGACAGAGACTAAGTGAGCTCCTAGATGGATGATAAAGCATTTAAGGGAATTATTGAATTTATTTTGCTAAGTGTGTGCAACCAATTTTGGGTAAAGTGCAACCCACAGAGTCTTCTGTGGTGGGAATGAGGAACCCTTGACCCCTGTGGTCAACGAGGTCAAGCTATTCCGAATACTCTGAGATGTTAGGCCATCCCTCACCTCTCGTCCATGTGAAACAAGCCCAGCACCAATCATGTCTCAGAGGTGTGTGTGTGAGAGAGTGTATGTGTATATATGAGCTTAAATCTCAACCTCTAGCCCTTAGGTAAGAAGGGCGGGAGGTGGAAAATTCGGCCGGGCCCAGCAAGTCTTGCTGCCCATAGAGAATGAATGGCTTTAGCACTGCACCCAGACAGAAAAATCAATGCCTCATATGAGGAGACTGCGGGGGTTAGGCTCCCATGTTCATGTCAACAAGGCTATTGGTTTTCTTAATACTCCAAAGTTGGCGTTTCCCTTGCTGCGGGAGGGCCGATGCTGTGACTTGTGTGGTCAAAGCTTAACAAAGGGATTCTGCCTCCAACCTCCAACACTCAAATGCTGAGTCTGGCTGGGGCAAGGCAGAATTAATTCTACAGCGTGGCACATGGCCATTAGTTTCAGTCCTGTATGTTTGTGTTTTCAGTGCTGAACTGGACCGCAGCGCCGCTGGTACAGCAGATGAGCAGGCACAGGACTGAAAGCACTTCTAAAGTGCTTGTTTCGTTGACTGTACCATGAGCTGGTGTTTTTTAAGAGCTGGTCAGTGGTTTTGGTTTCTAGTGTGAGGGTGAGCTCAACCTAATTGCCACATTCCTGTAGTCCTAGGATTATTAGGATGTTGTCAAGATGTGAGTAAAGAGAGTGTGCAGATTTGTTCTTTGTTTAAAATGAGAGTTAAAAACACAGAACCATGGATGTAGATTTGGTGGGAGAAAGAGAAAAGTGAGGGAGAGAAATAAAAATAAACCTTCTGCACAAGACATCTGAGAAATAGATCTGTACACAATGAATGGACCAGACTGAATAAAGCTTAAACACACAGTCTGACTTGTGCAGGTCTGTTTTTTATTATTCTGAAATTGTGAATTGTCCTCCACATTCAATTTTGTATATATAAAATCAACCTTTGAAAAAAGTTTAGTATGCATTAAATGAAGCATTGCTCAAGTCATTCAGGTGATGTTAACCTTGATTACCCGTCAAAGCATTAAGAGTGAAAAGTTGCAATTTTTCTTAAATAAATAAGTAAATATACAGAATATACACTTTTTTATGAATACTTTTATTTAGCAAGGACACATAAAATTGGCCAATAGTGCCAGTAAAGGTGTTACAAAAGATTTAAATTTTAAATAAATGCTGTTGAAAAAAAAATGTACACACGATTATTAAGCAGCACAAACTGTTTTCAACACTGATAATAAGACATTTTTCTTGAGCACCAAATCAGCATATTAGAATGATTTCTGAATGATCATGTGACAATGAAAATTCAGCTTTGTTATCACAGGAATAAATTATATTTTAAAATATATTAAAAATAGTTATTTTAAATTATAATACTATTTCCCAATATTACTGTTTCTTTTTTTCAAGTAAATGCAGCCTTGATAAGCATAAGAGACCCAAACTTTTGTGTACAAGTCAACAACTGAGTCACACACATATCCTCATTATATCACAGCCTGTCAATAAGCATTGGATTTTACCTTATAGATATGCATTTTGCCTTATAGATATCTCTATACGATCACCTTACAAGCAACATTAATGTGATTGACATTTTATTACACACCAAATCCAGAGCACTAAATGTTAAGCAACAGTGCAAGTAAAATAAAAGTTTCTTTTTTTGTACACTATCCTCATGTGATTTAATAATTAATATTAAGAAAAACTAAACTAGTCAGTTCACGCAGTCCACTGCAAACATCTCTGTGATTGTGAAGAATTTGAAACAATTGGTGTTAGAGTTAGTCTGCAAAAGCTTTTCTGTTTTATGCCCTTTGTTAACATTAGTTAATGGGACCCACTTTCTATTAGGTGGCCTTAACTACTATGTACTAACATTTAAATTAATCATTTGATACAATGCACTTATTGTGTACATACATGTTTTTACATTGTACTTACATTTTAAAAATTACCTGCATGTAATTACATCTGTAATTAATTTCTGTAGTTACATTTATAATTACACTGTTGACACTTCCCTTACACCTAACCCTACCCTTAAACTTACCCATACCACCACACCTGTCCCTAACTTTACCCGTATCCTACCTCAATATCAGCAAAAGTGTTTTGCAATACAATATAAACACAATAAGTACATTGTACTTATTTTTTGATGTAAGTACATAGTAGTTAAGGCCACCTAATATAAAGTGGGACCGTTAGTTAACAAAATACAGTTGTTCATTGATTGTTCTTGTTAGTTCACAGTGCACTAACTATTAACTGTTAACAAATACAACTTTTGATTTTAACAATGCATTAGTAAATGTTGAAATTAACATTGACTAAGATTAATAAATGCTGTAGAAGTCTTGTTCATTCTTAGTTCATGTTAACTGAAGTTATTAACTAATGAAACCTTACTGTAAAGTGTTACCAACATTTCTTTATACGCTTCAGTGTAATTGAGAAGCTCAGAAGATCAGTTTGTAATATGTAGTGTGTTTTATTTGATTCCAAACAAAATAATCCAAAGAAATTGATCGGAAAGTGCTTTATTTGAAACCATCAGTGTACATCATTTACACGCTCAGATCTGTACAGATTACAGGTGCACCTTCAGTTGTGGCTGAATGTTAACTGGGATGCTTAATTGACATGATATAAGCAAATCAAATCATGTAATAGTGTTAGATATAACAAACAGGCCTGATTAAATGCATTTGTATGCGCACAATCACACAGATACTCTTTCTCCCTCTCTAATTGTACTTGATTCTCTATTATACAAAGGAAACAAAAAAAACATAAGAGGAATCGGTGCACAGGAATAATTCCATTAAGACTCTCTGGCTGTTTGATACACCATGCACTGATATATTTTCTAATAGGAGAAAGAGGAAACCAGCCAGGTAATTACTGCCGTAGTACCTAGTCAAACAGACGTATGCCGAAACTCACCCTATACACACACAGAGTAGACCATTCCCTAATAACTGCCCCCCTCTAAGGGGAAAAAAATATATTAATGTTATACCGTTGTTCTATTGCACAGGTCCCCTCTCTGGTGTGTCGCTAATTTAGGCTTTTGTTTTTCTTAAGTAGCTTTCTCGTTAACCGCCGTCATGAGGCGCGAACCCCCCCTCCGGACACACTCCAGCACCATCGTTAGCCGCACGGCACTGTGGGCGGAAGAGCAAGAGGGAGGGTGTTTGTTGGGATGGGGCAGCAGGAAAACGGGAGTGAGCATTGCTCACCCAGAGCAATCGGATGAAAACGCAGTGCAGATGTAATTTGTTTTCAATGGCTGTTTCAAAAGAATAATTGTGGTGACACTGGCCGATCGATAGTATGGATTTTTGTTTTGGACTGCCCTGTGTGTGTGGTGCTAAGAGGAGCCAGGAAATACAGCACTGCAGCCTGAATACAATAAAAATGGATGGTGGGGGTCTGTGGGTATTTGTGGGGCTGCTCGCCTTCAGTGGGGCGGCAGACATCATTGGTGGGATTACTGAACGTGTCCTCTGGGCTACCAGAGCTAGACTGGTTGTGTGGCCATAGAAACTGCTGTT
The DNA here is from genome assembly GCA_039654105.1 of Coreius guichenoti. Classification (NCBI taxonomy): domain Eukaryota; kingdom Metazoa; phylum Chordata; class Actinopteri; order Cypriniformes; family Gobionidae; genus Coreius; species Coreius guichenoti. Next base: position 24,062,900 of record CM077168.1, read on the forward strand.
CCTGTCCTTCTTCCTCCCCCTCTCGCCTCTGCTACTCTTTCAGGGGGAAAAAACATTGACTACACTTGAATAAACTCACTTAAGATGAAACGCAGCAATGGCACGCGAGAGAAAGAGAAAAAAAAGAGAAATGGCAATAGACCTTCTGCACAAGAGAAGTGAGCTTTGAGAAATAGATCTGTACACAATGAATGGACCTGATTGAATAAAGCTGAAACACACCATCTGACTTTACTGTGCATATAAAACACAATCCAAACTGATGCAATGAGACTACGTTTGAGTAAGTAAGTAGTCGATGACGAATGACAGTAAACGCTAAGCTTTACAATGTATTCAAAATAAAGCATATTCACCATGTCAGGCACTGTGATGTTTAGCACACGCTCTTACAGCTAGTGACAATCATGTGTGTTATTTGTTTTTCCACAAGGAACTTTGGAGGCGACTATGTATTCATAATCCAGGTCATTTATTTTGTGGACTAGACCCACATGAGCTCTAGGCGAAAACTACTTCTTCCTCGTAACCTTACAAGAAGTTATGCTTTAGGATCCTTCATTTAACAGATATATAAATGAATGCATGCATGTTTGATACAATTCTTTTTTTTCTTTTTAACATAGCAAATGTGTTCATTCATTAAAAAAAAAATTCAAAAATCATTAATTTAAAAATTCATCATTCATTCATTCAAAAATGCATTCATTCATTCAGAAATTCATTCAAAAATGTTTTTTTTTCTTATTTTATTATTTAGTCATTTAAGTTGTTTATTGTTTTTTAAATTATTTTATGCTTTATGTAGTATTTTGTGATTGTTTTCATTGTATGCCTGATTACTTCTGTAAAGCTCTGTGTGTCTACATTATTATTTTTTTTCTAAACTTTCTGTAACGTGCTTTATGCTATGTAGATGTTAAGTGTTATTTAAATATTTTATTATTTATTTATTTGAACATTTATACATTTTTAAAATTTGATCATTTTTAAAACTTAAACAGCATTAACCACTGTAGAAACAAAACTTCTATAAGCTAGATCTGAACTAAACACAGTTTCAAAATCTGTATCTATATATAAATTGTGTTTAGCTCCAGGAAAATATCTTGAACAAATGAACCAATGAGCATTTTTCTCTTGAATATAATTTCATTTGTGCTCTTTTATACTTGGGGTTTTAATGGGATATTTTCCCCAGGGTAGATAGTCATTGCGTTGACTGAGGATGGAGAACATTTTTTAGGTTCTTTCTCTCCCTGGCTCACCCTCGTGTCCTTAGGCCCTTTCCCAAATAGCCTCTCTGTGTGCCCAATAATAGGCCGTTCGCGCTTTAGAAAATCAGACTTTGTTTTTCCAGCAGTAACTGTCCAGGGTTCCTCTAATTTGTCTGGTAAAATGTGAGGGCGTAGAGGTGGAGATGTCAGTGATATGTTACACATATTTGCTTCGCTGTGTTGGGTGTGTGTGTGTTTCTGTGCGTGTCCAGTGGTACAGGGCTATTTAAGAGAGTATCATTTCTCTCTTAGGCCTCACGTCCATGATCTCTCTCTCTTCCTCTTCAGTATTCCCAAGTGATCAGTTGCCACCAGAGGCTCAGGGGCTGATTTATTAGCATGGCCTGAGCTCCTGTCCTCTGCTTGAGTGCATCTGCAATGGAAAAATTTCCTCTTTTTTTTAACAGCAAACTGGGAGAATAGGGCTACATCAGGGTTTGACTGCCTAATACACAGTTCTTTCCTCTTTCAGTTTCCTCAATCTTTTTGCCTCGCAACTTGGTTCCATTGGTTTTTCATTCTTATACACATTGTCACTTTGACAGGATGCAGTATTTATAGCATTACTCAAAATAAGAAAATAGGGGGACTATTGTAACAAATATGGCACTTGAATGTACAAACCCGATTCCAAAAAAGTTGGGACACTGTACAAATTGTGAATAAAAAAGGAATGCAATAATTTACAAATCTCATAAACTTATATTTTATTCACAATAGAATATAGATAACATATCAAATGTTGAAAGTGAGACATTTTGAAATGTCATGCCAAATATTGGCTCATTTTGGATTTCATGAGAGCTACACATTCCAAAAAAGTTGGGACAGGTAGCAATAAGAGGCCGGAAAAGTTAAATGTACATATAAGGAACAGCTGGAGGACCAATTTGCAACTTATTAGGTCAATTGGCAACATGATTGGGTATAAAAAGAGCCTCTCAGAGTGGCAGTGTCTCTCAGAAGTCAAGATGGGCAGAGGATCACCAATTCCCCCAATGCTGCGGCGAAAAATAGTGGAGCAATATCAGAAAGGAGTTTCTCAGAGAAAAATTGCAAAGAGTTTGAAGTTATCATCATCTACAGTGCATAATATCATCCAAAGATTCAGAGAATCTGGAACAATCTCTGTGCGTAAGGGTCAAGGCCGGAAAACCATACTGGATGCCCGTGATCTTCGGGCCCTTAGACGGCACTGCATCACATACAGGAATGCTACTGTAATGGAAATCACAACATGGGCTCAGGAATACTTCCAGAAAACATTGTCGGTGAACACAATCCACCGTGCCATTCGCCGTTGCCGGCTAAAACTCTATAGGTCAAAAAAGAAGCCATATCTAAACATGATCCAGAAGCGCAGGTGTTTTCTCTGGGCCAAGGCTCATTTAAAATGGACTGTGGCAAAGTGGAAAACTGTTCTGTAGTCAGACTAACCAAAATTTGAAGTTCTTTTTGGAAAACTGGGACACCATGTCATCCGGACTAAAGAGGACAAGGACAACCCAAGTTGTTATCAGCGCTCAGTTCAGAAGCCTGCATCTCTGATGGTATGGGGTTACATGAGTGCTTGTGGCATGGGCAGCTTACACATCTGGAAAGGCACCATCAATGCTGAAAGGTATATCCAAGTTCTAGAACAACATATGCTCCCATCCAGACGTCGTCTCTTTCAGGGAAGACCTTGCATTTTCCAACATGACAATGCCAGACCACATACTGCATCAATTACAACATCATGGCTGCGTAGAAGAAGGATCCGGGTACTGAAATGGCCAGCCTGCAGTCCAGATCTTTCACCCATAGAAAACATTTGGCGCATCATAAAGAGGAAGATGCGACAAAGAAGACCTAAGACAGTTGAGCAACTAGAAGCCTGTATTAGACAAGAATGGGACAACATTCCTATTCCTAAACTTGAGCAACTTGTCTCCTCAGTCCCCAGACGTTTGCAGACTGTTATAAAAAGAAGAGGGGATGTCACACAGTGGTAAACTTGGCCTTGTCCCAACTTTTTTGAGATGTGTTGATGCCATGAAATTCAAAATCAACTTATTTTTCTCTTAAAATGATACATTTTCTCAGTTTAAACATTTGATATGTCATCTATGTTGTATTCTAAGTAAAATATTGAAATTTGAAACTTCCACATCATTGCATTCTGTTTTTATTCACAATTTGTACAGTGTCCCAACTTTTTTGGAATTGGGTTTGTACATTAAATTCAAACATTTAAATGTTCAAAAAAAAGATGCAGTATTGATTGATTGATTTTGTTGAACTTCACCTTTATTTATAAGTACCACGGTACTTACAAATTATTAAAAAATTAAAAACAAATAAATTATATTAATAATAATTAGATTTATTGATTGATTTTTTTTTTTTAAGTACCTTTGATTGTAAATGTAAATACCATGGTATGATTAGTTCCATGGTGTTGTCGTACCATTAAGTACTATGGTATACAGTACCAAGTTCCATATGGTATTATCACCTGACACCATCACTTGTTGGGCATTTCTTTACATGCGGAAAAGGGTTAGACATGGTTAGTGTGGACAGCTAAGGGTTAAAGCAGCTCATATAATTGAGAGACAAGTGCCTGAGCATATTAGCTATTTTCCAATGAGAGGCCCCTGGCATATAATCAAAATGCACAGGACCAGCAAATCTAGATTACCTCAGATATTAATCCAGTTATTGGTAGCTTCTCCGAACATTGACATTAAAAAATCATTGAGGGTGTCATAAAGGCAGCAGAATAATAATCATTAACGAATGGATGGTCCGATCCACTTCCGAGAGCAGGGGACCTATTTAAAGCCTCACAGATCTGCCACCTGCAAGTGGAACGGGGTGAGATCTCCCACCCACAATGCTATGAATTACATGGAAAATATGTGTGTGGTTAATGACTGTCTTTATTATATATGATGGCATGTCTTGTGGCAAGTGCCTGCCCTTATCATTCCATTATAAGCTCAAGAGAATGACTGCATGTGTAACCAAAGAGTGTTTCCACAACAAACGCAAACCCATGCCTCCTGTTTTTCAGTAATATGCCCATGCTAGTATTATAATCTGTATTACACACCACACTGTGCAGTAATCTGTAATTTGAAGATGGTTTCCGCTCTGCACACATATTCTCACCCTTTAACAAGGCCTTGATTCTGCCCGGCAGCTGTTGACATTTCTGCAACATAGTTGCAGCATTGCGGAAACGTCTGCTAATAGATGTCTCGAGCTCAGTAACAGGCGTGGTGTATAGCCAGCACAGTTAAGACTTCATCAGACTTCTGTGGACAGCTCTACATAATTGCGAGAATGATCCAGTGATGGCTGACAGGTAAGAAAAAGTTGTGTTGTGATCAGAGAGAGATTTCTCATTGGGCCGCTCAGGGTGTGCAGTCACACACATACACTCAGTGCTCTTTATTGAAGAACCTTTAACATCCATTGAATATTTTCATCCCTGGGTTCTTTTAGTGGACTTCACACTAAGACAAAAGGGTTCTTTTAAGAACCCTCATTGGAAAATGGTTCTTCTATTGCTGTGAAAACCCTCTTTTGGAAACTTTAATAGTGCGCATCAAGACAATAGAAACACAATAAATATTTTTTTATATGGCCAGGAGGCCAATTAGGCCAATTAGACCCAATCCAAGAGCCACGGGGCTCCAGAGCTTCCTTCCTCTTTGCCTCGATTCATCCTCCCCTTTTCCTCCCCACCCCTCCGCATGGACTCGGGGCACTTCTCCGTTGTAAAACGCTGGCACACATAGTATTGATTTTCATTTAGATAACTTAATGCTCGCAAACAATCCACGCACCCCGACACCAGGGCCTGGCTTAGATCTACGATTGTGCCTTGCTGTAATCTGGGGCCATTTCTCTTCTGCCATGCTTTTTTTGGATTCATTTTTCCTAAACTTAACCGATTCGCAACGGAAGGGGCGAGAGAGATATAAATGAAAAGCAAGGTGGCCGTCGATCAATCACCCGGAGCGCAAACATTCCCCCACTGGCCTTTTCCCAACATTCTATTACCACAGGGTAGTTGGCCAGTCAAACGGGAATAAAAATTACACAGAAAACATCATAAGTTAGGCTTGATTTGTTGAGTGCAAAGCCTGACAATTCCGCAGGACTTATACACTGGGGCCGGTGCTGAAAATCAGCCTTGTTATGGCTCGGGCACATCTATAAAGATTGTTCATTTCATATAAAACAGCTACCTGTGCTGAGGGCCCGGGAAGCAAGAGTGATGTAGGGTATAAATACAGGAGGAAATCTATTAGTCTAGCCCTGGCTGTTGAAACAAGCCTGGACTGGGCCCGCTGTTGTTACTAGGCAGCACTCTCCCGTGCGGATGTGTGTTCGTGGGGGTGGGGGGTTAGTTACTGAGGCGACGGCCATCATCTCTCTGTGTTAGATGAGATGAGATAACGCGCTGATGTGTGACCGTTGGCACGGCAAACGCAGCGGCTACCCACTGCTGGCCATGGCGCTGTAACGAGGGAACGGTAAGGGGAGTGAATGAGGTACTCTGCGCGGCATAACACCCTCACAGCCCCGGTGTTAAGTGCTGCCTGCCCCTTACATCCAAGCCCCACCACCTCCCGAATGCTCATATAGTAGCAGCTAATTATGCCGAAGAGCTATTGCGTGTTGTTTTATGCTTTATTGTCCATTTACTCACAGCACAAAAGCTAGCGGGCTCGCTAATGCACACTTTGCTGCTGCGCAGGATGCAAAATCAATTTGTCAGGTCATACTGATTATTGTCATTCTGTAGAGAACACGACCCTTTGACCTTTCCATGACCCTCTGCTGTGAGTCTGGATTTTAGCCAGCCATAAACGGCCAAATGATCATAACTCATTTTTTCACGAACCATTAAATTTAATGAAAATGCTACAAAATAAATGTAATGCCGTTCTTTGAGGCTATTTTCAAAACACGACTCTTTTGCTGTATAAGGACTTTACCTTACTGTGTGCTACGCTATCTGGAGCACATTTATGGCTGTGTTATCATAAAATCCAAAGGGAACAGAGCAAGTCTGAACTGTATTCCCTTACAAATAATTGTGCCCCAGAGACTCAGCGTTCAAGAGATATTTGCAGTCGTGTGATATAGTAAATGTGGAGTTGCTGTAGAATGTTCTGGAATCCTCCACCCCCTCCCCCCTTTTTGTCATGATGTGACATGTGGGCCATGTGTGGACAGCTATGACACGTGTAAGTAATGCCGGTAGAACCGTGCCACTGTTCGTTTCCCCCTGAGATTTATATGACCACGGGGGCCGGTCCTGTGCTCCTGTACTTCCACGACACTAGTCGGGTGTGACTGTCATTATATGACAATCGTAAAAGAGCTGAGATATGAGCTGCTCTCAGTTTCTGCAGTCTTTAATGTGAATTTTAACATGTCCCTGTTCTGTTTCACAGCCTATGAGGAAGACATGATGGCACTGTTTGGATTTGAAGAGTGGCGCGTGAATGATTTTAATGATTTAAAGCAGGGATTGTGATTGCTGGGAGAAATCCAGACTGCATTGTGATGATTTTGAATGTTTATTGCATTATTTTATTGTTACGTGTGTTGCCCTGATGGTGTTTTGTCTTTGTGTATGACCCTATGCACTGTCTGCATTCGAGTACTGGCCATGTTTTATGGACTGGCCACTTACAATGAGCCTTGATTCATCATATGTCTGTCTATTTTACCACCTGTATTATTATGATGGTTACAATTAAAGTTAAAAATCAGATTTTTGTAGGTAGTTCAAGTAGGTATATTAACATTATATTAGTTAATGAAATATACGGTATATAAGTTATAAAACACTGATATGCCATCCTGTAAAACCAGATTTTTTTTTCATTTAATTTTTTGGCAACCACAACTGTTTTTTTTTTTTAACCATACATTTAATAGGATATTTTTACAGCGTACTGTATGTATATACTATAAATCAAAAAAAAATTTTTTTTAAATAAAAATCCACAACTAAATGTAATGCAACCTGATGTTTGTTCAGTAATCACTCATAGATTCAGTTCATTCATTTTAAGATTCAAACAGTAACTAACTCAACAGTAACTGATTAGTGAGTCTTTTGAATGATTTATTAAAATGACCAGCTCATAATGATCAGATTCATTTATTCATGATTCTTGGTACACACTGGCACTGTAGTACAGCTCAGTAGAAAGACATGTTTTCTTGCTAATATTTAAAGATCGTGATTAATCATAAAATCTATATTGTAACACCCGGAGAAGCATTTATTTTTAAGTAAAATAGCAAACAGTATGTATATGTATAAATCAAACATTGTACAATATTTAGGTGAATTATGTACTCTGTTATTGTACCATTTGTATTCATTTTTTTATTAAAATATTCCATTACAGAAAGTAATGTGACCTGATGTTGATTCAGTAATCACTCTCATGGATTCAGTGAGTTAATTCATTCAAAGATTCAAACAGTAACTAACTCAACAGTAACTGAATTTGTAAGTCTTTTGAATGATTCATTTAAATGATCAACTCAAAAGTGTGAGCTATTCATGAATCAGACTACATTGGTTGCACTGTACTGTATGTGCTGTTGTACAGCTCAATAGAAAGACATATTTTCTCGCTATCATTTAAAGATCGTGATTAATTGGAAAATCAATATTTTACCCAGCCCTTGGAGAGGCCATTCATTTTAAGGTATTTATTAGTAAAATATTAAAAGGGGGGTAAAAAAGATGTGTCCTCCTTGTTTATCGTGAAGGTTGGGTAGAGAAGAGCAGGGGCCAGTTATGTTAAGACCGTGCCTTAAGAACTAGTATGACTAATTAGCAGTTAGTTAGGGGTAACCCCTCTTACTTTTTGGTGTCAAATTAGATCAAGCTATGTTTTTATGTATCTGACTTGAGTTATGAACAGTCTTAAAGATAAAAATTTGATGACTAACTTGAACGACTAATCTTAGCAGTTTATACAAGGTTTGATGAACCTGTGAACCTGATTTCACCAAATACAACATGTTCCTGGATCAACATCTTTGTAAAATCACATTTAAGGGACAAGTTAACAGTTTATGTCCAGTTTAGGCTTACAACTAGGGTTAGGTGCTTCTGCATCAGTGTTATTCACCTATCATAGAGTGTACCATACATTTTGTAGGCCAAAACGCAGAAGCGAGTTAGCATTTTAGCACTTTCGGTTCCATCGTCCCGAAGTCAATGGGTTTTTTGAATGGGGTTTTGGTTAAATGGCTGAAATAAGGTCTGTGGTGAACACAAACTCAAGACACTTTCACGTTTTATTCTACGACATAAAATACATCAGTATTACCCCACTTGTGATTTAAGCTGTTATGTGTCTTGAAAAAGGCGGTTGCTAACAAGTGGCTAAATGGGACTACAGAGGCTGTCGCGGACATTAAGTGTCATCACGCCGTAAAGGTAAGCTCATTTTCATTCTATTCTAACTCAAACGTTCTGGGAAAATGTTTTTAGATGATAACTGAAAGAGTTGTCAGAAGTTTAGTGATTATGACATTGAAGTCTAGCGACCGTGGAGTAGCTAGTTCGTTTATAGCATACCTTTAGCTTTTTATTTCTGGCGACTGCATTTAGGCTTCAAAATTCATAAAAGTTGTGGTCATCTGTGAAAATGATCTTGATGGACAAAACGTGTAAGTAGCATAAACTTTTGTTGATCACAGAGCAAAAGTTTTTTGCGTTAATCCAAAAGCCTATGGAAAAATCCTATTGGGTTTTTGTCGAGGGAACCAGTGTGATGTTAACTGCCGGTTGGCCTACCAAGTGACGTCAAACCTGCACTCAGGCCCGTCGCAAGGGGTGTGCGAGGCCCTGTGCGAACGTGATGTTATATATATATTAGCCTAACGGGGATCTACTGTTGCTATAGTGACGAACAATTTGTTGTTTATGTGGATATTTAAGAAAAAAAAATCATATATTCAGTTTAACAGCATTAGGTTCAAGAAGTTAAACTGTGTAATTGAACTGCGCAGTGCGAACATTTTGACGTTTAAATTATGTTCTAAATTATGAATGGGTCAAACGCGTTTGCCAAACGGCCTGAATCCACTTGAATTAGTTTGGACTGCTCTTTCACTGAATCATCTGAAGAGATTTCTCATTCAGTGAAATAAACAGACAGTATTGAGAGAACAACCAGCGCTGTTTTCAGTAGTTTTCCTCTGAACATGCGCTAAATGGATGTCTGACAATTTCTTTGCTTTTTGCAGTTTTCAGATTTAAAACCGTTTAAAACGTGTAGAGATAGAGTCTTTACTCGTTCTGCGGCACCGCTGCTCTCACTGATGCTCCGAAAGGATGCGTAATAGTTAGGATGCTTATTTAACTTTTATAGTGTTAAATAAAAAACCTTTTGTGCGTACCGTCAGATGAAATCCTGCAGGCGTCCATGCTTTCTCCGTCCATGCAATAAATGCACATCCTTGAATGAGCACGGATTTCTAGCGTATTTACTTAAATTTCTTAGGTAATATCTATGGTTTGACCCATTTCAGAGGCGGCCAAAATCAGAATTTGAATGGACTGTGAATAAAGCTCTATGAACTTGACGTGCGATGCTGTGCTGATGACATGTAAGTTAACTGTTATGCGCACGAAGCTGTCACACGCACAGAGAAATATTGTAAGTTACTGCATAATACATTTTTAAAAAGCAGAATAATACAGCATCACGATACACATTTTTTAGCTATGTCTTTTAACTATTATAGTATTTTGAAGGACAAAAACATGAACATTAACTATGGCTTTTACATCAAGTCAGCTGTCACTTTGCACAAGGCCCTGTGCGGTCGCACTCTTGGCACAGCCGTTGCAACGGTACTGCCTGCACCACTCTATTTCCCTCAGATTTTAGGGATAAGTTATAGGTAGAGTTAAGTATAAGAATATAGTAGACTACATTTTTGGACAGGAATGCTGTTCCATGATCAACAAAATATGTTGATCCAGGAACATTACGGTGACCAGCGGTCACACACGCTCTCATCTTCCACAATTCTTGCCTCTTTCCCTTTCTTTTCAGTTTTTTCCTTCATCCTGGTCTCCTCTAGAAATCCTACTCTTTTCCTGTTTCCCATTTTCTAAATGTGCCCACAGGTGCCCTCTTTACAAAGACAACTCATCCTTCGACACCTAACTCTCCTCAACCCCCATGCTGGGCGCAGCCATGGCTCTTCTCTCCTCCATCACCTTGCGTCATGTCACTGTGCATTAGCCCAAGTCAAAAGTATGGCGTGGAACAAAGGGGCCCATTGACATGGCGCAGGGTGAAGATGACTCAATGAGCACTGGCACTCTGACAAGAAGGAGAGGCCGTTCAGCTCGTCCACTGTCATCACGAAGACAGAGAGAGTCTTGGCGGCTTGACTGACAGATGGTCTAAACGTTGCCTTCTGGGCGCCAGGCCTCACGCTGAGAGGTGTACGTTTGAGTCTAATGTCTCAGAGGTAATGGTGTTTTGGATCCTGTTGAGTCACTTAGGATCCTGGTGGACAATTGAGCCCTTGTGACAGAAGAATAAAACAGGAGGAGAGAAAGTCTTGAGAATAATAGGATGAAGAAGCTACATTATTTTAATTAAGCTAAGGTTGGTCTCCGTAGGGCCGTTAGCCACTGGAATCTGTCACAGCAAGACATTTCCATGAGAGAACAGAGGTATTTTGAGGGCTTTGCAGAAGGTTAGGACAGTGTTTATGGCTAGCAGGCAAGGAGACATTAGAGAGGGAATATGAGGCGGCCTATGTATGTGTGTGCACATGTGTCGGTCCACCAGGCCCAGAAGGGTCCCGAGAGAGCCGTTATTAGAGTCTTCTCTTGCTGTGTGACATCCGTTTGGATCACCGAGACCCAGGGGCTACCCCTCCCCTCCACGGCCCACACGGATCAACTCTCTCTCACAGTCAATAAAAACCCATTGCACATGTAGGAGGTCCAACCTACAGGGGACGTCTTTATCCTGCAGGGAGTACAGAGCCTAACATTTAAGAGCAGAGAGTAAATTAAGACAAATAATAGCCATAATCTACTGTAGTAGATTCCCACTCTTAGGCGTTTGTACTGTGATACCATTGCTCAACTCTCTAAAGCCACTCACAAGGCTCACGGGCCCCTTGCAGTGCTACCGAAAATCTTTCTCCCTCTTTTTGGGGTTTGTCATGGAGGCGATTTTGCTTGCTTTTTTTTTCTCTCTCTCATTTACCCCTCTCTCTCCTCCTTGCACAGGTCACGAACATGTTGTGTCTCAGCACAGAGAACCTTTTGAAAGCTCTGCAGTTGATTTGAGGAGATTGAGTTGGACCAGAGACCTGAATAAGCTTTTAAGCTCCCATGTACAGCACTGTACAGGTGCGGTGGCGCTGTCATGTCCTCGCTCGCACACCTTCTTTATTTACATATCCAGATGGATTTTCACACCCTGGTTTAGGGGGACGAGGTGTCGCTGGTGCGAACACGTTCTTGGCATGATGTGTCACAGAGGGGGTTCGTGATCTGGTCTCCCACGAGGCAGCTTCCATCAACACCAGTGTCATTATTCTCTTTTCTTTCAGACTCAGCTAAGCTTATTAAGAGTAGTTGGAGTATTAAGAAAAGTCTGAGTAGACTTGACTTTCCACCATATACGCTATATGCTAGACCAATATCTATATATAGTTTTCATAGTAGTGTGCATTAATGCTTCAAAAATTACAGGTTGAATGTCTGTGAAACTACACTAACCAAACAGAATTGGAAAATTATTATAACAACATTTGCTTAAACGATGATTGAGGACAATCTGTTTGGATTGAGGTGATTAAGATGCACACTTCACCTTTTAGTTTAATAGTAAACTTTCTCTCTCTAAATTATTAATATTTTTAAATTAAATTGAGATCTGGCTTTTAATAAAAGCATTTGCCATTTTGAATTGTGGCATTATGAAAGTGCAGACAACTGGCAAAAATTACATACAGTGGAAACAAATACTAAATGATAAATATTTAGAGGAAAACAATTAAAAAGCAATTAAAAAAATAAAAATTTATTATGTTAATGATAAAAAACAATCAGAGTGAGAATTTGATGAATGTTTGTTAAAATAACCAGTATTAAAACTGCATATTTTTCCTAAAATCCATGATGCTGATAAACATAAACAAACTAAGTAACTGCAAAAGTCAGATGACAAGTTAAAAGTTTATGAATTAGTTTATTAATAAATATATAGGCACTTTTAATCATTAAAAAAAAAGCACTAACACCTCTGAGAGAGAGAGAGAGAGAGATCGAGAGATCTTTTCTTAATTAATTACAAGCTTGAACAGAGGTGTTAGTGCATTTGTTTTGAATGATTAAAAGTGCCTTTATACAGGGACAGAACAAGATGACATGGAAGCTAAACAATATATATATATATATATATATATTTTTTTTTTTAAACAAACGTGATAATATTTTTCAAAAGGAATTTCCCTCCACATATTCGGGTTTCGCAAAGAGAAACATGAAAAAATATATAATACCAAATATTTTCTACTTTGTGGTACCAACATTGACCATTTGCTGTAATTTGCCCCGATTATGAATTTTTCACAACACAGAAGGAAACAGACAGGCAGGTAAGTGTAAACAGAGTTTATTTAAGCAGAGTGATGGTGGAACAGCGGGAACCAGGCGATGGGAAGCGGATGGTGACTTGCTGAATGAAGGTGGTAACTTAGCTGGTGAAGACTCAAGTGGAATATCTGTGCAGGTGACGATTGAACACGAAGACGGGAGATTGGGGACCAGGAAGACGAGACGATCACAGGTACAGTGGGGAGAACAAGTATTTGATCACCTACCAACCAGTAAGAATTCCAGCTCTCACAGACCTGTTAGTTTTTCTTTAAGAAGCCCTCCTGTTCTCCACTCATTACCTGTATTAACTGCACCTGTTTGAACTCGTTACCTGTATAAAAGACACCTGTCCACACACTCAATCAAACAGACTCCAACCTCTCCACAATGGCCAAGACCAGAGAGCTGTGTAAGGACATCAGGGATAAAATTGTAGACCTGCACAAGGCTGGGATGGGCTACAGGACAATAGGCAAGCAGCTTGGTGAGAAGGCAACAACTGTTGGCGCAATTATTAGAAAATGGAAGAAGTTCAAGATGACGGTCAATCTCCCTCGGTCTGGGGCACCATGCAAGATCTCACCTCGTGGGGCATCAACGATCATGAGGAAGGTGAGGGATCAGCCCAGAACTACATGGCAAGACCTGGTCAATGACCTGAAGAGAGTCTCAAAGAAAACCATTAGTAACACACTACGCCGTCATGGATTAAAATCCTGCAGCGCACGCAAAGTCCCCCTGCTCAAGCCAGAGCATGTCCAGGCCCGTCTGAAGTTTGCCAATGACCATCTGGATGATCCAGAGGAGGAATGGGAGAAGGTCATGTGGTCTGATGAGACAAAAATAGAGCTTTTTGGTCTAAACTCCACTCGCCGTGTTTGGAGGAAGAAGAAGGATGAGTACAACCCCAAGAACACCATCCCAACCGTGAAGCATGGAGGTGGAAACATCATTCTTTGGGGATGCCTTTCTGCAAAGGGGACAGGACGACTGCACCGTATTGAGGGGAGGATGGATGGGGCCATGTATCGCGAGATCTTGGCCAACAACCTCCTTCCCTCAGTAAGAGCATTGAAGATGGGTCGTGGCTGGGCCTTTCAGCATGACAACGACCCGAAACACACAGCCAGGGCAACTAAGGAGTGGCTCCGTAAGAAGCATCTCAAGGTCCTGGAGTGGCCTAGCCAGTCTCCAGACCTGAAACCAATAGAAAATCTTTGGAGGGAGCTGAAAGTCCGTATTGCCCAGCGACAGCCCCGAAACCTGAAGGATCTGGAGAAGGTCTGTATGGAGGAGTGGGCCAAAATCCCTTCTGCAGTGTTTGCAAACCTGGTCAAGAACTACAGGAAACGTATGATCTCTGTAATTGCAAACAAAGGTTTCTGTACCAGATATTAAGTTCTGCTTTTCTGATGTATCAAATACTTATGTCATGCAATAAAATGCAAATTAATTACTTAAAAATCATACAATGTGATTTTCTGGATTTTTCTCACAGTTGAAGAGTACCTATGATAAAAATTACAGACTTCTACATGCTTTGCAAGTGGGCAAACCTGCAAAATCGGCAGTGTATTAAATACTTGTTCTCCCCACTGTAGGTTGAGAGGTAAGGAGTCTGACGTAGAGCAGTTTTGACTGCGACGAGACCAGACAAAGAGTGGATGGCCCAGGTGAAAAAGTCGTACTATTAAATATATTAAAAATATACTTGAAATTCAAGTAGTATGTTTATAATACATTTGTATTCCCAACATGCTTATTTGAAGTGCATTAAAAGTATAATGAATTGCATTTTAATATGTACTTTGGTCATAAATATATGCTTAATTACACTTTTAAGAAATATGCTAAACACAAGCATACTTTTAATATATTTCTAAAAAGTATACTAGAAATACTTTGGTAATAAAAATATGCTTAATTATACTTTTAAGAAATATGCTAAACACAAGCGTACTTTTAGTGAAGTTTTATTTATATATGCAATATATAATATAATATATAATGCAATATATTTTAAATATTTGTTTTTATCATTTTAATATTTTCAAAAGTAAGAACATTTAAAACATCAAAAGTTTTAACATTTAAAATGTACCAACTTATAATGTATTATAAACATTTGTCAACTATTATTAAGCATTACAATATGCATACTTACAATTAATATGTCCATTACATGATACATTTGTAATAGGCTACTACTGAAATTCCAACAAGGATTTCAACATCATATTATTTGAAATGCATCATAAATAATTTTTCCAAAAATGCTTAAAAAAAGTAGTGCTCTTTACTTGTTTAAATTCAAACAACACACGTGACTAAACCTGATTGGTTCCAGCGTTAAACGGCTCTGATTGGTTCTTATGATAATGAGCTCATACCTCAGAGCATCCCTTTATCAGTTATGCTGTGCGTGCATTTGTTGTTTGAATACGATTTTAAGTCTAAATTTAAACTGTAAATTATATAGAGCGATCGTGTCTCTTCAGAGGACTTGGAGGAAACCACACGATTCATATGGATTACTTTGGCAATGTTTTTTTTTTTGCGATGAGCTTTTTGAAACGTGAACAGTTTTGGTGAGTCGTCCTTCATCGGAGGGTTATAAAACCCTGCATTATTTTGTGACTCCAGGTAAGAGTTGTATTTAATTAACATTACTTTCTGTGCCAGTCGTATTTTTGACACAAAGTGTAACCACTTCTTTTTCGTTTTCAGCTACATTTAATTTGATTGAAGCAGATGCGAAGAGATGAATATACTGCCCGCAGAAGTTACTGGTAAGTTTTAGTTGCTGTTTGCATAAATAAATAGCTCAATGTTAAGTTTTTTTTTTCCTAGGTGGGTAGGGCTGCTATGCATTTGCTAGCTAACAGTGGAATACTGACGTTAACCGCTGTAACATGATACTGACAGCAGCTAGATATCTAGCAACTTCAGCACTGGGTATATAGTCATATATAAAGTCCCTTTCTAAAGACTTTGATGAATCTGTTTAAAATCTATGTGGTAACATTTGTCTGTCTTAAAACAACTATAAAACATTGTTAAATGCATCGGCAGAAAACATAATTAGTAATTTTAACATATACAACATTACATTAACATTCTTTTTATTTGCAAAATGAAGTTGTGTATTTATTTCTGATTTCCTGAAAAATTTGGCTTCATTGTAATGAGGTAAATGACCTTTGAAAAGTTTGAAAAAACCATGTTATGAACATAAATTTACTTTGTCTTGAGCTGACCAGCCAACTATGGCAACGTTAGTGTTTGTTGATTGGTTTTTATATTTGTTCAAGCTTGACATCCTGCCTTTTTGTTTATTTTCTAATATATATTTATAATTACAGATAAGTACAAAGATTAAATTGTAAAAATGGATGCTTATAAGAGAGTGTACGGTTATATAACCCAACAAGTACATTGTACTCAGCGTCATTCTTAAAAAGAAAACAAATCATTCATCATTTGTCTGCCTGCTTTTTGTTTTTTTATATTTTTTGTGAAATATTAATTTGTTTTTTGTATTTCCCTTCAGATCAGCTGCTATTGAAGATAGAGTGCAGAGACAAGCAAAGAAGAGAGTAGTAAGTATGTTTTAATGTCATATCACCTGTTGTAGAGATTTTGAATCTGGCCTAATCCTTTGAGCCATTCATGTAAAAATCTGTCTGTTATTTAATTGTTTTTGTTTTTTGGTAAAGCAGCAGGTCACTTGTCATAGTCATCCTGGCATACGCCATTTTGCACAACTTCTAATTTCCTTAAATCTCTGCAACAGAGGTGAAGAGTGCATGTTATCATGACCACAATAGACACATTCATGGGGAATATAGGTTAAAATAAACCGCAATAGAGTGGTGCAGGTATGTCGTCACTTTGTAGGCCAACCGGCAGTTCCCTCGAGAAAAACCCAATAGGATTTTCCCATATGCTTTTGGATTATCGCAAAAAACAAGCTCTGTGATCAACATAAGTTTATGATACTTGCACGTTTTGTCCATCAAGATAATTATCACAGATGAACCCAACTTTTATTCATTTTAAAGTCTAAATGCAGTCAGCTGAAGAAAAAGCTAAAGGTAGGCTATAAACGGACTACACCACGGTCCTGCGATTACAACGTCACCATCACTAAGCTTCCGACAACTCTTTCAGTTTTTTTTCTCAAAACATTTTCCCAGAAAGTGTGATGACGTTTAATCTCCTCGACAGCCTCTGTAGTCTCATTTAGCAACTTGTTAGCAACTGTCTTTTACAAGACATGTAACAGCTTCAAAAAATCACGAGTGGGGTAATACTGATGTGTTTTATGTCATAGAATAAAACGTGAAAGTGTCTTGAGCTTGTGTTCATCACAGACCTTATTTCAGCCATTTAACCAAAATCCCATTCAAAAAACTCATTGACTTCGGTACGAGGGAACCGGAAGTGCTAAAATGCTAACTCGCTTCTGTGTTTTGGCCTACAAAGTGATGTCATACCTGCACCACTCTATTATCGACATACAACATACCCTAAAAAAACACAGGTTGCGTTATTGCTTCAAATAACAACATCAGTGACTGATTAATCTCTGCTCACTGTAAGTGGTGTTGTTGGTCTTCTAATCTTATGTTCATTGTAACTCATAGAGTGCTGTATAGAGACGACAGACAAGAGGATAAAAATGGACATGTCAAGCTTGATGAAGATATAGTCAAAGCTTTGAAAGGTAAACTGAGAAGTCAACGGAATTGTAATGCATATCTATGCAAATTATAATACATATATTCAAACATGGATGCAAAACTGTTAATCATTGGTTAATTTTATATAAATAGATTTTTCCTTTCACAGATCCTGTGATAAAGAAGTCTTCAAATATTACAGTGTCTGAATTGCAAGCCCTCAGTTGCAGAAAATGCAGGTTGTACTCAAAGAAGTGACTGTCCACTTGAAGATGATGTGGCATTTAAACTCTTCTGTTTCTTTGTTTGGTTCAGCCTTTTGCAGGCTTGTTTGTAAAAGAAAAATGCATTATTCACTTCTGCACTCCCAGGTGAAAAAGACGTACTATTAAATGTATTAAAAATGTACTTGAGTATGTTTTTAGTAGAATAAAAATAAAATATAAACATACTACTTGAATTTCAAGTGCATTTTTAATACATTTAATAGTGCGTCCTTTTCACTTGTGCTTTGTTTTCCATAACTTTTATTCAATGATGTCATATTCATAGTGTGCTTTTCAGTAATGCAGGTGGATGAAAATAGCTCTGCCATAGCATTTCACTGATCTTTCATTTATTATAATGTATTTGTCAATAGATTATGTATGCTGCTGTACTTTTTTTTTAATGTACGCTAGGAATTTATTTTGTAATGTACACAATTATATAGTGAAGTTTTCTGGATTTCAAAGTATGTACGTGTCTTATATTGAATGATTTTGCACTTTTTATACCATTTTAAATACTGAAAAAAACAGCTTTATAATATACTAGTAGTGTAATACTAATGCATTTCTAATAAACTGAAATGCTATTAAAATGTACTTGAAGCACAAAAATTATTAAAAATATATTTTAAATGAATTTTAAAGAAATACTAAATATACTTAAAGTTGTTCCATTTTAGCACAATTTAATATATTAAAATATATTGCAAATAGCTTAAAATTGATCTTAAGCATATCTTAAAATGCATTTAATACACTTAAAGTTGTTTCAAAATAATACATTTAATATGCATTTAGTATAGTATAATTTAAATATATGAAGTATGTCCAAAAAAGCACAATTTAAATGTATTTCCTTTTCACCTGGGGGTGAACGGTGAATATAAAGGTGAATAGATGACGAGGTGCAGGTGAAGCGAGTCAGTCCTCTGGTGATTGTGAACGAGTGGGCGTGTCCTGGAGATCATGTGATGATTGGGGCTGTGACGGTGTAGCTGACTCTGTGACAGAATTATTGTATTCTGTTGAATTATATTATTCTATTTTATTCTATTTAGTGATTATTCTATATCTGTTGATCTGATTTTTTTGTAGTCAGGGTTAGGATCTGGAATAAATCTAAAATAAAATTATCTAAATAAGAAATAATAATATAAATTAATATAAAATGAGAAATAATCTGAAAAAAAAAAAAGCTTAAATGTGGAAAACAAGAACCGTAAAAAAAGAAGTTTCTGATATGGTTGTGTAGCATGAACCAGTACACATACATGCAGAGTATCAAATTTGTTTACTTCCAAAACACACACCCACAATGTCCTGGTCAATACTTTGCCCATTGATAATTCCTGTGTTTGAGGTGTTTACAAACACAAAAAATACTTTGACAGGAAGGAGAGGAGGGAACAGAGGAGGAGGGGTGCTGAAAAAAAGCAGAAAGCGTTTTAGTATTCTGGCTGCACTGCAATTAAGATGGAATGCCAGCAGATCCTCTAGTTTGAGCCCATTCCCCTTAAAAAATGTTACACAACGTGCAGACGTCCCTGACAGGCCAACATTATCCTTCGAGTTACAATTAATTACCCCCACGTCCGCCTCTTGCATCTCATTTCCATAACTTAAAAGGAGCAAAGACCTGCCAGAGGAGAGCACAGGTTAGTTAAGCATGCCAAACAGCAGGTTCACCACAACACGAGTCAAGGAGATTCAACCGATAAAGGATGACCACAAACAGGGCTCATTTTTCACCCAGTTCACACGTCACGACATGTCTTACAGCACATTGCGGTGGCACCGTTGAAGTGCTTTAACGAAACGTCCATCCGGGTCCGGCGTTGACGATTCTTTTGTTTGTTTTGGTGAGGTTGCGGAGTGCTGGTGAGGCTTTTCCCCCTCCTCCATTATTTTTGTTCCTTGTTCTCACATAGCCTCTCATTTATAATGGGCTGGGGAAGAGGGAGATAAAGCGGATGGGGCGTTGAGACAGAGTGAGCGGTCACATTCTCTGATGTTATCTGTATCCCAGAACGCACTGCAAGTGGACGCCTGACATGTTCTATACATCTTTTCACAGGAGCACTCATTAAACAAATACCGCTTGATGTATAGCTCTCAAGAAATGAATTTTTACCTCTGTGTGCAGGAGCTGTTCTCTCCTGATCTCTGGGGCTTTAGGAAATATACACACTTGCTCACACACACATAGCCAATGAGGGCCTTGGTTTATCCTGTTGTTTGTGTTACTCTGCTGTATGTTTTTATTTGCTGTCAGGATGACTCGATAGCTCTTTTAAGTGCTCCGTAGTACATGCACAGATGCAGCAAGAAATTGTAAACATCAGATACTAATGAAAAATTATTTGGATAGCTGACCAAGTCATCACTGAAGATGATTTGTCTTTTAAAACAGAATGTTTTGAATGTGGACATTTTAGGATGCGTTCATTAATCCCACTAGTTTATAATGTTTTTTCACATTATAAACTATTTGAATACAAGTATTTTATATGTATTATATTATAAACAGAGTGTACATATTATATACACTAAGTTTAAAAGTTTGGGGTCCTTAACATTTTAAGAAAAAAAGCTTTCTGTTCATCAAAGAATCCTTAAAAAAGTATCACAGTTTCCACAAAATTATTAATGAGCAACTATTTTCTGAATGATTTCTGAAGGACCATGTGACACTAAAGACTGGAGTAATGACTGCAGATTTAAAATATATTAAAATATAAAATGTATTTTTGAATGCAGCCTTAGTGAGAGTTAAACCCAAACTTAAATGATATATGTATATGTTCATAAATAGGGGAAATTTATAAGTTAGTGTGCTATGAAAAATTAAAACTGGTAATTGATTTAAAAAAAAAAAAAAAATACAATTAAAAAATGAAAATAATCTAATCAGTCTGAGAAACACCTCCAAATGAAAATACAAAGTTTTAAGATGTCAAGTCAAAAGTGAGATTCTTTCATTCTGTTATTCTCTGTCTAGTTTTGTAAACTTACTCATTCTGTTCTGCCTGATCTCTGGAAATTTAGTTTTGCTGCGTACTGCCAAAAACATTAAGGTATTACTTCCTATAAAATTAAAGGGACATGATTAATTATGTTCACTTTTATCAAATTATTTTGTTCATAGTTAATCACACTACTTTATATTGACAGCCCTATGAAAAATACAACTTTGTCGTTACGTTTTACCGACGTACAAAGACATAGTATATGAATGACACATATAATAGAAACTAGAAAAATCCTAATTAATCTTATGTAAGGTCATATAATTTTTGTCATTTTCATTTGTTTAAATGGAGTAATTATCAGCCCCAGTCTGTGTCAGGAGGATTTAATTAAAGTTATAATTTAATTTCACACAATCAATTGATATTTTAATGGAAATCACAGAGCATATGCAATAAAGAGCACCTGACAATGGAGTTGGCCCTAATTTGCTGATACAGTGACAGTATTTCAAAGACATGCTATTGTAAACAGTCACCAGATATCACTAAACAGATATTTAAATTTTAGTGAGGTAAAATGTAGATATAGCAAAGTAGTGGCCCCTAAAAAGGCCCCACATTTGCATTCAAACCTGGTCTCTTCTAATATGTCGTGCTTTCAGAGCGGTGAGTTACACGTCCTCCATGTGAGGGGCTCTGCTGAGCACATATCAGGCCAAACAAGCCATAAATCTCACGATCGTATACAAAACATCCTCTTTTCTCCTCAACCCTTCGCAGAAGGGCCACGTTCACATTTTCATGCATCAGAACATCTGATCCAAAATGTACTTTACAACATAAAGAGCGCTTGAGTAAGTGGGCGTCTCTCGCCTTGTGCTCCATATGCATCTGTTAAATGACTTGCTGATCTCATTAAATAAAGCTAATGTACTTGTAAAACAGTCTGCGGAGACAGTACATCATTGTAAGTGTTGGGGGGTAGATGGAGGGAAGGAGAGGAGAGGAAAGGCTGGGGAGAGAGAGAGAGCGAGAGAAGAGAGGAGCAGAATGGGGTGAGGTGGTTGCTGGTCAGTGGAGATGTCTCAGGCCCATAAATCTTGGCCTCTTCCTGCCTAGTTATTGTGTATTTCTTTTGGCCAGAGATTGATTGTAGCAGGGGAGAAGATGAATTTGCCCATAGACCTTCTTTTCTTCCTCTCCCTCTCTCTCTTTTTTTTAAGCTCCTGATGCTTGGCCAAGGTGATAATGCTCTCGATTTTTTTTTTATTTTGCCTTTATTTGTCCCTCCCTCCCTTCCTCCCTCCCTCCCTCCATGTCGCCCTGTTCTTTCCTGAGATCATTTGTTTTGGATTAGAAACAGTGTGCTGAAAAGGGGAGCCATGGGGAGCTGTGCATGGGGGTCACTGGCAGTGGAAAGAGCGTGGCAGCGTACAAGCGTCCCTGGTGTGATGTGAGCATGTAGCGTGCATGAACACGGCACACCTATGTACACAACACACGCAGCTAAATCAGCTCTGGCTACCTACGCCTGGCTCTGGGCAGATCTGCCAGGTTTGATCCTGTGGGATGGCAACTAGACACTCATGCCTGGATGTTCCAGCAGATGCAGACACATCATAATTGAACGCTTTCTTTGTGCTTTGAGCAGCAGCAGTCACCGATACTCCTTTTGTCGGCACTGCAGCTGAGGGAGCTTCTCTCTCTCTCTCTCGCTCTCTCTCTCTCTCTCTCTCTCTCTTTCTCTGAGTGCCTCCTTTAACCTGGAACTATCAGAACATGCTTATACATGCACCCCAAAAAATAGGCCTCTGGCACTGGTTCAAAAGTAGATCAGAGCTATTGTGCCAAGTGGTTTGTTTTGAGGCCAAGCGTTACCCATGTGAACATATCAATCCACAGTGAGCGCATCCAAAAAAAAAAAAAAGAATACTGCAATGATTTGGTATGCCATTGCGTTTTGATCCCAGCCCGCTTATATTAACTCTCATGGTCTGTTTGGGCATTTTAGAGAATTTAAAGGGTTAGTTCACCCAAAAATGAAAACTCTGTTATTAATTACTCACCCTCATGTCGTTCCAAACCCGTAAGACCTTCGTTCATCTTCGGAACACAAATGAAGATATTTCTGATGAAATCCGAGAGCTCTCTTACCCCTCCATAGACAGCAATTTAATTAACACTTTCAGGGCCCAGAAAGGTTATAAAGACATCGTTACAACAGTCCATGTGACTCCAGTGGTTCAACCTTAATTTTATGAAGCAACAAGAATACTTTTTGTGCTCGAAAAACGCCAAAAATAACTACTTTATTCAACAATCTCTTCTCGTCTGTGCCAGTTTGCTACGCTGTTGATGTAAATACAGTGCAGCACTTTCGAAGCGCTATGTCAGAATGCCGGCTTACCATTGGCCGATGCTGTTCACGTGAGCACCACAACGCATGCGTGTGATGCTGATGCAGGAGCTGGCCAATGGTGAGCCGCCGTTCTGCCATAGAACTCGGAAGTGCTGCACTGTATTTACAACGTCAACAGCGTAGGAAACTGGCACAGACAAGAAGAGATTGTTGAATAAAGTTGTTATTTTTGTATATATTCTCGTAAAAAATACTTCAAAAAAGTAGTCACATGGACTATTTTAACAATGTCTTTACTACCTTTCTGGACCTTGAAAGTGGTCATTAAATAGTGTCTATGGAGAGAGCTCCCCGATTTCATCAAAAATATCTTCATTTGTGTTCCGAAGATGAACGAAGGTCTTACGGGTTTGGAACGACATGAGGGTGAGTAATTAATGACAGAATGTTCATTTTTGGGTGAACTAACCCTTTAACATTGAATTATGTGGATACTTAATGTCATACTGTTCAAAAGTTTGGGGTCTGTAATATTTTTTTAATGTTTTTGTCTCTGATGCTCACCAAGACTGCTTTTATTTGATACAGAATACAGTAGAAACAGCAATATTGTAAAATATTATAAAAAATTGAAATAATATATTCTGTTTTATTATATTTTAAAATGTAATTTATCCTGAGCTGACAAAACTTATTGTTCAGCATCATTACTCCAGTCTTCAGTGTCACACGGTCCTTCAGAAATGATTGCAATATGCTGGTTTAGTGCGTAAGAAATATTTATGTTGAAAAACGTTGTGCTGCTTAATATTTTTTTTGAAACCGTGATTTTTTATTTTAATACAATTTTATATGTAATTTGACTATAAAGGGAAATTTTTTTTTTTTTTTTGCACATAAAGGACCCTAAATGTAATGAATGTAAAGTCAATCTCAACATGAGGGTTAAAGTAGACCAGGTCAGTGGACAGACTACGGGCTTCTGTCCCGCTTTCATCCTGCACACAGACACACACGTTTTCGAACGAGAGCCGATAGAGAAAACTTTGAAAGTCACGCGAGGCTCACTTTTTCCCTTTTCCTCTCTCTCCCTGGCGTTGACCTTTCTGCAACGTTGCCCCGTATTCACTGCTTGTCAGCACATGCTTTGTCCCGAGCCATCCGTCTCTGTCATTCATCACTCCTACCCTGAATCCCCTCCGTCCCATTAGCCCAGGATGAGGAGAGAGAGGGAGCGGGGTGGAGGGTGGGGTGCCGGTGAGGCCCATAGCCTGCGGGATCATTAGTGCCCCCCTCCCGTCTCCCCTCCTATATCGAATTGTCGGTAAACCGGTGTGTGGAGGAAGTCCAGGTGGCCTGTTGTTATTTATAACAAAGGAAACAACACAGCAGAACCATCTGACATCAGGCCCGCACGGAGCGGCCACGCTGTGAGTGTGTGTGTTAGAGGTGGAGGGGTTTTCATCACTGAAGGACAGCTAAAAGTGGACCTTCTCTCCTCCCTTTTACCCTCTCTGTTCCCGGTAGACCAAGAGCGGGGGACTTATTGAACAGATGTTGGGTACACCGTCGCCAGGAAGATTGATTATTTTAATTGCCAACACTTTGCTTTTTGTAGCATCTGAATACTTAATGTCAGGTTTTGAAGGATGTTACACTGCCTGAACTTTATACCCTCAAACCCTCCCTCTCTCTTTCTCATTTTCATAAACTCTCACTCTTAAAGTGGACCCTGTCTTTTGGACCAAACCTTGAGCACACTCATGTTTTGGTTGGCGATTTGTGAGTGTCCTTTGGGAATGGGTGAGTGAATACAGTGAGGCGCTGGATTATACATGGCGGTCCGTTGTGACATCTGGGTTGTCTCTCTCTCCCAGTGGGCTTGTGTATACCCAGCCTGTTAGTGCCTGTCCCGGATAATTAATTGTTAATGGCGGTGCGCTGTCAGCTGGGAAGTTGATATAAACTCGTAGAAGGACCTCTTGGAGGACTCGTTTTGCAGTATGTGATAGATTCCCATAGAGAGGTGTGTTCTGCTAAATGCCCTATGGAAATAAACAGGGGCATATGCTTGACAGAACCACCCATCTCTTCATCTCTGGATGGAATACACATGCTGCTTAGGGTGGAGGTGATGCTCACTGTTATAAAAGTTTGATATCTAAGTCCAGCTGACTTCAGCAAACTCATCCATGTTTGCTGTAAATACAGGACTAGCAGAAATTTTACATGCTAGTTTTACATGTCAATGATATGATGTTTTTTTGGCCTTATCTATTAATTTATTAAAAAGACATCTATTAACGTATACAAATACTTAAATACATTCTATGATGAGTATGTTTTAGTTTCTGTATTGAAATATTTTTTTAAATATAGTTTTGGAGAGGCATGAATTAAAAAAATAAAAAAATCTTGAAAATAAAATAATATTTTTTAATTATTTTATTTATTTTATATTTGTATTCTATATTTGTATTTTATTTTGTTTTTTATATTTATATTTATTTTTATTTTTTAATTTTTAATTTTGTATTTTATTTAATTTATTTATTACTATTTTATTTTTTATTTTTTTATTTAATATTTAATATTTATTATTTTTAACTACATTTTAGGGAAATTTGTCTTAGTGCCAAAATGTCATTTTAACGTAATTTCAAATGTATTCTAAAGAGATATCAAAAACATTTCCTCAACTGTTGACGTGAGTGATTGCCGATCAAGCAGCAATATAGTTTTAAAAAAAAAAATTTGAATGTTTTTTTTCTGCCTTTATTATCTGACTTCTCTAATGTGCCACAGTATAAAATCCTATTTCCAGTATAGTCCAATTTGGTCATTAAATAATTACTCATTAAATAATAATACCATTCTCTGCTGTCAAGTATGCATTAAGTTCACTTAAATCAAACGTCACACAGGGGGAAAAAACCTTCTGGAAGTTATTTGATTCCACTATGCAGCTTAAAATGGGGCCAGAGACCACATCTAGTACAGGCGAAATGAGGACAGCTGCATTTACTTCCTGTATGTCTCCTGGCATGCAGTGCCTTAGAGAAGAGATTGACCACAAATGTTATTTTCTCTACAGCCGTCGGCAGTAGGGCAGGTGTGTGTGAGTGCGTCCATACTAGTTGAGTGTGGCATGGTGGGGGTTGTCAAAGCTAGGGACAGGTGCTTTTGCCGTCACTCTAGAGCAGGTGGGAGGGGATGAGGGAGGGCACAGACAATTAATGGCAAGGTGCAATGGCGAGACGGAGTCAGAGAGCAAGAAAGAAGAGTCTACGGATAATAAAGTGGCCTTGGCCGGCATTAATCTCCCTCACACTGCAGGCCTGTCATGGTCAGCCGGCCTGTGACTAATACCACGCTTTGCATACAGTGGTCACAGCACATCAGCAGCATGCTAGCAGAGCTTTGCAAAAGTAAAGCGGACTTTTACATACCACGGGATTGTAGAAGTCCAGGTGAGAGAAAATAGACAGAGAAGTGGTGAAAGAGTCTGTAGGTGAATTGTAACAGGTGATAATTTCCAATTACACTGTCTGTAAAGAGAGAAATCCATAAGAGTAGTATACTGTATTCATTAGGGCTGTCAATTTAACATGTTAATTTGAAGCAATTCATTATAAGGAAATAATCTGATAAAGAATTAACGCAATTAATCATGCTCCCACTAATGAAGTTTCCTGCTATCAGAGCAATTCAAGCTTGAAGTACCACCTTAAAAGATTTTCAGAGTGCGCCTAGCTGAACCACATTTTGCACATCCTGTATAATCACGAGAACTGTACTTTAGACAGATTGAACGGATTTCTGTGGGCTGTAGGCCAGTGATGGACTGGATATCCACCTAATTTTCAACGTAAGAGTTTTAAGGTGTCAGTGCTTCCAGTTATTTTAGCTGTGCAAAAACAGTCACTTATGTTGCTTGATATTTCACACTGGTATTTGTTATAATATTTTCATTTATTATCGTAATCATAAACAGACTGGTTTGTAGTGCAAATAGTTTTACAGTTTACTGTGATTTGTTATTCTTCTAGTTATTTACCTATTGTGGCTATTGAATCAGAAGTCTTACGCATTCACTGCTTATTTCCGCCTTAAGGTAGGGACACACCAAACCGACACCAAAGAACTAGCGCTGATGAAAGCCAACTGTGTTGTCACCTGCGTCGGGGGGAAAAACAGCACCTGAACACACCAAAAGGACTACAGGCGACTGTCAGCCAGCACGCGCATTCTGCGCCTGCGTGTAAAGGAGATAACTGTCTATTTAAGCAGATATATTCGTCTATATTGGTCATTCAAAAAGGGAAAGCGAAACTAAGACTGCAGGTGTACAAACCATAAACAAAGCAGCGCCATTCTGAATATCACTTACGCTGATCACGTTCTTTATTCCACTCTGCTCATGTTATTATGAAAATATTTGTGCAGTGTTGCTCAGGTAAGATGACATAAAATTAGAACAGCCTTCTGTCTGTGCTGTTTGACTTCTTTGCTCGCTGTTTTGCTATTATTCTCGTGCACTGACTCGTTCGCTAAGCTGAACAGCCAATCGGAGTTCTCGCTCTCACCGACGGCCCGATGCCAATTCTACGTGTTGAATCAGCCAAACGAAAAAAACCTGAAGTCATCCGACTAGAGCCAATGGTGCGGAACACACCGAAAAAACTAAGTCTTGGTGTGTCCCTGACTTTAAAAAATAAGGTAGAGTCAATGATATATAGGGAAATTAACTGTTTGTAATGTCTGTTTAATCATAACCACCATAATGTATTGTTTTGTAATGATCATTTTATTATTTTGGGCTTTTCTCCTAAATTATCAATATATGCTATTAATTAGATTTTTTTAACGATTGACAGCCATACTTAGTTGATTAAAACAACAAATGTGAGGGGTTCCTCAACAGTGCAAAAGTTGTACCTTTAGCTGTCACTAAGGCAGTACCCTAAAAGGTAGAATTGTGTTCCTCATCTACCCCTAAAGGGTGCATATTAGTACCTTAAGATAAAAATAGTACTCTTAAGGTACTAATATGCATCCTACATAGTACAAAGATGTATCTTTGCTGCCCCAGTGACAAGCTGTTGTACCCCTAAAGGTAAAATTTGCACACATTTTGCAAATGTTACAATGAACACAGTGCACACAGGCTGGACAAATGGAACGGTGTCTTACACTTGACAAAATGTTAGCTTGCAATCAAGAGCAGTACCTTTCCGAAGGGAGCCTGAGTGAGAAACGACTGGCTGTGTTTCTGTCAGCTGCTTCTATGTGTTTCTGTCAATAGCTCGTCCTGATCAATGGTATTTCCAGGTCTTAACTGCTTCCATACATCCTGCGCTAATTACACCCTCTCTCCTTGCTTCTGTCAGATGGTGTTTCCTTTCACTCTCCACCGAGTGTAAATCAGAGACACGGGCATCTGGAGCCCCTCATCTAAGGCGCTGATGAGTAGGATAAGAGGACCAGGTAATGGCGCATGAGCTGTTGTGTCGATTATTTTCGAATGCCATCTTTTTGGTTTGAGAGTCCGGTACATCAGGAGCAGACTGATCCCAGAGCAGCCTCATAAAAGTACCGCACGGCCCCTGAAAACCACATCCGGCCTGACAGCATGCACTGGAATCACTGAAGTCTACATTTACTGCAGACAGCTTTTGTTGCGGTGCCAAATCCCAGTTTTCTGCTGCGTATGTATGAGCATGTTTCAGTACCGAATACAAACAAAGCATTCGATTATAATGTCTGCATCGGAGACGTACAGTAATCTCTGTTCTTATGGGTGTTTTTGCCTGGTAAGGTGAGAAATATTTACATCAACAGTTGTCTTTTTATTTCTTGAGAGCAATAGTCCATACAAAACTAAAATCAAATATTGAAATCATTGCAGCGACAACGCATGCAAATAATGTAAAGCAAGTGTACGTTTTCAGGTCTTAAACCTGACCTAACTTGAACAATAGCTGTGAGAAAAGTCCCCAATGACATATAAACTAAAAAAATGGCACAGAGGGAAGAGCAAGTGCTGTAGGAGAGGGGGGAATGAGATGGCACCTTTCTGTAATGAGTGGGATGCAGAATGGCAGTCGGGAATGTACAGTATTCACTGTTACTGATTTGTTGCCAGCTAGTGTACCAATTAGCAACACTTGTTATTATTTACATTTTGCACAATATATCACACTAATCGCCAGGTCGATTTATCACTAGTTGAGGGGAGCGATAGCGTTGATTTATGGGGCTTATGTGAGAATCCCCGGGATGGGGGGTGATGAGTGACTGTGAGCGTGCAAAACACTTCAGAGGCCTCCGATGGTCTGCATCCATGCGGGGACACCTAGTCCTCCACCTCCCTCGTCAATCACGGCCACCGTTCCCCAATTCTCATCTCAGGGTTCTAAGCGACGGGGCTGTGCGCATGATGTTTTAGCTTATCTGCCTCATGGCCTGATTTGTGGTCTTTGCATAACGGTCCATGTCATCTGATGAGGTCATGCGCATGATAAAAAGTCTCCTGATTCTCTTCAAAATGAAACCCAACCTGGCTTTGTATAGAATGCATATTTAGTTTCTTTATGACGGGCGCCGCCGTCGTCGTCAGCGCGGCTCGCTTTCGGGGAGATACATGCTGAAACAGATGTTTCTCATTCTCTCGGCTCATCCGCACTCCTCTGTTCTCCAATCAGCCAAAGCTCTCAAATCAATCCAGATCACCCAAGTGGCAGGCAGGGGAGAGTGAGAGGGCTGAGCAGAGAAAGTGCTGTCGCCTTAGTTTTATGAAGTTTTCTCTCTCGCCAAGCAAACGGAGAGAAAGCAATATCCTCCAGCTCTTTTAATCATGTGACAGCATGCTGCCCTATGCAGCGGCAGGTGGGAACCATTGATCAAAGCCAGCAGGGTCCGTGATGGGAGAGGGACAGGCCAGCACGGGCATAGGGCAAAGTGATTCCCACCAGCCGACTGCCAAGCCATTCGTCAAAGTTTTATCTGATTCCAAAGGTATTGGATCTATCAGTCACAACCTATGAAAGGAAGATTGACCCCTCGGCGGACATTTTTCTATATCACAGTCAGCCTGACGCTTGGCGTCAGGTAAGAGGAGTCCCGATGGCTAACACGCTACCGCTCGTGTCCAGTCCTCCGGTCCTGTGCGGTGGTTTAATTATGAAAGGGAGAGGAAGGATTTTACTGTTTTCTACATTAGAGCTCTGGTGTGAACTCCAAATGGCTCCTCTCCCCTGAGGTTTAAATTGCTTCTCCTCTGACAAAGCACCTGCCAGGAATTCATCAGCCACCCCATCCATCTGTCCATCAGCATGCGCCTCTGCTCTGCCATCAACAGGTAATGTCTGGCTGCTGTAGCTGCATGCTAATGAGAAGCAAAGAAAGCATCACACACTCTGTCAGCCGTCATTATGTCACAGATGTGTTCTACTTAGATGGAGTGGAAGCACGTTTGCAGGCCTTGTTTGACTAATGATAAAAACAGAATTCTTTCAAAACTCTGAATCATGTTGTCCAGTTGGAAAACAACATGAAGGCAAAAGAAGAAGAAAAAAATTAAATGTGTTGACACAATACTTAAAGCACTTATTTGGTTAGGTCTGGGTTAGAAGAAAAATAAGTGCAAAATGATTTTTCAGTTCAACTGAGCTTTAATTACTTAGACCAAATAAACAGAACAATACGAGGAAAGTGGTGTCTTTTTCTTCTCTCAGCACAGTCTGACAAACACTGACCTTGCTTGCTTTTGCTCATGGGCAGTGGGGTTTAATTGGCACTTAATTATTACTTTTAGCCAGTGCAGCCAGCCTTTCTTGGGACAGGTCTCTCATTAGACAACAAGGCAGAAAACTGTATGTTGTACATAGCAGAAAAAACCTAGGAAAATGCCACTTTTCAAACTTAACCACTGGTAAAAGAAACTCAAAAATAAAACAAACGCACCAATTAGAACAGTATGTACCAAATGTAGTTAAAAATGCATAACTTGCTAGCACATAGGTTTTATGTTCTACTTTAGATCTTCAGAGCATAAAATCCTAAACGGATAGTTCACCCCAAAATGAAAAATGCCATCATGTCCTTAAAAACATGTATAACTTTATTTCTTCCTTGAGACAAAAATTGGAAGTTGGAATTGGAAGTTATGTTGAATATTCACTATGTGCTGTCCTGTACAATATAAATGAGAACCAGGAGCTGTCAAGCTCCAAAAAGCACAAAAAAGCATAATAAAAGCCTTATAAATATGACTCATTTATATTCTATGGCTGCATCCAAAGACGTATACTTCATTACTTTATAGTATAAAAAAGTACCAGGATGACACTACTTCTGGCGAGACTTCTGGTGCACTTTAATTGGACAATTTACTATCCCATGAGACCACGGGAAAGGAGTTGCGAATGGCAGTGAAGCAACGCAACTGATGCTGGTAGGTCACATGACAATAACAACTACATATCCTACACACATTTACACTATACAGAACATACTTTTTAATGGTCGCAAAGTACGTACCTATTAAGATGAGATTTTGAATGCATTCACATTTATCATTGATCAGCTGAACTTTCCAATAGGAATCCACACGATGTGGAGTTTTGTATGAGGGTGAAAAAGTTCCTCACACAGATTTCACTCATGTTGAAGTTAATTCACCAACAGAAGGCTGCTTGGTTTTAAAGTGACTTCTGTGTGAGTAGTACTTTATACCTCTTTTTCTGGTGCTAATGCACATTAAGTCTTCTGAAGCATATAATAGCTTTGTTTGAAGAACGGACTGAAATTCACTGAAAGTAATGCTCTGAAAATCTTGCTTGGCCGCTTAGGTATCTGTTCACTTTCATTGTATGGACAAGAGCAGCTGGTACATTTTTCTATAAATAATTAAATAAAAATCATAAAAGTTTGAGGGCAACATGAGGGTGAGTAAATGGTGACAAAATCTTAATTTTTGTGTGAACTATCTTATATTTTTCAGGTTGTTAAACAGGTCAAACGTTAAAATGGCCTAATAACTCACTCCCTGATGAGAGCGCAGATTGATTGGCCAGAAGGCAGTAGAAACTCCAGGTTCAGTCGCATCTTTCTATTGGGAGTCATCACAATGAGGGGTATCTCTACATTTTTGATCAACTCCAATTGGCTTCGAACCTGTAGGAGACATTTTAGTTATATTCATGTACAAGTAAGCAATCCTCTCACAGTTTCAAACAGGGCCCTTCTGGCAATGTCAATATACCCTCAAGTTTCACTACAAAACACACACACACACCTTTGCAGTGAAGCTTCGATCTAGAGTGCCTCATGGCCCGTATCCAACATTCACTCCAACAAACAAGCTTTTTTTTCTTCTTTTTCTGTGCTGCTTTTTAGGATGCCCATTGGCTCACAAAAAGTAAATACAAAGGCAATTTTTCCATAATGGAATTTGTTAGCACTTGATTAGCATCAAGGTAATAAACTACATTGTCTGTGTTTTTTAGCTTGCCTTTCCTCCTATTACAGTTCAGACGTCAGACAGGCTGCTAATACCACCCAGAGCTGGATCAGATAGCTTCTGGTTGCAATTTTGTTCGGTCTGATGGACCTTGCGAGAGTCAGACACTAAGATATCGGAAGCGTGTCATAAGAATGAATGAGGCACTCTCACATTGGAGCTGCCAAGCTGTCAGACGCTGGGCAGACTGCATGACTGACATGCTTTGATTGGTCGATTTAATATAGGGAGAGAGCAGGAGCAAGGGAGAGGCGAGTGGGAAACTTCACAGAGCGTTCACAGAGCGCCGATTTGAAGCATTGTAAGACTATTTGTAAAAGATGTGGAGCGCTAACTCTCTAGGTATCCAGCTTGTTAGAGCTTTTTTCATTCTTCTTGAGGAATTGTGTTAAAGATATTGCTTGGATACGGTCTTACTCCAGCTGTACAGAGTGGCAGACCTACAGCGCGCTCGAACTGAGAGCGAAAACCAGTCTATTTATCCTATGCTTTATCGACTGTATGCGCACTCAGGCAAGGTTAATCACAGGTCTGGCAATGCATTCTGGGTAATAGGGTCCATAGGTGTCACGCAGGGGTAGCATAAGCTGCAAAAGCGGATCTCGGGCTGCATCCCAATCCAATAAGGAGATGCAGAGTTTTCAGTTAAGAAATGAGTCTAGAGGAATAACTACGGAGAGGTGTGAAACTGACAAGGCAAGGTAGAATTTAACACGGTTACCACTTGTAATTCCATGTTACTACAAATATAGCATTATTGTTTTTTCTCCACTTCAATTTAGGGGGAAATCAATATTCTGCTTTGTTTATCTAAGTGACAGGCTCTCGGATATTGCGTTTTTATGTTGCCTTTATAAAGGGGCATTAAAACACAATATATCTGAAGGTTTTTATGGAGCTGACAGTTGCTGAGGGAGATAGTGTTAATGGCATAAAACGGTTGAAAAATGGCTGTGTCTCTTATTTATCTGCATTTATTATGTACAAATATCCATCACAGAGCTATACTTTTCTGATGCACAATTATGAAGATGCACCTCAGGACAGACTCATCAATAAAACGGGAGGGAAAAAAAACTCTCTCTGTGTGTGTATGTGTGCTAAAAGGGAATGAAGCAAAAGCAGCTACCTGTGTGCACAGCACTGTACATATTGTTTTCATCATTTGTTTCCTTTAACATTATGATTTTATTGAAATCGCATTCTAATTTCAACAAATTCCTGTTCACGTCTATATTGCCTCCCTTACATGAGACAAATATATCTTTTCTTTGCATCCATACTTTCTTTTTAGAATCTCACTGCAGAAAACTCAACAAAACGTGGGTGTTTTCAGTTACACGTGAGCTACGGATGCAGGATTTTTACCTGGATTTTTGCATTATTGATGCAATTGATCTTCAGCTAGATTACAATATTAGACCCACAAATTCATTTTCATCTTAGTTGACAGTAACCTTTGGCAGCAGTAACCTCCACCAACCTGTAACTGTGGATCAGACCTGCACAGCGGTCTGATTTGAACCATTCTTCTTTATAAAACTTTTTCAGCAATATTCTTGGGTATCTGGTGTGAATGGCTCTCTTGAGGTCATGCCAGAGAATTTCAGTCAGGTTGAGGTCAGGGCTCGGACTGGATCACTCCAGATGGCATATTTTCTTCTGTTGAATTTGTTGTATTGTTGATTTAATCATGTGCTTTGGGTCATTGTCCTATTACATCGCCCAACTCCTGTTGAATTTCAAATGTCCTGATAAACTAGGAATTTCTTTTTTCATAGCAAGCTGTGCAGGCCCTGAGACACTAAAGCCACCATAAACCATGATGGTCCCTGCATCATACTTCACATTTGGGATAAGTTTTTGATGTTTGAGCTTTTTCTCTACACATAGCATAGATTTTGTTTTTCACAGTGGATTACTTTGTGGTATCCCTCCGTGAACATGTTAGTGTTTAACATTTTACATATCATCGAAGTGTCAATGGATATGTAGCATATTTCTAGAGTCTCACTGACAATCTAGGATTCTTGTCTTACAGATGAACAAGGCTTTTAACTTGATAACTTTGTAGCCCTTTCCAGTATTATGCATGTCAAGAAATCTTAATCTTCTGTTATACATCATATTAGATAACGCTTCTCTGAATAACAAACCTAAAATTTGTAAGTCTTTTGTCCCTGAACCATCTTGCCTCATTGACTGAACTCCAGGTCAGCTTTTGGAGAAGTCATTAGCTTAGGGATTTTTCTTTTTTTTCCAGTTTGCACTGTGAATGTTACATGGCATGTTTAATAATGAAAACATTTTGTTTATCTGTAATTTGTTTAATAAGACTGTGTCTTTGTAATGTGACTTGGTTGATGATGAGAGCAAAATGTATTACCAAATTATGCAGAAATCCAGGTACTTTTTCCTGCAACCACTAAAGTATAACCATCTAAGCAAGTCTTTTGTCCCTGAACCATCTTGCCTCATTGACTGAACTCCAGGTCAGCTTTTGGAGAAGTCATTAGCTTAGGGATTTTTCTTTTTTTCCAGTTTGCACTGTGAATGTTACATGGCATGTTTAATAATGAAAACATTTTGTTTATCTGTAATTTGTTTAATAAGACTGTGTCTTTGTAATGTGACTTGGTTGATGATGAGAGCAAAATGTATTACCAAATTATGCAGAAATCCAGGTACTTTTTCCTGCAACCACTAAAGTATAACCATCTAAGCAAGAGAGCACTCTAAAGCATACTGTGAACGTGAATGATTGAGCACCACACCCATTTAACTTCTTTAATATTCACGTGTTAGCATGGATAAATAACGACTGTGTCCGTCTGCTCTTGAATATTTGATTGTGCTTCTCTAATTGGCCGGTTTCCCTTGCTACATCTCGCCAGAGACATCCTGCAGGTGTCACAACAGACTCTGACAGCCATCTATCTTTCCTGCTGCAGCCTAAATCAATTACTCTCCACCGGCACATGGAGTAAAAGGGCTCTGCTAGTCTGTTACTGTCACCGGCAGATCAAACACATCATATTCACAGAGTTTTTGCGTCTCTCAGCGAGTCTACGAGGTGTTCCTTAAGCCACCTCATTGCACTGTCATTATGGGTTTATTAACAGCCTGGGGCGTAATCACTTATGGTATTCCATCTTGATTAGAGGATGCAATTAGACAGCTATAAAAATCAATGCTTCATGTTATTGGATTGCTAAACAACTTTGCCTCAATGGTGAGTGAGTTTTTGAGGAAATGAAAAAAATATATACATAATGAGATTCTTGCATCGTCCAAGTCTTCATAATTAACTGTTATAGGCAAAAGAATATTGACCCATAATTTTACGGAGTGTGTATGTTACTGAAGCTGCAAGGATGCTATGTGCCGCTTTCCCTTCTCTGTTGTAAATTTGAAGGGTCAGGTTCTTTGTGACACACACAAATCACTCCTGCCATGCATCCAGACCAGAAGATAAGGGACAACAGGTAGCCTGTAGGCATTTTGGGACGAATATGATTTTTTGGTCGTAATCTTTTTTTTTTCCTTCCCTACATTTTGCCAGAAAGCAGAAGCCTCTCAGGACCATCCAGAACAGATTGACAAATGTAACCCTGGGCAGAGCCTCAGATTAGATAATAACTCAGCGTTGGCAGGGCGGCAGTGTCACTGTTGACCGTGGCTGTGGTCCGCTGTTGTTCACAGTGTCTATGTGAGTGTCTTAGTCGGTTTGTATATGTATGTGTGTGCATTTGTGTGTTTGCACCCCAGGCTGTAGAAAGCATTGAAGGGCACTCAGACAAGCTCACAATATCAGCGCCAAAAACAGCCAACACGTGTCATCCTTCACTGTGTCACTTCACAGTAATGCCTGGCAACAACAGGCAAACATTGCCACATATATACAGATGCAACCACCTCTATAGAAAAAAAAAAACATAATAGTAATAATAATAATAATAATAATAATAATTTGATTATGCTTTTTCACCAGCATGAAAAATACTTCCTCTGCCATGTGAATTTAGATGAATGAATGTTTATTGTCTATTCCGACTTCATATTATGACTATGTACTCACATTTATTGATTTATGTTCATTAATTAATTAATTCATTCATTCATTTAAAATAACATTCCCGCTATTTTCTATAGAGCTCCTCAGACGTGCAGTAACATGCTATCTTTTTTCACAGACAAATACTGAATTACAAATTTACAAAGTTGGTAAGCAGCTGTTGGGCATTAATGCTTTTTACTAGTAACATGTTACAGTAATAATATAACTTTTTGCAGTAACTACTATTGTAAATACTAATTATTTTCAGTATTATCATTACAGTTAACATCCATAAAATAGCTCATTACAACATTATTTGTGTTGCCTTAACCACTACTGATTTAAAATCCAACAATACAATCATTCCTAC
Source organism: Coreius guichenoti (assembly GCA_039654105.1). Lineage (NCBI taxonomy): Eukaryota > Metazoa > Chordata > Actinopteri > Cypriniformes > Gobionidae > Coreius > Coreius guichenoti. The sequence goes on from CM077168.1 coordinate 24,100,080, forward strand.
ATTCATTTTTTCGTAAACTTCATGACTCGCATGCATACGTGACGTCACCATTGCAGCAAGATAGCTTGGAATATGTAAAAGCTTACATTCACCGACTGGAAATATTGACATTACTTTGATTTTGTCGGGAGAAAAGATGACAAGAACACCGTTGTCAAATGTAAGTTGTGGCATTTATTTACTCTGTTACATGGTTTGCCCATCTGCATCCCTTTGACCCCGATATAAATGATACACCTACTATCAAGTCTTTCTAGAAAACAAAAACAAAAAACAAACAAAACATTTTCTTAAGACCTTACATGATTTTTGACAACAATGAAATATAATAGTATCTGGGTAACAGGTGAATTATAGCTACTATTAGCATCAAGCAAGATGCAACAAATATGAGATTAATATGCTTTTACTGAAAACTCACTGTAAACCACCATCAAATGTGTGTGTAATAACTTCCAATTGCGAACTAATGTAGATTTTGATGAGACAGAAATATGTTGTTTGTAGCATTTTAGAATAAAAAATCACTATACCTGCTTAGCATTTCTGTAGCTAAACACACATTTATTCTTATAAAAGTAGCCCAAATCACATAATCGTATTTTTAGCTTCATGTTTCATGTGTAGAAACGTTTATTTGGGGACTTGTAGTGGAACTTCGTCATTGGAAGAGACAGTGTTATGAACACGTAACATGAGTGACAGATGTGCAGCGAATGATCCTTCTCTGAGTCATAAACGGCGATTGTGGAAGTGAAAACACAAATCACTGGAAAATGTATAGAAATGATGATTCTGTCTAAAGAAATACTAAATAGTTTAAATATTTATATAAATATTTATATAACATCCACAAAGGTGCACATGCAAAGTCAGAATTTTGAGGAGAAAATACGCAATTACCACTTCTATGAGGTGTAACGGAAAAGTTACTAGTTGACTAGTAGTCTAACAAATTACTGTTGCCAGGAAGAAATGAGTAAAGTAATAATATTACTTTTGAAATGAGTAACGAGTAATGAGTAATAAATTACAACAAGCCTAACACTGCACACCAGCATGCTAATTTGAATCTTTTAAGTCCTTATAGCTTCTCTAATTTTTATTTTAAACATATTTATAAAATGATTTTTTTATATTATGTTTCTGGAGGTTAGCTAATGAAGTTAGCAAGGTTTTTTTTTTTTTTGCATCAAACAATTTCAAATACAGCATATGTGACGTGTGTTTTGATGCTCAAGATGGCTAGCACTGTAATAGAGCTGTATATGTTTGAGCCAGAGTCAGATTAAAGTGAGCAAGTGCAACCACAACTATTGCCTCTGAGGTCAAAATACTATTGCTTCTAATGCACAAAACAGGAGTATATTCAGAATAATTAAGAAAAAAGTCAGTTGTGAAACGTGAAGAACAAATGAAAACATTCTTGTTCAATCGCTCAGGCATGTTGTTAAAAATAAACTTCAGCCATGCATTTCTAATGGTTTGATCTTTTATAAGTATATGCACAGTTTTTGGAGGTGCTGTTTGTCTAGGGACAGAACAACCTTGGATGGTCTTACTCGACAGCAGTATCATTCTTGTGATTGATAGACATGAGTTATTGATTGTTACATTCTACATTTACATTCTAATGTTAAGGGGTATGTTGAGGGAAATCGTGACAGCACAAATGGGGCAATTTCAAGTCTTGCTGTTTCAGAAGGATGGAAAACAAAAACTCTTATTTTAAACTGGGGAGTTACTAAAGGCACATCCTGATTTTGCAGAGTTATACACGTTCCTGTGGCAACATATTTTGTTGACCCTGGAACAACATTCCTGTCCGAAAATTTAATCCTGACCAAATCCTTACCCCTAAACAAGTTAGGGCTGCTCGATTATGGCAAAAATCATAGTCACGATTATTTTTGTCAGTATTGAAATCATGATTATTTAACACGATTATTGGTGAGTGATTTGATCAAAGTCTTATTTCATGATATGAGTCATTTTAAACGTCAGTGAAATTTTACAATTACCGATACCTCAGCAAAAACGAATAACTAGGTTAATTAATGTAAGTAAAAAGTCCTCAAAACAGTTACAGAAGTAAATATAACAAAAATATAACAAAAAATACAACAGAACAAAAATACAAATAAATAAACAGTGCTTTAGGTTTTTCAGGAAGATGTACTAACAGTGGTATTCAGATAAGTAATAGCCTAACAGAAATTGAATAAAGTAACCAAATGTAAAATAACACTGCTGTATACAGTAAATATAGACTAATCCTTATTAAAACTACAGCTTATTCATTCAAGAGCAGTGAGTGATTTTATCTTTGTCTTTTCTTGTTTGATTAACAATAATGACTGCAGCAGATTTATTAGGCTGCTGTCACTTTAAGAGCTGCACGGACCCGATATACTATTACACACACGCTCTTTCTCAGTGTTTACATTCACTTAAGACATAACCAACTGTGTTTACGAGGATACTTACCAAAATGGCATTTTGACATATTTGTGTGTAGGCTATTTGACCATTTAGGCGCATATCTGAAGCCCATAGCATACTTCGCCTTTGCGCATTCCGCCTCGTCTCAGAGGAGCGTGCGCACAGGCGTCCGCCTAGGGAACAGCATCTCTTTCGCAGCTTGATGCGCTTTTAATAACACTGTTTAATATCAAGACCGTCCCACAGTTTAGCAACAGTAGACTGCTTTTTACATCACTCACTTATTTGGCTGATTTGGATGTTAAGTTTTGCTTAGGGAGGAACGAAAGTGCACTGCTGTAAAGGAAATGATGGTGCGCTGGATGGAATGCGGCATCGGCACAATAATCGCTTTACCTCGATTATCTTGTTTTCATAATTGTTGGAAGCCGAAATTGAATTCGAAATACGATTGATTTCACAGCCCTACCATAAGTTATCTTTAAAATCAGAGGGAAATGATAGGTGAATAACACTGATGTAGAAGCACCTAACCCTGGTTGTAAGCCTAAATTTGACATAAACTGTAAACTTTCTTCCTCAAATCTGATTGGTTGTTTGGAATGCTGTTCCAGGATCAACAAAGATGTTAATCCAGGAACATGTTGCACTTGGTGAAATCAGGTTCTGCATACTGAAGTATGAAACTTGCAGTACAATTTTTTAAATTTTTTTTAAATTTTGATTATTCACATGTAAATACATTTCTTTAAATATAATGCTTGTTATATAATGCTAACAATATCACACCTGTCTACACCTCTCATGATGCCAGCATTAACCTATTTGATCTTTGACCCAGCCTAACAGAGCTGGCAGTGCCACATTCAGTCAGGAAGGAGAACCAACTTTTTTTCCCTGAACCCTAGCTTCAGTTATCATTATAGATTGATCTACAGTAGCCATTTTGTGTGAGTATGTGTGCATGTGTGAGTACATGTATGAACAGCCAGGCTGTCACACTTACAGAAATCAAAAACGATAGCAACTACACAATAAGCTATACAACGTATTGTTAGCTGCATTTTTTCTTTCCTTTTATATAGTTTGCTTAGGGACGCACACACTGCAAAGCTACAATCTGCTGACAACAGAGGAATATGGACGCTGCAAATGAGAGCGGTGATTTGTAATAGGCAATTAAAGGTGTGAAGATATGGTTGGATGTATGTAATTATTGGGATTTTAATGAGTCAACGGGTAGCTTTTAGCCTTGAAAAGGTTGCTTCTCTTGTCACTGTGCCACGGTCCATGTCAAAAACGTCCTCCAACTTGATATGTTAGTCTTATGACAACCATTAATGACCCTGAATCATTTCCCTGAAATGACAAGACTCCACACAACAGACGGAAAAATAAATGGTTAATGTGATTAAAAATACACTCCTTATTTCATACAACTTCAAACTTTGATGTTTTCTCACAGACATCATTTGAGTGCATTTTCGCACATTGAGCGCAATCAGTGAGGAGGCTTTTAACCTGTTCACCATTGGTCATGACCTGAGATAATATCAAGGTAAAATGCTGTAGCAACATAACAGAGAAAATAATAATTGCAATAATATAGTTAGAAAAGGAAAAACAAGCAAATGTTAAAGTTTGTTTGTTTTTCTTGTTCTCTCAGATAATGTCCCTGATGAATCGCAGCAGGCTTTAGTGTTAAATCAACTGATCTAAGTGAAGCAAATATGTTAAAGCGCACATCAGTGGCGTTCGGCACAGCCATTTCATCTCTGCAACTTTTCAGAGTTAAGAGCAAATACTGACAGATGTACTTCACGGCCCCACCACACTTTCAAAGAGGGATCGGGGCCCATTAAAATTGCATGAGGAAGGAATAATTAAACAGAATATTTTCTCTCTGAGAAATGAAGAAATCAAAACGGCAAGGGGCAAATTTGATTTCCCTGGCCTTAAAATAAGATGAAAGGTGAAGCGGAGACACAGGGCTAAAACACGTGCCTTGTCAGGAGCTCTGTCTTTTTTGTTCCTCGCAGCCCTTTAATTTGTCCCTCTTTTCCTGCCGTTGTGTTCTCTTATTGTATATGCTTTTATAGTTGGGGCTCGCCTGCATTTGAATTGGTAATTAAACTTATTTTAATATATTTATAAGACTCATCAAGGCAGCCCTGCATATCAAAGTGGCCAAGCTTGTATTGATGTGAGAAATCAAAGCAGTGATTACTCCCTTACATCGGTGGGCTTTAGCTCTTAATTGCGCTGCATGTCCGAAAGATTTGTGGGGAGAGTGACTGGAAGACGACGGGGAGTTCTCATCTTAGGGACGTGGATACAGAAGGAAAAAAATGTATATTGATTTCAGCCGAAAGTCTCAGTAAACTCATTACTCGACAAAGCTGAAAGAAGGCGCGGGGTTGTTTAGAACACACTTGTTAGTAAATGCATCATCTGATCTTTAGGGATTAAAAACAAAACAAATTGTATACTAAAAATTGTATATTGTTGTCACTAAGATCAGCCCCATGATGACCCCTTTTGCAAACAAACACGCAAATGAACAAGTGTAGCATCTGCTTTATTAAAGAAGCACTGTGATCCAAGCGACATAATAACAGGTGATTAACACCAAACAAAGGATACAATGCTAGCTAAGGTAACAGAGATGTTGAGCCATTAGCGCCGAGCTATAGCTTTGCCCCAACCCCCGAACTCTAATTAGACTCGCAAACAATAGCGTGGCTGCAGACCTTGTTATGAAAGAAAAGAAGAAAGGAGGGATAATGAAGGAATACATGGTCCGTTTTTTGAACACGTCTACCTCTCCTTTGTGGCAGCAGGAAAGATATGGCACTCTCCAATGTAGCATCATTGACTCCTCCTGCCACTTTCCAGGTCACTAATTTTTCAGCTATGAGTTCATTGTGCGCAGACCGATATGCTGTCTTTTTTAATGAGGTTATTTCTGGGTTATTACCTCGCTCCTTGCTAGGCCATCTTATGTGAGAGACCTAATTGATGTAAATCAAATATGGTTAAGCAGGGACCAACCCCTGGGCCACTCCACTTTCATTTCCACATTATAACCACAGAACATTTACCAAACACATACATACCTTCTCTGTATTAAAAAAAAGAAAGGAAGATGAGCAACTTTTTCTTTTTTTTTTCCCATTCTCCTTTTCATCAATTACCCATCTCTGAATTGGAGAGAGGGATTTGCAGACAGTCCCATTCCAAGCGTAAATGTGAGTGCATGCTCACAGATGCAGAAGAGTGAGCTCTGCAAAAGAGTGTGAGGTGCTGGCATTTGACTTTTGCTGAATAAGCTCAAGGTGTGCTTTCCCTCAGGTTAGAGAGGTTATTGAGAAGAAAAAAAAGGGGATGAAATGTTTTAGCAGTGCCTGTTCATTAAGCTCTGTCTCATTCAACAGTGAAATTAGACCTGTGGAGAGAGAGGTATGATGGCAGATTAATCCCATTTACAGGGCCCTTGACCATTTGACAGTCTCACACAATGGTAAAAAAAATTCAGAACCAAAGAAATTGCTACTTTTCTATTTATGAGTGTGAATTTGAACTGAATTGGCCACACCTACAGGAAGTTGAGTTGGAATGACAGGAAGAGATTTGGCTGCGTAGGTAATTCTTCTGAATAAGTAATTATGTCACATAAAAAGTATGTTGTATATAGTATAAATGTAATCTGAAAGCACTAGATTCGTCATGTTCTCATTGTTATGTGACCTACCAGTGTCAGTTGCATCACTTCACTGCCATTCACAATTCATCTCCCATGGTCTCATGGGATAGTAAAGTGTCCATTGGATGCGCACTTAGGTTATCAAGGTGCTTTTCACATACTATCTATATAGCGTATAAACCAGGGGTATTCAATTAAAGTTCCAAGAGGTCCGGTCTCTATATTTCATTCCCAGCGGAGGTCCAGACAATACTTTTTTGGAACAGTTATACATTTCCATCGAGGCAGCCGTAGTACTTTGTAAAAGAAAAAAAATCCTAAACACTCAAAATTGTCATCTAAGATGAGAATCTTGGGCCAAGAGAGCCAAAACAGTGATGTCTAAGAATTTTTTTAACCAAAATTTACCAAAAAAGTAAATATTTCTCCCAACTAAGATCAGATGTTTTAACAGGCTATTTTTTATTTTACATTTAGACACCACTGTGTATGGCACATAAAAGGCCTTGGGACAGAGAAAACATACCGGGGGTGCAGGGGTTACCTCTTAAGAAAAGTATGGACCATTTTTATATTTTGCTCAAAGCAATAAACTACTAAAATTAAACAAGTAAATAATCAAAACTCTCATCATGAGGACAAAACAAAGTTAGCTAGTCATTTTAAAGTTTTTTTGTCTTCCCTTGCCATCTCTAAATAATTTTCCAAATTCTAACATTGTTTATTATGAAATGCTCTTTTTATGCTGATTAATAACGCTAAATGTATGGAAAAAACTTATAAAGACACCACATGTTAACTTGTCTCAAACCTGGTTTAGTTAAACGGTCGGAGTCATCTGTATGACAGATAAAAATAACTGTATTAGTTGCATTCTTGTTTTTTGCAGTATTAGCAAAAGTATCTATTTTGCTGCTCACCGTGTTTCTTCTACGGTTGTTAAAATAAGCGCGTCATCTGCAGCTCATAATGTGGCACTTTACGTTTTTAGCAAGGGAGAGAGAGAAGCAACGTGCACGGAGCGGAAAGGGCTTGAATGAAGCACTTTTGGCTCTAGATAAAAATATTATAGATATAGCTTCAAAAGATCATTACCATAAACAACCTGAGCGTTTGTGGTGTCAACCACTCCGCTGTTCAGTTTAATCTGTAGAAACGTTAAAGTGGCGCAATTATGTCCCGAGGTCCGGATGGAACAAAGCTGTGGTCCGGATCCGGATCCGCTGTCTGCCATTTGACTAACACTGGTATAAACCTTCAAGACTTCAAGCAAAGCTTTTTCAAGAAAGTATTCCAAGCTTTTCTTGACAAAGTTTGCTTTTCTAGTTACAAATTACAGTCTTGTAAATTTCTTTGAATTTTATTTAATTTCACTTCCTTACGTTCTAATTGCAATTCTGTTTTCAACCTCAATTCAAATTCAGAACTTTAATTGGAATTTAAAAGAAATTCCAAATGTATCACAACCCTTTCTCACACACACACAGTACACACACTCCCACACAGTTCTTTCATCCTCTGTGAGTCTTCATCAAGAGTTCTGGGCTTCACTCTGGCTGTTGATTTAGCCACCTGCCACTCCCTTCCGCTGTTTACAAAGTCTGGAGATGTGGTAAACTGAATAATTCCCATTATAATAATTATCAGTTTCTTCCTATATATATACATTCTAATCTATATAATTATTATCATTATTGCTTTAATCAAATGCTTGTTATAAATATTTTGGGTTCAATGAGAAGCGTTATTACTTCAAATTAAAACGTCATATTGTTGCTGAAGATGGATGCGTGTGATTGGTTATACGTGCATGGACGCGTCGTGCGTGCATCTGTAGAGGGAGTTCTTGCGATACGCTTCATTCAAGATAAAACAATATTGAAGAAGCATCGCGTGAATGTTTGTTAATTTCTAATTCATCCTTTACAGGTATAAAATGTATAAAATGCACACCGTCATTGTTCTAACTGAGTATAAGAAAGACTGCTTACTATATTAATTGTACGATGTGTATGTGAGTGCTATGTCTGTAAACTCTGTATTTAGCGCCATTGATCCGTTCTGCGCACATGGTTAGCATATGTGCCGCGATTAGCGTGCACGCTGGTGTTGATTGAAGTACTGAGTGCATGGAGTGTGTTATTTTACAGTACGTGTTTCATGTTATACTATACTCATTAATTCTGTGTAATGAGTTTATTTTCACTGATAGTGTGGCGACGTATATGACGTCATGAGCATGTAATCGAGTGAATTGCATTTGCATAAGTGTTTACATTATCAGCCCATGATTCAAAGTTGTGTTAAAAAGTGTGAGACTATACACTTGTGTTAATGTCTATCATTTTGATTCATTCAAGATAAAACAATATTAAAGAAGCATCGCGTGAATGTTTGTTCATTTCTAATTCATCCTTTACAGGAGTATTACAATTTTGGAGGCACCGCTGGGATAGATGTTCGGTGGAGTGACTCCCTGACCGGTAGAGCCCATTAAGCAACATCATCCCCTTACTAGTGATCCAGATGAGCTGCAGTGTGAGACATTCAGGATGAGTGGTGGAAAAGATCTGATTGAGCAGTGCACGTACTGGAGGTTCAGTTTGTTACCAGTGGCAGCAAGGTCAAGTCAGTAAAGTAAACGCTACTCTCAATGACCTGTCTACATAGCAGCTAAAATGGATGAGCTTAAACATCTTCAAGAGGAAATTGGTGAGAAATTATGCACACTATCACGTGAAAAGCTGACAAAACTCAGTGTCTTTCTTCATCTAACACAAGAGGATGAGACAAATGCAACTCGTTTGTTCCTGCTGAGCCTTCTTAGTAACTATTTATTGAGAACTGAGCTAGAGGAGTTAGAAGATAGAGTTAGAACTTGGAGATGTTAACACAGTCCAGAGAGCAATACAAGAAAGTGGAGAAAGTGCATCTGAATTGTTTTCTGCCATGCACATTAGTCCCACCTCACCACAGAATGCAGCAAACAGCCAGACATATGTAGACCATGGCCCAGTTTATTCTTCACCCACATTTCAGAGACAAGTTAACTCAACATGGCTGAAAGACTTCAAAATTTCTGGTCTAATAGGAGATCTAGGGCAGAAGGACCGTCTCCCATTCTCCAGTCTGGCACGGCAGATAGAAGGTGGACTCAAAAAGGGCTATGCAGAACAGGAAATAGTAGATTCTTTCATCAGGGCTATCACACCAGGGCTTCAGCTGCGGAGCTATCTTGAGGGGAAGGCAGGGCTGACACTCCCGATGCTAAGGCGGATACTTCGTTCTCATTATCAGGAGAAAAATGCTACTGAACTGTAATAAGCAGCTCACCACAGAAGCTCAGCGCACGAGACAGAAAATTCTCTTTGCTTCTCAGGAGGATGACTCAGGGTTGATGAATATGATCCCGCCCTAGTTCAGAATATGTTCTTGCACACCGTCTTGACTGGATTGCAAAAACGACCACATCCAAAGTGACCTTCAACCATACCTTTCAGATCCCGCTGTTCCAGACAAAGTGTTGCTGGAGAAACTCAATGTAGCTTGTTCCAATGAATCTGAAAGACAAAATAAGCGAAAATATGAAAAAAACTGGTACTGTTCATGCTTTACAGTTGAATGAGCCTGCCTCTGAACAAAAACTTTAGTCCAAACAGTCGAAGTTTGATTTAATGTCACAACTGAAAAGCTTGAGTGATGACATCATACAGATTAAAGAGTCAATAGAACAGCCCTTATCTGTCCCTCAGCAGTGTTTTTCAGTTTATGACAAAGAACCAGCAGCAGCAGTGTCCCAACAGACATCAGGATGGACCCAAGTCCAAGAGCATCAGACCTGGAAACCCGAGACAGCTACATACCAACGGCAGGGAAGTCCATGCATGTCCCCACACCAGTTCTCACAAAGCCAACAACAGGTGAGGGAACAGAAAATACCTCCTCTACCTGTAAACCCAGTTCAGTTGTCCATTGTTCCACCAGAACATTCTCTCCAGCCACGTCAGCATTATTCAATATTAGAAACTCACCATAGACAGCCGTATGTGTACCCTTCTCCTCAGCAGCACCCCATGTCCATCAATTATGTAACTCAGCCGTCGAGCTTTGCAGCACCGCAGTATTATCCCCAGCAGTATATGGTGCCACCACAACAGCAACCCCATCAGTTCCACCAGCCCCGTCCCTCACGAGCCAGACAATGTTTCCATTGCCAGCAGCACAAAGCAGAAGAACCTTGCACCCATTGTTACCAATGTGGCAGCAGCGAGCACTTCTCAGCTGGCTGTAAGAGTAAAGGTGCCAGACCTCAGCTTGGAGCTCCGTTAAACAGGAGCGGGTTACACCCAAGGGACAGGGTGTGACCCGAGCGGCAGAGAAGTCCCAAAAACATGAGAAGTGTAGCATGGGCCATCAGGGACCGTTTGAGTCCCAGTCTCTTGATTTTAACTGCCCCTGCCCCATCCTGGCCAAATTTGCCCATTGGCCCGTCCATCATGGCCTCCTAATTATCCCTATATACTGATTGGCTTCATCACTCTGTCTCCTCTCCACCAATAAGCTGGTGTGTGGTGGGCGTTCTGGCGCAATATGGCTGCCGTCGCATCATCCAGGTGGATGCTGCACATTGGTGGTGGTTGAGGAGATTCCCCCCTTCTATATGTAAAGTGCTTTGAGTGTCTAGAGAAGCGCTATATAAATATAACAAATTATTATAATTATTATTAATAAGTTAACCAGCATTCTGCCATCACGTCCTTAGTGGGAAAACAGTGCCTTGTTACCTGTTATCTACAGGGAAAAAAAGACTGAAGCATTATGGGACACAGGCTCCCAAGTATGCATCATTGATGAGGAGTGGAAAGCCAAATATGCACCTGAGGTGGAACTGAGAAATATTTTGGAGGCGACCGAAGCGCCAGACAGCCTGCGCCTGGTGCGAACTGGTGCGGACATGGTGCATAGTACCATGTTCGAACTGGTGCGAACATGCCATACAGCGAACATGCCATACAGTGGATGGGTGGAGTTGTCTTTCAAGCTGGCATCCCCTGTAACCAATGAGAAAGAGTTAAACATTCCTGTGCTTGTTTTGAAGGACCAAGAATTGCCCAGACCCATCATCGGGTATAACGTGATAGAACAAATAATGAGACGAAGTGAAACAGGTGGATCTCTTGATGCGACTAATGCTTGTTTGTACAGAACTGTCAGAAGTGCTTTTCCTAGCATAAAGAAGAAAAGTGTCCATACCTCCATCAATTTGGTGACTGCAGAGGGCCTCAGCGAGTACGTAGTAAGAACCAGGAATGAGCCTGTGGCCATACGGCAGCACACCGTTATGCAAATTCAGTGTCTGGTAAAAATGCCTCACGTGAAACAAGATACGGTGCTACTGTTTGAGCTACACGTTAACCCAATGTACCCAGATGGCCTTGAACTCTTTGATACCCTCTTCCTTCTGGAAAAGGGGGCCCGCCCAATAATTACTATCAGTGTGCAGAATGGAACAGATCACGACATCACGCTCAGTGGTAGAACAGAACTAGGAACTCTGCAGCCAGTTAAGTCTGTCTTACCAATATCAAATGCACAGTGTGAAGCCACAGCATCTGTTACCCAGGTTCTACCAGAGACAACTGAGGGAGATGACAATGCAGATCGATGGGACCCTCCAGTGGATGTGAGCCATTTAACTCCGCCCCAACAACAACAAGTAAAGCGGATGTTACGTGAAGAATGTCATGCCTTTTCGAAGTCAGACGACGATATCGGCTGTATTCCAGGTTTGCAACTGGGTATCTTATTAAATGATAACACCCCTGTTGCCCGCACATACACATCAGTCCCTAAACCGTTATATCAAGAGATGAAGGACTACTTACACGACCTGATTGCTCAAGGGTGGGTGGCCAAGTCTCATTCCCCTTACTCGTCCTCAATTGTCTGCGTCCGTAAAAAGGATGGCAGCCTCAGGCTATGTATTGATTACAGGGACCTGAACAGCAAAACAATCCCTGATCGCCAGCCAATACCCAGGGTGCAGGATATCCTAGACGGGCTGGGAGGCAATACGTGGTTCTCGCTGCTGGACCAAGGAAAGGCGTACCACCAAGGTTTCATGTCTCCAGAGAGCAGGTACCTGACTGCATTCACAACACCGTGGGGCCTATACGAATGGATTCATATTCCTTTCGGCCTTATGAATGCGCCTGCAGCATTCCAAACGATGGAAAAGAGCCTGGAAGGGTTAAGAGACAAAATTTGCATACCGTACTTAGACGACATCCTGGTCTTCACTGAGTCTTTCGATGAACAAGTGGAAGCGGTGAAGAAAGTACTGCAGAGGTTACAGTCCCATGGAGTCAAGCTAAAACCAAGAAAATGCGATAAGAAAGAAGTGCGATATCTGGGGAGAATTGTGTCAGCTGAAGGCAGTCGTATTGATCCCGCAGACACCGTTGCTGTAACGGCACTGAAGGAACAGACACCAAAGCATGGTGGGGGAGCTACGCAAGATTCTGGGCCTACTCAGCTATTATCGGCAGTACATTAAAGACTTTTCCCGGATTGCCAGTCCCCTCTATGACCTGCTAAAAAGTAACACTGAAGGTGCTGGGCCACAGAGGAAGGGGAAACACAAAGTAAGAAATAACAAACGAAATCATGTGGTGCCATCAAGCAAATCAATTGAGTGGACAGAAAAACATCAGGAGATACTAGAAAAGTTGATTAACGGCTTGACTCAGCCTCCGATCCTGGGATTCCCGGACTTCTCTCAACTGTTCATCCTTCATACAGATGCGTCCAAACAAGGGTTGGGAGCTGTTTTACACCAGCAGCAGAATGGCAAACTGAGAGTAATTGCCTATGGTTCTCGGACTTTGACGGCAGCTGAGAAAAATTACCATCTGCGCAGCGGGAAGCTGGAATTCTTAGCTCTGAAATGGGCCATCACTGAAAAGTTCAGAGACTACCTGTACTATGCTCCAACCTTTACAGTTTTCAGTGACAATAATCCATTGACCTATGTCCTGACCTCTGTGAAGTTGAACGCCACCGGGTGTAGGTGGGTGTCAGAGCTTGCAGACTTTCACTTCACCATCCGCTACCGTCCAGGTAAAGAAAACATAGACACTGACTCACTCTCCAGGATGCCGGCAGACCTGGAAACGACAATGAGAGAATGCACTGAGCAGTTTTCACCTGACTGTGTGGGAGCTGTGATCCAAGCAGTGGAGTGGACAGTGGAGCAGTGGAGTGGACAGTAGCCTGTCAGAGTGTACTGGCAAGTGTGGAGGAAAATGAGGGACTCCTCAAACCCCTGTCAAAAGAGGAAATCAGACAAGCACAAAAGGATGATAAGGACATTAGAGTAATAAGTGAACACTTACAAGCAGGATCTAGGCCTCCTCAGCAGTGGCGTTCAGTCACCTCTCCAGCCAAAGTTCTTCTGAGAGAGTGGGAGAAGCTAAAGCTAGATGAACATGGCATTCTGTTCCGCCAAACGTCTCAGAGAAAACAGCTGGTGTTACCATCGCAATTCAAAAGAACTGTTCTGAGGGAGATGCATGATGAGATGGGCCATCAGGGACTCGATCGCACCACAAGCCTCATTAGGGATCGGTTTTTCTGGCCTTACATGCAGAAAGACATTGAAAATTATGTCCTGAGAACCTGCTGCTGTATCAAACAGAAAAAACCCTGTCGTGAGACGAGCGCCCCTTAAAAATATCAAAACAAACCCACTCATTTGAACTGGTGTCCATTGACTTTCTCCATCTTGACAAATGCAAAGGGGGCTATGAGTACATTTTGGTAATCGTCGACCACTTCACTCGATTTGCCCAGGCATATGCCACCACCTCAAAATCAGCAAAAACAGTAGCTGACCGGTTATTCAATGATTTCGCCCTGAAGTTTGGGTTTCCGTCCAGAATTCACCACGATCAAGGGGGAGAATTTGAAAACCAGCTACTCACCCAACTCAAAAAGTACAGCGGTGTTGCCGGCTCAAGGGCCACCCCCTACCACCCCCAGGGGAATGGGCAGGTGGAACGATTTAACCGGACATTATTGCAGATGCTGAAAGCCCTGACTGAAAGACAAAAAGCTAATTGGAAAGATGCACTGAGCAAATTAATCTTTGCCTATAACTGTACTAGATGTGACGTGACTGGCTTCTCACCTTTCCAGAGCTGTTCGGACACTCACAAAAGTTGCCCATCGATGCTCTCTTCAGACTCAACTCCAACAATAACTCCCAAAGTTACAGTGAGTACATGGAACGATGGACAAAAGGAATGCAGGAAGCTTGTGAGATAGCGAGAGAACAGGCAAACAAGTGTGCAGAAAGAAACAAAAGGAATTATGACCAACGAGTGAGGTGTACTGACCTGTTCCCAGGAAGCAGGGTCCTCGTAAAAAACCTGACCCCAAGAGGTGGGACCGGGAAACTGCGAAATTTCTGGGAGGATGAAGTTCACGTTGTTACACGCCAGGTGGCAGATGATGCACCAGTCTACGAAGTAAAACCTGAACAGAGTAAAGGTAGATCACGAGTTTTACATTGCAATCTTCTTCTTCCATGTGACCATCTACCTCTTGAAATCGCACCAGCTCAACGTACTAAACCAAAACAAGGACATCAACCAAGAAACAGCAGAACTGAGCCCGCCCGGGGAAGAGAATGTGAGTCAGAGTATGATAATGAAAGTGAAGAGGATGAATACTACTTTCAAGTGGAGCCCTTTCAGATAAGACCACAAGAAAGCAGTGATTGCCTAGAAAAAAGAAATGTGTTATCACAACAGTCAGTACCTTCTGAGCCTCGATCTAACTCTCCAGTGGTGGAACCAAGGCCACAGTCACTTCCAGCCGAGTTAGAGATAGATCTTCCAGAGTCTGCAACTGAAATAAAAAAAGAACTTAATGAAAATGAACCAACAGTTGACCTAATGCAACAAGACTTACCTGTTAGGGAAGCAGCTGTAGCGCCTGGGTCCAGAGACAGGACCTCCGAGGAGGAAAACGGGTACCAGTTCACCAGGAGAAAACGACGGCCACCTAAAAAGTTTACCTATGACAATCTTGGGTCCCCATCATGCTACAATGTGCAGATAGTGGGCAACAACCACTACCCACACTTTGCATGGGATGACAGCTGTGACACCCTGGTCATCAACACCCCTTTGTTACCCCCAGCCCTCATATGTGTGCTATTAACTTTGAATTGCACTACCACATGAATTTGACCCCATAACCAGTCACTGTATGGCCTGTGTTGAAGGCATGAAATGTCACTATATAGAACATTACCCAGAGACTGTTTGTTGCCCATAGTGAGAAACTATTGCAAAACAAAAATAATGGACTGTTATCAGATCTTGAAAAATAATGGACTGTTGTGCGGTTTTGAAACTGTGGACACTTGGAATCACTTTGAGACTTTCTTTTTTGACACTTTTTGAATCTTTTTCTTCCTTGAAGGACTCTTTGCCATTTTTTTTCTTGCTAGGGCAAATGAATGGACTGTTTTTCCTTCCTAACATAGACTTGTTGGTGGTTTGCAAATGACTTTCTTTTTTTTTTTTTTCAGAACTACCTCATGGGACTATTTACAAACAAGTGCCTTGTCTATTGACAAATAAGGACTCTTGTAAGGGTAAATGAGCAATAGCACAATTGTGAATGTATGCTTGTGAAAAAAAAAAAGGAGAAATGTACAAGAAAAATTGATAACAATGCTGTAATATCTGATGTTGTAGATCACTGCTGGGTAAAGTGAAAAGAGTTTAAATACTGTAAATTGAGCATTACTGTGACTGACCAATTAAGCAATTTGATGTCGGGACGACATCTTTGCGTTGAGGGGGAGAGTGTGGTAAACTGAATAATTCCCATTATAATAATTATCAGTTTCTTCCTATATATATAAATTCTAATCTATATAATTATTATCATTATTGCTTTAATTAAATGCTTGTTATAAATATTTTGGGTTCAATGAGAAGCGTTATTACTTCAAATTAAAACGTCATATTGTTGCTGAAGATGGATGCGTGTGATTGGTTATACGTGCATGGACGCGTCGTGCGTGCATCTGTAGAGGGAGTTCTTGCGATACGCTTCATTCAAGATAAAACAATATTGAAGAAGCATCGCGTGAATGTTTGTTAATTTCTAATTCATCCTTTACAGGTATAAAATGTATAAAATGCACACCATCATTGTTCTAACGGAGTATAAGAAAGACTGCTTACTATATTAATTGTTATACGATGTGTATGTGAGTGCTATGTCTATAAACTCTGTATGTAGCGCCATTTATCCGTTCAGCGCACATGGTTAGCATATGTGCTGCGATTAGCGTGCACGCTGGTGTTGATCGAAGTACTGAGTGCATGGAGTGTGTTATTTTACAGTACGTGTTTCATGTTATACTATACTCATTAATTCTGTGTAATGAGTTTATTTTCACTGATAGTGTGGCGACGTATATGACGTCATGAGCATGTAATCGAGTGAATTGCATTTGCATAAGTGTTTACATTATCAGCCCATGATTCAAAGTTGTGTTAAAAAGTGTGAGACTATACAATTGTGTTAATGTCTATCATTTTGATTAATTCAAGATAAAACAATATTGAAGAAGCATCGCATGAATGTTTGTTCATTTCTAATTCATCCTTTACAGGAGTATTACAGAGACACACATGAGCTGTTAGTGTTTGGGATTAGAAGTGCAGACTCGGATGCTAGTGATCAAAAGCTGCCCATGACACTGAAACTCCAATATCACTCTCTAAAGTTGCTCTCCTTCATGCTGCTAGTGATTAGCGCC
The DNA here is from genome assembly GCA_039654105.1 of Coreius guichenoti. Lineage (NCBI taxonomy): Eukaryota > Metazoa > Chordata > Actinopteri > Cypriniformes > Gobionidae > Coreius > Coreius guichenoti. The sequence goes on from CM077168.1 coordinate 24,117,068, forward strand.
TCGTCCGGAGCATCATCAAAGCTTTGACTCTTTTTCTCTCTCTCTCTCTCTCTCTCTCTCTCTCTCTCTCTCTCTCTCTCTCTCTCTCTCTCTCTCTCTCTTTCTCTCTCTCTCTCCCTCCCTCTCCCTCTCTCTCTCCCCCTCTCTCTCTCTCTCTCTCTCTCTCTCTCCCTCTCCCTCTCTCTCTCCCTCTCTCCAGGCAGCTGTGTCCCTATAGAACTAGGAGCATGTGTGATGTTTAGCTTCTTTCAGTAAATCCAGGGCTTTGTGTCACCCCCTCCCCAGGTCCTCTTACCCTACCACTGTGACATGGCCGCTGGTGGCACATTGACGCCTGTATCCGTTCCTGATGAAGCTAAGCCGGATCAGCCGTGTCGTCGGCGCTCTCTCACTTGTTCCACCCGGAACATAATCGCAGTCAGTCTGCAACTTCAGAAATCCCCCAACATCACCAGCACTTCCAGCATCACCACCACCATCATCGTCATCATCATCATCAAAGGATCCAGCATGTCTGTCAATCAGGTGAGTGTTTAGTCTCAATGAGTGGCAGGAGGAGCTGGGAGAGTGACGTTAAGCAGGCAGCTCCATGGCCCTCCGTCAGACCTGGCAGGCTTCAGTGACAGTGGGGGTGGGTATAACGTCCCTCATCCTGCCAGCTTAGCCTATTGAACTGCCAGCCCTGTGACAGTCCACGGCAGGAGGTGAGGTGGCACTCATCGATGGGACAGGCGTCCAACGGAGAGCACTTCTGGGGGTGGGTGACTTAGAGTAAGCCAGGATGTGTTAGCAGACTTCACTTCCTTCAAACCTAACAAGGTGCAACTTCTAGACAGAACCATATATGTATGTGGAGGATCGAGAGAACAGAGTGTTACCGGGGGTTTTGTAGAAAAAATGTCAAATTTGTTTAGATTTGGTTAAAATTTAGGTCAGTTTTTTTTCCTTCCTCAGTCAAAACACTTTCATGTTTGCGGAGTGACTCTTGTTTGCCTTTAGCTAGACCAAAATAACAGCAACGACATTGAGATTTTCCTTCAGAGACTTGATTTGAAAGTGCTCACAAGTTCAGCCTCTTATTTAATGCAGTCATTGCTTACAGAGGGCACCACGCTGGGTATCAAATGTAATTAGCTGTATTTGCTCGAGCTCTACTTCAATCATTGGCAACGACTATTGTATTGCAACAAGACAGACTAAAGATGCATCCTGGTGTGAGCGGCTGAATGAAATGAAAATGAAATGCACATCCACATCACAGTACTTTCCCCTTCCCTGCTGTTAGCATAACACCCAGTATCAACCTTAGCTTGAAAAATAAGCGCCGTTGTCCATAGTCTGGCCAGCTTTAGGTCCGGGACATACTTTAATTTGTTCCTCTTATCTTATCGGTGAGCACACACTCAGCTGATGGTGGTGATGCTCTTAAGTGAAGTGCTGGTATTATCCTGCTACCTCTGCGGGCCTCTTCTTTAATTTAGTTGTTATAATTAGCCATTAAATGGTGTCAGTTTCTACAGCTACTAACAGGCCCACTCTGTTCTGCTTGTCTGCATTATCAGTTTGGGTGCTTGTAGAGGGGAGGAGGGGGACCAAGAAAGTAAATTATAATGAAGGCCTATATAGTCCAATTACCGATAAAAGCAGCCAAGTGCAGTGCTGTAATGAGGTGCCACTACCTTTCCTTCTCCCCCTTCCCCTCCGAACACATCGATGGGAATAGCTAATCGCTAGTTTTATTACTTTGAGCCCCTCTCGCTGAGGGGTTTTAACCCCGGGACTTTCAATCTGAGCAGGACAATCACAACAAACAAATATAGCAGTGGCGCTGTCCATGCTAAACAAAGTTGGTCTAGAGGCAGTGGTGACGGGATGATTGGGGAGGGAAAAAATAGACAGAGGGATGAAGGCAATGAAGTGAGGACACAGGGAGGAGGATGATGTGCCGAAAGAGAGAGCGGAGGAAGCCTGTCCTCATGTTCTCACTTTAATGGGTCAGTATTTAATTATTTGGAATAGCAGAGCTGTCTTTTGTAGCCAGGGATGTAGTTCCTTGCTAGAGCACTTACAAGGCAGGCAGGTAATTAAACTGTAAGATCAACCACTGGCCCTCCTCTTCCTCTCGTTCTCTTTCTGCTCTATCCCTCTCTTATTCTCCTCTTCTTTGTCAGGTGAGTCGCCACGCATCGGAAAACAAGTGGAATTCAGGAAATGGAGAGAACGACAGATAGAGAGGGAACAAATTAAGGTTGGGAAGACTTAGAAGTTTCCATCATAACTAATAGCCGAATCTTCTGAGGTCAAAGCACGATAAATCCTCACTATTTTACATGAGTCCATTGTATTAGATTAAAGTAGTGTCCTCTCTTGTGTCACAGGCTTTGTGTGAAAGTTAAGGCACCTGTCTTTCGGTCTCACTGCCCAGTAAGTCAGTGATTTCATAGACAGCATTTTTGCAAGAAGGTACCTCATAAAGAAACTTTGCTTCCCATTTATTACTTAATGCACACTTTCAATACTTCGGTACCACAGCAAAGACTACTAGCCTAACAAATAAAGTCCAAACACTATTAAAGGCAAGTTGAATAATCAGTAAAAAAAAAACAAACAAAAAAAACAAATACACTAATTAAGCATAGATAAATACAATATAACAAAGTTACAAATAAAGTAAGGTCTAGTATTCAGGTACAGAAATGTAAAATAACACTATAGTGTTCACTGTATAAATTAAATAAAGATTAATCTGTGTTAAAGCTGTGCTTTGATGTTTGATTAACATTAATGACATAGCAGCAGCTATGTATAGGCAGCTGTCACTTTAAGACCTAATGCATGCATCCAAAATAATGATACACATCCGATTTCTTTCTCAACTGTTTACATTCACTTAAGACATAACTGACTGTTTACGAGAATACTTGCTGAGACTGGTATTTGAACAATTTTGTATGTGTCCGTTCAAGCACAAGGAGATGTGAAAGAGCAATCAATTTGGTGATTCAAGTACCAAGTTTAGTTCTTATCTTCTTGCGCTGAAATTGTTTAAAATCACTTGAATGTGTAAATTGGCAAGACAAAACTTGCAAATGAAAATCTTAAACTCCATGATGGTTAAACTTAAATTAATCTGCGAATCACTTGCATGCCAGTCCATGGGGCCTGGTCCATACGGATCACAGATCAACTACAAAAATAATGTGTTGGCTCAAAAAATATTTTTTGAGTTATGACAACTTTTAAAGAAATTACGTTCTACTAACAAACTGCATTGAGTTGAAGGAACTTAATTATTTGTAGCATGAACATTTTTTTAAGCTGCTTACTTTTTGAGTTGTAGCCCTGGAACCAGTTAATCTTCTCTATTTTAGTTACAATATACAGCTATTATAGCACATGCTAAATTATTTCAATGCCTACTTTCAAGGCATCCTAACCTTGTCGTATCAAATGATCTAGAACAGATTCAATTAAGCTTTAGTCATAACTAAGCAAATATTATGATAATATTTCATATTATTTATATGAAAAAATGGGCATTTATCAAATTATTTTCTTCATTTCTTGTGTTCATCAGAACACAATAGACTCTGACCAGAGCTCCAGTTCTGGAACGGTTTGTAATGCAACTGAAAACCATTTGTCCAAATGGCCGAAAAATGCTTAATATTTATCCCTTCCACCAACCACCAAATTATGTGCTCAAAATTGTGGGATGATATTAAGGTAATATATATGCCTTCGAAAAAAAAAGTAATGCAAATATTGGATTAGATACAGTACCGTTCAAAAGTTTGGTTTGATCAAAATACAATAAAACATAATAAAATAACTGTTATAATAAAACTGTCATAATAAAATAACTGTTTTCTATATTAATATATGGTAACACTTTATAATAAGTATAGTGTAATAAAGTATTTACAAATAATTTGCAAACTATTAATTTATAGTTAATTAATAGTTTATAAACTGTAGTTAATACATACACATAATACAATATATATATATATATATATATATATATATATATATATACAGTGGGGAGAACAAGTATTTGATACACTCCCGATTTTGCAGGTTTGCCCACTTACAAAGCATGTAGAGGTCTGTAATTTTTATCATAGGTACTCTTCAACTGTGAGAGACGGAATCTAAAACAAAAATCCAGAAAATCACATTGTATGATTTTTAAATAATTAATTTGCATTTTATTGCATGACATAAGTATTTGATCACCTACCAGTAAGAATTCCGGCTCTCACAGACCTGTTAGTTTTTCTTAAAGAAGCCCTCCTGTTCTCCACTCATTACCTGTATTAACTGCACCTGTTTGAACTCGTTACCTGTATAAAAGACACCTGTCCACACACTCAATCAAACAGACTCCAACCTCTCCACAATGGCCAAGACCAGAGAGCTGTGTAAGGACATCAGGGATAAAATTGTAGACCTGCACAAGGCTGGGATGGGCTACAGGACAATAGGCAAGCAGCTTGGTGAGAAGGCAACAACTGTTGGCGCAATTATTAGAAAATGGAAGAAGTTCAAGATGACGGTCAATCTCCCTCGGTCTGGGGCACCATGCAAGATTTCACCTCGTGGGGCATCAATGATCATGAGGAAGGTGAGGGATCAGCCCAGAACTACACGGCAGGACCTGGTCAATGACCTGAAGAGAGCTGGGACCACAGTCTCAAAGAAAACCATTAGTAACACACTACGCCGTCATGGATTAAAATTCTGCAGCGCACGCAAGGTCCCCCTGCTCAAGCCAGTGCATGTCCAGGCCCGTCTGAAGTTTGCCAATGACCATCTGGATGATCCAGAGGAGGAATGGGAGAAGGTCATGTGGTCTGATGAGACAAAAATAGAGCTTTTTGGTCTAAACTCCACTCGCAGTGTTTGGAGGAAGAAGAAGGATGAATACAACCCCAAGAACACCATCCCAACCGTGAAGCATGGAGGTGGAAACATCATTCTTTGGGGATGCTTTTCTGCAAAGGGGACAGGACGACTGCACCGTACTGAGGGGAGGATGGATGGGGCCATGTATCGTGAGATCTTGGCCAACAACCTCCTTCCCTCAGTAAGAGCATTGAAGATGGGTCGTGGCTGGGTCTTCCAGCATGGCAACGACCCGAAACACACAGCCAGGGCAACTAAGGAGTGGCTCCGTAAGAAGCATCTCAAGGTCCTGGAGTGGCCTAGCCAGTCTCCAGACCTGAACCCAACAGAAAATCTTTGGAGGCAGCTGAAAGTCCGTATTGCCCAGCGACAGCCCCGAAACCTGAAGGATCTGGAGAAGGTCTGTATTGAGGAGTGGGCCAAAATCCCTGCTGCAGTGTGTGCAAACCTGGTCAAGAACTACAGGAAACGTATGATCTCTGTAATTGCAAACAAAGGTTTCTGTACCAAATATTAAGTTCTGCTTTTCTGATGTATCAAATACTTATGTCATGCAATAAAATGCAAATTAATTACTTAAAAATCATACAATGTGATTTTCTGGATTTTTGTTTTAGATTCCGTCACTCACAGTTGAAGAGTACCTATGATAAAAATTACAGACTTCTACATTCTTTGTAAGTGGGCAAACCTGCAAAATCGGCAGTGTATCAAATACTTGTTCTCCCCACTGTATATAGTCATGAGTCAATAAGGATTAGGGGTATGTTTAGGAAGAAAGTTTGCACAGTATAAAATTTATTATTTCTATGGAAAGTCTCTATAAAACATGGACATCCTGTGTGTATTGGTGTGTGTGGGTGTGGGTCTGTGTATGTATGTGTGCTTAATGTATTTGTAAACATTTTAAGGAACACTGAATATAAATCCAATTAATGTCTAAAGGTTGATTTAAAACACTTTAATTAATGTCATTTTCCCATTTTCCATGGCCTGATCTAAAGTGTGAACTAGATAATGCTTTGTTAACAACTGTAGGCGAAACCTCAACTCCACCTCCTCTGTATACTGCACACAGTTTGAAGATAGATCGCAGCTTGTTTCCAAGCAAACGTAAATAAAGAACTGATGTTTGAATACGTAAAGGACTCAAAGAAACAAGAAACTCAAGAAACACTATGTCTATAAAGGCTAATGTTTTTTTGAAGAGTGGAGAAGAGTCTTAGTCTGCTATTTGCCATCTAGTTGTAGCCAATATAGGCCTACCATTTTTTCATGTGATTTTGGACAAATGTATTCAACAACAAGAAAAACTGAGCACCCATATAGCTACGATAAACTTTATAGCCTGTAAAATAACCTGTAAATTGATGAAAACGCAATACGATGCACTGACTGCCTCAGGTGCTGCCGTTCTAATGACGGACAAAACGCATTACACTGTCATTCGCTGGTCAAAAACCTTGTAACACCATTTGATCTTGATTTTCATAAAATGTTAATATTATAATTGACACCAAGTGTCTGACCATATATAAAGCCACAATACCAACTATGACGACACCATGTTTCCGCCCGACAGCGACAATATATAAATGTATTGTTTTATCATCACCAACAACATTGCTACTTATATATGACCTTATTGTGTTTCTACCTGACTTAAGCTCAAGTTTCACCTTAAATATGAGTACTACTTTTAATATATTATACAGTTTAAATATGCCATTTGAAGCAATGCATGTTGGTGTAATTTTGTTATTTTAGTGCTTAGTGGTGTGTCGTGGCTAAAAAAAAGGTTGGGAAACACTGCTATGAACTATTAGTTTGCAAATGATTTGTAAGTACTTCATTACACTATACTTATTATAAAGTGTTACCTAATATATTTTTAATTGTAATTTATTCCTATGATGGCAAAGCTGAATTTTCAGCATCATTACTCCAGTCTTCAGTGTCACATGATCCTTCAGAACAAAATCATTCTAATATGCTGATTCTGTGCTCAAGAAACATTTCTTAATAATATGTTGAAAACAGTTGTGCCGCTTACTATTTTGTGGGAACCATGATACATTTGAATAATACAGAGCCCCTAAAGCAGGGCTGGCGAATGTCAGTCCTAGAGAGCCACAGTCCTGCATAGTTTTGCTTCAATCCTAATCAAACACACCTGAACAAGCTAATCAAGGTCTGAAGGGTTACTAGGAAGCTACAGGCAAGTGAGTTTTATCAGGGTTGGAGCTGAACTCTGCAGGAATGAGGCTCTCCAGGACCGGAGTTCGCCACCCCTGCCCTAAAGGGACATGGTGAAGGAAAAAAGAGATTGAGGAAAAATTATTTGTCAATGGTTTGCGTTCCTCTGAGAAATGTTTCGTTCCCTCGCAAAAACGTTTGCGTTCCGCCAAGAAACTTTGCATTCGCTCACAAAGAGCTCAAAAGGTTTTGCGAACGCAAAGGTTTCTCGGGGGAATGCAAAACTTTTTGCGAGCGAACGCAAATGCATTGACTTATTTTTCATACCATCTCATATTTTTTTCCTTCACCATGTCCCTTTAGGTGCTCCGTAGAATATAAAAAAAGGTCAACATTTATTTGAAATATAAATAATTTGTGACATTATAAATTCTTTAGTCTTTACTGTCACTTTTGATCAATTTTCATTCTTGCTAAATAAAAGTATTACTTTCTTTCTAAAAATCTTACTGACCCCAAACTTTTGAATGGTATTGTACCTTGAAACCTTCCTACCTCTGTATACTGCCTGCAGCATCTTTCAGCCTTCGGGCACAGCCATGCTATAGAATTGCTCTCTTTCAAATGAATTGGTTACTCAGATGAAGCTAAAGGCACATAAATTAAAAATGAAGGTTGATGATGAAGTTTAACCATTCTGAAGATGTTATTTTAGCATATACAAGAATTGCCTTCTTACAAAGAGATCCCAATTGGAAGAGCAAAAGTAATAAGTTAGAGAGTCTGGGTCTGGAAAGACAGAGACAGTGTTACCGGTGTATTGTTTGCCAGTCTGCACTGAGGACAGACGATGGATTAAACCATGAATGAGTGATTTATTAGCTGCTGCTGTCATGCTGCTTAGATGGATTACTACACACGACCTTTGACCCCACTTACCAGAGTCCTCACCGCCACAGTGTGGGACGAAAGGTGTTCCGTGTGTGAACGTGCACGTGTGTGTGTGACTTAGATCGCTGGCCAGCTGTATGTTGGTGACAGGACGGGACCACTTGATCAATGGGCTAATGAACAGCCCATTTCATAGATGGGATGAACTGACTCTCTTGTGTTCATTGAGTGTCTATAGTAAAAGCCCACTCTATGCTCTCTGAACCCTTTGTAGGGGAAAAAACAATGCAATGCAGAGGACAACACGTTTCTATGAAAGAATTAACCTGTTTACAAAAGGTTTATCTTCATCTCTCTTCTTTTCAATGGGTTCATCATTAACTGTGTGTTCTGAATAGTATTAAAGTACAACAGCTTCTTAACTGTCCCAACACAGATCATTTGCACTTCTAGGGCTTAAAAAATCTTTAATATCCCTGAGAGAAGCAGATACACCTTCAAGAAATATGAGCCTCATTGGATGGTTTTCCCTGATTACAGCAAAGTAAAGAAGAACAATAGAAGGAATTTTTTAAAACAGGCAAATATTACAGTAGATGAAGCTTATACCATCTGCAAAGTGAGAATGTGGATTTGCCTTAATGCAGCATATAAATCTAATAAGAAAAGTGTCTGATATCGTTGTTTTGTTTTTGCTTTCTTTTCTTTCCCAATTGTTATGACACAGATGTCTCTCTCTTGCTCTCTCCCGTTTGTGGATTTCCTTTCTCCTTTCTTTTCTTTTTTCCATCTTTCCTTTCATGGCTTTCAGCAGTCTCTTTCTCTCTTGCACACTTTTTCTGTAATTCATTTCAGGAACTCTGGCAATAAAACCCAAAACAAAAGGAAGAGGCTTTTGTACCTTTGCTGACTTTGTTACTCGCTGGCGTAATAAAGAAAAGTAATATGCTTTAAACATTAAATAAGACTTTAATTGGAGCACATGAAAAACGTACCATGGGAAGATGTAATTGAATGTTGCCGGGGAGCCGGGGGAATTAAAATAGGTCGTTTTATGCTTTGCTTTATTTTTGATTGAATCAGCTCCTAATTGGCCTCGACAGTAGTATTATCAGTTTTAGGCGGTATGTAAGGAGCTCAATTGCACAGCTTCTCCGTCACATGAGATGAGAGAGAGGGAAAGACTGAGAGGAGGGGAGAACCAATGACAGAGACAAATGTCTTTGCATTGACAGTTGCCCTCCATATTGCCCTCTGCACAAATACACAACAAACCGTTGCAAGCAGCGCCGTCAAATTATTAATCACTAAGCAGTTTGTGAGGAAATTAGAACTATTGCAGCATTTTTGTTCAGTTTAGCAAAGTTTAGTTGACTGGTGATAGGACAGTTCTATACCTGGAGGCTTTTCTCATTTCATACAATCATTCCAGAGAGATTGTATGCTCGCAAGAGCCGATGACTTATTGGAATGGAAGATTGTAAACAAATAGATTTAAGATGCACGTTAGCAACATTTTGGTGAAATTCCATTGGCAAAAAAGATCCACTGTCTGTTGTCAATAGTGTAGCGATGCATGAAGCACAGCTCACACAGAAGTCACTTTCAAACCAAGCACCGTTCTCTTAGTCAAAGGAGTGAATTCACTTGACTAACTTGAACACGAGCGAAATCTGCGTGGGGAATGTACACTCTTAAGTCAAATTCCCTATTCTTTTTAAATGACTGGATATCACGTAAAATTTCACTGAACAATGGTAAGTGTGACAGTAGCTTTAGAAAAATAATTTAAAAACATCTGTAATGGCCAGTAACATCACTAATAGCAGCAAAGTTTAACTATTTCTCAGTAGTGATGTGGTAGTGTTATTATTTTTCTTTTCAGTAGCAAAACTATTTTATTGATTAAGTAATGGGGTAGTTCTGTGAAACGCCTGAGTGTTTACGTTGTTTTGTCAGTAAAGACGTGTTTAGAGTATTTTCTGTTGTCTGTTAAAAATCAGAACAAACAATGTCTGATTCAAGAATGATTCAATGTAGCAAGATACTTTTTCCATGTAGGTTGTAGTGTAACTAGCTACTTTCTCTGATGGCTAGCATTCAGCTTAGCTTAGCTTTTTTTTTATAGAATACCTTTTTTGATTAGCTTGGCCAACTTTCTTTCTGTTCTTTTTGAACATGGACTTGACACAAGCAGTACAGGGCAGGAAAGACTATCAGTGAATACAGTAACTTACATTTCATGCTTATCCTCACACACACTGCTTACATATGGCTTTGGAAGACTTAGTCCACAAGTTATTTGGACCATTTTTTATGCTTATGTGGTCCTTTTGTTGTGTGTTTTTGTCTCCTTTTTGGAGATTAGGAGTCATGTGTAGAGATTATTCAAAGATTTCTCTTCTTGTGCCTAATAGAAAACTAGCATGAGAGTGAGTAAATAATGATAGTATTTTTTTTGTGTGTGATCTATCTCTTTAAGGTGGAAAATGAACAAGAGAAGATACAAAATGACTGATAACTGGTGGGAGTTGAGTGTCTTTTCCCACTCAAGGAGAGGAGGAAGTTAAAAGCCCTGGAGACACCCTCATCCTCTTCTTTTCTTTTCTCTTTCTTTCTTTAAGTCATTCTCATGTTCCTGTTCTCTCTTTCCTTATCATCATCTCCACACTAAAATTAGGTCTTCTGTTAGCCGGGCTGCCGGTGCTCCAAGGAAGGCCTCATGGGAGCAACAATACAGGGAGCACGGGGGTGTGTGTGTGTGTGCTGGAGGGAATCCACCTCACCTTGGCAGGCGTTTAAGAGTAAAAGGAGGGCTAAAGTGTGCATAGAGCTTAATCCAGCTTCCTGCGGTCTCTCCGGTATAAGGTGGCACTGCCCTGTGAGAGAGGAATTGCTCTGGTCTAGAACATGCTCTCAGGAGAGTGTTACTATAAAGAGAGAGAGTTTCCACGCTGTTATCAGACGCACCAGTACACTATTGTTGGTGTTTTTATAAGTCGCTTACTGTACGACTCTCACACGTTTTGCATCGGTGTGCATGAGATTAAGGGAAAGAAGGAGAGCACAAAACGAGAAACAATGAGAAACTCTTATAGTCTGAACTATAAGTCTGTCTCTCCTCACCCTCCCTTCCTCCCTCTCTCTCTCTCTCTCTCTCTCTCTCTCTCAAATGGATAATTCTGGTGATGGCCCTGACAGCCCATGGTTTAGATTTTGATTTATGTTCTTCCAAAGCTAAAATCAAAGAATCCATCTAGTGCTATTTTATGGCAGCTGGGATGATGAATGGTGCAGTCTCTGGGCCAAACGAAGCCGCTGTGTCTTTGCCCCGGATTTTAATTGCTAAAGTAGCCAGTCATTGCTCAGGATTCAACAGTGAGCATGCTGCCTTTCTCTCCTTCTCCCTTCAAAGTGCACTGTAGATGGCTGCTTTGAACGAAAATTGAATTTAGTTTACTGTAACTTGCTGTTAAATCATTCATAGTGCGGCCATAGGGAACTCGTATAACAAGTATAAGTAATGGCTCTTGTAATGGGCAGAACTTTGAAGTGTAAATTTCACATGTATATTTAATGCATGAAAATTAAAAAAAAGAATTTAAGTAATACACAAGATGAAGATTTTATACAGTTTTATGCTGCCTTTCTTTGCGAACAGCCCTGTTGTGTTTAGACACACTTTAGCGTTTCTCATTTGCTCATTTTGTAAGTCACGCTCCCATCTCATCTTTATTTTGTGAAACAGAAATAAGCTGGAGGACGAAAAGAAAGCTTGATTATCTTGGGGGCTAAGTGCAAAAAAAGTTGAATAATATGTTTTTGTGATGGACAAAGTGACAAATACCAGAGCAAATGAGATACTCTGCGTGTGTGCGTGCCATTATGAAAGCGCCTTGTTTAATAAGAAGTACAAGAAGCTCAGCGCTCCTAATTTTACAGGGACGCACACTTTCTGCGGCCGATAAAAGTCATAAACGCACGTAAATAAAATCAGCCTGTGCGCGTCATTAATCAAATGGGACAAGATGTCAAGATTTCCCCCTTCACGAAAAAAGAGGCGTAAAAAAAGAGCAGTAGCATCGCTCTCTAAACTCCCACAAAATCAATGATGCAAATGAGAAAAACAAGCAGGCAATAAATTCTTTCACATCTGCACACCCCAGTGAGAATTTTTTTAATAATTTTTAATAAAGCATGATTGTAGTTTGTAGCACTGAATAATTTAATCATGCAGAGATATGGAGGAGAGAGAGAGAGAGAGAGAGAGAGGTGGTGGGGGGGGTTTCGAAAATTTCAGTCTCAAATCTTTAGCTGTTCAGTGGGGGGTGTTTGCTATTTATGTACTTGTGTATGTAACCCATTAGTTTGTTTCCCTCTTTGCTCTCTTGCCATGAGGGGGTTACATCAATGACACCGATTGTCCTCAAATTACATTTTAATTTATTTATTTATTGTTTTTGCTGATGGTGATAGTGTCACTATATCGGGAAAAAATACATAAAGAGTATTTATACATATGGTTTATATATATATATATTAAAAAAAAAACATGTATTTATGCATGGAGGCGTGGATGAGCAGCCTCAGGTGAAACAAAGCCTTGCCAGTAATTTATAACAATGACACAGGAGCGAAGTTTCTCTAAATGAGGCATTCAGATAGCCAAACCAGTCATTTATCCTTATGATTAATACAAATGATATTCCTAATAATAAATATTGCTGCCTCGCAGCGAGCAGGCAGAGAGAGAGAGAGAGTGAGGGATAAAGCGAGACTGCAAATCCTTGCAGTCATACATGTCTCAGTGTGTGACTGTTTGTGTGTGTGTGAGCATCGTTTGTTTTACAGTAACTGGTAAAAAACCGCATGTGCATATGTGTGTCCATGATCTCAAAGGCATTTCTCAGATTTTCTCTCCTCCCTCAAGTTTTTGGCTTTTCACAGGTGCCACTTACTTTTTCAGGGGGCGCAAGTGGCTGCCCTGACTCACATATCCAAAGGGATACAAATATTTTAGCCAGCAATTCAATAGTTAATTTGTTGTGTGTAATACATGTAATTCTAGTAGTAGACTTTCAGATGAATAATTCCATGTATGTGGAATTTTTGTATGTATGTAGCCTATTTATTTATTTATTGTTACACTGAAACTAAATTTGAGTGACATTACACTAGGTAGATTTTTTTTCCAGTTTTAAAGCAAAATTATAATTATTATTAATATTATTATTATTAAAAATAATACATAGTTTTGTTGGGAAAAGTTGGATTTTATATAATATATATATATAATATAAATACACATGTATGTATGTCTCTCTCTGTGTGTGTGTGTATATATATATATATATATATACACACACACACACACACACACATATATATATATATATATGTATGTATGTATGTGTGTATATATATATATATACACACACAGTAATTTATAACAATTACACAGGAGCGAAGTTTCTCTAAATAAAGAGCAATAAAGCAATACATTTCTCTAGCAATGAATATATACAGTACATATGCAAATTCCTCCTATATTGTAAAGATGACCATGCTAGAGATTCATAAAGTATACTTTGTTTATATTTGTTTATATATATATATATATATATATATATATATATATACATACTCGTTTATATAGCCAGCATATATCTTTGGCAAGTGCGTGTGACTGAATAGTACAGAGGGTAGATACTAGACAGAAACCCCATGTGAACATTGTCTCACAGACATAGTCGAACCACTTATTTCCAAATATCAACCCCTTTAATATGTATTTTTCTCCTCGCTGGGCCATAATAATGCACAGAAGAGAGCTATCATAATCGGAGAAGGCGAGGAACAGTGGGAGCAGGGGCCTTTAAACAAATGAAGCTGTCAGTACAACACAAAGCCCCAGAGAAAAATTACTGAGTCGGACGCCATACTTATGCAGAGTATGCCTCTTCTTCTCCTCTCCTGCTCTCTCTGTTCTCCTGCCACCACTTCTTCTCCCCCCTCCACCCCTTTCCTGTCCTGCCTGCCAGAGTAGTAGTAAGACGATCGGAGGAATTATTTAATACTCAGAGATATATTTCATCGGACAGGAACATAAACTCTGAACTTGCATGCTTGCACACAGGGATGTTTTTTGAGGGGGCACCAGTGCCATTCCTTGTTCACTTGGTATACCCTGGGTGTAAAAAAAAATGAAAAAATAAAATAGACTTTTGAGATAAAGTGAGTGAAATAAGAAATAAAGTCACATTGTTTATTTATTTATTTATTTATTTATCCTTTATCTAACCAGGACGATCCAATATCACAATCTCTTCTTCCAGGGAGACCTGGTCAAGACGACAGCACATAGAGTTTCACATTAAAAAACAAAACAGTACTCAAACCAAACAGTTGATAAAAATAAGGTCAAGAAAAGCACTTACAAGTCTCTTTTAAAGCAGATTTCAAAATACTTTTAAAAGTATTCAAAGGTGGCAAAAACTCCATTTAAGTATGTTTTGCAAGTCATTTCATGTCCAAGGGGCATAAATGGAAAAAGCATGTTTACCAGATTTTAAGTATACCTTTGGGACTTTTAGTCAAAGGTGAAACTGAGATCTAGTAACTGTTTGTATAAAAAGTTAAGAGTTTAGAAATATAAGAAGGCAATTTACCTAAAAGTACCTTAGCAATAAAAATATACAAATGCAAATTCCTACTATATTGTAAAGATGACCATGCTAGATTTGCATTTTTTTTAAGTTTACACGAAGATGATAACGGTAACTGTTTCAAAACCTGTTTCAAAACCTGTTTCAAGGTTTGCGTTCTCTAGCCACCTGGCGTTGTTGCCGTGCGGATGAGCGGCCGGAGCGCATTGAGAGTTTTCTATTTTGGTTGAAAGTGGTGTCGTGTAAGTGGCCCCAAAGTAAATAACTAATGATTTTTTACAATGGAAATTAATTAGTCAAAACCTTTCTTTAGCTGGACAATAATTTTTTTCTAGAGCTGATGTACAGCCAAAACAACCTCTCTTCCATTAATTTCCTATTATCACTGTAAAGCTGCTTTGAAACAATCTATGTTGTAAAAAGCGCTATATAAATGAAGGTGACTTGACTTGACTAGAGATTCATAAAGTATACAGTGATGTGTGCGTGATTCTGCACCACACACACAAAACGTATCAACGCATGATAGACAGAGTCCATTGTGATAAATACATTTATAGTTGTGAGATATAAAGTCGCAATTTACAGTAAATAAAGCTGTAATTGTGAGAAACAAAGTTGGAAGTGTGAGATATAAAGTCACATTGTGAAATTTAAAGTTGCTACTGTTAGATGTAAACTTATTTATTTTATTTAGATGGTTATTTATTTATTTACATACTCTGATGCAGAAACATGTCTCCATATGGCACTGAACTTGATAGCCAGTGACCATCATGCATTTTTGTACTATATAAAAGAGCATCTTTGGCATTTTGTTCCAATAATAATAATAATAAATTCATACATGTTTGTAATATGAGCAGTGGCATCATGCACTTATTATATGCACTTAGTATTTTAGAGAGGGCACCAGTGGGTGGAGGCATGGCCAGTGATTGCCTTGTATTTTTATTTATTTTTTCCATGCCGACACGTGTAGCTTGTCACGTGACATCTTTGTATGACTGATGGTATTGGTTTTATTTAATTTTCCTTTTTTATTGGAAACATTCTCAAGCTTGTTAACTACACTGAACAAAATTATAAATGCAACACTTTTGTTTTTGCCCCCATTTTTCATGAGCTGAACTCAAAGATCTAAGACTTTTTCTATGTACACAAAAGGCCTATTTCTCTCAAATATTGTTCACAAATCTGTCTAAATCTGTGTTAGTGAGCACTTCTCCTTTGCCGAGATAATCCATCCACCTCTCAGGTGTGGCATATCAAGATGCTGATTAGACAGCATGATTATTGCACAGGTGTGCCTTAGGCTGGCCACAATAAAAGGCCACTCTAAAATGTGCAGTTTTACTGTATTGGGGGGGTCCGGGGGGGGGTCCAAAAGAAAAGTCAATATCTGGTGCGACCACCATTTGCCTCACGCAGTGCAACACATCTCCTTCGCATAGAGTTGATCAGGTTGTTGATTGTGGCCTGTGGAATGTTGGTCCACTCCTTTTCAATGGCTGTGCGAAGTTGCTGGATATTGGTAGGAACTGGAACACGCTGTTGTATACGCCGATCCAGAGCATCCCAAACATACTCAGTGGGTGACATATCCGATGAGTATGCTGGCCATGCAAGAACTGGGATGTTTTCAGCTTCCAGGAATTGTGTACAGATCCTTGCAACATGGGGCCGTGCATTATCATGCTGCAACATGAGGTGATGGTCGTGGATGAATGGCACAACAATGGGCCTCATGATCTCGTCATGGTATCTCTATGCATTCAAAATGCCATCAATAAAATACACCTGTGTTCATTGTCCATAACATACGCCTGCCCATACCATAACCCCACTGCCACCATGGGCCACTCGATCCACAACGTTGACATCAGCAAACCACTCACCCACATGACGCCATACACGCTGTCTGCCATCTGCCCTGTACAGTGAAAACCAGGATTCATCCGTGAAGAGAACACCTCTCCAAAGTGCCAGACGCCATCGAATGTGAGCATTTGCCCACTCAAGTCGGTTACGATGACGAACTGCAGTCAGGTCGAAACCCCGATGAGGACGACGAGCATGCAGATGACCTTCGCTGAGACAGTTTCTGACAGTTTGTGCAGAAATTCTTTGGTTATGCAAACCGATAGTTGCAGCATGATAATGCACGGCCCCATGTTGCAAGGATCTGTACACAATTCCTGGAAGCTGAAAACATCCCAGTTCTTGCATGGCCAGCATACTCACCGGACATGTCACCCAATGAGCATGTTTGGGATGCTCTGGATCGGCGTATACAACAGTGTGTTCCAGTTCCTGCCAATATCCAGCAACTTCGCACAGCCATTGAAGAGGAGTGGACCAACATTCCACAGGCCACAATCAACAACCTGATCAACTATATGCAATGGAGATGTGTTGCACTGCGTGAGGCAAATGGTGGTCGCACCAGATATTGACTTTTTTTTTGGACCCCCCCGGCCCGGACCCCCCCGGACCCCCCCACCCAATACAGTAAAACTGCACATTTTAGAGTGGCCTTTTATTGTGGCCAGCCTAAGGCACATCTGTGCAATAATCATGCTGTCTAATCAGCATCTTGATATGCCACACCTGTGAGGTGGATTGATTATCTCGGCAAAGGAGAAGTGCTCACTAACACAGATTTCTGAACAATATTTGAGAGAAATAGGCCGTTTGTGTACATAGAAAAAGTCTTAGATCTTTGAGTTCAGCTCATGAAAAATGGGGGCAAAAACAAAAGTGTTGCATTTATAATTTTGTTCAATGTATTTCATGAAATAGCCTATATCTGATATTCCGATTCTCAAATAAGTGTGAGTAATTGTATTTTGTCATTTAAAGACCTTTATAATGATATGTTAGTTTATCTATAACGGGTGATTACACTGCAGTTCAGAATCACAGTTGTTGGATGTAGGTAAATTCATTCATTCTCCTGAAAGATGTGGCACAGATTTGAATTTAGCAGTTTATGATGTGCTGCTATGAATGCACTAATCTAATCACACCTGTGTGATCCTATCAAAAGTAAGAGGGGGGAAAAAGAGGGGGGTATTTTGGAAGCTGCATTCAAAATCTATTTGGGTCAAAAATCTGAAGGGGCGCATGGGCATGATGCCTCTGGATAGATAATGACAGAAGATAATTTTTAGAATTTTTTTTTTTTAATGATCTGCAGAAGTTGTGACCTGATTGGGCAGATCAAATTTAGATCATCTGGGCATGATGGTTCTGGTGACACAAACATAGCCCACCCTGTCCACATTTCCTTTACTAGAGCTTTTTGCTTATTAAGTCATATCCAGCAACCACACTTTGTGGCACACATGCATTACTTCAGCTAACTACAGAAGTACAGAAGGAAGGGTGGGGTACGGCGGTGTTCGTAGACCTCTGTATTCTCCTAAATCAACTATTCTGTCTTAAATCATTCACTTCCTCTGCCACCCACTGCCATCTGATGAAAGGAAGGGAGAAAATGACGAATTTTGTATCTGTGAATCAACATAGAAAGTCACTCTTTTGGAGGGGCGAGGGGAGAAGAATGTGTCCATGTCAGGCACCCGATAAAGTTTATGTCTTCCTGCCACATTCAAAAGTAAACACCCCCGCGGCCTACATGACATCACTAAGTAGGTTAAGTGTAGTCTCGAGTCGTCATCGATCATTACGGAATGTAGCATATTCCGCGCTGTGCACGCTGAGAGGTAAAAGTTTTCCACTGTACTGAGATGACATTTAATTTTTCATATCTCCTCCACAGTCCTGGAATGAATTTTGGCAGACCTGATGCAATTTAGCAGCTTGGCAGTTTCAAATTGGGCAATGAATCACAAGGATTCAATGGACTCGAGTGGCTGCATAATATTTTCTCTGTGTCAGGAGAAAGAGAGAGGTGCTGAAGCTTTGGACAGTGGACCCCTCCTCTAATACTCTCTCTTTCTCACCTCCTCTGTGTCTCTTCCTCCCTCTCTAGCCTTGTTGTGTCTCTCACCGCACAGACCTCCTGTAACATGAGAGCATATGTTAGAGACCACTGACTTGTATGAATGCATATTTGAATCTCAACGTAAACACACTTTAGGTCTGTTGAAACGCACTGACCTGTTTCACTAAACATAATTTTCCATCTTATTTAAAGATAAGTCACTATATAGATTGAAAGTGAGCACTTAAAGTGGTTTCAATTTGTCACACAATACCTGCATTGATGCCCTAATGCAGTTATTAGGTGCATATATAACAGCTCTCATGGAAACATCACTCTACTGACTTTTATTCATGTGCTCCAAAACTCTGGTGCCATTATCAACTAATTTTGCCATTCAAAACCTGTGAATTTTAATCTTCTGTAGATATTAAGCTGCTCTTTTTCATTACATTACATGTTGTGCATTTATTTATTGTACTCCAGCAATGTCTTGGCACCTTCTTCAACATCTTAATCTTTTTGTTGGTTAAAAGCAATAAATATTAACCTTTTCAGTGTTGGAGTAACTCGGCCTCTCTCTTTATCAGTTCACTGTGATTATTAAAGTGCCCCTATTATGGTTTTTCGAATATTCCCTTTCATGCAGTGTGTAATATAGCTGTCTGTGAAAGTAAACGTTCTACAAAATTGTAAAGTCAAAAGTGCACGATAAATAAAGTTATTTTCTCCAAAAGAAAGAATCTAATCTGAACCGCTTAAACGAGCCATTTGTAATTCGAATCCCACTGTGTGACGGTTCTACGTCACTAGAAAAGACATTTGCATAATGCCCGCTTATGTTGTATGTTGTCCACCTGTGAACAACTTGACCACCCCTCAGATGTCATTTTACTGACGACTCCTTCTCAAATCTCGGAGTTCAACGTGGGATTTGCAGAGCGCTTGCTCTTGAAAGATGGGTCAGTACCATAGACTGTAAAAAAAGATGGACGACGCACCTTCACTCTATTCCATTGTAGAATTTCAATATGGCGCTGATTTGGGACCTGAAGTGGAGCCGCGCTATCAAGGCCCCGCCCACACTCCCGCAGAATCAGTTTGTACAGTTTACTGCAGAACAACTCATTATGTCGGTGTGAAATAAACAGTTATGGAAAAGTATGAACCCTTTCATGCAAGGCGTCCACTACAGTGGACAGATATTTGGAAGCCATTTTGAACCAAGTTTTAGTACCATGTCCCAACTTCCAAATGGCGAACCACAAAAGCGTTGTCTACGATTCCATTTAATTATTGTCTTTGTATCTCTTTGTTGTTTTGAGATATTGCATCATACATTCAAAATGGCGGAAGGAAGAGGAGATGCACCAAGTACCTCAGGATTAAGTGTTAAAGGATTAGTTCACTTCAAAATGAAAATTTCCTGATAATTTACTCACCCTCATCTCATCCAATATCTTCGTGTCTTTCTTTCTTCAGTCAAAAAGAAATTAAGTTTTTTGAGGAAAACATTCCAAGATTTTTCTCCACATAATGGACTTCTATGGCAACCAACGGGTTGAAGGTCCAAATCAATGCAGTTTCAAAGCACTTCAAAGGGCTTCAGAGGGCTCTGCACGATCCCAGCCGAAGAAAAGGGTTTTATCTAGCGAAACGGTCATTTAAAAAGAAAAAAAAATCTATATACTTTTTAACCACAAATGCTCAATTTCTGTGTTGTGCTTCTTCACGATGTATGATGTCATCACGTCGGAAAGGTCGCGGCCGTGACGTACGTGGAAGTACCGACCCAATGTTAAAACGAACGTGCAAAGACTAAATCAAATGCCCTTTACAAAAATAAAGGTAAAACAATAATGTTGGACAATTTTAAAGCTGGAGGAGAACATGAGATGGAGTTTTTCGGCACTGGGTCGGTACGTCCACCTACGTCACGGACGTGACCTTTCCAATGTGATGACATCATACATTGTGAAGAAGCACAACACTGAAATCGAGCATTTGTGGTTAAAAAGTATATACATTTTAAAAAATTTTTTAAATGACCGATCGTTTCGCTAGATAAGACCCTATTCCTCGGCTGGGATCGTGCAGAGCCCTCTGAAGCCCTTCGAAACGATTTGAAACTGCATTGATTTGGACCTTCAACCTGTTGGTTGCCATTCAAGTCCATTATGTGGAGAAAAATCATGGAATGTTTTCCTCAAAAACTTAATTTATTTTCGACTGAAGAAAGAAAGACATGAACATCTTGGATGAGATGGGGGTGAGTAAATTATCAGGAAATTTTCATTTTGAAGTGAACTAATCCTTTAAACCCTTTTATTCTCAGAAAACCAGACAGGAACAAAAATATTTTTCAGCTAAATAAGATGTTAGAAATACTTTTATCCAGATTTTAATAATATTTTTCTTGTACATTTTTCTGTGACAGAAAATACATCTGTCCACTCCAGTGAACGTCACTCGCCAAAGGGTATGTTGTGCCTATTGGGCCTATATTTAGATTCCGCCTTATTTTGTAAGTTTTAGTTAAAATTATGATATAATTTACACTTGAAGAGTTTTATTACACAGTAATATTAAATAGTCTTCAGATTTTATAATTTATTTCAATGCTTACAGTCTATATTTATTTATCCTCATGACGTCAGTCCGTCATAATGTACATTAGTAACCTAGATGTTCCCATTCAGTCAGTCACGTTCGACGTTATGTTGGACTGACGTCATGAGGGAAAGGGGGTTACATTGGTAACCTAGATGTTTCAAGACCTACGATGATATGTTTTTCAAATGTCCTCTCTATTGTTGTTGTTTTTTAATGTTCTTATGTGTATCCATACCATTTGCTCTCAGTAACTGTTTTAAAAACATGTTTTTTTCAGACCAAACAATGAGTTCTATTGAATCACTTTTTATACCATTGATGCATGGGATCCACTACAGTGGACAGATATGTAACTCCCTCAAAATAAAATATATTGGAAAAAAAAAAGTTATGGACATGATTTTTTACTTGTTTAAAAGTAAAAACAAACATTACAAAAATATTATTTTGTGATTCAAGAATTCATGCATGAAAGGGTTAAAGTTAAAGCTCCAATCTCCTCCCGAAAATCCCGAAAAAAAGGTCCGTTGGTGCCTCAGTGACTACTTCGCTCAGAGAAGCTGTCAATTTCAGCTGTCAATCCTGACGTCACACCCCCCGTTTTTATAGCATTTAGGCCATTTTATAGCCTAAAACCAAACTTATTTAAAAAACTAACACTTAAACTTACATCAGCGTGATAAAAACTACCTAAAATGACATAAACTGTCTTTGGAAAACATTTATTTGAAGTGTAATTTGATTGTTTTGATTGTTAGTTTGTCTCACGTCCCATTCGATTACATGGAGAGGGTGGGGTTTATGACCTATACTGGGACCAGCCACCTGGGGGTGATTGAAAAGTTTTGGCTTCACTTTTCAGGACTTGTGCGGCACACTTGGTCAGTACCCAGTTTATTTGGACCAGCTCACTCCTCAGAATTACAACCTCTAAGTATGAATAATTATCAGAGGTGTCAAAAGTATTCACATTCATTACTCAGGTAGAAGTATAGATACTAGGGTTTAAAAAGACTTCTGTAGAAGTTGAAGTATCAACTCAAGCTTTTTACTCAAGTAAAAATGTAAAAGTACTGGTTTCAAAACTACTTAAAGTATAAAAGTAAAAGTAATGTAAGGAAAAAAAAATGCCATTAAGGACAAAAGCTTAGGCCGCGCCACAGGGGCCTATAGTGCACTACCCCACCTCCTCAAAAAAACATTTTTCTAAAAGCCATAATGACTATAATGTTATATTAAAATGTTAATGTTGAAAAATTTGGGATGCACTAGGCTACCTGTTTCAGCCGCACATACAGTGGGGAGAACGAGTATTTGATACACTGCCGATTTTGCAGGTTTTCGTACTTACAAAGAATGTAGAGGTCTGTAATTTTTATCATAGGTACACTTCAACTGTGAGAGACGGAATCTAAAACAAAAATCCAGAAAATCACATTGTATGATTTTTAAATAATTAATTTGCATTTTATTGCATGACATAAGTATTTGATCACCTACCAACCAGTAAGAATTCAGGCTCTCACAGACCTGTTAGTTTTTCTTTAAGAACCCCTCCTGTTCTCCACTCATTACCTGTATTAACTGCACCTGTTTGAACTCGTTACCTGTATAAAAGACACCTGTCCACACACTCAATCAAACAGACTCCAACCTCTCCACAATGGCCAAGACCAGAGAGCTGTGTAAGGACATCAGGGATAAAATTGTAGACCTGCACAAGGCTGGGATGGGCTACAGGACAATAGGCAAGCAGCTTGGTGAGAAGGCAACAACTGTTGGCGCAATTATTAGAAAATGGAAGAAGTTCAAGATGACGGTCAATCTCCCTCGGTCTGGGGCACCATGCAAGATCTCACCTCGTGGGGCATCAACGATCATGAGGAAGGTGAGGGATCAGCCCAGAACTACACGGCAGGACCTGGTCAATGACCTGAAGAGAGCTGGGACCACAGTCTCAAAGAAAACCATTAGTAACACACTACGCCGTCATGGATTAAAATCCTGCAGCGCACGCAAGGTCCCCCTGCTCAAGCCAGCGCATGTCCAGGCCCGTCTGAAGTTTGCCAATGACCATCTGGATGATCCAGAGGAGGAATGGGAGAAGGTCATGTGGTCTGATGAGACAAAAATAGAGCTTTTTGGTCTAAACTCCACTCGCCGTGTTTGGAGGAAGAAGAAGGATGAGTACAACCCCAAGAACACCATCCCAACCGTGAATCATTCTTTGGGGATGCTTTTCTGCAAAGGGGACAGGACGACTGCACCGTACTGAGGGGAGGATGAATGGTGCGAGATCATGTATCGCGAGATCTTGGCCAACAACCTCCTTCCCTCAGTAAGAGCATTGAAGATGGGTCGTGGCTGGGTCTTCCAGCATGACAACGACCCGAAACACACAGCCAGGGCAACTAAGGAGTGGCTCCGTAAGAAGCATCTCAAGGTCCTGGAGTGGCCTAGCCAGTCTCCAGACCTGAACCCAATAGAAAATCTTTGGAGGGAGCTGAAAGTCCGTATTGCCCAGCGACAGCCCCGAAACCTGAAGGATCTGGAGAAGGTCTGTATGGAGGAGTGAGCCAAAATCCCTGCTGCAGTGTGTGCAAACCTGGTCAAGAACTACAGGAAACGTATGATCTCTGTAATTGCAAACAAAGGTTTCTGTACCAAATATTAAGTTCTGCTTTTCTGATGTATCAAATACTTATGTCATGCAATAAAATGCAAATTAATTACTTAAAAATCATACAATGTGATTTTCTGGATTTTTGTTTTAGATTCCGTCACTCACAGTTGAAGAGTAACGAGTTCAAACAGGTGCAGTTAATACAGGTAATGAGTGGAGAAAAGGAGGGCTTCTTAAAGAAAAACTAACAGGGCTGTGAGAGCCGGAATTCTTACTGGTTGGTAGGTGATCAAATACTTATGTCATGCAATAAAATGCAAATTAATTATTTAAAAATCATACAATGTGATTTTCTGGATTTTTGTTTTAGATTCCGTCTCTCACAGTTGAAGAGTACTTATGATAAAAATTACAGACCTCTACATGCTTTGTAAGTAGGAAAACCTGCAAAATCGGCAGTGTATCAAATACTTGTTCTCCCCACTGTATATGTATGCCACTTTAGCATAGCGATCACTTGAATATATAGCTATGAGTTATCGCGCTAAAGACCCGTCAGTCATGAATGAGCGCATCTGCCTGCTGATTGGCTGAAAGTGCGTGCTTGTCGGCGGGAACCCGCCCAATCTGGCAACACTGTGTATGATTTGTGTCATCCAACCACAATCAAATTCACTCTACCCGGATGGCGTGATTTATCTTTTTTTGAAAGATGACAAGCCGGAATGAAAACAAGCCGAAATGAAATAGGAGTAACGAGGCTATTTTTAAAATGTAAAGAGTAGAAAGTACAGATAATTGCGTGAAAATGTAAGGAGTAGAAGTAAAAATTCGGCTGAAAAATAATTACTAGATACCCAAAATTTCTACTTAAGTAAGGTAACGAAGTATTTGAAGACTTCAGATGCAAAAGCCTCTTAAGTCCGTCTGATGTTTTTCTTTAAAATTAGCATTTTTGTCAGGCTCCTATGTATAGGTTTCTACCTAATACTGGTACTTCTGAATGGGCTTGGGTTTGAAGTGAAAGTATTTGATGAACGTATACTATGTGCAGAGAGCATTCACTCAGTATCATTATCTCATTTTTGACCGAGGTGGCTTTTAGAGGCTTTTGCATTGAAAGTCTTCATTTGTACTTCGTTACTTGACACCTCTGATAATTATTGATGTATATATTTTCTACCGGGTGTTCAAAATACGTAGTTTTGTGTTTTATATTGTGTAGGTCTCCGGCTAACTGGCTAAGCTGCTTTATTACTGTCTTATTGAAATAATTCTGCTAAGCAGCTGTGGGCCACTATTACCTAAAACTGTGTCTATCAATGCAGATTGTCTGTTGTTCTTACTACTTTGAGTAAAGATAAAGGATGGAGCAAGATTTGTTTTGTCTGTCGTTCTTACTACTTTGAATAAAGATAAAGAATGGAGCAAGATTTGTTTTACAAACTTTTCTGTTACATCAGTCATTCACTTCAGTGCTGGGCTAATGTATGTACCATTATTGATATAGTTCCCGCATGTGCACCGCAATAAATTAGAAATATGCACATCGGTTTGTTGATGGACATACACTTGTTAATGCTGATGGTGAGGAATTACAGATGCAACATCTCATAATGTACCTCAAACTGAGTAGCGCATCACTAAGAAACGTCCTGCTCAAGTCGTCCTTGCGATGGAGGTTCGGTTGAATAACTAGTTCTGCCAATGTTTCATCATCGGAATCGCGCTCGGATTGATATAATAAAAGCTACATCATCGTTACTGTCTTTACAGTGTGTACAATGCTGAGGAAGCCTCTGAACTGAAGTTCTGTTATGGTAATGGTCGTTTAGCTTCCGACACACGCTGTAAGCAGTAGGCCAATCGTAACAGACTGGCCAATCAGAGCAGAGTAGGCTCACGGAAAGGAGGTGTTTTGAGAGACTGAATCATCCGACTAGTCATTTAAGAATCATTGAAAAATACGGTAATGTGCAATGTATATTATGAGAAAATTAAAATGTTTTTTGACATTTGATGCATGTAAACCTGTTGTAGGAGACCTCCAAAACAAAATTAGGAGTTTGCCTTTAAAATAGCATAATAGGGGCACTTTAAGTAACCTGTGGGCAGGAAAATGAAGCAGATTTCAGACCAAAAGTCTACATTTTTGCAGAGTCTGCATGTTTAGCATTATTTATATAACATTATATTATTTATTAATATTTTGCATTAGCTTCTATTTTTATATTTTAAAAATTATATTTTTTATTATATTTTTAAATATTTTTATTTTTATTTTCTATTCATACTTAATTTATTTTTATTTCCATTTTAATTTTAGTAATTTTAGTACTGTAACTTAAACTTATTTATTTTAGTTGCAAATGCAACCTTTTTAATTTTAGTAAAGTTTTTTTTATCTAATATTTATATTTACTTCAATTACCAAAATCAATTTTTAATAATTATAGTTTTAGTTAACAATAACAACTAGGGCTGCCCCCGACCAAAAGACTTTCCTAGTGGACTGTTAGTCATTCAAGCCATTAGTCGATTAGTTGGAGGAGAAATACTAAACCATAATAATGAGCATTTAAAATATAAAATAAGGGCTTCTTGTCTGATATCAGAAAAAATAACCTGTAAATAGCAGCCTTATCTTAAAAAAGAAATTTAAAGAAAATATTTTTAAAATGTAGGACATAAATATTAAACAAATAAATAAATAGCAAACTGAAATACTTTTTGAAATTATTATTGCGAACATAATCAGGTCGACGGCCAAGTAGCCTTGACATCGAATGGAAACTCAGAGATCCAAACACAAGCAAAATAAATATACATTATATAAAGAATCTGATTTTTGTTCATATCCGATTGGAATCCAATCCTACTTTGCAAGTGTGAACGGCAAAACATGACATGAAATGCGATTTTTACGAATCCGTTTTGAGCTACATTCATATGTGGTTTGAAATCCTATTCAAATTTAATTTCTGGAAATCCGTTTCAGTGTGACTGCTCTGATCTGATCAGATTTTGCATGGTTTATGTCTCTTTCTCACTCATGTAAAATATGTCAGACGTTAAAGGAAACATGCTGAATATTGCTGCAGAAGCAAGGTTGTGTTGTTGCAAAGTGCCGGTCAAACAAAAAATTACAATATAATGGAGACATGTTTTGAGAATGGCCGAGACGACAGCATGGAATAATGCCGCGCATACTGTACAAGCCTCCTATGTTTCTGTCGCTGCCTCAGAAGACATACGTAGTCCACATGGTGGCTACACTTTGTCATGTTGTAAAATAAGTCATGTTACTGTTGCTGCTGTTGTTGTTTTTGGCGTATGCGCAACGTCACTGCCATAGAAACCAAGGCAGATATTCTGGGAAACGTAAGAGCACCATGGGACACACAAATCCGATCTGAAGAGTTGCGATACACAGTGTGGACAGTCAATTCTGATCAGATCAGATTCTCTGACCCGATGTAGGACGATGTAGGCTTAGGTGAGAATTGACAAACGTGGAAGCGCACAGGATAGAGCAAAACAAAACGCCGGTCATGAATTAGACGTCTAAAATTAGAAGGTTTAAAGAAAAATGTTGGAGGATTTTGATATGATAGAAGAGGATCTACGTCATATGTCGGGTCAGAGGTCACCCTTCCGCCAGAACTCGACTCTCGTAAATGTGTGTATGGCCGTTGCTGAAAGCTAGTGATTGTAGTTTATAAAGATTTAAATATGGATAATTTTCTTACAAAAACCCATCGCTTTGCTTCAGAAGACATTTATTAACCCACTTATGGATTACTTTTATGATGGATGCATGCGCTTTTTGGAGCTTCAAAAACTCAGACACTATTCAATGCCATTATAAAGCTGAGAAGAGCCAGGGTATTATTTAATTTAACTCCAAATGTGTTCGGCTAAAAGAACAAAAGTGCTCTTTGGGATTTATTACAAATGTATTAGTCATTGCCTTGGTAATGCAAGAGTTTACAGACGATATGAGATGTAAATAGCGACCTCATTATGGAGGATAATCAGATATTTCTTTTAATTTTATTATTAACTTGAGTTAACTTCACTCAAATAGAGCACTTTGCCAGCTACAGAGAAACTGCAAGACAGGCAACAGACAAATGACCAATCCTGAGTGGCAACGTTCAGCACGGTTAGCCAACCGTGATGAGAATTCCGGGCTGAGAACGATTTGCAATCGTGCCGTGAAATACAACTGTAACTGTTCCTTACCGCTCTTAGAAATGTTCTGCCCGACAATGGAAATTCGGCTTTGGATATTCGCCTAATATTAGAGCACATTTATCTAGGTTAGCAATAACCATAGAGCGAGTTTTTTTTCTTTCAGTAATTAACCGACTGATTAAAATTTAGTCGACCAAGCCTCTTCTCGTTGACTAACGTTTAGGCAACTATTAGGGGGGCAGCCCTAGTAACAACTCTGGCATAGGTGGAAACAATAAACACTCTTTTTCGACAGAAGAGGAAGATTTGAGTTTGTTTTTATAATTCAATAACCTCTTATGTCAAAATACTAGGGAAAATTTGATTTCTCATGACATGACCTCAATAAAATACAATAAATGTGGTCCAAACGACTATCTTCTGAAGCCATTTCATCTTCATTTACTCAACCTCATGTCATTCCAAACCTGTATCACTTTCTTTCTTCTGTGGAACACAAAAGATATAATATCTTATAGATAAAAGATATCTTTTTTTTTTTTTGGTCTAATGTTTTGGACCCCACTAATCTTTTATAATATGGACAAAAGCAGTTGTAAATTTCAAAACAATATTCACACACACACACACACACACACACACACATAAACAGACATACATACATGTATATATATGTGTGTGTGTGTCGTGTTTGGAACAACATGTAGGAGAGTAATTGTTAACATCATTTTCATTTTGGGGTGAATTATCCCTTTAAGACTGTGCACAATCAATTGCTTTAACAGATTAATGGACCTGCTTCTCCAGAAAATAATTTTTAAAGTCAGAATATTTACAAATGAAATCACACACACAGATCTATTTTCACCGACCAGCTACAACCTCATCTCAAACAAAGAGCACCATTCCTTTCATGTAAGAACACATAAGAAGCAGACAGACACACACACGTACATACGCCTCTCCACCCACCGCATAAGAGACACAGCGTATGTGTTTTAAAAGGTGAAGAGGTCCAGAGGGCCTCGCTGTATCTGATTTTTTGACAAAGAGCAACGCGGCCAGAAATCAATAGCGCCTGTTCGGGGTGAGGCCTGTGAGAGCGTAGGTGCCACTGAGCACGCCCGAACACTCGCTGGCCTCTCTCTCCAACCCAGTTGAACCCAAACAAGCAAAGAATGGACTGACAACACTTTTGACACTAGCCGTTTATTAGGCACTTCGCGCTGCTAAAGCCAATGTAGCCCCCGCTAGCCGGCTGGCATTGTTGACGAGGTGACCATAGCGGAGCTGGGGACGTTTCACACGATGCTCCATTTGTCAGGGTCAGCGTCAGGAAAATTAGTGTTTATTCTTGTCAAAAAAAAAAGCATGTGATGAATTGGTTTATTTATATGCTAAGGGATTTTTGGATACCGCCTCTCATGCTCACTCGCACTCACCTGCAAAAGCAATAATTTCACCCTGGGTTGGTTCGAGGAGCTTAACGTTGCATACGTGAACAGCAGAGAACCATGTAAACACGGCTGGTGACAGCAGACATAAGAGGCTGGGGTGGAGACATTAACCTTGAGGGTAATTCAGACAGAGACTATTACTGAAGCTGACATTTTTCACACAAGGAACAAACAAACGTATCTACGAAACAATATCAGCGATATAAATAGTGTTTGGAGCACCTAATTAATATATTTCCATTTAGTCCAATTTAGTTAGTAGTGTATATCATTATAAGTGTGAACTGAAGGCAACTGAAGTGTTATGAAAATAGACTTTGTGAGAAAATCATTCTTTAATAATTTACACTTTCTCTGCTCAATTTATTTCTGAATAAATAAATTTAATTGTAAATACTTGTAATGATCTTTTTTCTCTTTTTAGTTTGGTGAACAATCAAAGCAAAATTGTTCTAACACCCAAAGTCATTCAGGAACGCAATTTCAGACAATTATAATCTAACTATAAACATCTTTGTATTCTTCCAGCAGATCTTTATGGAGTCTCACAATTGTGCTCCTCCAAAAAGCTGAGGTGCGAAAGTGATTTCTGACAATCAGTCTATTCACACTTCTGCAAGACCTGGAAGAGTCATTACTATTAAACATAATAATGGCTTTTAAATAGTCACATTGTGCTTTGATGCAGTGAATAATTTAAGGTTGTCATTGTGCGTGCCCGCTGCCCTGGCCCTGTTTAGTGTGGAGATGCCTGGTCAGGTAAAGCCGTACCTGAGACAACAGTCAGCAGACTGCCACATTTGCTTGAATTATTTATTTATTTCCCCCCTCCCCATCACGTTTATTTCGAGCGGCGTTAATTATGCTCGCACAAGCTGTTAAGCTGTCGTCTGCCGATTAACAGAGTCAAGCACAGACCCACTGCTGCCACCAGTGCGCAGCAAATGGGACAAGGAGGAGGGGGAAGTAACAGAAAGATCAGTTTTGTGACAGCATTTGTTAACTCAAACAGAGGGCCATAAAAAGTATGCAGTCTTTTAAAGGCAACGCAAGCAAACAATTTCGAGCACGCTTCATTTGCTGAACGTCCCTGCTAATTAAAGACGCAGTTGCACAATGCAGCAGTGCATTAAAAGTTAAAACAAATTGCTCATCTTGGCAACGTAATTCGACTTGAGTCCACGGCTTCCAGCAGTTTCCACTTTCGCAGTCATTGCACTTGGGCCGCACATGGTTTGAAGTTGCTTGCATATGATGTTCATGCTCAGATGACGCCCAAGAGGATGAGATAAACAGCAATATATTATATATACAGTAGTAAAATACTACATGTGTGATCAGCTTCCTGGATGAATACTGTTTGTTATTATAGCATTAGTAAATCAACAAGTATATACAGTAAGCTATACACAACCATTCAAAAGTTATTTTTTAAACATTTTTGAAAGAAGTCTCACCAAGGCTCTATTTATTTGTAAAAAATAAAGTAAAAAACGTAATTATCATAAACATCATTACAATTTAAAATAACTGTTTTCTATTTTAATATATTTTAAAATCATTCTAATTAATTAATTAAAATCATTCAGAAATCATTCTAATATGCTGATTTGCTGCTCAAGAAACATTATTATTATCAAAGCTGAAAACAGTTGTGCTGCTTAATATTTTTGTGAAAAGTATGGTTTATTTTTGATGAATAGAAAGTTCAAAAGAAAACCATTTATTTGAAAAAAATTTTTTGTAACATTATAAATATCTTTACATTCACTTTAGACCAATTGAATGCATATTTTCTGAATATAGTTTTTTTTTCTCGAAAGTAAGTCTTACTAACACCAAACTTTTAAATGGTACTGTATATACAAATAAGTATACAATGTACACTTTAAAGTATAGCTTTACATATTTTGTATGTATATAATATACATATATGTACATTATATAAATAAAATGTGATCCACTATCTGTACTTTCCCATTTTCTTCCTGAACACAGCATTGTGGTAAATGGTTAGGATGTTCATCTTTTATAATACATAACCAATGTGTATTATCGAAGTCTTATAATAATCTTATAATAATATACAAATGACAATGACATTGACTTTATATATAGTATGTAAGTCATTGTCAGTATGGCATTATGATGTTATACTCTGATGCCTTTTTACAGTTATGGCATCATGCTTTGTTATGCATCACCAAATGCAATTTTCAGTCCTATTACATCTGAAACTGTCTTTCAAATACCTTTTGGTTGTCTGAGTATGCATGTGTGTGTGTTTCTTTTGAGGCCAGGTTATTGTCAGGATTTCTCAGATCATTTTCTGATGATTCCACAAATGACATGACTTTTCACTGGTCACTTGGATTTGTTCCAAACATCAGTCACATATGTGTTCTCCACAGAGTAAACTGAGTTGCTGAGACAATGACGTGGTCATGCGAGTTCAGTGACTCTCACCACTGAAAGCACTTTCTGCTGCCACTTTGTAGCATCACATTATCCTAATGAGAATACGACTGGAAGGAAAGTGACACAAAATGGCCATGGATGAGCCGCATGTCAAAATTCCTTTACTTTGTTTTTTTTTTTCTTTCTTTTCTGAATGTATAAGAGATTATGCGGAGAGAGTAGAGGATGGAGTCATCCTGCCGCAGGCTCACGGCCAGCACTGAAACCCTCCTGTCTGTACTGATGTCTCAGATTCCTGCTCAAATCCATCTGAGAGAAAACAGCAAAAACAGACAAATGCCTTCACGCTTGATACAGTTAAAAGCACTATCCTCTCCTCCTTTTCTCTCTAAACCTTGGACAAAATGTGTGATGGGTCAGAATTGCAATCTGGCACCATTAACCCATGACACAAATCCTACTGTGCGTAACATTGAACTCAGAGACTGGCATTTATGATCCCCAGATGCATCAATCAGCTCACCACATCCAGGGAGTGATAAATGCAATCATGCAAAACTCCTCCTAAATCAATGTAGTCGTATCACTGACAAAACACAACCAGTGTCATGGAGAGACACAGTGGGGAATGTTTGTGTCCTTTGTAATTCCTTGTCCCCTTTTTGTCCCAGCATCGCCGTGCGCCGTGCCCCATCCCGACTCCACCCACAGCTCAGCAATCTCAGTAAAAAGGATGAAGGTTTAGAAGGAGAAAGTTTATGTGGCACATCGGCCTGATTAAATGCCCACAGATCTGAATGTAATGGGCTCCTTTTACTTCATTTTGCCAGAGATTTATGAGTGTGACTGGAAATGAGTGGCAGGGTGTTAAAACGGTCAAACATTGAAGGAGAAAAAAAACTCCCCCTTGTTTCTGTGCTGGGCAGCAGTACTTTACTTTAGTGAGCTTGAACAAGAAGCCTGGACAGTTTACACCGATCAGGCATAACATTATGACCACCGTCCTAATATTGTGTTGGTCCCCCTTTTGCTGCCAAAACAGCCCTGACCCGTCGAGGCATGGACTCCACTAGACCCCTGAAGGTGTGCTGTGGTATCTGGCACCAAGATGTTAGCAGCAGATCCTTTAAGTCCTGTAAGTTGTGAGGTGGGGCCTCCATGGATCTGACTTGTTTGTTCAGCACATCCCACAGATGCTCGATTGGATTGAGATCTGGGGAATTTGGAGGCCAAGTCAACACCTCAAACTCATTGTTGTGCTTCTCAAACCATTCCTGAACCATTTTTGCTTTGTGGCAGGGCGCATTATCCTGCTGAAAGAGGCCACAGCCACCAGGGAATACCGTTTCCATGAAAGGGTGTACATGGTCTGCAACAATAATTAGGTAGGTGGTACGTGTCAAAGCAACATCCACATGGATGGCAGGACCCAAGGTTTCCCAGAAGAACATTGCCCAAAGCATCACACTGCCTCCACCGGCTTGCCTTCTTCCCACAGTGCATCCTGGTGCCATGTGTTCCCCAGGTAAGCGCACACGCACCCGGCCATCCACGTGATGTAAAAGAAAACATGATTCATCAGACCAGGCCACCTTCTTCCATTACTCCGTGGCCCAGTTCTGATGCTCACATGCCCACTGTTGGCGCTTTCGGCGGTGGACAGGGGTCAGCATGGACACCCTGACTGGTCCGCGGCTATGCAGCCCCATACGCAACAAACTGCGATGCACTGTGTATTCTGACACCTTTCTATCAGAACCAGCATTAACTTCTTGAGTTAACAATCTGTTTGATCGGACCACACGGGCCAGCCTTCGGGCCCCACATGCATTAATGAGCCTTGACCGCCCATAATCCTGTTGCATGTTCACCACTGTCAAGTTCTTATGCTTGCCCATTTTTCCTGCTTCTAAGACATCAACTTTGAGGACAAAATGTTCACTTGCTGCCTAATATATCCCACCAACAGGTGCCGTGATAAAGAGATATACAGTGTTATTCACTTCACCTGTCAGTGGTCATACTGTTATGCCTGATCGGTGTATGTCTGGGGTTGGTAAGAGACTTTTCAATGTTTTTGGCAGTCTCACCAAGGCTGAATTTGTTGGATCAGAAATACAGTAAAGATATTGTGAATTATGATTACACCTTTAAAAAACAGTTTTCTCTTTGAATATATTTAAAAATTTCAGTATAATTACTCCAGTCTTCAGTCACATGATCCTTCAGAAATCATTCTAATATGCTGATTTGCTGCTCAAGCAACTTTACTTATTATTATCAATTTTGAAAACAGTTGTGCCGCTTAATATTTTTTAGGAAACCATGATTTTTTTTTTTTTTTTTCAGGATCATTTGATGAATAGAAAGTTCAAAAGAACAGCATTTATTCGAACTTTTGGACAGTAGTGTGTGTGTGTGCATGCACGTACAAGTAAGTTCAACATACACTCACCTAAAGGATTATTAGGAACACCATACTAATACTGTGTTTGACCCCCTTTCGCCTTCAGAACTGCCTTAATTCTACGTGGCATTGATTCAACAAGGTGCTGAAAGCATTCTTTAGAAATGTTGGCCCATATTGATAGGATAGCATCTTGCAGTTGATGGAGATTTGTGGGATGCACATCCAGGGCACGAAGCTCCCGTTCCACCACATCCCAAAGATGCTTTATTGGGTTGAGATCTGGTGACTGTGGGGGCCATTTTAGTACAGTGAACTCATTGTCATGTTCAAGAAACCAATTTGAAATGATTCAAGCTTTGTGACATGGTGCATTATCCTGCTGGAAGTAGCCATCAGAGGATGGGTACATGGTGGTCATAAAGGGATGGACATGGTCAGAAACAATGCTCAGGTAGGCCGTGGCATTTAAACGATGCCCAATTGGCACTAAGGGGCCTAAAGTGTGCCAAGAAAACATCCCCCACACCATTACACCACCACCACCAGCCTGCACAGTGGTAACAAGGAATGATGGATCCATGTTCTCATTCTGTTTACGCCAAATTCTGACTCTACCATCTGAATGTCTCAACAGAAATCGAGACTCATCAGACCAGGCAACATTTTTCCAGTCTTCAACTGTCCAATTTTGGTGAGCTCGTGCAAATTGTAGCCTCTTTTTCCTATTTGTAGTGGAGATGAGTGGTACCCGGTGGGGTCTTCTGCTGTTGTAGCCCATCCGCCTCAAGGTTGTGCGTGTTGTGGCTTCACAAATGCTTTGCTGCATACCTCGGTTGTAACGAGTGGTTATTTCAGTCAAAGTTGCTCTTCTATCAGCTTGAATCAGTCGGCCCATTCTCCTCTGACCTCTAGCATCAACAAGGCATTTTGGCCCACAGGACTGCCGCATACTGGATGTTTTTCCCTTTTCACACCATTCTTTGTAAACTCTAGAAATGGTTGTGCGTGAAAATCCCAGTAACTGAGCAGATTGTGAAATACTCAGACCGGCCCGTCTGGCACCAACAACCATGCCACGCTCAAAATTGCTTAAATCACCTTTCTTTCCCATTCTGACATTCAGTTTGGAGTTCAGGAGATTGTCTTGACCAGGACCACACCCCTAAATGCATTGAAGCAACTGCCATGTGATTGGTTGATTAGATAATTGCATTAATGAGAAATTGAACAGGTGTTCCTAATAATCCTTTAGGTGAGTGTATATCTTAATCTGGGAATCCTTTACTCATGGTATTCCAAACCCGCACAACCTTTGTCCATGTATCACAAAAGGTGAGAATCTGATGATGTGTATACAAATAGCCTACAATGAATCATGCCTGAAGATTTCAAACATCAAAAAAGACACAAAAGCACCATACATTTGGTACACAGGACTCCAGCATTTAATTCCAAGCCATTAAAAAGGATATCGGCTTTGTGTGAGGAACAGAGTGAAAGTTAAGTCGTATTCATTGATAATCATTGCAACCAGTTCATATAGTCAGTGAGCTGAACAGGATCAGTCCAATTCAAATGGAATCATTCAGACTGAAAAGAACAATTTGATCATGAATGATTGTTAATATTTTTACTTACAAATATAAAATATACGAGTAATACAATTTGCACAGTTTTAAAACAAGGAAGTGACTTTGCAGTAAAATGGTTGTGTGCTAAAACATACAGTAGTTTTGATACAAAATTTATTGTTTTATCTGAATGACTAGGCACAATGATTTTTACATAATTTTGAAGCAAAAACTCTAGGCAACAACATCCATTAGTCAAAAGTCTTGTGGACACATATTTACTATGTGTATTGTGGCCTTATTTCTGGGACTTAATTTTTTAGTTTTTTCAATAATCACGCATAAACGTTATTCTCTCAAAAATACAAACATGTACATGTTGCTCAGATATTATGGTAGCCCAGTTTGTGATGAATACAGTGTAATGACACTTTTGCCATTAATATGTTTATAAGCAACTGAAAAAAAGCACAAATGTCAGAGCATGTCAAAACTTCTAAAGGGCGCCAAAACTGGCTCAGACCCGTAGGGGTTAATTAATAAAAGCATCAACATATACTGTAAAAGTGTAAAAGTAACAGCTTTCCATAATTTTGTTGTGGTTTTGTGTCCTTTTTGAAGTTTGAAAGCATGGTTCTCAGTTTGTTCAAAATTGCTATTGTATTCTATGGAAAGACAAAAAGTTGTACAGGTTTGGAAGGACATGAGGATGAGTAAATGATGACAAACTGAGTTTTTAGGTGAACTATTCCTTAAAGTACAAACACACACATGCACACGCACACGCACACGCACACACACACACACACACACACACACACACACACACACACACACACACACACACACACACACACACACACACACAGAGACAGACATATTCGTGATTCCCTGCATATGATATCAGCCTTGCAAATGTGATGTGAAGCCCATGCACACTTGATACTGATGCGCAGTGCCAGTCAACAGTGTGGGGACAGCACATCTAAACACAGTTGTCATCCCGGAGTGCAGAGACATGTCCCTCTATCTTGCTTTGCCCGACGAACATGGTGCCGCTGATAACATTAGCACATCATTCCAGTAATGTGCCCTAATCTTCAAAAAACATGCCCCTGCTAAGCTAACCGCAGGCCTCCAAAAAGATATGCCGAAGCAGTCAATTATTCATCAATACCCCATTTATTAAGCCTTTAATGTCATTTATATCGCCCTTTATAAGTGCTGCCTCATGTATAATGAAGCACACACAGACTCTGCACATAATTTATCATGTTTATGGTGTGCTGAATATATTATTCATCAAGATGAACCAATCATTAGGAGTCACTGCGTCACATTAGCGTCAACAGAAGATGGACGCAACATGAACCATGTGTGCCAGGGCGTGTGAAAGAGCAGGGGGGTCGTGGGCAGTGCGGTCGAGATGGAAAGGGAATGACCATCGAAATAGAGCTAGCATAGTGTTAGCGCCAGCGGCTAATGCGTCGAGAGAGGCTAATGCAGTGATGTGGGGACTAGCGTTGCGTACATCCCTCCCTCTTAGTATATCAACCGGAATCAGCAATGAATCTGCTTGTTTGGACGACTCTGCGTCTTGCTTTTGTCTGCCTGACTAAAAGGCCAACGATGCCACGTTCCATCTGTAAGACAAGATAAGGAGTGTGGAAGTGTATGTACCGCATGAGATCAGAGCTAAATAAGTTATTTTTTAGCAATATATAAGGTTTGACACATTTTATTGTCATGTCTTCCTGAATTTCGATCTTGCCTTTGTCACGTATTTCTGCTCTGTCGTCCACCTCATCTCATCTTCTGTCTCTCCTCAGTCCCAGTGACCAGTTCACTTTTACAATGCTCAGTTTG
Organism: Coreius guichenoti; assembly: GCA_039654105.1. Classification (NCBI taxonomy): domain Eukaryota; kingdom Metazoa; phylum Chordata; class Actinopteri; order Cypriniformes; family Gobionidae; genus Coreius; species Coreius guichenoti. The sequence goes on from CM077168.1 coordinate 24,154,832, forward strand.
GTTTCAATTATTCATATGGCAGGAGGGACCATTCAGCCTGGCCTTTTGGTGAAATGCCACAAAGACATTAACCTATATATCTCCATGATGAGAAGTGGGAACCTAAAATAATGGAGAAAAGAATCCATTCTAAAACCAAATGTTACCTTTGCATGTGAATGGAAGATGGCAGATATGTGAATTATGGGGGGATTTGCTCTCTTAGTGCAATCAATAAATTGGAGGCAAAATGTTGATGTCAGGTCAGGTCAGGTCTGACTATCTACATGTTGGCCTCAATGTCTGTCTCTACGCCTCCATTGCAGGTGAAAAGTACTGATGCATGTTTAAAACAAGACATGCTTATGTCTTGCATCATCAATGATGAATTAAAAACGTGTTAAATTGCACTGAACTGCAGCACACTGGTTTGGAGTAACTGAACAACACCTATGCAGATGTTATCTTGCTATTCTTTCTCTCCGGGTGCAACTACAAGATATTCTGTTTTGCTCAGCAGGAATCTATATTCATTGGTGATAAGAGCACATACATTTGTCATTTCAGGGTCGGTGTGTAATAAGCAAACAAGGAGGATTGCACCAAGGTAAAGCAGCCTTTCATGGTCCTGCCCACAGATATTTGGAACTGGTTGTGCACAGACGAGAGTGGATGAAGGAGCACACACTCTTGTCAAGGCTATTGTGGCAAGTGACACACAGTTTGCTTCATGTGCCATTTCTAAGAATAGAATCTTTTAATAAAATAAACTCTTCAGGGCAATGGACCTCCAGGAATGGAATTTCCCATCATTGCTATAGACATATTTTCATAGAATCTGATGTTGTTGGGCTTAGGATATTGTAATGTGGTATAATAATAGTAATAAAACAAATAATAATGCAAATAATAACACCAACAACTATTATTATTGTTATTATGCTTTTTTTCATAAAATTTAGTGAATTTCACTATTCACTATTAGTGAGTTTTTAAAAGAAGTCTCTTATGCTCTCCAAGGCTGCTATGAAATATTACTGCAACTGTTATAATATATTTTAAGCATCAGCCACAAGTGTTTCATGATCAGAAAAAATGATTAGAAATCATGTGAATATGCTGATTTGGTGCTAAGAAACATTTGTTATTATTATGAATGCTGAAAACGGTTGTGATGCCTAATATTTTTGTGGAAACCATTATGCATTTTTTTGATGAATAGGATGTGCAAAAGAACAGTTTTTTGTAAGTCTTTACTGTTAATTTTGATACATTTAATGCATCCTTTCTGAATAAAAGTATTTTTTTTTTCAACAACAATTTTTTTTTACTGACCCCAAACTTTTGAATAGTAGAGTATAATAAATAATATTGCATGTAAAGATAATTATTACTATTGAATAATGTCAAGATTAGTGTATAGGTCACTTTTGCCCATTGTCATTGTATTGCCCATGTACAGTATTATAGGGTGTGAGCTTGGTGACTGGTGCACAGTTATCCTCATATCCCTCCAGAACACCTGGGTTTGTTTAGTTAAGACCCTAAGAAAAAAAACAAAATCATAATTCTAATTGGGATTTCAGATCCATCTGTCTGATAATCGTTTTTCTCTCTCTCTTTAGCACCTTTCAAAGACATAAAACTACTTCGAGAAACAACACGTGTGATGTTTTTAAGTAATCTTCCCCTCTTGTTTTTTTCTGCTCTTTTTCATTCATATCACAAAGGAGAGAAAATAGGAAGACCTTGAGAGAGATCTCTGCCCTCCCTAAATGATAAAAAGGAAACGTAAGGGAGCGGGAGAGAGAGGATAAGACGATCTCTGCTCCCGACTCTAGCATCAGTAGCAGCCTCCTCAGATAACACTGTTTAAACAATACACTCCTATTGCCCAGAGCTATTGTCAAACACGTAGCGTCTGAAAAACGTTCTATTATGGCAATTGATCTTCTTTTTCCATCTCTTCTTCCTTCTTTCTAAGATTAACAGCAGATCATTTGAGTGGCATCCGAGTATCTGAGAGCAGAGGAATATTATAGGTGTTTAACAAAGCCGTTCAAATGACTCCCAGAGCGGCCGAGGTTCGATGCGAAATGAAAGAATATGTCATGGAGGAAGAGAAAGAAAAAGAGATCAGAATAAAAGCATTAGGTGGGAACTTGAGGGGGATTTCAAAGGGGAATCGACAATTAAAAAGTGCTCAACTGATAGTTAAATTGCCCATATATCATTGGGATTACCACTGTTTGATTAGCGTTAGTGTGTTGCTTTGAAGATCATCTTCCTCATTATTGTACCTTAAATTGTAATGCTCCTTCAGCCCCCAATGTGTACCTGAATCATTTGGATGGTTGAATACTTCCATTATATACAATAAATGCGGCGTCTGTTGAAAATATGCTGATATTTTGTGTGCACACACTTTCTCTCTCTTTCTTTAGCTGTCGTCTTTTACTGATATAGTGGTGAATATATCCAGCAAGTGTTTTGCCATTTACTTTCAAGTTGGATATTCACACTCTGAGATTCGCAATGCTTCTCACTGCGACGCGGGCCATCACTCGCGACATCTTGTCTCATTAGGGAGATGGTGGATTTCATCGTGCGCTGGCGTGTGAGCGGAGAGAGAGAGCAGGCAATGAGAGCAGGAAAGAGTTACAGACATTGCTAAATGCCACCGTGCACTTGTTATTTGACAGACTTGATATTTTGGGCATGATCCACTTCCTGCTGAAAAGTGGGCCTGTGTGCGTCCTTATTTGTGTGTGTGTGTGTGTGTATACACTGTTGAAATGGGCCCTTTTTTGCTTGTCTGCAGTCTCTCTTCTCCTCCTTTGGCGCTCAGAGTGTCAGTTTATCAGTGTATCGCTTACGTCCCTTAATTCAAAGGGCACTGTGCATTGTAACCCGTCGGGTAGTCATGTCATTGAGACAGACACATGTCTGGGGCACGAGCTGCGTTTATCCTGGGGACCTGTCCATCTCCCTTCTCGAGTAAAACGGACGGCGAGGAGCGGGCCTTATCAGTCCAACCTTGGCTAGTGAATTAGCAGACCCTTGAGTGATAAGGCCTAGAAGCCATCGAGTGAAGGAAAGCGGTGTGTGTGTAAGTGTGCAGGGGGATTTTCCGGTGACAGCGAGCTGGCTGGGGCCTTGTCGGCTGTCAGTCACTCTCCAGCCAGCCTGTGGCAGTCTCTATTTATTCTGAGCCGTTTCGGCTGTCCGCCGGGCAGTCCACAGACTCCGGCTGTCTGAATGGCCTCGCTTCCATTGTGAATGAAAAATGTACACTGCTGGAGGAAAGGGTGGGAGGGAAGACAGATATTTTGTGGGAAAATGATAAAAATAAACATCCTTTCAAACTCCAATTTTGAGATAACAACCCCACCTACCCCCTGTCCGAGTGTATTATTCCTCCCAAGTCGGTATATATGAGTGCTCCATTAGCACTGTCTCAAAGGGGGAGCGTCAAGACGCAGGTGAGCGGGCATGGCGCTTCTGTTGGGCCCCCATCACATTCCATTTCCCAAATTTTTCTGTTTTCATCAGCCGACGGGAATTTCACATTTCCCCCCGTTGTGTGTTCTCACGCTGCTCCGGCACAATCAGATTGGATTTCCCATTTTAGATTGGCACGGAGAAAAGTAGGGTTTGATTGTGCCAGACAGGGATGAATTCTTCAGCAGAAATCGGACCTGTCGGGACTTGTGATGCATGCCCGTCACCTCGCGATGACATGATCTAATGTGAGATGATATTGAACAACTCTAGTTTGGCACTTAAGCGATGGAGGGGGTTTCAGGGCTGACAGCAGCCACTTTATTGCTTTAATCCCAAGGTCTTTTAACCCTGTTTGACGCAAATTGAGGTTGGCTTTTGTAGAGAGGGGGAAAAATATCCACATTGGCTTCCCATCTCCGTTCCTCTTCACCTAAAACTACTTTGAACAATTTATGCCGGCGTGTCAGCTTCATGTTTTGACTGACAGGTTGAGCCAGGGAGAGGGAGGGAGAACGAGAGAGAGCGAGAGAGAATGAAAGGGAGCAAGGTCTATTTTGTATTTTGCGGTGGAGGAAAAAAAAAATGAAGGCCAACATGAAAAAGATGGCCTTGTCTTTTGAAATTAAAGGCTAGTGTTGCTCATTTAATGATATTAAATGCAGTGTCCGCCAACAAATGGCTAACACGGTGTGATAAAAATAGATAAGAGACAACACTGTAATTACAAAAAAGGGCTCCAGTGGAAATCAAATTACAGAGCATTATATCAGCTGTCGATTGTGATATCAATAAAACCTTCTTCTGTTTTGAGAGGTTAGGGTGCTGCAGTGTCTCTTTAATTAATTACATTGAACATTCATTATTTTGGAGACAGCCTTTGTTAAAACCACAGGGATTAAGATAAATTGTGTTTACTAGCCACTAGGAAGAAAAAAAAGAAGGGTTTATGAGTGGTTAGCCTAACTTGATAGTGTATTGGAAGAGATAGGTGGAGCTGCACAGAGCTATACGAATAAGTGGAGGCAATGATTCTTCAAGAGGGGAAACTAGATGAGGAAAGCATTGACTGAGCAATCACCTATTTTGGGGAATTAGTATTAATTAAGGAATTTGTGCAATGCATCTTGAAGACATATTTCCAAAAATATGTCAATATAAATACAGTATGTGTGTATGTATGTATATATGTTTTTATGTTGCATCTTTCTTCCTTATTGTGACATATATCCGTGTGAAATGGTTCTGGAATGATTGTATAGGGCAGGATTTGATTTCCTTCTTTGGGAAATTGATTGGATCGGTTGGGTGCCGAGACACGTCATGAACTGAACAGGCATCATTTCGAGGGGGAGGGGAGGTTACGATTTTTTATTAAAGATTACAAGGGCATACTGTATGAATTAAAATAATAATAATGATGATAGTAAAAATGAAAATAGATGATGGTAAAAAAAATTACAGCAGTCTTTCAAATATTGATATCAGTAAAGCAATTTTTTTTTTCACTAAGAAATAATACGAGATTATGCCAAAGTACTTTCCAAAGTATTATAATTTTTTTTTTTTTTTTTTTTTAATAATGAGGCCTTTCCGTCACTATGAGGACAATTGTATTATTACACTGATATTTTTAATTCATCATTCAAAACTTAAAAACATTCTAACTGTAGAAGTGGCATATCCAAGTCTTTGTATGTATGATTTGCAATTAAAAATCAATAGATGGGACAAGGAAATTAGTGGTATTGATCCATATATTTTTGGAAAGTTTTTTGTCTAAAAGGGGGAAAAAGCTTGTGTTTGACAGGCCTTTCTCATCCTAAACCCTTTCAATTATCGCTAATTTTTATTGGCCATCTTCAAGAAGGCCTCTTTGAAAATAAAGCACCATTTCTGACAGGTTGAGTGAGCTTTAACATCTCCAGTTTTCTACTCAGAGGAGACGCTCTAAAGCATCTTGCTGCTGTGTTTTTTTATGCACAGTTTGTACATCTTTAAGTGTTTTTGAACCTGTTTGATCCATGTTACTTCCCTTGCTGTAACCCTTCAGAACGCACAACATTAAGTCCCTTTGGTAGATGTACAAATACGTGCATGAGTCAAGAATCAGTGGATTACTGTTTGTTTTATTCACACTTGACTGAGAAGCTTCAAAACCTCCACCTGATTTGTCCATCAGCATCACCCCTATAACCTTTCATAAATGCCTTGGCTCAGACAGAGGCGATACTTTGAGCCCCATAGGAGTTGTGGATCTTTCTCTTCTTCAGGCCTGCCCTCAGGCACTGTAGAGAGGGAGGGCACAATGGCTGGGACAGGCCGGACTTAAGACCTCTCTGTTAAGAGCCCTAGATAGATCTAGGTCAGCTTTGTCTGAGGAACTGCCAGGGCCTATCAGGGGCTTTTGATGCACTGATCCTTGACTCTGCACTCAACACCCGCGCGCACATTTGTACATTTACCAAAGGGACTTAAAGTTGTGTGTTCTGAAGGGGTACAGCAGGGGAAGTAACATGGATCAAATACGGTCAAAAACACTTAAAGACGTACAAACTGTGCATGAAAAACACAGCAGCAAGATGCTTCAGAGCGTCTCCTCCGAAGAGAAAACTGGAGATGTTAAAGCTTGCTCAACCTGTCAGAAGTAGTGCTTTATTTTCAAAGAGGCCTTCTTGCAGATGGCCAATAAAAATGAATGATAGTTGAAGGGTTTAGGATGGGAAAGGCCTGTCAAACAAAAGCTTTTTTTAGGGGTGGTCCACCTGTGAATTAGATCAGTACAGCATGAATGCCTCAGCATCACACTTCAGTTAGTAGTGTAACAATCGTATTGGTGTTTATTGTCTCTTAAAGGAATATTCTGGGTTCAACAGAAGTTCAGTACAATTTGTTCAGTTGTCCATAAAAATTATATTGGCTTTCGCCTTGTTGTCTTAAAAAAAGAAGAAGAAGAAAATAGAAAAACATGAGATTATGATGAGGCGCTTGCACTGGAAATGAATGGGACCAGTTATTGAAGAATTTAAAAGCAATCTTGTGAAGCTCATAATTTTCGAAAAGCACTTACATCAATTATTCTGTTAAAATGTGTTTTATTTAAGCTGTACAGTTGTTCTGGTAATTTTTTATTATTGTTGTTTTAGGCGTTGGTTTTCATGGCAATTGGAGATAACTTCAAACAAAAGGTTAGTAAGGGATTTTTCTACACAAAAGTAATGTTAACCCATATTGTTTATGTCTTGGCTATACTTTTGAAGCAGTCAGTATTTTAATGTTTACTGATTGCCTTCACTTCGATTGTAAGTGCCTCACTGTAACCTAGATTATTATTATTATTATTATTATTATTATTATTATTATTATCTTTTGAAAGAAAAAGAGAGGCAATTCAAAATTACTTTTTGTGGCAATCAAATTTATGCTACAAGACAAATGCTGTCGGTTGAGTTTACTTTATAAAAATACAAATAATACAAATTTGTGTTACGACCTTACCTTGATAGATATTCATACATCCTAACTATATCCAGTCTGTTTTCTTAAACCATTCAGAGTCTCACTTTGACCGTAAATGGGGGCTGTTTTATTAAGTAGTTATCGATTTTGATTTGATTAAACTCACGCTAATTTGCTGTGAACGAGCGGACATTTAATCAAATAAAAATCAATGGTGTCTTAAGAGCTCCTTGCTCATCTCTGGAATAGAGGAGCACAGTAGGTACATGATAAATTATCACTCAGAGTTAGCCAATACAGCAAGGCATGCTGGGTAGAGGGAGTGGAGGGGAGGGGTCTAATGCATGTCACACCCACACACTAGGGATGAACCTGCTGAAGACACATGGTCCAAGTGTTTCAGGGTTTTTTTTTTTTTCGCTTAGTAGTGTCTACACTGCCGGAATCCTATTCTACGAAGAAAAAGGTTTTGTTTTTTTAAATCTTTGAATAAGTGAATGTGCAAAAAGACATTGCTACTTTGTAAGATTTATTTTGATGAGTCACTAACACAAATTAGCTTGTATTATGTGCAGCCTGTGTGTTAAAAAGAAACGTAAAATGCAATTTATTCCGTAAAATGTTGATTCAGATGGCACCGACATAAAGCCCTTGTTATCTGTAATGATCAGCTGAAGTCTCTTTTTTCAGTTAGTGTAATCAGAGACTAATGCTGCTCCCATAATGCAAAAGCAAAACAGACGTCAATGACATTAGCTCCTCACTTAAAAGTTTTTTTCCCTTCTCTTTATTTTCTCTCTAAGGGAGGTCTAAAGTGCACCCTTTTCCTTTTCACTGGCACTTCATCTGCATGTCTGCATTTGTTTAATTGCATCCGGCGAGTCAGAGATTGACCTCTGTGAGAGAGAACTTCCTCTCTGTCTGCTTTCATTCACATAATTTACCATCATGAACAAACTTGCATTGTGGCATAAGAATTTGATGGCATCTTTTAGAAAGTCAGCAGGCAGAGTGAGAGACTGACAGGAAAATGGAGGCTTTTGAAATGTGAATCATATATACCGCGGCTCACACGTTTAATGGCGATGTGCCCTCTGCGATTGGAGGTAGTGACATGGTGGATTTGAACAGGAGAGGGATTAAAGGGGCCTTACACAGGCAATTATGCAGTAATCTGTTTTTAAACACTGTTTAGAGACATCAGTTCCTGCCAGGTTTTCAAAGACGAAGCTAGGGAATTTTTTTTGAATGAAACAGTAAGGATTTAACAGAGCCACATAAACAGAATCCCACAGGACTGCAGAGCTTCACTACACTGCATGTAAATGTCATTGTTACGCTAAGATTTTCTCAAAGTTAAAGACAAGCTCTTTTGCTTACCAATTATCACATCTGAGTTTATTTAATCTGCTAGGTGTGGTCTGGAATTCATTATGAGTGTGTCTTTATAGAGTATGTTCAAATTACTCAATAGTGCCCTGCGAAGTGGACTTCACTATGTATTCACCCATCTTGAGAGAGATGCCAAATTGCAAGGAGTCTATACACCGATCAGGCATAACATTATAACAGGTGAAGTGAAAAACACTGATTATCTCTTCATCACGGCACCTGTTAGTGGGTGGGATATATTAGGCAGCAAGTGAACATTCTGTCCAACAAAGTTGATGTGTTAGAAGCAGGAAAAATGGGCAAGAGTAAGGATTTGAGTGAGTTTGACAAGGGCCAAATTGTGATGGCTAGACGACTGGTTCAGAGCATCTCCAAAACTGCAGCTCTTGTGGGGTGTTCCCGGTCTGCAGTGGTCAGTATCTATCAAAAGTGGTCAAAGGAAGGAACAGTGGTGAACCGGCGACAGGGTCATGGGCGGCCAAGGCTCATTGATGCACGTGGGGAGCGAAGGCTGGCCCGTGTGGTCCGATCAAACAGACAAGGTACTGTAGCTTAAATTGCTCAAGAAATTAATGCTGGTTCTGATAGAAAGGTGTCAGAATACAAAGTGCTTCACAGTTTGTTGCATATGGGGCTGCATAGCTGCAGACCAGTCAGGGTGTCCATGCTGACCCCTGTCCACCACTGAAAGCGCCAACAGTGGGCACGTCAGAACTGGACCATGGAGCAATGGAAGAAGGTGGCCTGGTCTGATGAATCACGTTTTCTTTAACATTACGTGGATGGCTGGGTGCGTGTGCGTCGCTTACCTGGGGAACACATGGCACAAGGATGCACTATGGAAAGAAGGCAAGCCGGCGGAGGCAGTGTGATGCTCTGGGCAGTGTTCTGCTGGTAAACCTTGGGTCCTGCCATCCATGTGGATGTTACTTTGACACGTACCACCTACTTAAGCGTTGTTGCAGACCTTATACACCCTTTCATTGAAACGGTATTCTCTGGTGACTGTGGCCTCTTTCAGCAGGATAATGTGCCCTGCCACAAAGCAAAAATGGTTCAGGAATGGTTTGAGGAGCACAACGAGTTTGAGGTGTTGACTTGGCCTCCAATTTCCCCAGATCTCAATCCAATCGAGCATCTGTGGGATGTGCTGAACAAACAAGTCCGTTCCATGGTGGCCCCACCTCGCAACTTACAGGACTTAAAGGATCTGCTACTAACATCTTGGTGCCAGATACCACAGCACACCTTCAGGGGTCTAGTGGAGTCCATGCCTCGACAGGTCAGGGCTGTTTTGGCAGCAAATGGGGAACCAACACAGTATTAGGAAGGTGGTCATAATGGTGATGCCTGATTGGTGTATGTTCAGTCTAAATGGCATGGCAAATTACATAATTATGGAACAAGTGTATTTTGATATATCACTTCAGAGAAGCATAACGTTCAAAACAGCACATCCAATATAAACAAATCCAGTGGTGGACAGTAACAAAGTATTTTTACTTCTTTACTATACTTAAGTACATTTTTCAATTATCTGTACTTTACCAGAGTATTTTTATTTCGAGAAACTTTTACTTTCACTTCACTTCCAATAAAATTGTACTTTTTACTCCACTACATTTCCTAAAACATGTTGTTCTTCGTTAGAAGAAATCGTCACCTACTCCAAGACCTGATAGCGGTATCTGATTCGTGAAAGAGCTGATTCTTTTCAATGAACCTGTTACATCATTTCGCAAATTGCATCGAATGATTAATTTACAAATTGGACTGATCCGATTGCAGCTGTTCTTGAGTCAACAACTCACTGATTCAAATGATCTGGTCAGAGCAAGTCTCCAGTTAACAATTCACTGAATTCACAAGTCTGACTCAAAATGAGCCAAGAACTAGAGATCCTCGGAACTTGAGTGTACACACGACTAGTAAATTAATGCTAAGCTAATGCCGATTTTTAGATTATTGTGACCAGTGGCAATAATAATTTTAAATAATAACAATAATAATAATATAAATATGTATTTTTAAAATAATATTATAATGCTGTGTATAATACTATAGACACAGCCACTTGATTGAGAGATTTATTTTTGAGATTGAGATTTGATTTGAGATTTATTAATTTTATTGGAGTCTTACACACATGCTATAACGTCAATCTGAGCCGTGCATTAATTTGAGTGATGATGGAGTGGCTTGATGTAGCGCAGGAGATGCAGAGAACTTGATCTTGACCCTTAAGAAACTTTAATTAATGCTGTCACATAACAAATCTGCTTTAAATTGAATTAAAAATTAAATGAATTGCTAATTACAACATTGAAATAAAAATGTGAAGGTTGTACAAATACTATAAAATCGTGAATATAAATAATTGGGAATCATGTTTAAAATAAACAGTGCACATTTAATTTATCTATTATAACTTTATGTTGTTTTGGTCGCTTGTCTGTTTCCTTATAAAGGTCCAGATATTTCGTCGTTTAAGTTTTTCGCCAGGTGGCTTTTTTAATTAAATGATGTCGTTACGTTGCTGTCTTGCCGCCAGCCAATCGCTGCATTGCTGATCGTAGTTTCGAGTATCAATACATCTGCCCTCTTCAGGGAACACAAGAACGTGCAGTAATCTTAGACAACTTAATCCAGATATTTTAATCCAATCCGCAAATTCGTTTGAAGAACCAAATTAGCCAGAGATTTTTATATTTATATTTTTTATATTTATTTTTATATTTAGAGTTTTATATTTGTTTATTTAGTTTTTCCTCATTTTTAAATGCAATATGTTTTATATATATATATATATATATATATATATAATTTTTTTTTTTGTTTTGTTTTTTTTCACTTGTTTGCACACATGAAGTATCAGTAACCTAAATTTATATTTTAGTATATTTAATGTTTTGATAGTGTATGACAAGTTTTGGTAATTAAATAAAATGTTTTCTTACTTGCAGAACAATAAATATATATCTGCATCCACTACAATAAAAATCAAGTACTGTTGTACTTTTACTCAAGTCAAATTGACAAGTAGTACTTAATACTTTTACTGGAGTAATATTTTATGAGGGTGTCTGTACTTTTACTCAATTTGTGTACTGTCCACCACTAAACAAATCACATTTTATTTTCACATTAAACATTCAAACATGTTTATCACTAAATTTATGGGGTTTTGAATATGATTTTTTGATGATTGAATATGATTTTTTTCATATATCCTGAAAAAAAAAATACTACTACACAAAAATATTAAGTAGCACAACTGTTTTCAACATTAATAATAATAAGAAATGCTTCTTGAGCACCAAATCAGCATATTTGAATGCTTTCTGAAGGATCATGTGACACTGAAGACTGGAGTATTTATGCTGAAAATTCAGATTTGCCCTCACGCAGGAATAAATTACATTTTAAAATATATTAAAATGGATACCAGTTGTTTTAAACTGCAATAAAATTTTGCAATATTACTATTTTTAACGTATTTTGTATCAAATAAATGCAGCCTTGGTGAACAGCCTTTATTTCACAAGTATATCATGATATCATACCCAGATCCCCAAATCTGTGGGATTCAAGTCTGTATTTGATGGGTGGAGCAGTGAATTGACTTTGAGAAGGCTGAAGGCAGCTTTGGACAGCACTGACTTTGAATTTTCACTTCACCTTTCAGCGTTCCAGTGATCGGATTGTAATTACAATGCTAACTCTAATTCAGAACGATGTAATGAACATAGCACCTTGATCATGAAAACATATAGGCTTTACCATATTTAATGCAAATGATACATTTCAACTTCAACTACCCTTACAATTGATTTTCAGTTCTCTCAAACTGCTGGCTCAATCTGAATCTCCCCATTGGTTAAACTAATGCTGGCCTTTAATTTGGTGGCCTGCCGTAACCCCAGGAGTCAGAGGGTCAGCACACACGTTAGATGTCAATTATACCACTTCTATACATCTTCTCTCAGTATCATTTGTCTTCATCCCTCTCAGTCACAACTTTGACCTCCTCTTTCCCATTAGAGGGACCCACACATACTGGCCACCTGCTTTTCAGAAGTGCCAGTCTGTCTGTCCCAGTGTGTCTGTCTGTTTGTACCAGATCCAGTTTATTATAAGCTCTTTATGCTTCTTCCTGGGTCAGATATTTAACTTATTTTTTTAGTCATTTCCGATGCATTAGCGCTCTGTAAGAATATGTAGCTTTTAGCTCTTAGTTTCCAAATATGTTGAACAGAGCTGATTGTAATGACATTGAAATACCAAAAATAATGAAATTAAACAAAGAACGGACATCAAAGGAAAAGGTAACATATTGCAATGGTGGGCTGCTATCCCATCTGGCCAAATGGCTATTGTGTCTCATTGTCTAAAAATAGGATGAAGACAAATTGTTATCATTTGGGAAAGCCCATGACAATAATGATGAATGAGCATTTTTCCTTTTCAGTTTGCCCTCTCAGAAGTCATTGCTTAAGGCTCTTTTCCTCCCTCTCTCTCTTTCTCGCTTTCCCCCTCATCCCATCCCTCACTGTGTGATCAGCAATGTTAAACCACTCAATCGGCCTCATCTGCATGGGCCAAACCCTCCGCAAATGGCCCTGCGTGTTCGCGGCACCCATCTATGTAATCTGGTCAACAGAAGCACCTGATCTGGTGATTGATTAGCAATTTAAAATGACAACAAGGACCCCCTTCGCCTAGACCAGAGCCAAACTTTCCTATGACTAATGTCCCTGCTGACAGGAAAAGATAAGAGACATCCTTCACCCCGCTCACAGCCTGTTTTTGATAAATAACACTGCTGATGGAGAGCTCTGAGGTCATTATTGTGTGAATACTACAATATCAGGCCTTTCTTTCTCCAGGATTCATATGATATTAGGCCCCAATCTTGCAAAACACAGGTTTCATCAAATGTCTTGTAACTTTCAGTGCTAACTGTGTTGAATGTCTTAAACTAATGTTTATGTCCAGTTTTGTGTTACATTGAGTTTTCACTAGTGGTCTTCAGGGTGGTTTGATTAGAACTAAATTTGAGAGAATTGTATCAAATCAAAACTAGGGCTGTCATAATATCAGATTTTTTTTTTTCAGATTTATTTGTTTACGCTTTCTCTCTCTTTTTTTCTTTTTCTTTTTTTGGCCAAATAGACATAACCATACAAAAGCATTCATAAAGAACTTACTGTTGTTTGGTGCTTCTCGTTTTTCGTCTGTCATCTACTCTGACATGACTTTTGGCTGCGTCCAAAACCGGATAATTCCCTACTATATACCGGTAGTAGGCGGAAAACAGTATGTGACAAAAGAAGTATGTCCGAATTCACAGTGCTCATACTGTAAAAGAGTAGGCATAAAGTACCCGGATGACCTACTACCTCTGGTGATATTCTGAAGTGCGCATACGATGCACACCAGTCTCGAGTCCCACGGAGGAACTCTGGAAGGATGAAAGGAGGAGTGACGACGAGTGAGGACCAGGCCTGGGACATTTATGTTGTGTTTTGTCATGTTTATATGCAGCAGTCATCTGTGAGGGGCTGCTGCTTTACTTTCGTTTTGTTTGTTTCTTTTTGGAATAAAGTTTATGTTGAACGTTCACCTGTTCCCACCTCCTTCCTTGAGCCTTGAACATCGTTACAATGTGATTTCGGACACAACCTTTGTGCTGCAGCAGTACTCTTCTTCCATTTTATAATGGGTGGCAACCGGCGTTAAGGTGCAGTATTGCCATTTACTATGTTGGAGTGTCAACCAGGGTTGGCCAGGGCAAATTAGCGTGAGAGCGCCATTCCACAAAACCGCCGATGGGAGTGGAAAGTTCTGCGCATGATCTACTGACGACACGCAAATTAAAGAACACAAACAGCCGGATCATTTCCATAATGACCAACACCATCTACCAAGAGCAGCGCAAATTAGCGTCTGGTTTAAGACATACTTTTTTGGGAGGTAAATAATGGTGCAAAAACCAGTAAACTGACGAGCGCAAACCTTAGTAAATCACCTTGCATGATTCATTTAAATACTCTCCTCCCAGAAATTTTGTGTCTAAAAGGGAAACTAATACAAATGCATATGTAATAAGGTCAGCCTGCAAAAATAACTCTGTCCACTAATTTTTCACTGCGTGTCTTTAATAAATCCTGACAGTAGTTTTTTAACGCCAAAAGAGGGTTTGCGCTGCCGCAAGCTGTTAATAAATCTGGCCCCAGATACAGTAATTACTGATGTTGGATTTTTTAAACAATATTGTATAAGTAGTATTAACACAATATCAATATTTCATTTCATATTGTGACACCCCTATTAAAAAACCAACTAAGTTGTTAACTCTGAGTTGAAGCCTCAATAAAATGTGTCATTGATAATCCTCAGGCAAATAAGAGGGATAGTTCTGATTGGACTGTGATGATCATAAACACATGCCCTAAAATTTAAAGGTGTCAGTTCGGCTGTAGAATGCAGTTGTCAGTCTCTTTTGTATCCAAGCTGTATTTAGTAATCATATTTATGACAATCGCATTCTTCTGCTGTGTGAATGTAGCCTATAGTAATGTTAAAGTTGCTACAATGTTTGACAGCCACAAACAGCATGCAATTATAATATTACTTGAAAAAAAAAAGGTTTATTCTGATAATTAATAATCATAAATTTGACATTGTTATATATATATATATATATATATATATATATATTTTTTTTTTTTTTTTTTTTTATCATAGTGCCACCGTTTCATTAAAGCAATGAGCCATTTGAGTCCGAGCATTACAGTGATTTGGGGTTTTAAAACACCCTTTACTCATAAAACAAAATTTTAATAGCCTTGCATTGTTGCTTTATGAGACTCCTCTGATGGTCATATTAATGACTGCGCTGCAACCATGTCAGCTCACTTGATTTGGCTTCTTAATCATTTTTTTCCCCAAAACTATGTAGAACAAAAAAAAAAAGGTCTTCAGTTTGTCAAACGATGTCTGTCTCTCTTTCATGTTCAATTACAAGTAAACAAGCCAACCCTTGAAAAACCTTCAAATAAAAGCCACACCATGACTGAAAGACACATGCTGTATTAGTATACAGAAAACGCAAGTGCCCAGTGAAATTAGCTCATAAATACAAAAATGCAATCAAGTGCTGCCAAGTTTCTGCTGACCATCAGCCCGAACAGCTCATTTGCTCTCCTAATTTGGGCCTGATTGTCATTATGTAGTTTGCAAACCATGTGCTTTTGTTACAGCTCACCATGTCTACGCGCGTCTTCATCCAAAAGACCACAACTCGCTCACTGTTCAGCTACTTTCAATGATCATACGCTGTGTAAAATTGCTATTGTAGGTTATTTTATTATCTAAAAAAATAATTATATCTAGATTTTAAACACCATATCATCACTTTAAACTTGATTGAGTGGCTTTGTTTTAGTGGTGATGTTTTAAATCTTTATTCTATAATTAAATAGTAATAATTAGCGGTGTAACGATACCCTCATGTCACGATTCGATACATATCACGATACTGAACTCATGATACAATATTATTGCGATACTCCAAGACTTTAAAAAAAAAAGTTTTACAAAAAATGTACTGATGATTAAAATGCTAAATTTGGTATTACATATATATATATATATATTTTTTCAGAAATTAAATTAAATTAAATGCATTTTTATCGTCTAAAATAATTGTTAAATACTTGCACTCTGTCACTGAGTAGATATATTTAAAATAATGTAGGCCACTTTTTACTGGTAATATAAGACATGGTATTATCAGGACCCACAAATATTCCTATACATTATATTCAACATTATATAAAGTAGTTTAATGTATTACTGACACTCAACTCTGTAAACTTAAATTTTATCTCACACAGTAATTTTCATTTTGGGTGAACTATACACAATACAGATTGTCACTATCCACGATACATATTGTTACATTTTTGTATTGCGATATATTGTAACACCCCTAGTGATAATAGTAATTAACAGTAAAAAAAAAAGTTAAATAATAAAATAAAAATGTTTTATTGGCACTTAAAAAAAAAAAAAGAATTTGCAAGCATATATTATCTCTTTCACAGTTTTTACCCAAACTGTAATTATTTTATTTTCCTTAATTGGGAGTTGTCCCATAAAAGGATTGCAACTCTATAGCCATAGCCTTGAGAGAGAGAGATAGAGGGAGATAGAGGGAAAGAGAGGGGAAGAGGGTTCAGAGCTAGTTCAGCAGCAGCGCTTGACAAATTATTTGTGGAATTGTTGCATTCACAGTCACTTAAAGAGGAATCTGTCAGAGGCTGCCTGCTCCACAGCGTACAACACAGCTCCTCGCTCGCTGTCCCCACTCTCTCTCCCTCTCACCTATGATGGATTGAGCCTAATGCAAATTTACAATCATTTTATATGTCGATGCCTCCCCTGCCCGAGCAGGAACATACCTCAACATCACGCTTCAAGATGTCCGCCTCGGAACACCCTGCATCATCGGCCTCCTCTCAATCTCGCCTTTCACAAATCTCAGCAGAATAAAGATAAATGCTCCGACTTTGGCTGCCTTAACATTGTGCCACAGAGAAACACCTTTAATATGATGCTCTGGGCCCGTGTCAATGCTCTTCGATGCACATATACGCCCGTGGTGCTTTCGGGAACATTATGAATGTTATGAAAGGCAGTCAGTTCTGACTTGTTTTTTTTTCTTTCTTTCTTTGGACTTTTTATTGTTCAGTTCGGGTGGTCAGACCGGTACTCTGTTCTTTGTTGCCATCAAGCTTTGTTGCAAACGGACTCGAAATTGTGGTTTGAATTTCTACAAAATGCCCTCTATTGTTAAATGGGGAAATATATTCTGCTGTGAGGATTAAGTTATATAAACTCTTTGTTAAATAGGTCTGAATTATACTTCCTGTCCAGAATATGAGATGTCTTCAAAATATAATATCACCCTTTCTGAGGAGAGAGACAGTGAGCGAGAGGATAGAGAGTGTGTTTTTCACCCTATCAGCTTGGAAAAGGTAATGTTGTGCCCTTGTAATTGTGCAGGTATCCCATCTATCAACTGTGCCACCCAGGATAATAAATATAGAGTACACACAGGCTCCTTTGAGATTTAGAAAAGGGAACAAGAGGTGGAGGGAGAGTGAGACAGTGTAAGAGAAAAAGAGATAGATAGAGAGACATGAAGAGAGAGAGAGAGGGAGAGAGAGGGAGCACAGTAGACATGGAGAGAGGAAGGAAGGGAGGGGTTTCAAAGCAGGTTTGCTGTGCTATCCATGCATGGTGACAGATGGACTTGAGGGTATGGCTTGTGTCATGTGTGTACCACTCTTGAGTCCTCATCCACTCAAACACACACTCTTTGCATTATGTTTTTTATTGTGCACAGCGCCTTCACGCTCTTCGAGTGTGTATGCTACTGTGAACACTGAGCTCACTGCACACAGATGGTGCTCAGACACTGCACTGGGATGTGCTACAGTCCACACAACTGCTCAAATGCTCAAAATCAACACAGTTCTACTACGATTTTTATGTTAATCTGGTGTAAATATATATATGCATATATTGAATCTTTTTTTTGTCATGCTATATACAGTATATTGAATAGTTTGATAAAAAAAATAAAAAAATCGCCAAATTGGCAAATTTTATTTAGGTCTAAATTATTATTGTGCTGCATATATAATAGATTTTGAAAATCTCTCTCTCTCTCTCTCTCTCTCTCTCTCTCTCTCTCTCTCTCTGTGTGTTTGTGTGTGTGTGTGTATATATATATATATATATATATATACACACATATACATACATACATTATTTTATCTTATTATCTTATTATGAATTATATATACCGTAATAATGTTTGAAAATCTACATAATAAAAATAACAGTATTTGAAAATGTAAATATATAGAAAATAATAAAACATAAAAACATATTTATATTGTGCTGTATATGTAGTGTACTTTTTTAATTAAATGTGAAATTGATTAGATTTTCAAATACATATTAAATGGCTG
This sequence comes from Coreius guichenoti, assembly GCA_039654105.1. Classification (NCBI taxonomy): domain Eukaryota; kingdom Metazoa; phylum Chordata; class Actinopteri; order Cypriniformes; family Gobionidae; genus Coreius; species Coreius guichenoti. The sequence goes on from CM077168.1 coordinate 24,173,206, forward strand.
TTTAGAGTACTTAATTTGTGGCGTTCTGCAGTAATATTATTATATATTTTTTATAATTACTACTAAATCCTATAATTGACTGTTCTTCCAGATTTCCTACGTAACTATGTGTTGTAGTTTCATACTTCTTTCTACTTAAATCAATGTTATTAAGGTAATACATGTCTATTTATAATTTATTTGGTAAGCAGGACAATGTACAGTCAACCAGTCATTATTACAAAACAATGATTAGATGTGAAGCAAAGATGCTTTGTATCACCGTGTAAGGGTTTATTCTTTATAGGGTATGTTTGATCAATTAAAATTCACAGTGTATTTATTTTTTTTACTTCTTTTTATATGTAACATTCTGTAATTCATATACTCATTGTTACAGCTTTGTATGCTGCAAGTAGCTGCAGTGTGTGTGTGTGTGTGTGTGTGTGTGTTCATGTTTTTCTATCCCGGTGAGGACTTCAACCTGAATGCACACTGACTCATGGGGACTCGTGTCAGTGTGGGGACCTAAATTGAGGTCCCCATGAGGTAACAAGCTTATAAATCATACAGAATGAGTTATTTTGAAAATGTAAAAATGCAGAAAGTTTTCTGTGATGAGCAGGTTTAGGGGTAGGGTTAGTGTAAGGGTATAGAATATACAGTTTGTACAGTATAAAAACCATTACGTCCCCACAAAGATAGCGAACCAGATGTGTGTGTGTGTGTGTGTGCGCATTTAAGCGTGTCAGTGTGTGTAAATCTGTAATGCTGTCAATCAGATGCTGTCCTAACACTGGCTTTTTCATGTCAGCTCCCTCATTAGCACCATTAGGCTAATTACCATGGGTTATGCTCACCATGACAGCGAGCGTATGAGTGGTGTAAACACACAACATGTCGAGAGGAGCCGTGGCATTAGTCATGACAGGGCTGATTAACAGAGAGACTCGACCGAGAGAAACTTATAAAACAATTCAGACAACACATCTAACATGTGAGCCCAGAGCCGTGTTCCCGATAAACATCCTGTATAAACACCAAAATTTATATCACAAACCCCACACGCTGTCCACACTTTAACTTTCCTAAATGAATACCGCTGAGATGACATATTTCGGATCTTAAAAGATGTTTTAGGATGAATGTAAAAAAAAAAAAAAGACAAATGAAAGCATCTTGAGGATCCTAATTCTGGCTCTATCAATCCCAAAATGTTTGATTTCCTCCTCATGACTTGGAGAGCAGAAATACTAATTTATTAAATTTCCTCTCCATTTAACGAGCCCATTTGGTGAATTTGCGTTTGATCCTCACCGGCTCACTGAAGCGTGAAGAAGGCAGCGTGGAGATGGATCCGTCAGTGAGCGTGTCACATAAATATCTTATTAGCCAGTGATCTTATCATCATAAAGCTACCCATTTATACACTTAGGAATGTCATGTTGGTCAATTGCACAAAAACCCAGTGCGCATGCAATATTAAATGCTAAAATCTTTTGCCTGCTCCATTAGAATGGCTTCTGAAGATTCCTCTTTTTTTATTTCTTTCACCATTCTTGATGTGCATATGTCATAAATTCTCATCTTGTGTGTTTGACTCTTTGGCAGAAGAAGGATTGAATGTCGTAATAGAGATTATGGTACTGTTTCCCATCAGCCATCATGCCAATCAGAAGCGTAATGCCCATTCAGGCCCATATTAGGCAAGTGGATTAGCATTTTTGGGTTTTTTCTCTGGAATTTTGTTCAGTTGAGATTTGATCCAAGTTTCACAGTGGAAAATAATACAGTCTAAATCCATACCTCAGTGTTACAGCTTAAATGAATACATTTTATTTGATATATAATTGCTAATGTTAGATAACTGACTTCTGTGAAAAAACAGCAGCTTGATGTACAGCTCTTTTGCAGATGTTCCTGTGACGTGCTTCTGCTGCTGGTCACCGTGAGGCTCTGTGAGAGGAAGTGATGACAGGATCTTTTTAACACAGTGGATGGTGAAAGCTGATAAAGAGAAAGTTTAATATAAACTAGTGAGATGTGATAAACAGTAAAAGCGAAAGGATGGGGTGTTCAGATGAAGAGAAGAGAATGAGAATAGAAAGAGAAAGAGGGAGGCGCAGAGGAACGAGAGTGAGAGAGAGGGATTATTATTCAGTTATCAGTGCTCTGTAGAGCAGAACTGACACGGACAGAAGCAGATTTCTTGCTTCTCACACATCCATCTGCCACCTCCCCATGCAGAAAGAGAGAGAAAGGGAAAGAGGGGGAAGCAGGTTGGATGAAGAGACAGAGGGAAACACACATGCCAGACAAATCATACAAAACTACGCACATACAGCACAGACGTCTACATGTTGCTCTTACTCCACCATTGGTGCGATAATAAGAGCCGGAAGAATAAACAAATCCTGAAATGAAAATTATGTCATCATTTACTCAACTTCATGTTGTTTAAAACCTGTAGGGCTGACTTTCTTCAGTGGAGCACAAAATAAGACATTTTGAATAATGTACCGGTCAATCTTTTTCGATGCAATGACAGTGAATGTGGACTGAGCCTTTTTAAGCTTCAAAAAAGATTCTTCTGAAGTCTTCTGAAGCCATATAGGTTTTTATTTATTTATTTGGTTTAACACATTCTGTTGACTATAAGTAATGTTGCACCTACATGTCTGCTAACTCTATAAGTTGACATGTAGTTGCAAAGTTACTTATATTCAGTAGAATGTCTGTTGGAGGATCATCACAATAAAGAGTTAGCAGATATTAAGCAGACAGTCTACTAACATTGACATGTAGTTGCAAAGTTACTTATAGTCAACAGAATGTTCAAAAGGGACCATCAAAATAAAGTATTACTATTTTTTATTTTAATGTAGTTTTATTTATTTATTTATTTATTTTATTTTATTATTTATTTTATTTATTTTTTACACCAGTGATATTACATAAAATAGCCAGAATATCCTTTAAAAATGCACATTTTGTGTGCCACAGAAGAAAGAAGGTCATTCAGGTTTGGAGCAACAAACTCAATGCTCAGTTTAGAGTGTCTATCGTCCTAATTACTGGCATCAAGGCCATATTTTGTCTCTTTATGTCAAAAATGGTGGGATGGATCTGAAAAGCGGCGCTGCCTAAATGGAGCAGAGAGTACAGCAGAATCTCGGCCCTGCCTGTGTTGACACCAGCAAGAAAAGCGATCACAGCGGCTGTCAATATATATGGACATCAATTATATTTTAATTGTAGGGGAGTACGGTACACTAATTAAAACGAGTATATCTTGCCATGCCAGGGGCAAAATTAATAATTAATTTTTAAAATTAATATTCACAAGTAGCGCTGGGAATATATTAAAATGATTTTGCGGTTGCAAGGCTGATCTGGCTTGTAGCTCGTGAGATGGTGTTTCTGCTAAATTAGGCATCCCCACCTCTGTGGCACCTTGTGTGCCCCCTCGATCTCACCCCGTGCTCTTCTCGCATCGGCCCAGTGGTGGTACTGAGGAGGTTCTGATAAGGGCTGTTGGCCGGGGCAGCTTTGGCTTGTGAACCATGAAAAGAGGAGGGAGGTGGAGGGAAGGAACTCTCCACTGATTTAAGTAATCCTGAAGAACTGAGCCATGGAGAGGCTGCGCTCTGTACAAAGTGTTCTGCACTACACTGGAGGAGAGATGTTATAAGGGGAGGAGATAGTCCACTCATATACATATGAATGGGAGAAACGTAATGTTAATATGGCGACTGAAGTCCTGCTTTGCGGTTAAAAGTGTCAACCCTGTTGTTTGATAGAGGCATCACAATGCTCAACGTGAGTCAAGTCCTGCTTTACATTTAAAGAGCCATTTGTCTGTTTGTTTGGCTGTTTGTTTTAGTCGACAGTTCATTATCAACAGATTCAAACCCTGTATGCTACTATGTACTACTTTATTTTTTTTTTTTTTTGCATTTAGTTTACAGTGTTTAGTATAGTTATTTGTTAAAGTTCGGTACTGGCACCGTAATTAAATGGTTATTTATTTAAAACCCCTCATTGTTTTTGTACTAGCAAAAATATGAATCTGATTAAATTATATAATTTGGATAGTTATACTACCCTTCAAAAGTTTGTGGGCAGTAAGTTTTAATTTTTTTCTAAAGAAAACATACCTTTATATTATATAATCTAAACTGATAGTTTTTTTCTTTCTATTAATAAAAAAATCCTGAAAAAAATATTACAGTTTCTACCAAAAAATATTAAGCAGCACAACTGTTTTCAACATTGATAATAATAAGAAATGTTTCTTGAGCAGCAAATCGATTTCTGATGGATCATGTGACACTGAAGACTGGAGTAATGATGCTGAAAATTCAGCTTTGCCATCAAAGGAATAAATTAAATTAAATATATTATATAAAAGTATTACATAATATTTATATAATATTATATAATTATTTATATAATAAAATATTATATAAAATGTATTTTAAAAAAAACAATCGGAAACAGTTTTACACTTCTTTAAAAAACATTAAAAAAATATCACCGACCCCAAACGAATGGGTAATGTATATAATGTATATTTTTTATTTATTGTAGTGATAAATACTTTTTGGTAGTAGCTTTAAGTGTTTTAACTAAATGCCTAGTTCTGTCATGAAACTCTAGATGGCGCAGGCTGATGGGTCCTTAACACAAATACACAAATGTAAATAGCGAATCCGCCATGGCGCAAGCGCAACTGGGTTTTAAAGGGAATGGGAGATGAGACTCTGATTGGTTTATTGCACGTTATGCCCAAAACACACCCATTGCTCATTAAGAGAATAGGGACAACCCTTTTAGACCATGCGCCGGGTGCGGCGACCATTTATCCCGTCGTTAAACTAGCAAAAGTGGATTCGGACATACCATATGTGCACTTGCGCCGTGCACTTTAGACCATGCACTTAGATTGTTAAAATAGGGCCCTCAGAGTTCGTCTAAAACCCTTCACCTTCCCCAGCTCCTCCTGTATAGATCTGCTATGGGTAATTTGATATATGCTATTTGTGCAGCAGCACTATGCCTTACATACTCACAGCAGAGAATCGGCGTATGTATTGGCAGTAGCAAGTTCCTGTACTTGCTCTGCAACAGCAGAAGCAATAATCAACAGTAGCAGCAGTTCAGCAGCGTAGCAGTTATATTCCGCCAAGACCAAATACATTAACATTGTCATAGCCATACCATGCTAAAAAATATCCAAAGAGTTGTCATGATAGAACTATTTTTGTATGATAGAACTATTAACTGTAGTCTGTAGTTTAGGTACTTCAAATTACAATTAGTTTGTAGCTTTTTTTGCAGTAGATTACTTTTTACTTTTACCAAATCTGCATGCACGTTAGCTGGACCAGTTAAATACTTTTTAAATGTGTGCTTGTGGTCTAGGTATTCCCTACGTTGTGGGGACCAAATGTGTGTTTTTGGGGGATGGGGGTGGGACATGCAGATGTTCCCTTCATTCAAAATGCTAAATAAACATACTAAATACTGTTTTATTAAAAATGTAAAAATACAAAAACTTTTTTTTGTAAGGGTTATGTTTAGGGGTGGGGTTAACACTAGAACCGCCACGGGGTAAAAGTTTTTCAAATGTACATGACAGATTTTCAATAAAATATCCAAGGCTCCCAGTCATTGACTTTTACTAAAATAGTGTTATTTACAATCCCCTGTTGTTAAAAATTGTTTAGATAAAACCAGATAACAAAAATGGGGCAGTTATACCTATAAGCGCCAGCGGGTCAAATTTACCCCTATATAATTCCTTTATTTTCGCGCTGTATTTGAGCAACGTGTAGGCTTACTGTAGACAGTCACACGACGCATGATCAAATGAAGATGTTTTAGCCTATTTATAAATGTTCAAACTTTGGATTAATTATACATTTTTGTTTTTCCAATTTTTATTGTGTATTGTTTGCTACTGTGTTGCTATTTATTCAAGTCTGCCCGTTTCCTGAAAAAGAATATTTCCGATCTATGATGTAATGAATAAAACGTCTCGGTTACGTATGTAACCCTCATTCCCTGAAGGAGGGAACGGAGACGTACGTCGGACGTCACCGACGAATTGGGATCATTTCTGCGAGCCCCTATCAGCTTCGAGTGTATAGAGAACGGGCCAATGGCCATTGGCGTGCGAGATTTGCATCTTGCGCTCCGCCCCGCATCGCGGGTATAAAGCGGAAGTGGATGCCGCGCACATTTGTTTTTCACTGAGGAGCCGAACTAGTGACTCGGCCATGCAGTGATGGTACAGCAACTGTGGCGACGGGACGTACGTCTATGTTCCCTCCTTCAGGGAACGAGGGTTACATACGTAACCGAGACGTTCCCTTTCAGTCGGTCACGTTCGACGTACGTCGGACGTCACCGACGAATTGGGATCCCTATGGAAAACGCCACAGTTACTACCACTTCCAGCGCCCAGCGAAAGCCCCTCAGACCCCCGTCTGTTCGGGGCGGGGAACTCACGCAGGGAGAGTCACTGCTGCTGTTCCGCAAGACCCATTCAGCAGAGTATTGGATAACGCCGGGAAAGCGTGCCTAGGGGGGCCGCTGCGGAAGCCACATCCTACCCGTAGGGAGGTATCATGTGGAATATACACGTATGGACTGGCCGTGGGCAGTACAACATACGGAAGTCCCAGGGGTGGCCCCGGCCAATGCAGGTGGGAGAGTACACCGCACAAAGATGGCAGAGCGAGCTCTGCCAAGGGAAAGACACAGGCTCGCCGTAGGGAGCCATACCATGGAAGAATACACATATGGGACCGCCTTAGGGGTCACAACATATGGATACCCAGCCTAACACAAGTTCCACCAATGCATACGAGTGTTAGACCTGGCGTCGGACGCTCCGCCACGAACTCGACTGGAGCATATCAGCGCATGTATCCGGTCCATGAGGAGGGGAATGGCGCAGCTAGCCGACACTAGAACGGGCACTTCGGTGTTGCTGGCTATTTGAAGCGAGCACACGGGAAGAAACTGGCTCTACATGGAGGCTATAGAATCTAGCGAACGTGTTAGGTGTCGCCCAGCCCGCAGCTCTACATATATCTGTCAGCGAGGCGCCGTGCGCCAGCGCCCAGGAAGAGGCCACACTCCTGGTGGAGTGGGCCCCCAACCCGAGCAGGCAAGGCATGCCTTGGGTTTCATACGCCAAGGCGATGGCATCCACTATCCAGTGAGCCATCCTCTGCTTGGAGACAGCCTTTCCCTTCTGCTGGCCTCCGTAACAGATGAAGAGCTGTTCTGAGGTCCTGAAGCTTTGCGTTCTGTCCACGTAAGTCCGCAGAGCGTGAACGGGACAGAGAAAAGCCAGGGCTGGGTCTGCCTCCTCCGAAGGCAGCGCTTGCAGGTTCACCACCTGGTCCCGAAAGGGAGTGGTGGGAACCTTGGGCACATATCCGGGCCGGGGTCTCAGGATTACATGAGAGTTACAGTCTGTGGTAGGCCACCTAGAACCTCCGCGTCCCGTCCAGGGACCAGATATGGAGTTTCCAGAGGTCCGGACGCGGGTGCCATAGGGTGCCCCGTCTCTGAGTCAGGAGGTCCTTCCTCAGAGGAATGGGCCAAGGAGGTGCTGTCGCGAGGAGCCCTAGTTCCGGGAACCAGGTCCGGTTGGGCCAGTACGGCGCAACTAACAAGACCTGCTCCTCGTCCTCCCTGACCTTGCACAGTGTCTGCGCAAGAAGGCTCACTGGGGGAAACGCATATTTGCGTAGGCCCCAGGGCCAGCTGTGTGCCAGCGCATCCGATCCGAGGGTCCTCCCGGTCAGGGAATAGAACAACTGGCAGTGAGACGTGTCAGGGGCGGCAAACAGGTCTACCTGTGCGGTCCCGAAGCGACTCCAGATCAGCTGGACCACCTGGGGATGGAGTCTCCACTCTCCCGGGAGCACTTGCTGTCGTGAGAGCTCGTCGGCTGCAGGATTGAGAAGGCCCGGAATGTGAGTGGCACGAAGCGACCTCAGATGCTTCTGACTCCAGAGGAGGAGATGGCAGGCGAGTTGTGACATGCGGCGGGAACGTAGACCACCCTGTTTGTTGATGTACGCAACGGCCGCAGTGTTGTCCGTACGGACCAGAACGTGCTTGCCTCGTAGCGGCCCTTTGAGGCGGCTAAGCGCAAGACGAACTGCTAACAACTCGAGGCAATTGATATGCCATTGCAGTTGAGTCCCCGTCCACAGAGCCGAAACTGCAAGCCCGTTGTACGTGGCCCCCCAGCCGGTGGATGAGGCATCCATGGAGACAACAGCATGCCTGGACACTTGTTCTATGGGAACTCCTACCCGTAGAAACGAAGGGTCCGACCACGGACTGAAGGTTTGGCAGCACTTCGGTGTTACTGAGACACGGAACGAGCCGCTCTGCCACGCCCATCTCGGGACTCGGTCGTGTAGCCAGTGTTGAAGCGGCCTTATATGAAGCAATCCGAGCGGCGTCACTGCGGCTGCGGATGCCATATGCCCCAGGAGCCTCTGAAAATGTTTCAGTGGTACCGCTGTCCTGCATTTGAACGCATTCAAGCAGTTCAACACCGATTGGACGCGCTCCTCTGTGAGTTGCGCTGTCAGATTGACCGAGTCCAGCTCCATACCGAGAAAAGAGATCCTCTGCACGGGGCAGAGTTTGCTCTTTTCCCAGTTGACCCGAAGTCCCAACAGGCTGAGGTGACTGAGCACCATGTCCCTGTGTTCGCACAACTGCGCCCGCGACTGAGCCAGAATCAGCCAGTCGTCGAGGTAGTTGAGGATGCGAACACCACGCTCTCTCATGGGAGCAATGGCCGCCTCCGCGACTTTCGTGAAGACACGGGGCAACAGGGACAGCCCGAAGGGTAGGACTCTGTACTGATATGCCCGTCTCTCGAACGCAAAGCGTAGGAACGGTCTGTGTCGAGGGAGAATCGAGACATGAAAGTACGCGTCCTTCAGGTCGATCGCTGCAAACCAATCTTGGGGACGGATGCACCTGAAGATGTGTTTCTGCATTAGCATTCTGAACGGCAGCCTGTGAAGGGACCGATTCAAGAACCGCAGGTCCAAGATTGTCCGTAACCCGCCGCCTTTCTTGGGTACAATGAAGTACGGGCTGTAGAAGCCCGTCTTCATATCGGCTGGAGGGACCGGCTCTATTGCGTCCTTCGCCAGTAGGACTGCGATCTCCGCCCGGAGCATGGGGGCGTTCTCTTTCGACACGGAGGTGAAGTGAACGCCCCTGAACTTGGGGGGACGCCGGGCGAACTGAATTGCATAGCCGAGTCTGATAGTACGGATGAGCCAGCGAGACGGGCTGGGGAGCGCTAACCAGGCTCCCAGCGACCGTGCAAGCGGGACTAACGGCACCACAGACGTACCCGCAGCGGGGCAGCACAGCGGCGTGCAGGAACCCGACTCGGACGGCATAGCGGCCCGAAGTGGGGTCTGAGTGTGCAGTGCAACACTTACCTGCTTCCGCTGAGGGGGCGCACGGGTGTGAGGAGGCCTCTCGTGTGCGTCCTGAGCACAGCCAGCACCCCCTGCTGGCGGCTAGAGAGGCGCCGGAGGGTGACAAGGCATAAGAGCGGCGCTCTCTTGGCACCCAGAGATTTTGGAAACTGCTCGAAGTGCCAGCGGCGGAACAGAAATTAAATGAAAACCAAAGATTCTCTCCCGGCCCTCCTCCGGGAGAAGGAGTGGTGCTGCTACCACCTCCTGAAGAGCAGTTCCCTCCATCTCTGGGCGGCCCGTCTCAGGGTCTCTTACGACGGCGCTTGCCACCTGGCTTGGCAGCGACCTGAGCGGGCTGGACGTTCTTCCCACGGGCGGACACCCTTGGCGACAGGCAGGCGGAGGCGCTGCGACCGGCGGCTGGGTGGAGGCAGCAGTTGACCGCCGGGGGCAGGATGTGCTTGATGGCCTCCGTCTGCTTCTGGGCGGCTGAGAACTGCTGGGCAAAGCTCTCGACCACGTCGCCGAACAACCCGGCCGAGGAAATGGGGGAGTCCAGGAACCGATATTTATCAGTCTCCCTCATGTCGGCCAGGTTGAGCCAGAGGTGTCGCTCCTGGACCACGAGCGTGGACATCGCCTGACCGATGGAACGGGCGGTGACTTTCGTCGCCTGGAGGACGAGGTCCTGGAGGGCGAGGTCCGCGAGGGCGAGAACTCCCGGAGGAGCTCTGTGTCAGGCCTACCCTCGTGCATGTCCATGAGTGCCTGGGCCTGGTGCACCTGGAGCAACGCCATGGCATGCAGAGCGGATGCAGCCTGCCCACAGGCCTTGTAAGCCTTTCCAGTCAGAGTGGAAGAGAACTTACAGGCCTTGGAGGGGTGGCGCGGGTCACCGCGCCAGTTGGAAGCGGACGCCGGACACAGTTGCATCGCAACGGCCTGTTCCACCGGTGAGATTCCCACGTACCCCTTGGCTGGCCCGCTGTCGAGGGTAGTGAGGAGGGAGGAGCCACTTGGCCGGTTTCTGGCAGAAAAAGGTGCCGTCCATGACTTCGTGAGCTCCTCATGCACCTCTGGGAAGAAAGGCACTGGGGCGGGATGCTGAGAACCAGCGCGACCTGCCCTGAGAAACCAATCATCCAACCTAGAAGGCTCGGGACACGGTGGAGGGTTCCACACGAACCCGACCTATTCGGCGGCCCGGGAAAGCATAGCCGTCCGACTCGGCCGCCGCGACTCTCCCAGAGGGAGGCAGCGCAGCCGAGTCTTCATCCTCCGAGGACTGGAACTCCCCCTCCGATGCAGCGATCGACATCTGTTCGTCTGCTGAAGCCCCGAAGGTCACCACTGGACGCCCATGGGAGGGGCCAGTGGTTTCCTCTGGAAGCGCTACCGGCTGCGGCGCTTCAGAGGGAATAGGGGCCCGCGGAGGCTGGCTCGGCGGGTTTGCCCTAAACGTGATCCTCAGGTCACCCTGGCTATTCGTCGAAATAGGTCTATTCTGCTGCGCAGGAATAGCACTAGATCGAGGCATAGGTAAGGGGACTCCACCCTCCCGAAGTTAGGCGAGTCTCGACCTAAGCGCCGAGATAGTCATGTTCCCGCAGTGGGAACATGAACTATCCACAAAAGCTGCCTCAGCATGCTGAATTAATAATTAATCAAAACAGTAATCATCTGCATGGGTAAATTTTAGGCGGTTCTAGTGTTAAGGTTAGGGGATAGATACTAATTAGCTCAGTATAAAAATCATAATGCCTACGGAATGCCCTCGTAATAATAGGAGTACCTGTGTGTTTGTGTGTGCGCGTGTGTGTTTGTACATGTTTTTCTATCCCGGTGGGGACTTCAACCTGAATGCACACTTACTCATGGCCATGGGGCATGGGGACACTTAAGCGTGGGGACCTAAATTGAGGTCCCTGTGAGGAAACAAGCTAAACATACAGAATTTTTTTTTTAATGTAAAAATGCTGAAAGTTTTGTGTGATGGGTAGGTTTAGGGATAGGGTTAGTGCAAGGGGATAGAATATACAGCTTGTACAGTATAAAAACCATTATGTCTATGGAGAGTCCCCACAAAGATAGCGAATCACACGTGTGTGTCTGTGTGGTCCAGGTACAGTATGTGTTTATAGGGACCAAATGTCCCCACAAGGATAGTAAAACCTGAAATTGTTGATGTTGACAAAATTTTGCTCCCCATGAGGAAAACGGTTTATAAATCATACTAAATAGATTTTTTAAATGTAAAATTGCATAATGTTTTCTGTAAGGCTTAGGGTTATGGGGATAAAATGTAAAGTTTGTACAATATAAAAATCATGATGTCTATGGAGAGTCCTCATGTAATAAAATCCAACGTTTTTTTGTTTTGTTTTGTTTTAGCTAAAGAAGTAAATCACGGTACCATTGTTAGATTATATATCTGCTCCTCAGCACCAAGTGCACTCACTTACCTTAAAGGGACTTTGACTGAAATCAAGTGCACATCTTTGACTTTTGCTTTGCTGATGAAATAATCCTTCATCCTTGATTGTTAATTTTTTTTGTGTCTTTATTGATGTGTATAAATCCTGAATGTCTTTAAAGAGGTTATTTAGCTAATCTGTCTGAAAGCTGTGACCTTACTTTAGTTCTGTAGTGTCATATAAATGAGTGCGGCAGAACATAAGGGAATAAGTACAGCGATATATTAACACTGTACCAGCAGGCATCATATTTCTGTTTTAGTAACACTGGCCATTCCTCAGGAACAGATCATTCATTTTTACACACAGTGCAATTAGTGTGAGTGTAATGTTGTTATATTTTATAAATTAAAGGATTGTGAATAACACCTCAAACTCTGTGATGTGGTATCTTATCATCGCGAAACTCTAATTAAAGCAGTATATCGTCAGCTCCGCGAGAGAGCAGCATCATTTTCAAAATGATATCTCGTATTCACAGGCATCATTTTTCATCATTCTGCAAAATCACTGCTCCCTCCCCCTTAATATCAATTTCACCTCTGGATTTAAAAAAAAAAGCTAAACAAAAAGATAATGACTTGCGTCTTGCTATTTCAAAAGCCACCCCCCCCCCCACATCACATTTTCAAAAGGGTGCAGAGGGTGTTTAGTATTTTTAATAAGCGTCCTCAATACTATTGAGCAGAGTCTCTTTGTTCATATGGCAAGATTAATTATACTGTCAGGCATTTTCAAGGCCTGCTTAACAAAGATTCAGTGATATAATTGGGCTGGCCTGCGCTTGACAATCACAATCAGCATTAGACAATTTCACATCCTCCCCTCCACGCGCAGCGACACGCGGCACCTTTACATCAAAAAGAAAGTCATTTTTGCCAAACAAGACGGAGAATATTACTCGCCGTTTACACACACACGCCTGCTCGTACATGTAGCGCTGCTGTGCTCGGGTGCTGTGGTGTCATTAGTTATAGGACTAGAATAATGTGGCTGAGCAGAGGGGTTTCCTCTCAAGGACAGGCAAAACAAGGAAATATAATTGAGTGACACACCAGATTTGAACTCTTGCGTTGTTGGTGGCTCTTTATCAGGGCCCAGTTCCCCACCTCTCCACCCTGCCCCGGCACACTCAGATTAAAGTGAGGTTAATTTTGCATTGCAGATAGAGGCGGGCGAGGAGGAAGTGAGAGATGAGTTCCATCTCTGCGTGTGTCTCAGACTGTCAGGCGATGGATTGTCTGTGTTGAGTGGAGTGTGAGTGTGTGCCGTTTGGAAATGCGTTTCTGCCACTGTGGTGGATACGGGCTGCATTAGGGCCTCTTTCTTTTGCCTGCTGTGGCCTGAAATATTTGTGAGAATGAGAATGATTATGAAGTCCATTTCTTTGTCTCTTATATCAACTGTAGATTATATTAAGACTTGGTTATCAAATGTTTAATTGGGTAAAGCATAGTTTTACGTCACCACCTAAATGCATTTGCTTTGGCAGAAATGAAGAAATATGATGTGTGTGTGTGTGTGTGTGTGTGTGTGTTTTATGTGCTTGTGCATTCTGCAGAAATACTAAATAAGTCCAACTCAAAGCATATATAGTTAAATGGAACGGTTCATCATTTTGACTTCTAATGGGATTATAATGAGAGAAAAAGATTTAATATACTGGTATAACTGTGTTATAAGCATGTTATAAGCATGTTCAAATTGAGATGATCAGTCAAAAGACAGTTATGAACCTTAAATCAACCAGAATTGTTTTAATGTGTATCTTGTTTGTAAAAAAAAAAAAAAAAAAAGGTTATTTAGATGCTTTGTTTTGAAATTATGCTTTGTGCGTTTACATAGCAAGGCATTATGGCATATCAAGTACATATCAAGGCCAGGCCTGCTATGAACTTTACACGCTTCATTTCACTTCAACTCTCTCCGAGTGTGTGTTTATCTGTATGTGTCCACGTGCATGGATATTGACATTGCCTGGTGTCTATATATCACTAATACAACACTCAGTAGCAGAGTATATATTTTGAATGGGCAAACAGCACTCATTTTCTCCACATGACACACAAAAAAAAGAGCCTGTTTTCATAAAACAGAAACCAAGAACAAGCGTACTTTTATGTAATAATGTCAATCACTGTGTGACTAAAGGAAACAGGTGAAAAACGCTGGCCACACTGCTTTAGACACAAAATGAGACAGATCACCCTATAATCATGATGAATGGAAGAGGGAAGACATGTCAGCCCCTCATCCGCACTTGATGAATGGTATCATATACACTTATTTAGCCAAAGAAAGAGAATAATAGATCATTTGAAAGACTATAATTGTTCGTATAAGCACACATGAAAATCTATATGTGATTATTTCTGTTCTTATTAATATTAGATAGTGTCTAATATAAGAAAATTGCAAATTGCGTTACTAAATAGTGCCTGGATTGGTTTTTAAATCAGTCACTGCATTAGTTGATGAATAATATTTCATTCGAATTGCTTTAAGTACATGCAAAAATATCTGGATGCAGTTCAGCAAGGCTGTAAAGCCTTGCAGTTACAGAAACACCACACATAGACAGCTTAATTCTACATTCATCTGAGTTATTACCAGAATTCTCTGGGAAAACAAGTCAAACGGAGGAGAAGGGAGAAAAAGCTTAATTGTGACAGACGATAGCAACGGCATACTAAGTGTGATATTTGCTTATTAGTCATTGACCCATTCAGAAGAACATCACAAGGGTCATTAGGTGCAGTGGCGCCATAGTTTGTCATAAACTGAAGACCAAACCTAATTTCTCTCCAATAGAGTTCAATTGTCCTTGAAACCTGGGCTGCCACTGTGACATATTCCTCTTTTGATACAAAAGATGTCTCATTATAGAGGAAAGTCAAAACACACATAAAGATTGTGGTGTGCTGTACATACAGTAAGTATAGGCAGGTCCAAAATTGACTGTATCTGTCCAAGTCCAGTGAATTGAGAAAATGTACAGGTCATAAATATTCATCACCACACGGATTCTGTTTGTTTGCATTATTTATTTTTTTATTAAAAATATGTATTTTTGTCCTCATGCCATCTAGATTATTTAACCATTTCCCCCTTGCATTAGTGAAAAACAGGTGAGTGAGCTAGTCTTTATCTCTCAGTGAAATGTTGAGATATTATGATTTCATAATTTGAGTTTCTTAATGCGAGGAATATTCCACATATGTACTGTATATCGAGATAAAAGTTCAGAGGTCAGGCTATCATTCTTACAGATTGACTACAGTATGCATTATGTTGCAATATCTCATAATGTTGCAAGTAACTTGACAAAGCTAATTAATACTTTACTATTTATTATTATTTTATTTGATAAAAGAATAAGTATTTAATAAGTATTTTTAGTATACTGTAACTGCATTAAGTTTACACACATCTGTCTCTTTTCACACTTTAGACGTTTATACATATTATATGTATTTGACTTAAATGTTGCTAATTGTAATCCTTTTATTGTTTTTCAATATGTTTATTATTATTATTATTATTATTATTATTATTTATTACAGCATGATTAGTCCAGTACTTGCGGATGAAAAGTTTAGGTGTCCTTGACCCTCTCCTCAAGCCCATACTCAGATGTAGTGTGTGCTGGAAGAACGATCAGGAAACTATGTTAATAGATCAAGTGAACAGGCGGTGGGGAACATGATGAGATGTGCAATTACCTGTATAATTCAATCAGCTCAAGATGCATAATTCTCATTTTATTGTGGAAAATATTTAAGATTCTATTGATTGAAGAAGTCACATAAAGGCATCCTCAGTGCATTTGTCATACATTTAGGTGGATTTTATCTCTGTGCATAAAGACTTCTCTTAATAATGGGGTCAAGGTGCTCAGCTTTAACATTAGAAACATATCTGAGATCCTCCTGATGTGTGGGGGCTCAAATCTAAGGTGACGCTTTTTAACCGGTCATAACATACAAGCCTTTATGACCCAATAAAGGAAAAGCTACGAGGTCCTCGCAGAGCGCTCATCGAAACAATGACAAAATGAAAATGATAAAATAACGAGCAAAATTAAACAAGAAATCTGTGTGCTAGTAAATCTAGAATAACCTTCTCAACCCTTTCAGTACCAATACTAGCTCTTTTGCCTCAAAATACATGACCAATGCGTTTTATACGGTGGTCTTTTGCCTGAAACATTTCTCGTTCTCTGTTCTTTTCCCTTTTCGGGCTGATGTAACATTGACAAATCCTTTTAATAAATGAATCATGAACTCGGCCGTGTTGTGACGATCTGCCCCGAGCATTTTTGTGAAAACTAAGTAATTTGCTCGCTAACATATGTGAGAATCAAAACGTCCATAAAAACACTCAACTGATCCATTACCCATAATACATTCATGAGTATCTTTTATATAGTCCTACTGTGCAAGGAAGTCATATTATCATTCAGAACATATTCTCTCACACACGCTACATATTACCGCCTCATTCTTTACAAGCATAGCCACTGGCGACATTCACACCTTGCTGAGATATTTGTATCGTAAGCCATAACAGCGGTAAATTCAGATATAATGGGACTTTTATGAAATCGCTTGGATTCATAAAATCTTTGCCAAGTGAAGATGAAGCATTGCCCTCCAGCGTGTCTAAAGGCAGCCATGTAATACATACAAGGTCTAGTAGGTTAGACATAATCAGATTGGGGTCTCTAATTGATACATGGGACAGTGCGTTGGATGCGTTGAGCTTGTCAGTCAGAGGAATCAAAGAGAAACTGTCAGTAACGATGCTTTTAACACAACACGTGATGCATGCTGATGCAGAGATGGCTTGTTTCATAACTTTAATCCGAGAGGAACATTCATCAAGAAAATGTGATGTATATGCGATGGGTCTATTGCCACCATTTGATTTTAATGAGAACTTGAGGGGCAATTTTTATGACACTCATTCAGCACATTGTTTTCAGAAATCCGAACAAATATAAGTTATTCTATAACTTCCATAACTAATGTGACAGAAGTAGCTAATTATCACTTTTATCGCAGCGCACCACTCGAAAACCTATGGCCTATTGTTTAGCCATTCTCGTGGCTTTAATTGTCTGTTCTTTATGAACTAGCTGATACAAGTTTAATTACAGTGAGACCTTAGACAACAAAAGCCTCATGGACAATTTCTACATCCTTAATGAGCATTTTGTTGTCCTTTCTCATGATACCCATGTCACATACATTTTTTTCCCTAATCATTATAAATTACATTCTGACACAAAAAGAAAAAAAAAGGAAGAAAAGATCTGCCATAATTTATAGCCAGAATCAAATTAATTGCTGGTGTGACAGGTGATAGGGAACTGCATTGACGATAAGGTCATTAAGTTGTGCTTATGCAGTAATGAGGCAGAAGAGAAAAAGGGAGAGGAGAAAACGCTAGTTGAGAGCGTTGTTTACCGAGCCATGAGGGGTTGCCTGGTGTGATGTGACCAATGCTGAACGAAAGAGAATTCTTCCTTTGGGGGAAAAAAAATGAAGAGGAAGAAAAAGAAGAAGAAAAAGAGCAAATAAAGGCTGTGAGGGGGAGAGAGTGAGAGAGAGAGAGAGCCGGTGGGTCTTGTGCGACACAGGCGAGCTGTCTGGGCAAATGCCACTGGATGTGACACTTTTAAAAAGTCTCAACATGTAAATCAAAAGTAGTTTGGCCTTAATGGATGTGTTTTAGCAGATGTATCCAAGGCAGCCAGGTCCGACGCCACAGCAACTGCCAGCCATGTCGGCGGGGATGATGTTTACAATAATGGGGAGAGGCAGTCCAATTTCACGAAACACGGAGGCGCAAAAGCCACCTCTCTCCTCAGCCTGCCGCCACGTTGGAAAGGAGATGAGGTAGAAAACAACACTAACTTCATGTACAAGGCTTTTGGAAGAGGGAAGCGCCTCAAAAGCACATCAGAAACAATTTCACCTTGGCAGGGTGCTTGTCAAAATCAAGAAATATCATACATCGGCCTCTTTCCACCCTTGTTTTGTATAACTGTATTTGTAGCCTCAGGGTGTCAGTCACACACACACACACCCACAAACAAACACTGGCTAACATGCAAGACCCAAATAGACTGTTCTTGTTGTGTGACAGCACTGAGATGGAGTGAGTACACACCTACAGACAGTGAAAGACACAACAAGGACCTGAGGGAACACTTTATAGACTCGGATATATTTCCTGAATGACAGCGGTTGCACCCGGGCTCTTCGTTTTCCACGCTACTGTTTCTTTAGATTTTTATTTCTCTGTCCTTGCACCCACCTAAGAATTTAAGCGCCGGACAGCTTGATTAATGTGAGGTGACAATGACAAGACCGCTGCGACTTTCTTCCAGACGGGTCTCTTTATTAGATTATGGGCGTTCGTATCAGTGGCACTTTTTAATTTAACCTCACCTTTTCGAAAAGCGAACGTGGTTTATGTCACGAAGCAAATGAACAAACATAATATTTTCTAATGAATAAACTGTTTAAGTTAAACGGAGCCAAACTGATATGTCACCGTGTGCGTGGGGCTAATAGTCTTAATATGTGCTTTATTTTTTCACTCCATACATTTAACACCCGTGATGATATGCCTGTGAGCTAAATTTGTACAGAAACGATTTTCTGTAATGTGTAATCAGTGCGCACTTGTGTAATTATGTCTTACGAGGACTAATAAGAACTTCTTTAGCTTCACACTTTTAAAGTGAGAATGGCTATGTGCCGTTCTGTATAATGATGGTGAACTTTGAGGTGAGTGCTTGGTTTGAGGAGGTGAGGATGTAACAATGAGCCTTTTGACCTCTCCCTGCTACAGACCGAGTGACATTGGCGTCACAAGCGTGCAGGTGCAAGAGGGCCAATTTAAGCCTCGCTGCCACCTCCACCCCTCTCCACTCTCTTCATCTGGACTACAATCTGACCTGTGCGGCCTTCCACTCAAAAGCTAACGCTAGTCCAGTGTCCTTCACTGTACTGATTACAGAAACGGTCAGAGAAGAGCAGTAAGTATAGGCAAAATGGAGGACTAGAGAGCTGAAAACCACACTGAGGGGACTAGAACATGTTGGAGGGTCGGTAAGAGATGACCAAGGGGTGGCAGGCCCTCACTGTGATCTGAATCTCACACAGTTTGCCGCCAAAAGAAGTTCATTTCGTAAAAAGCCATGGCAAATTGTGCTGACAGTGGTAGTTTGAAAAGGTTAATTGGGCCATTATTTGCCTGTAGAGTTTGAGGGATTTATGGACAGGCGGGATACATCTCTGCCTCTCACAGACTCTCACCATCTGCATTTCTAATATTCTCTGATTAGAGAACATTACACTCTAAATACTAAAACATGCTAAATACATTTACTGCTTAAATGTAAAGCTTAACTTCATTATGTGCCTGCTATTTTTCAGCGTTATGTCTATGTCTGTTTAGTTCCATCTTGTTATGGTTTCGTTTTCCCTACTCCCATTTTGCCTGTGTTCCTTGGTCATTAGTTTCTGATTAATTCCGCACCTCTTTCTGTTCTGGTTAATTAACTTATTACAGTTACAGCCACACGTCACACTATTTCCTAATAACCATGTAACTGAAGAAATGTTCATATTATTCAGCATTACACATACATATACAGTGGAGTTTACTGTCTGGAACTGCATTGAAAATCTGAGATTTTCAAAAATATGAGTTATACAGTGGGGAGAACAAGTATTTGATACACTGCCGATTTTGCAGGTTTTCCTACTTACAAAGCATGTAGAGGTCTGTAATTTTTATCATAGGTACACGTCAACTGTGAGAGACAGAATCTAAAACAAAAATCCAGAAAGTCACATTGTATGATTTTTAAATAATTAATTTGCATTTTATTGCATGACATAAGTATTTGATCACCTACCAACCAGTAAGAATTCCGGCTCTCACAGACCTTAGTTTTTCTTAAAGAAGCCCTCCTGTTCTCCACTCATTACCTGTATTAACTGCACCTGTTTGAACTCATTACCTGTATAAAAGACACCTGTCCACACACTCAATTAAACAGACTCCAACCTCTCCACAATGGCCAAGACCAGAGAGCTGTGTAAGGACATCAGGGATAAAATTGTAGACCTGCACAAGGCTGGGATGGGCTACAGGACAATAGGCAAGCAGCTTGGTGAGAAGGCAACAACTGTTGGCGCAATTATTAGAAAATGGAAGAAGTTCAAGATGACGGTCAATCTCCCTTGGTCTGGGGCACCATGAGATCTCACCTCGTGGGGCATTAACGATCATGAGGAAGGTGAGGGATCAGCCCAGAACTACACGGCAGGACCTGGTCAATGACCTGAAGAGAGCTGGGACCACAGTCTCAAAGAAAACCATTAGTAACACACTACGCCGTCATGGATTAAAATCCTGCAGCGCACGCAAGGTCCCCCTGCTCAAGCCAGCGCATGTCCAGGCCTGTCTGAAGTTTGCCAATGACCATCTGGATGATCCAGAGGAGGAATGGGAGAAGGTCATGTGATCTGATGAGACAAAAATAGAGCTTTTTGGTCTAAACTCCACTCGCCGTGTTTGGAGGAAGAAGAAGGATGAGTACAACCCCAAGAACACCATCCCAACCGTGAAGCATGGAGGTGGAAACATCATTCTTTGGGATGCTTTTCTGCAAAGGGGACAGGACGACTGCACCGTATTGAGGGGAGGATGGATGGGGCCATGTATCGCGAGATCTTGGCCAACAACCTCCTTCCCTCAGTAAGAGCACTGAAGATGGGTCATGGCTGGGTCTTCCAGCATGACAACGACCCGAAACACACAGCCAGGGCAACTAAGGAGTGGCTCCATAAGAAGCATCTCAAGGTCCTGGAGTGGCCTAGCCAGTCTCCAGACCTGAACCCAATAGAAAATCTTTGGAGGGAGCTGAAAGTCCGTATTGCCCAGCGACAGCCCCGAAACCTGAAGGATCTGGAGAAGGTCTGGGCCAAAATCCCTGCTGCAGTGTGTGCAAACCTGGTCAAGAACTACAGGAAACGTATGATCTCTGTAATTGCAAACAAAGGTTTCTGTACCAAATATTAAGTTCTGTTTTTCTGATGTATCAAATACTTATGTCATGCAATAAAATGCAAATTAATTACTTAAAAATCATACAATGTGATTTTCTGGATTTTTGTTTTAGATTCCGTCACTCACAGTTGAAGAGTACCTATGATAAAAATTACAGACCTCTACATGCTTTGTAAGTGGGCAAACCTGCAAAATCGGCAGTGTATCAAATACTTGTTCTCCCCACTGTATTTAGAAAACAAATGCAAGATTTAAGACTCTGGTCTAAGTCTGTAATCAGATAAGTATAAGATTTTTAAATGTTTTTGAAAGAAGTCTCATATACTCACCAAGGCTGCATTTATTTGATCAAAAATACAGTAAAAACAGTAATATTGTGAAATATTATTACAAAAATAACATAACTTTCCAGTATTAATACATTTTAAAATGTAATTTATTTCTGTGATAGCAAAGCTAAATTTTCAGCATCTTATCTCTGGTCTTCAGTGTCACTTGATTCTTCAGAAATCATTATAATATGATGATTTGCTGCTCAAAAAACATTTCTCATTATTATGAAAACAGCTGATTTTTTTTTTTTTTTTTGGAAACCGATTTAAATATTTGGTCCCACTTTATATTAGGTGGCCTTACCTACTATGTACTTACATCAAAAAATAAGTACAATGTATGCGTTCATATTGTATTGCAAAACACTTTTGCTGATATTGAGGTGGGATACGGGTAAAGTTAGGGACAGGTGTGGTGGTATGGGTAAGTTTAAGGGTAGGGTTAGGTGTAAGGGGAAAAACTGTCCCCTAGTGAAAAATAAATATACTAAAATGTATTTGAAATACATTTATTTTATGCTAAATATAGTACAAATACATTTATATTTATGTACTTAATATAAATACCCTGCAATTGTACTTTCAGTGTACTAAATTGGTATACTTAAAGTCTGCTAAAATTGGAACAAGTAATTTTGTATTTAATGCACTTTAGTTATCCATAAATAGTGCTGAGGTCCAACTAAAGATATACTTGAGTATATTTGATTGTGCTAAAGTGGAACTATTGCAAGTATACTTTAGGTGCACTTTAAATATCTTGCATTTAAATTATACAGTGATTATACTATCCTTAGTAATAGTGATTTAAAACGTTTTTGGCTTAATATTAAGAAATATGTATTGTGCTATAAAGAAGAACAAATAAAGTTAATTATAATATTTATATCAGTAAGTCTCAAGCGATATGTCAGAAAATATATGAATGGGTTTGTAGTTAGTATGAAATAAATGTAGGCCTATTTTAAATACTTATTGGCATTGTTTTTTTTTCACTAGGGCAGACTTTGCATCCATTGCCTCATGACATGTTTTCTCACTGCCACACAACTCGGAAACTCTTAAGAAAATCTAAAGTTACCAAGGTGCTGATGTTCATGTGCATTTTAACTCATGAATACATTCTTTCTGACTTGACTTGAAAACACCGTCACTTCTAAAGCCCATTGGCCTGCCCCAACGTCCTACCATTGGTTGAACAAGAAGTTGACACGTCAGATCGCTATGCTTGATCTATGTTTCGAACACGCCATAAAGCGTACTTGTTCAGTATAAAAACAGTAAAGTCCTGGATAAAAGTTTACAGGAAATTTGTTTTGAGTTGCAAAAAAAATAAAATAATAATAATTAAAATAATAATAATAATCATGAAGTAAGTTTTACAGTTATGACCTTAACCGTTTCAATAATTTGCCCGCACTTTGAATATCAGGTAGGCTATTGTTTAATTAAATTCAAATTTATTTGTAGCACTTTCCACAATTTGCATGGTCGCAAAACAGCTTTACATACATATAGAAAGTAGTTACAAAAGTTAATATATGTAGGCTAATTATGACAAATAAAGAAAACAACATATAGTCAGTTTGAAATGGTGAAAGAAATTCACGTACCTGATCAGAAGTTGTATTACTTTAGTATTCACACTCCAATGCACCTGTACTAATACACTTTTCCCATTAATGGTACTTTAAAGGCCCGTTGCATTATGTTTATTAAAATTATCCTGACCAGTCGTCAAAAATTACACAAAAAGCTAAAAAAGTTAAAATGTCAAATAAATTCAGAAAGCTAACTGCATGGAAATGAAATAATTTCAATTCATGCGTCACATTTAAATCACATTTAAAGTAATGCGAGATCGGCAAATAATTCGATTTTTGCGTTTTCCATCATGAGCAGTTGTGCAGTGAGTTGAAGCGTGCAGAGAAATGTTACTGATGGTTTTATTCCATCCACACGCACTGAAACACTAGCAGTTCTGCACGTTCACATTCTTCCACCAACAAACGGAACTGTCTGTGTTTTAGTGGCTTGATTTCTTCAACAGCTCCAAGTTAAACACATTTTCGTGTTCTATAGCCTATAGGCCGTTTTGCGTTTATTTTCACGCACCGCTTACTGCGCCTATATTGAGACTTTTCTCTGCGATTCACAGTATTTAAATCCATATAATTTGTCCTGTTGTTGATGGAAAAATCTGTTTGCTTATAGCAGCACTTGTAACAGTATAGAAAGAACACAAAGTAACCCCAGTTTAGCGTGATCCATAGCTGCGTGGTGGCGTAACTGGTAAAGCGAGTGCACTTGTGTGGCAGCGACCTGGGTTCAATTCCAGTCTGTACTGGTTCCTACATTCATTGTATGTATATATCTGTTCCCATTGTCTCACTGATGTTCTCTGGATAAGCAAGTTAATGGTATACTGGGGGGTCTATAAAATGTCAGCAAAACGCAAATTCTTAAGCTGTGCTGTTATTTATAAAGATTACTTTATTGTAGCATATTTGAAGCACACTATAATGATGCCATTAGCACACTTCAAGTTTACTTGGAATGCCATTGCAACGTGTTTTAAAATCACAAAGTTTGTTATCAGTATAATATTAATGTATGTTCAACACTCTTACAGTATAATTTAATTGCAATTGTAATGTCACTAAAATACATTTTTACGTTTATGCTGAGTGAATTCTGCATTTCAAAACCTAAATACAAGAGTATATTTAAATTGTACTTAAGTATACTTGGAATAGTTCCACTTTAGCACGAACAAGTATATTTAATACAACTTTAGTTGAACTTTAGCACTGCTTTTGTACAACTAAAATGCATTTAGTACAAAATCCATTGCCTCATGACATGTTTTCTCACTGCCACACAACTCGGAAACTCTTAAGAAAATCTAAAGTTACCAAGGTGCTGATGTTCATGTGCATTTTAACTTATGAATACATTCTTTCTGACTTGACTTGAAAACACCGTCACTTCTAAAGCCCATTGGCCTACCCCAACGTCCTACCATTGGTTGAACAAGAAGTTGACACGTTAGATCGCTATGCTTGATCTATGTTTCGAACACGCCATAAAGCGTACTTGTTGCTTTATGGCGTACTTGGAATAGTTCCACTTTAGCACGAACAAGTATATTTAATACAACTTTAGTTGAACTTTAGCACTGCTTTTGTACAACTAAAATGCATTTAGTACAAAATTAGTCGTTCCAATTTTTTTAAAAGACTTTAAGTATACCAATTCATAGTTTGTCACAAATACATTTAGTTATACTAAAGTACATACGAATAAATTGTGCTTAAGTATACTATTTTTTCACTAGGGTCAACAGTGTAATTATAAATGTAACTACAGAAATTAATTACAGATGTAATTTTTAAAATGTAAGTACAATGTACAAACATGTATGTACACAATAAGTGCATTGTATCAAATGATTAATTCAAATGTTAGTACATAGATAGTAGTTAAGGCCACCTAATATAAAGTGGGTCCAAATATTTTAATAATTTCTTATTACATCGTACTTTCATTAGATAAACGAGTTTGTCATTTTGCCGTTTAAATGAGTTATGCAGTCAACTTTTTAAAGAGGAAATGTAGTCGTGTCCTTCACCTAACCCAGTCATGTGCTGATACTATCTGTGGTGTTAAATGGCCGTCTTATCAGTGACTTTGTGATTGTGCTCTAATCCTTAAATCATGATTGTTCTAATCTGTCGACCCCGGACAAATGACTGAAGAGAAGGATGAATAAATGCGTAAATAGTATAGCAGGCCATAATCACAAGTGAAAAATTGTTAAATATCAATCATGGAGAACTTCTGCGGGGCATCAACATCCTCACTAACTCTCCTCCTCTCCCACTCTCGCTCTTGTCTCCTTCAGACACAAATGCTCTCACACACTTCCACCCCAGAGAGTAGCCTCTGATTACCAACCACTCATTTGTTATGCTCTCTGGCAAATCAGTGGCGATTCAGATGACAAATAAGAGGAAAAAAACAGCTGCTGTCAGGGTGTGATGTGTTAATTTCTTGACAGTCTCAGCACTGAAACCAATTACTGATTTAAGGGCAGGGAGAAAGAGGCCCTCAGCAACGGCTAATTAGGCTCCTTCAAGAATAAAGGAATAAAAGAAAACAAGGGAAGGATGGGGAAGCAGGCAGGTAGTCACTGGAGCGCTGGAAAGAGAGTGTTTCCGGTTGTCTTTCTCTTTCTTATCTCAGATGCTCATTTTGAAGATGCGTTTCATATGTTGTAAGACTCTTTCTCACACACTCTCCCAAGAGGGAGTCAGTTGTATGTTAAACCCTATAGGGTGGATGTTGATTTGTTTAACTCCAGCTCCAGGGATCATTTCAGATACATTTATTCGCTTTAATGCATGACCCCTCTGAGCTCAGGTCCCGGAGTGGAGTAATTGGGAAGGGTTCATCGCGTCTCAGGGCCTTCGTCATCCACCTTTTCATTCTAATCCCCAATTCTGCAGCTATATGAGATCTTGCCCCCATCGTGTTTCGCCTAATCGGCTAATGATACCGATGTCCAATGGTGTCAATGGATAGCAAGAGACACTGTAAGGGGAAGAGTTGAGAATGGAACCGTCTTTAAGACATTATGTAAGCAGCAGGTCAGGTGGTGTCTGGATATGGGATACGTCAACCTGGAGAGTGTGTGTGTGTGTGTGTGTATTCTGGAAGGGCGAGAGAATTTACTGAAACAAATATATCTGCAATTATTCCTACACAAACATAAATCAACCCTATGTGAAGCATATACACATATTCTCTCTTTCCTTTGTAGTTAGATTCACGTCAAACTAGTACAATGCTGAGCACATATCAAAATAAAAGTTTAACGGAAGTATCATTAGAGAAAATTATAATTGATTAATTTTCACTATGCCAGAAATGAGCGCAAACATCAAGGACAAAAAAATGAATATAACTGTGTTTATAAATATATAATTAGTTTGAATTTCTTTAGATCAAATGCAGATATGGCCTCTAGAGAGAACTATGGAAATTCAGTCTGCTGTTAGTTTGATTGCTTTGTCCATACTGTCTAGTATAAAAAAGAGAAAATCTCTGATATATTTTATATGTTAATGATTTTGTTTGAAGTCTAAGAGACATTTCCTTTTTCTTTTTCTCTCCAAAATGAGCATGTTAAATGAGTCACAAGTGTGTGATTTCACCATTTCTGAACTGAACCCTCTTCACCCTTCTAGATCAGCAAGAGAAAGATGAATGTGTTTCATAAGCAATAGAAGATTGCTGTCGTTCACCGTTCTATAAAAATATGAAATTTGAAAAACCTGTTGTTCTCTTGCTGTCTTGTTTTCTTACTTTGTCTCTTTCTCCTCAATTTTACATGCAGTTCAGTTCAGAAGGGAAAAGTACACTGGGAGAAATGAGAATGTGCAGTTGTTGCATTGAGGATCTATTTCTTATGATCTGAGCCATAAAATGACCTTCCTTGGGTTGATTCAATGATAGTAAATAATATTTTTAGTTATTGACTTGAATAATACATGTTAATTTAGAATTTACCATATGAAGCACATTTTATGACAAAACATTTCTTATGTAGTTAATTAGCTCAAAGGGGGAATATTAATAATTATTCATAACATTATGATTATTCATTATGATTAATTATGAATATTTGAACTAGTTAATGAGATTAACTTGATGTAGCTACATAAACATTACAATCAATCGACCAGTTCATCCGGTGAACACTCAGTATTGATTATTAATTAATTCTAAGAGAAGGATAATTTTCATGGCTACAGAAAAATAATTCTTCCTTAGAATTTACAGTGCTTAGAGCATGTAACAAAATCGATCATTTAAGTGACAATTTGTTTGCAGCAGGGAGTCAGAATCAGAGATGTATTGCGCACAAATTTTATTACCTAAATCACAAACAAAACTAATCTAACACAAACACATACACACGAGTCACACATACCTTGGTCAGATGAAACAGGAAACAGGATGAAACAGCACTTAGAAAAACCATCAGTTTCTTACTGCAAACTCCTTTGTTCCCAAAGGAGCTCGCAGCTTTACTAACCACACAGCGATTTAGTATATCGTATGTTACTTGCATTGTGCCTTCGCGGGGGAGGAAAGTGTCCAGATATACAGTCGCGTGAGAAAGTCCTGATAGTTCGGTCCGATGCTGCGCAGGTTGCGATCGATTTCTTCTGTGTTGCCCGATGAAGATATGAAGAATTTGCACGGTTAGTTTGACTTCGTCATGGTCGAGGAATCTGCACATGGCTTGATGTGCGTGTAGGCCCACCATGCTTGGTGGCCTGCCAGGCGAAAGCCCGCAGATGCAGCGTGTCAGTCGTAGGCGTGAGGGAGAAGAGAGAGAGTGAGATCTGTGCGTCTCTCTTTTAAAGTTTTGGGGAGAAGTCCCACCTTGTAGGGTCCTTTGACCAATGGGAAAGGTCGAATCTCCAAGCGGGAAGATTCCTCTGTTGGATGTTCATTTGCATGTGCGACCTCTATTGGTGGCCGATGAAGAAACTATTAAAGATTCTTGTAACACTACTATATTGCACAGGTATCGATATATCATATGAATCACCCTGAATTTACCCTATATGATATATCGATACCTGTGCAATATAGTAGTGTTACAAGAATCTTGAATCACCTACAAGAATCACCCTGAATTCACCCTATACAATCATTCAGATCTGTAATTTACAACTTCATAGACACCAAACACGGTATAGGTGAGGTTACATTAACCGCTGGTTCTGTCATACAATGTGCATCAAATCAAACATCCCATTCAGAGAACACTGCGCAAGACGGTTGTAAACACACACACAATGTATAGGGGTGCATGTTAATTTATAGAGCAGTTTGTCTATAACAAAAGAGTCAAAAGAGTGTGTTTTTACAGACTTTGTGTCTTAAATGTGACCATTTTCTTTCTCCACGTGGCTACATTCCATTAAACCATCTTATCAATTGGTATCCATGGTAACTGAGGCGCTTGTGGCTTTAGATGGTCTTTTGGGGGATGGGTTTCTAGGCCCACAGTGAGTTTCACCGATTGTTTGTTTAAATATAACAAAATAATTATGTCTGATTTGTCTCAGTTACTACACTTACAATATACTTGATTTCATAAAATCAAATACACTTAGTAAATTGCAGTGATTACTGCTTAGGAAAATAAAGTTCAAAATGTCTCCAGCAAACAGATCTTAACTGACGGTAAACACTATGCACAATAAAAGTAATTATGCCTGCGATTTTAATTGGTATATAGGCTGCACCAACAAAATGACAATCACCAAAAAATTGAGAAATGAGTCTCATTGGAGTTTGATATGTGAAAGTGACAGGTAAGACAACAGACACTTTTTTTTAAATGTATGTTAATTCATAGTTATATTACCAAAATAGACACAAATTTATATATTTAAGTGACGGTTCTGATAGTGTTACACAATGTAAGTCTTGAAGATCAAGCAGGAAGTGCAAGGCCTTGTGACGGTTCACTGCTCACGCCATTTCCTGCTCACAGGTTCAGCGTTCAGTTTGTTCCAGTGTTGCTTTTGTATGGACTTCTGTACTGTTCTGAGTCTAATTACACTGAATCTGCAATCTTGCACATTTTAGTCTATATTAAATGCTATTCTCTGTGGTAAATTGTGAGAATGATTTTTCTCCTGCTGTGGTTCACTGGGTGAGAGGGTCTGCTATTGACTGCTGTCTCTCTGGAGTTCTGGGTCGCTAGATCTCTGCCATCAGTATTGGTGTCAAAGTAGCAAGAGCACAGAGTCATTAATCCACCGGCTGGCCTGGTCATCAGGGATACGCCAGATTCAGCTCACTTTTAAATATACATTAAAAAACAACGGCATCGTTCAGTGTGTTAGATCGCACACATGCGCTAATAAGCGGAGAATCCACTTTCCTCTTCTTTCCCGGCTCTTCTCGTCTCTCCTCGCCGGCTAATGCATGCGGCTGTGCAAGGAGCCGCTCCGCATCTCAGACAGGCCGATCATCGCTTGATTTATGGCACTGACCGTTGCCTGCATCTCTCAAGCTAATGACACATACACTAAAGTCATTGATTTGTATGAATGCCCTCCGCTCTTCATCTATCACAATTTAATGTAAGGAGCTTTGCAATGCAGAGGTGGAGAGGCAGAGAGGAGCATAAAGAGGAGAGAGGGATGGGGCCACCGGTCCCCCCTCTCCCAAGTCATGAGTCATTTGATGCTACTTTAATATATAGACTCCTCCGTTTATGTAAATGGCCGTGGAAACGGAGTGCTATGTTCAATAAAGCAGATAATGGCAACAACAGGGACCGCTCGGCAGAATCACCTCCTCACCCACTGGTTTCAAAAGGTAGGTGTTGTATCTCTGCTGTACTGCAATCAATTAGATGGAGAATCTGAAATAAATCAAATGCTTACTCTGTAGCTCAAACTGTGTACTTTACTTTTTACTTTCAACAACACCCCTCCCCCAGACCTTGATATTGTCATATGTGAAGTTTGGAGATTTTTAAATTAATACTTTTAATCAGCAAGGATGCATGAAATGTATCCAGAAGTGACAGTGAAGGCATTTATATTGTCAATATTTCAAATAGTATTTCACATGAATGTTGTTCTTTTGAACTTTCTATTCATCAAAGATTCCTGAAAAAATGTATCACAGTTTCCACAAAAATATTAAGCTGCAAAACTGTTTTTCAATAATAATAATTGTTTTTTGAGCACCAAATCAACATAATGATTTCTGAGGGATCATGTGACACTGAAGACACTGCTGTAATGATGCTGAACATTCAGCTTTGCATCATAGGAATGAAGTACACTTTTAAATGTATTAAAATAGAAAATAGTTATTTTAAACTGTAATAATATTTTACAATATTACTGTTTTTACTGAATTTTTGATTCAGCCTCGATGAGCATAAGATATTTCTTTTAAAAACATTTTTAAAAATTAACAAACCCAAACTTTGAACAGTAGTGTATGTAAAAGACTTAATTACAATATAACATTAATATCATTAATTTTGTGACATAATCAGGCAATTTTTTCAGGTGGGGGCTTATTCTTCTATGGACTAACTCATTTTGAAGAGTTACAGACATTATGTGTTTCTCATTTTGTTGCTGCCCTGTTTGTGTGTAAACAGTGTTTTGGTGTCGTTGTCATAGCAGAATTATGACAGTACATTCAATAACAGCAGAAATGTTTGAAAGAATCAATATTTGATGGCATGTCTGATGTTAACTGAAGTGTTTGTGATATGCATCACACGTTCCATAGGTCTGACTGAAAGATATACAGATTTAAACAAATTACTTTCATTCACCTATTGAAACAAATGTAATGTACTTCAAGGCAGCCCCGTTCCTGAAAAACACAATGCAACAAACACTGCACACACACTTTAAACACATACCATGGTTTCTGCAAGCCTTCCTGGCTTTCTTTCAGCCAGGAAGGAAACAGTGCGTTTTGACCTGGTTGGTGTTAAATCAGCCTGTGAGCAGGAAGATGAGGGATACATTTGCTCCGTGAGGCAAATCTCATCACCTCACAAGATGAGTCTGCATCTTTTAAAGTATCTGGTAACTAAATATGGCACTATATGAAGTCTTGCGGCTACAGGGAATACACAAAAAATGTGTTAAATAAAATCTACCAAACTTTGTATCTTTACTAAGTAAGTTTTATACACACTATTTCCTTTAGCAAACAAAGACTGTGAAAATCATTGATTAGTCAACATGAATTGAAACAAATAACCCTATTTACTCCCTTAATAGTCATTCATGGTCTTATTGTGTATCATTCATCAGTGCGTGTTATTCTAAATTGTTTAAAAAAATATTTGACCTTCAGGCCTTCTGAAGCGAATCGATGGGTTTGTGTGAGAAAAATATAAATATTTAAAAATTTAAAAACGAAAATAACTAGCTTGCGGCAGACGGCCTTCGCAAGTCGACTTACGGCAAAAGAGTAACCCTTGGTGCGATGTATGATGCAGGATGTAGGAGTATCGCAAGCTTTGACGCCTCTCGCGGTTCAAACAAATAGGGCTGGGCAACAAACTCAAGCCCCTCTTCTCTTATATCGAAATCTGGCATTTCTCTTTAAAAATTCACATTTTAGACTTCTATTTCATGACCGGTGTTTTGTTTTGCTCTATCCTCTGCTCTTCCGCATTCGTCAATACGTCATGCGTCAGGTCAAGGGTTACTCTTTTGCCGTAAATCGATGCGTACGGCCGTCTGTCGGAAGTTAGTTATTTTAGTTTATAAAGTTTTAAATATGGATATTTCTCTCACACAAATGCATCATTTTGCATCAGAAGGCCTTTATTAACCCCCCGGAGCCATGTGGATTACTTTTATGATGGATGGATGCACTTTTATGGACTTTAAAACAGATCAGCCATTATAAAGCTTGGAAGAGCCCGGACATTTTGTAATATAACTCCGATTGTATTTGTCTGAAAGAAGAATGTCATATACACATAGGATGACTTGAGGGTGAGTAAATCATGGGCTAATTTTCATTTTTGGGTGAACTAACCCTTTAATGCCCACTTTTCACAATTCAGTTAATCGATAGATAAAATCAAGTACTACTCTACATTTTTTCTCATTCGTAATCATGTTTCTCTCTAAAAAAGTGTCCGATTACAGAAGTAAAATGGGTCGCAAACATTTCGTGTTGACTAAATTTATGGTTTACATGGAGTAAATTATTGGAAAAGTCCTACATACATCATCAGGGATAAGTCTGTCATTTTCACCTGAAGATCTGTGACATTTTGATTAAAAAATACATGGTCAAAATTATTATTATTATTATTTTAATGAAACACTTACATGAATGAATCATTCACAGTAAGATCTATTACATGCATTTAGAAAAAAAGATTCTCATTTCATGATGACTTTGACATGCACTAAAAATAAACAAGCACACACTGAGACTAAAATTTTCCAGTCTTTATTTTCTCAGTTGTATGGTCAGGATATGTTTGCTAATTATCCTGGTTCCATCTTGTGCTGAGCTGAAATGTGACTTGTGTCTCTAAGACCATGAGGTTGCCAGGTCCTCACTGCCATCAAACAGCCTGCCAGCTAATGATGGCAGCAATTTTACACCCTATAAAAAGGAGCTACAATTGCACAAGTGTTCATTTAAGGTTATTCACATAACTGGCAGCAAGACTTCTGTCATTTTGGTTCATTGTCATTAATTGAGTTGTGAAAGATTGTGTTACATATCCTTTTATTCATTACTGTAAATAGAATCTTAAAACATGCTATTATTTTAACAGGAGTAACACTTTAACAATCTGCAGTATCCACGACATTTAATTTGTGAATAAATAGCAAAGACGTTCATCTTCTCTTACACTGCATGTATTGCATAAGAAAGATGTAATATGTGAGAATATGCGGATAAGCTACACAGTTCTGTTGCAATAGGGTGACACTTCCATTGAAAAGTTCACAACTGTGGTTTCTTATAAAAATAATTCAGAATCCATCCCTGCAAGACTCTTTCCAGTACACAAGTGAAAATCTGACTCTTATAATGAAGGTTTTTACTTGATTATCCTGGATCCAAACAAAGTGACAAGCTAATCAGAGGAATCTTGGATTTTTATAAACAAAAACAGCCCAAAGAGAAGTCATCTGTGTTTGGAATGTCCGTGTTGAACCTGAGCATCTCAAAACAGATGTGTAAATCTAACCTGTTTTGAAAGAAAGAAAGAAAGAAAAAACTTTTCTGTCTTTGGTTACTCAGAATGCTCTAGTTATCTCATTCCTCTGATATCCTCATCTTGTTTTAACGATTCACATAGTACATCAGTCAATTTACGGCAACTTGGTTTTCAAGTAATTTAACTCCAATCAATCATAAACCGACTGTTTATTTATTCCAAACCTATTCTAAACTAGGCATCTCCTTCATTTTAAATGGAGTCAGACATCTTGAAGAAAGGTGATTTCTTACTCTATTCAGGGGAAATGCTTCGATACTGTTAGGAGCAGCTTGATTGCCAGAGCCTTCCAAATCATCCGCAGAAGCAATAACGAGACGCCATTCTTTTAAACGGTCATCTTTCCCAGAGAGGTGGAACATTTGTCATTTACAAAAGCTTTCAGTGAAGCGTCTGTCAGCGCCGGCTCCAATTATGTAGACTGGACATCTCTAACAAGGTGCGGAGGAAAGGATTTCTGGACAAACAATGTCCGTCCATAATGAGAGGCCCTTATTTGAGTGTCTTCTCACTCTTAGAGATTGATTCCACCGCAAACTATAAGGCCTTCGCTGATGTTTTGCCTTCGCTCAAGAACATCACTTAAAGTAAAAACCAGGAATTAATAAAAAAAAGGTTGTTTGCGCTGGTGTTGCTTACTGTTGAGGGTCTGCTTGGCAAACTTTGCTTCCTCACTCAAAACTTTTGACTGTGTGATTATAAATCATGGCAGGAACCGTGTCAATACGGAGGCGGGGGGGGCGGGAGTGGGGTGGGGGGGACAGGGATCATGAGGAAGATGGTACAGAAAGTGTTCACTGGAGGCTCATTTCGCCCTATTCACGCGCATAGCCAAACAAGGCATGGATTGTCAATGCAGAGGGAGTCGTGATCAATGCTCCGGGGCCTGCTGGATCCACATTGATTTCTGCACTCTCAGATTTTCGAGCAGGCTCTTCATCAACACGAGCACTTTGTCCTTCCTAAATAATCGGATCGAATGGCGGGGACGGTGTCCCAACAGACTGGAGTGCCTGTGATGTCACTTGAGGTTGAGACCAGACCAGAGTGGAGAACATGAGGAGGCAGACACAGAACTTGCATTATTAAAGGTAAAGACGGTTCAGCAGCAGCCTGGAGCATAAAATCAAATGACTTTGCACTTCCAATGCTATAACTTTACGAGTCTATACGTTATCAAACAAAGCCACATCTATTTTTTTTAACCTATGTCTTCTATTCTGTTAAATTGGCCTCCTGTGTCTTTAATTTTTGATTTACTTTATGATAAATGTTCTGAAACATTTTACAGAGAGGCAGGTAATCCTGAAAATTGACCTTCATTTGAATTTTTCATAAAAAGAGAGGGAAAATAGGAATAAATCCCTGTCTACTTTTGTTCCAAAAAAATACATTAATCTGAGCGCTTCAGTCCCCCACCTCCGAGTGAGACTACGCTCTATCAAACTTCCCCTGTCGCACTCGCAGAAACCAAAATTTAATTCCTCTTCCTGAATGTGTTTCTGTCAATATAAGAGATATAAATAGCTGTGGGAGACAGTGACCATTCATAAATCTAGCTGAATATTTAAAGAGGGTCTTTGGGCAAGAGAGAGAGAGAACGAGAAGGAGAAAGAAAGAAGGGTCGCTCAACTTGCTCCTCAATTTGATCAATCGTCTTAGTCTTACCTCTGCACTCTGAAAATTACAAATTGGAATCATGGAATCAGAGGCAGTTTATCATCTCATTGGAGCAGGCCCGTGAGCTCATGCTCTACAGGAGAGTGAGCATAAAACAGTGATGATGTGTTTGTGGCCAATGGAAATTTACAACATTCCTTCTGAAGTCTTGGAATCTTGAAATGTTACTTATTTGTTTGCAAGCTGAACCTGTTTTACAACAAATAAGTTGTTATCATAACTAGTAGTATGAGAAAGTATTATACCGTGTTAACTATGAATGGGGTATGATGGTTGACTAGATTTTAGATAAAAATTTTAATGTTAGATTTTTGAGATATGCTAAATGCATAATTACACATATGCATAATTATACAGGTCTACTAAAGAGCAATCCACAGACTTTGGTCGCATTATGCTGTATGTCTATTTGTTATGGAACAATAATTTGTAGTGGTAAAACCAGGTAATCAGAACGCACAATGCCTTGTGAAAGATATCATAAAATCGTATTATCAAAATGTGATGTAATGGATTGTATTCATCTATGCACATACACTTTTCTCTCTCTCTCTCTCTCTCTCTCTAGGGAAGAAACAGGCCAGCAAAAGAGGAGACACTGGGAGAGCGTCTGTACCTCATTAAAGTACTATTTTAATAAGCTGACTCCAGGCTTGACAGAAATTTAGATACCAGGCCCTCCATGCTTTAATTGTTTTAATTAGTTGATGTAATTGGCCTACCTTATTGTATCACTAGAGTGATGGTAATATGTCAGTTACAGTCACAGAAATTATTCTCTCCATGTCCTCATCCCAGCATCAGTGTACTTTGTAAATTAGATTCATGCTTGTGGAACATGTTAAGTCATAAAAACATTAACATGTATACATTGCCAGAAAATTAATAGGAATGTATTGACAAAATAGAATGATTTTAAATAGTCTTTCACCCACAAAAACTTACCTTCCTCAGTGAAACACAAAATGACAGCTGGTCTTTCTTTTCCATGCAATTACAATGAATAGGACTTTCAATCTTCAAAAAAGAATGCAAAAACATCATAAAAGTATAGTCCATATGACTCATGTGCTATTTTCCAAGTGTTCTGAATTGTGCTTGTGAAAGAAACAGGCTGAAATTTTTATATGATCGTTATTCACTGATAATCTTAACGGCTGCGACTGGATTATTGAGTCAGTGAGTCAAACTCAAGAATCAGATCAGTTTTTCAGACAAATTGAGTCAATGTTTTGTCAAAATTAATTTTTCAGACCAGTTTTGTCAAATGGATCATCCAACTCTTTGAAAGGATCCAACTCAAAAGAATTATTTATTCAAAACATCCGACTTCTATTATGAGCTATCATGAACGTGCCATGGTGGATGTGAAGATTTTTAGTGAATAACAACAAGATTTTCAGTTCAAGCTATCATATAACTTCAGAATACTTAATGTAGCTTTGTGGGCCAAATTTATGATAATTTTATGGTGTATCTACATCCTCTTTGAAGCTTAAAAGCTTTAGTCATGCTAATAGCATGCCAGAAATAGAAAAAGAAAGAAATCAATCTTCTGAATTTCTCGTTTTATGTTCCAGATTTTGAATGACAGGAGGGTGAGTAAATGATGACAGAATTTTCTTGTTTGTGTGAAATATCCCTTTCAATAATGACATTATCTGTTCAAAACCTATTTATAGCATAATCACTGAGACACAAGCAACCGGTCTGCATCAGTAAAAGCTTAAAATAAACAAGAAATTAACACATGGCTTTTTTTTTTTTTTTTGGCATCATTTGAATTGCAGATTTGAGTAACAGATACATCTGCAGAGAGAGGTTTACAAGATCTTCAGCACGTCTCCCCCGCTTTTATTTCAGCAATTAATACCCCACACATGATCTTTCTGACATTTGTCTATCAACCACACTCTGAGTCACAACCACTAATTAGTGTCAGAGAAGAGAGAGAGAGAGGGAGCAGACAGACAGTCTAGCCTTACCCTCCAGTGCTGTTTAATGATCAAACCCAGAGGGCTTGTCATGAGTGACAGGGACAGAATATGGGCAAACATCACATTAGAGTCAGTACTCACACATTAGCCCCGCAGTCTCTAATCCAATAGGAACTCAAGGCATGTGATTCTCTCACGTCAGTGCCAGAAATTCAGACCTGCAGAGAGTACGAGACCCATTTTAACGTATACGGCATTGATTTTATTCTGTGTTATCCATGATTCTCAGGCTCTTCGCTGATCATTTAATTATGACCCATTGTGTAACATGAAGTCACCTTGCACATAAATGTCTGCTTTGGTCCAATCGTCTTCCTTTTTTTATGTATCTGCTGGATTCCTCCTCTTTCCCTGGGGTGAGGACAAATTGTTTTGTAGCATTCTAATCTGGCTGTGACCTCCTCTCTGCTCCTCTGATGGCCTGGGTATTAGAAGATGATAGTCACTTCCCAAACAGGCTATAGTACGCAGCATGCAGTCGAGAGATAGCGGGGGATAAAATATGTATTGGTTTTTTATTTCATGCTGGAAGACAAAAAGCAAGAGAAGAAAGAGGGAAATCAACGTTCTGAAGCTGCTTATTTCTCCTCAAATATTCGACTCCACCCCTAAACCTGGCCAATATTGTGATATTTTAGTGTTTGGGAAAAATTAATTGTGATTAATCGCATCCAAAATAGAAGTTTGTGTTTACATAATATATGTGTGTGTACTGTGTATAATTATTATGTATATATAAATACACACACATGCATGTATATATTTAAGAAATATTTGCATGTATATACTGTATATAAAATTTATCTTATATATAAATATAATTTTTTTATAAAAATATAACATATTTTTCTTAAATATATACATGCATGTGTATTTATATATACATAATAATTATACACAGTACACACACATATATTATGTAAACACAAACTTTTATTTTGGATGCGATTAATCATTAATCACAATTTTTCCCCAGCACTATGAAAAATATTTGTGAATTTTGCATAGATTCCTCAGTTATCGTTTCCATCTGCGTTGCACGTTCTGTACTCCATATAATCGCCTCACCTTCTTATTTCGTTCTTCCTTTGCCTCTTTTTCTTTTTCTCCTTCCTTTTTTCTTCTTCCCCACTCTTCTTCTGACAAGCCATGGGTTTTCAGCAAAGAAAGCGAGCATTAATTAAGACAGTGCCAGCTGTAATTTTCTTGGGAAGTAAATTTCTGCACAACTAAAGGTTACGGGGACCTTTTCACTGTCAGAATTTACTACAGCCTGTGAATGTTAATGCAGCTAATGAAGACATGCTCTCAGTTTCTGAACTTAAAAGTACCACTGCAGAGAGAGAGAGGGAGATAAGAGAGCAGAATAGGAAAGGAAAAGAAAGGACAAAAATGAAAATCCATTTTGACTAATGCAGTCAGATCAGCCATATTAATTTGATGCGACCGCTTGATTTAATTGCAACATTTGGAGGCTTTGTATGATTCCTAAGCAGGATCAGCATTATCAGTGAACATATGTTATGATAAACACACAGAATGCAGGCCATTAGTTGGACCTTGTGCAAAGTAATCACTATATGTTGCTTCAGTGGAAATCCGTAACTTTTCAGCCATCCTTTGCAATGAATGTACTGTAAGAAACTAGCAGCTTTCTTTGTTAAAACAATAAAACCGTTGTCACTTGGCTTGCTTGACCAAAAACAGTGCCAATGAAAAAACGAGGCCCGAGATGACTGATAGGACTGTTGAGCAGAGTAAATAAACATCTAGTGGAGATGCTAGCAGATGTCTCTCTCGTGGGTTTACAGCTGCAAGAGGAAAATGTATAAAGATAAACATGGTTCCACCCTTTGAGAAAATACGGGAGGCTAATAAGGAGAAGACGAGGATGAGGTTCCAACAATAGATGAAGCGTGATATTGGAAGTAAAGGTGTTGGTGGTCTGAATAATTTAAGAACAAAAAGACTGACACAAACTATCATTCGTTTTGGGCTGCTTACATATAAAACAGCCTGTCCACCTACAAACAAAACACATAAGTACGCCACCCTGGTCAGAGATAATTTGATGTTGCAGATACAAAGTAGGTCTGTTTCAGCTCGGCCTTGAATTTTCACTTGCTCAACACTCAGCCTGCAGATGGGACAAAGAGATGGTGATCAGAAAACAAACAATACACACACACACACCACTACCCCCCATCCCCGCAGCGGCGAAGGCTTTCACGAGATGGCTCTGAAAGCTGCAATCAATGACAAGGTCATAAAAAGCGGGACGGCACGGCGAAGAATTCCTGAAGAAAGTAATATTTAACCTGAGGCTAGAGAATAATTTGACTTTCTCTTGATCAGTTTAAAAAATCTCCTCTGTCAGTGGCGGCAGCTTTATACAAATTAATGGCCTTTAGTGAAAATCTCCCGCGCTTGGGTTATTAATTGTTAAAGTGCATACATTAAACAAAATGAGTAAAAAGTAATTTTAATAAATTATCCTCTCCCAAAACCTGCCCGGAAAGGAGCGCAGAACACAGCACGATATCTAAGCGGTGCGTGATCCTTCAAAATAATGTGGCATAAATAAGAAAGTGAAACGAATGCAGTGTCCAGTAGTATCTCATTAAGCTCGGAGCCTTCAGCACAATTAGCTCAAACACCCGTACACACTTCCTCAAAGAAACCTCAAAGTCCTGGATTAATCTCTCCATTGCCTCTGAAGCCACCTCGTGCTGCTTGGATGGCGAGCAGATGCGCGGGCCCTGTTGCGTGTTTGTCAGTGCTGAAGGAGAGGTTAACTTCAGTTCACTCGACAGGGTAAGCAGCCATTTAATTACAGGACTTTCTGGTCAGCTGAACACGCTGCTGTCTAGTGGACAGGCTAATGTCTGCTTGTTTTCTTGCCTCTGCTGTAACATGCAACAAACACACACACTCACACATCGGCCGATGAGAAGGCATCTCGGTGTGTTTGTGTTGGTTTGCTCAGAAACTTTGAGCCTGCTTGCTTGGAAACTGATTTCCAAAATGTTAAGATAATTGGTTTGTACATGCAGATAAAAAACAATGTCCATGGCCAAAGCATTACAACATTTGAGAGAATGTGCATAGAACAAATGCCAAATGTAGAGGACAATCGATGAGGACAAATGTTCAGGTCTAAAATATTTTACACAAAGAGATTCTGTTTCCAAATGAATAAATCATTCATTTAGCAGATGCTTTTATCCGAAGTGACTTACAAATGAGAATTAAAGAGGCAGCATTTACATCAGCATACCATAAGTAATAGAGTGATGCAACATTTATTTATTTATTTGAATGACATTGAGTTGGTTGCCTGTTTTGTGTATTGCCAACCCGATCTCACGGCAATTCGTACATATTTTACAAGGTGGCTAATTCATATGAATTTGTACGACCTCACTTGTACGAATTCGTATGATTTTTGCTAAATCGTATGTATTTGAGGAGTTGCCCAATTCGCATTAATTCGTACGAATGACCTCCCCCTAACCCCGCCCCTAAACCTACCCGTCACTGGGGTTTAAACAAATCATAAAAATTCGTACGAGTGAGGTCGTACACTGTAAAAAAAAAAAAAAAATCGTAAAAAAAAAAAAATGGTAAATGACTGGCAGCTATGGCTGCCAAACAAAAACCGTAAAATATCTTAATTCAAATAAAGTGCAAAAACAATAATTTTATAGAAATTTTCATTAAAAGTTTTAGTGAAAAACACTGTTATTTTACAAATTTTTCCTTGTTTAAATTAAGATATTTTACATTAATTTTACGGTTTTTGTTTGGCAGCCGCTGCTGCCAGTCATTTGACCGTTTTTTTAACAGTGTAAAACTGTTATTTTACAGATTTTTCCTAGATTATTATGATCAAACACCTTCAATAAAGTGACAGTACTAAAAATTCTGCAGAAAAAGTTATTTTACAGATTACAATAAAAAAAAAAAATGCTCAAAACTGTAAATTTACAGTTTTATTTTGGAAGACAAAATACGTCTGTACAACAATACAATACATAATACATTTAAAATACAGATGAAACAGTTTCATAAATTTTAAAGTTGAATAAAATATTCTCAATTTCAAACTGAAAAAATACAAAAATGATACATCTACAAGATTGTCACTGTTTCACTACTGATTCTAAAACTTTTATTATTCAGATGTAAATTTATGTAAACAAATTCTTCACAAACAGTTCTTCAGAGCCCCCAGGAGGAATTGAAAAACTAAAAATTACATTTTATCTTTTAAGTTAGGGTTACTAATATCATGATGAGGTCATGATTTCACCTTTGAAACAGATAGCGAAAATAACAAATTGTGCAGTTTACTCTTAGCTTTGTATTTTAGCTTGTATTTTCCAAGTCAGTTTTATATTGTTTTCCTCAATATTCAACTGACCCCGTGGGCTCCATATAGCTCTGATAATATATGTGGACAAACATTTACCTTTTAACTCAGAATCCTAGCTATATAGTGTAATACGTAAAATCAAAACATACAACAAAAGGTCCATGATTCTGCACCAGAAGGGACAGACACAGCAGATAAAGAGCAATCCTCCTCCAAATCTCCACTAATCAGTTGGATCCTTAAAAGAAAAAGACATTGTTTCACTGAAAAGTCCTTAAAAAGGGAGGATTTTGTTTTTGTACCTTTCCTTTAAACAACATTTGACATTATGAGACATTCTGGCTATATGAACACAGAGTCCTCTCAGCTTTGAGATGGGAGTTATAAGGAATATGAGGATTCACAACAATGGACACCTTTTTCTAGATGTATCATAGCAAGGTAACACAGTTGCACCAATTTTTGTACACAGAAAAATGCCACCTAGTACACCAAAATAAAACCAACCAACTAATATTTGTATTAATTGCAGCAGTTTACACTGTTTTTCTATCACAAATGGTACTTGATGAGATCATTAGATTACTCAAGATATCATACCAACATTACTTCAAAATATTTTGTTTCACAGAAGAAAGTCATACAAGTTTGATAAGACATGAGGGTGAGAAAACGATGAGGGAGTTTTCATTTTGAGTGAGCTGTGCTTTTAAACTCAAGAAGGAACGTTTGAACCAGAGTTGTGCCTTGGTGCTGAGTTACCCGTGTTCACATTTCCTCACACATAAGGGTACAGTAACAGTATTAATGTTGGACTTCCTCTGAAGATCATGTGGCAGAAGATTTTCATTCCCAAAACTTCTGGATCATGAGGGGGGAAGAAACATACACACACAAATGAATATTAATTTGTTTGATAAAACATTAATATTAATTATCGACTTACTGACAGAGACATGGGCTTGCAAAAATGTACTCACCAGCTCCATACAAAAACTTAACAGTAGATCCAAAATCCTGGTTTGCCTATAATTCTTCAGAGTCCAAGAATGGTGGTTTCATGTCCTCTCTGTCCAACGAGTGTACATGACAGTGTTCTCAGATTACTCATTCCAAAGTTCCTTTACTTTTTATGACAAGCTTGATCTTAAAACTAGCTGACAGTAGGGATGGGCATTATGACCATATTATTCTACATACATGAGAAATTTTATTTCACAATAACGATATCACAATATAGTTATTTTATTTTTTATAGATATTTAATTAAGAAATACTACAGAATAATAATACTTAGTCTTCACTGTATGAAATTCTATGAATTAATAGAATTCGTCTTTATTGATTTTTAAAGACGCAGAAGGTCTTCTCTTAGTCTTTTGCTGTTTGATTAAAATTATGACAGACAGCAGTTTATTAAGCTACTGCCCCTTTAAGAACGAATGCACAGAATGACACGCATCCGGGTTTCCCCACGTTAACTTTAACTGTTTAACTTTACTTCAGCCATAACTGACTGTTTAAATCAAGTGAATACCTCACATGACAGGGATTTTGAGATAATTGTGTGTATTTTACAGAAGGATAATTGATTTCGGGATCGCATGCTGTCTGAGAGAGGCGGCTTATTTTAACACATGAATGTCCCGCTCTTTATTCTTCATTCATGCATGTTTCTTTATCAAAATGTCAATAACTTTAAGTAGTACAGTGCTACGCGGATATATTTACATTACGCGATATAAAAAAGTAACTGCAAAATCTCTAAAGATAGTCACTATCATCGTCATAGCGCCCAGCCCTAGCTTAACAGTATTAAAACATA
Source organism: Coreius guichenoti (assembly GCA_039654105.1). Classification (NCBI taxonomy): domain Eukaryota; kingdom Metazoa; phylum Chordata; class Actinopteri; order Cypriniformes; family Gobionidae; genus Coreius; species Coreius guichenoti. The sequence continues at coordinate 24,216,261 of CM077168.1, forward strand.
AAACACAGAAACAGAATATGTAAATGAATTGCGATTAGCATATCACTTAAATGCACTATATCTTGATGTGACAGTAGAAAAATTATAAAGGTATTTACCTTCTGCCGTCTGTTGTCTGCCATTGGTAACTTAAATGTCTGTTCATATTCATGTTTTTTCATTCTCAGTCGACATCCCACAACCAAAATTCGTTCAAAATAAGAATTTAACAGATGTAAAATGATCCATGTAATGCCATTACTGGTGCACCGACCGAAGCAGTCCTGCAGATTAGAAGCCGCGAGCACTCCAACGGGTGTATTCAAACTTGATCGGTAGAAGGCGCGCACAGTTGTCATTGGCCAGATTCCTGGATGACGTTCAGATTGACCAATCACGCTCAAATGAACACGGAAAGACACTTGTTTTAAACTACAGTTAGCAAATGTGTATATTTATTTTTATTTGCTGTTATGTTTAATTAATTGGTCAAATGGTGTTTTCACATATGCTTATAACCAGGGTTAGGTGCTCCTACATCTGTGCTATTCACTATTCACCTATCATTCTCTCTGAATTTAGGGTTAAATTAGGGTTAGGTTCAGGGTTAGAGATACTGTGTGTACATTTGGCTATACTTGTGACTTACAGTTACATTCACATGAGCAATAATGACCCTTTTGCATTTTAACAAATCCCTTGCCTTTCCTTTAAAACCACTCTTGTGCCTAAATGTAGCTGTGCACAACTGTGGCATTTTCTGTATTCTGACCCTTCAGTGTTACACAACCTGTTGGTTTCGGGTTATTCCTCTGTCCACAGTAACACTTATTGCAAACGCTGCCATAATTGCATACAAGTTACAACATTTTTCTGCAGATTTTTATATAACAACAGATACTTCAAGCTGTTGACTGCTGTGGTTAGCCGTTATAGCATTCGTGGTATGGGACAATGTAAACTGCTGAAATGCTGTCCGACTAATTAAACAATAATTGAGCACTCTGATAACAAATGTATTGTCATTCATTTCAACACTGAAGTGCTTACAGCAGCATGATGGCCCAGTGGTTAATACTGTCACCTCACAGCAAGGTGTTTCCATAACACATGCACATTTGACAAATTGAGAATTCTAAATTTTCCACATTTTAATGTGTGTTTTCCACACATTGCATTCTGGGATGCAATCCAGTCCTTTCAGATCCTTTTCTCCATGTTCTGCTTTTCTAGTTTCAAATGTCTCAGTATAGGGTTCTCTCACACACTCCAAATAACAAATGCACATTCTGATCAGATAAAATATACAGCAACCAATACTTTAAGATGGCTGTATGCCATTAGTGTGTTTGTGAAAGTTTATGGGTGTTTTTTGGGGAGTATGAGCTTGTGAAGAATATGTGTGCTTTTTTCATCTCTATTCACAATTTACTTTGTAAAGCAATTTGGATCAACTGGTGTGTGGGCAGAAGCCTGGAAGTTTCAACCTGGAGAGCAGTGCAGCTTTGTACTCTTTAAAAACAGACTATTGTTTGATATTTAGTTTGCTATATATAGTTTGTTATATTTGTATCCAGAGTTACAGAGTTTGAATGTAAAAATACACCTGCACTGTAAAAAAAAATAAATTAAAAAACGGTCAAATGACTGCCAGCAGCGGCTGCCAAACAAAAACCATAAAATTAAAGTAAAATATCTTAATTTAAATAAGGAAAAATCTGTAAAATAACAGTGTTTTCTCTAAAACTTTTAATGTAAATTTCTGTAAAATTATTGTTTTTATACTTTATTTGAATTAAGATATTTTACTTTAATTTTACGGTTTTTGTTTGGCAGTCATTTGACTGTTTTTTTACGATTTTTTATAGTGTAAATATAAAACTAATACGATTTACTTTAAAATGACAAAGAATAATGTTAAATTGTTAGTATGGACATAAACCTTTAATATAATGAGCTACATATTTAATTACAGATTATTTCTGTAATTTTACATACATTTTTATGTAATTTAAGAAAACTGAAAAAATACTGTATAAATAATACAGTAATTTTCCTGTATAAAAAAATGAGAATTACTGTAACTTGTCATTAATGATTTAATCCTTAAAATAACAGTCAAGTTGTTAATTTACAGATATTGTTTGTAATTTGACATAGTTTTAAACAATTTAAAATTATAAAAAAAAAATACTGTAAAAAATCTAGTTATTTTCCGTAAAATTAGGATTTTTTTTTACAGTGTACAAATTCGTACTAATTAGCCACCTTGTAAAATACGTACGAATTGGTCGTGAGATAGCGTTAGTATTGCTGGGGTTTGTACTTTTTTAAGGTCTTGAGGACAGGAGAGAAAGAAAGGCTGCAACTTGTTGCTTGTCCAAGTAGTTCAAGTCACCAAGGACCTCAAGTGAAGTATCATCTTCGGGAAAAGAGAGCAACAGTCTTCAGTCCTTCAGTGAAGTGGCCTAGACCTGGTGAACATTATATAACTACATTGTAAATCAGCAGGATATGTTACGCTGTGTGGTTTTCAAGTAATGTGTTATTGAAAATGGCTTTTATTGACAAGTTTCATGTTTTCATTCACCCAAAAATATCAAATTCATATATTTTTTTCTTACTTATTGTTTATTTTCATTCCATTAAACACTGATTTTCCCTTTGTTCTACTTTATCTGTCTCTGCCCTATCACTGAGATAGATATAGCCAGAGAGAGAGGACAGAATAATATCTGCTTGAGGTGTCCAGGGAGAAGAGCATGGATGATATTTCCCAAATTTCGCCCTAGGAAAGAAAAAAAATGAATGAATGATATTTAGTGTGCTGGTGACCTAATAGCAGAACAGGCAGGAAGCATGTAAAATCACTCACAAAAATAATGAACAATTGTGATTCAATGGCTTTTTCTTTCTGTTTCTTGCCCTCTTTTTCTCTTTCTAAAGATGACACTGATAATTATCAAAGACATGATGTGTTTATCTGAGGACCAGGGGTCTCATTTATAAAACTTAAAAGTGTACGTACGCACAAAAGCTACATTTTGCGTACGCACAAAAGTTTTCAGATTTATAAAACCATGCCAGAACCTGTGTAAAAATCCCTTTATAAATCCCAGCCAGTAGAAGATTGTGCGTACGTGCATCTCCACCCTGTCTCCTCCCCGAAATCACCATATATGGAGCTTACAACACCTAGTTTTACTATGCATAACCTCATCTGCATATCATTTCCATGCATAGTCCCATCCACATGACACCATGTTTAACACTATCAAAGGTACAAGACATTGAAAAATATTAGATAGGACTATAAATGCCATTTGTGCCTTACACAGTACATTGCGGAAAATCATCCAATATTCTTTTTATGTTTTAGAATAAATATAGGCTATCAAAATGTCCATAAAAACAAAATTGTATAAAATACTTCTCAGATAAAGTTTTTAGAGTAGAGTTGATTCATTCATTTCCACAGGCCAAATGTTAGGCTATTTTAATTCAAATCAAATCAAATCAAATTCATGCAGTTTTGCTGGTAATGTGAACATATCTTTTAGGATGTATAGGCTATTTTTAATGGAAACAGGCCTATTTATTGCAGTGTTGCCTAAATACAATTGTCTGACTCGGCGCGTCACTGACAAAGTACTGTATTTTAAAAAGGAAACGTGCAAATCTTACCGTTTATCTTACCGTTCATATAATTTTTGTTTAACTTCTGAGTAATGACTTTATGTCATTTCAGTGCATACCGCCATTAATGAAACTGGAACATTAATGTAAATGTGTAGGCTATATCAAAATGAAAACAGAGTTGTTCTTACTTCATTTCTTTCTAAAAGAGTTTGTACACATGGGTCAGAGTTTGCGTGCAAGTGCGCACATTTTCCCGTCAAGTTTGTTTTTGTAAATCACAACTTATGTGTCGGAAGTGGCGTATGCCTCTTTCAATGACAGGGCCTGTTTTGTGCGTACGCAACGGTTATAAATGAGACCCCAGGTGTTCATGATGTCCCTTACAGCTGAATGTTAATGGTGTATGAGTGCTACACTGAGGGACCCATGGAACAGTCCAGTCCGTTTGGACTTCACAATTAAAAAGTCACATTCTTAAAAAAAAAGAAAAGAAAAAAAAACCTTTTTTGTATGTTTATCTAACTTTTGCATTCCTTTCAGAGTATGCTGAATGTTTCACAGTACATTTTCTAAACTTTTTTTTTTTTTTTTTTTTTACAAATGGTTGCATTACACAACAGTTGTTGAAAAGCAACATTGATAGTATTTCTGTCATGACAACTCTTTAGCATGTGTTTAGCATGGTAATGGATATGACAATGTTGATATGCTTGGTCTTGGCGGAATAGATCTGCTACAATGATGCTGCTGCAACTACAGGACATGCTACTGCCTATACATACATGACACGCTGCTGTGAGCAAGTAAGACATGTACAATATACATGCTGCTGTACAATATAGCGTACATGATTTACGCGTGGCAGATCTATATAGGTGGAGCTGGGGAAGATGGAGAGTTTTCTGGAAGTGCGCTGTAACTGCTACAGAAAATGCTGACCAAGTATTTGAAGGTTGAGCAGCGAGCTCATTGGCTACTGATACAGCGGGAACCAATCAGTTGTGCTCTATAGAGAATGATGTGATTACAAGCAGATTGAGTTACAGACCTATCAGCCTGCGCCATCTAGATTTTCATGACAGAACCCTGTATTTTTACACTTAGCAGCTTTCAAGAGGTTATTGGCTGCTAGCATTAGTTTGCTATCTGGCTGGAGTAAATTACTTGATTCCATTTAGAGTTTGAATCCTTTTATAAATATTTGTTTGAAGAATGTGGTTCTAGCTGTCAATTATGGCATTATGAATGTGAATAATAAATGTGTGAATTTTGGATTTGTTCTTCCATGCCAAGCAATTTACCTAAGTAATATTCTTGCCAAGTTTATGCTAGAAATATTCAAATATGATTAGTGTTCTCATTTTGCTGTAGGTATGGGTAGATGAAGCATAATCAACCTAATAGTTAAAGGATTAGTTCACTTTAAAATTAAAATTACCTCATGATTTACTCACCCTCAAGCCATCCTAGGTGTATATGACTTTCTTCTTTCTGATGAACACAATCAGAGTTATATTAATAAATATCCTGATGCTTCCAAGCTTTATAATGGCAGTGAACGGGGTTTACGAGTTTGAAGCTCAAAAAAGTGCATCCATTCATCATAAACGTACTCCACACGGCTCCAGGGGTTAATAATAATAATAATCAATGGGTTTTTGTAAGAAAAATATCCATATTTAAAACTTTATAAAGTAAAATATCTAGCTTCCAGCAGACCGCCTTCCGTATTCAACTTACAAAAAAAGCGTAACTGACATATTACGTTGGACGTAGTGTAAACATTTTGAACTTCGAGAGGCGTTACACTTTCTTTGTAAGTTGAATACGGAAGGCGGTCTGGCAGAAGCTATTTTACATTATAAAGTTTTAAATATGGATATTTTTCTTACAAAAACCCATCGATTAACTTCAGAAGGCCTTTATTAACCCCCGGAGCCGTGTGGAGTACGTTTATGATAGATGGATGCACTTTTTTTGGGCTTCAAACTCGTAAGCCCCGTTCACTGCCATTATAAAGCTTGGAAACATCAGTATATTTATTAATATAACTCTGATTGTGTTCATCAGAAAGAAGAAAGTCATATACACCTAGGATGGCTTGAGGGTGAGTAAATCATGGGGTCATTTTCATTTTAAAGTGAACTAATCCTTTAATAATTTTTATTGCTAACATAAAAGTTTGCTAAACTGTAAGTGACTGCATTCAAGAGCTTGAGGAGCCGGTTGATGGCTCTACAAACATTCTGACCTTTTGTTAGCATCAAAGCAAGCATTCATACCGTACAGATTAACACGCTAAACTCTCACAGTTAACTCAATGTCACGTTTAATCTCTGTTTAGTTTGATTTTCATGAACTTTTACTTTGTTTCTTTTCAGTTTCCTGTTTCCTTTGTTCTAGTTTCCCGCCACTTATCAGTTACCATGGATTTTCATTAAATCATCACAGTTGTTAATTATTGAGTTCATTATCTCGTGTATGTAATGCTGCCTTTCACATGCTATCAGAATTATCGTAAATGCTGTTTTCCCAGGTACAAATTTAGACATAAACCTTGTTGTTATTTTGAACCACTTAACCTGCCTTCCTCATCATCATTGGATTTGATTCGTGACACTCAAGTTAATTTTATAATTTGCATGAGTGTGTATGTTAGTCTGATGTGCCTGCAGTAACACACTGGCACTGCCACCATTCCACTTAATGGGTTCAGTGGGTCATCAGAGTCTCATCATTGTCCTTGATACGAGTAAAAGCATGAGGAAAATATTCATTTGTGTGTGTTGGATAGAATGCATTTGGTGTGTCCTGCTTAAGTAATGAAAATCACAGGGGCGTGAAACACTAATAAAATGTGTGTGTTCACGTGAGTTGTAATGGCAGAGGGAGTAGTTCACTGCACACAACAGTGGGCAATAGCAGGGAATAGATGTAACCATATTAGCTAAAAGAATTACTTCATATTACAATAATGTGACATAGAGCTTGTGCTAACCATTCTGTATTTAACTCCACTGCCAGATCCTTACAGACCAATATGAACTATACTCTATAACGCCATGAGAACAGCTAACAAAAATTACATTTCATTAGACCGCTGCCGAAAGTGGTTCAGGCAATGGCTTACAGGACAAATGGGGATTTGGAAAGGTTATAGTTCAGGCCTGTGTCTGTGGTTTAATATCAAGGCGAAAGTGGGCATTTAACTTTCAAAAAGGTAAAACATTTGCCTACTCTCCAAGGCCCCCCATTAACTAGATGGGGAGGAAAAATGTGGAGGGGTTGGGGAGGGGTGAATCTCTTTAATTCTGTGGCGTTCCAGTACTCCAGGGTTAAATATCTGCCATCGTTTCCATGTATTTGCATCTGATTAGCATAGAAATGCTCATTGGGGGCTAAAGCAAAGCCATACAGACAGGGGGAGCCTGTAATTTCATTAGGTCACATATCTAAGTGTTTAACTTGGAGCCCATGATAATGTATTCATTGTTGTCATACTGCCATGGAAATAGGCCAGCAAGATAACCAGAATCTATTTGCTCACACTGGAAAACCTTCTATTTGAGGTAGAATAGACTTGGGGTCCCTAAAAAAAAGCTAACCTTTAACCCCTTACCAGCTCGGGTTAGATCGCTATCTAGCATAGCATTCAAAAATGTGGCATGTAATGGTGTTAACGGAGATGGTTGGATGTCCTCGCAGTGTGTTCGAGCAGATATTAAACCGCTGTGAGCTAGTACCCACTTGAATGCCCTTGAAAAAAGCTACCATCAGAGCGTGTGCTCCTGGGAGATCGCGGTATATTACCGTGAGGAAAAATAGTGGGGGAAAAAAAAACAACAGCAATAAAATGAAGGCAATAGGTGGCTCTTAGAACCACAAGCCTGATCTGTTTCATAAATCATTCTAATGCAGGACTAAAAAGGGTGCATATTTTAATGAGGGAGAGGGAGACAGCAAATCGGAGTTAGTCATACATATGGGTGGTCGTACCTGCAGCGCATATGGGACAGAGCGACACATTTAAAAGCGCTTGCTTGCTCAGTCACACACACTTACCACAAACGCTTTCACCCACACAGTTTACGCGTATTTTAAGAGTGAATTGTAAAATATTTTGTGTTGATCTACAAAGGAAACTCTGTCAAAAATAACTATACCACATTTGCCCTCCAAAAATATTTATCACCATGCTTTAGTCTCTGACTAAAGAGCAATTCTGCAGTTAAACATCTAAGCAGTGCTGGGTAGATTACAAATTGTAGTCAGATACCGATTCTAAACTACATGACAAAAATTGTAGTTGGTAATGTAATTCATTACATTGCACATTTAAAGTAATAAGCTACTTTTAGATTACTTTGACCTAACACATTTATCACAATGATAGGATAATCTTGATATAAAAATACAAAGAGAAAGAAAATATATTCCATTCTTTGTTATCAAGAACATAAAGTACATTAAATATTACATTACGTTTTCCCAGACTGGGATTTGTGCAGGAACTGCACGGGGTTCATGAGTTTAATGAAAAGCTTTTAAGTAATTAAATTAAAATAAATAATTTAAAAAAAGAATCCCTTTCAAAATTAAAACCCTTACTAAATAAAGATGAAATATTTAATATACCTACATGTCATGTGACCCTTAACTGACATCAGAGAACCATGAACTTAATTTTATTATTTTTTTATTATTGACTTAATTTTTTTATTGACCTAACTTATTAACTTAAGATCTCAGGGGGACTTCAAGTAAATATATAAGGTCCTATATATCAGAGGTTCACCTGACAAAAAAGTTTGGGAATCCCTGCATTGTATGTAAATATGAAAAGATGTGAATTTGTACATTTTATGCCTTCCAAAGACAATAGCACATGGTTAAACGACTCACTGAGTGATAATTCAAATAATAATGTGTTCGTCAGAAGCTGATTAAATATGCAATGTTGCAATGTTGAGACAACTTTGTAAAATTGAAATGATTTCTGTAAATCCGGTGATCAAATGCTGTGGGTCTCAGTTTTCAGTGATCGGCTCATCGCCATTATCTGGTCTGTGTGTGCAATTCCACAAACCTGCAAGACTTTCTGAATGTATATGAGCAGTAGGCTCTTTTTTTTTTTTTTTTTGGAAAGGAAAATATAAATGATAAAAAAGTAGTATAGGAAGAATTAATGAATTATGAATAATGTACTGTCATTGTGAGAATAACATGGAATCATGTAATCAATAAAAAAGTAACTGTACTCGAGTATTTTAAAACATAATATAATCTAATTACAAGTACTTAATTTTTTTAATCTGGTTACGTAATCCAGATTACATGTAGTCAGTTACTACCTGACATTAAAATACATTAAAATGTTCCTTTCATTTCAGTTTTTAAAGAAAAATCTGGTGTTCTCACAAAAATATTTGCTTTTTGAGACGGTAATGTCAGTAATGGTGTAACTAGCATGTTTGAAGCACAAACAAACAGTGTGTGAATCTGATCTGCTTGCATGCAGTTTTCTGGGACGGAGTGTGTGGCGTCAGGGAAATTTGTCACTGATATACATGCTGTGCCCTTAAGAAAATGACGGCGCTGTCAGCAGGCAGAGGGGGCCTGCGACACTTTGGACATAAATCCACTGAGGAGATAAAGAAAGTACATGATAAATTAAGCGGCGCGTATAAATTCTTAAGAGTCTCCATTTTAATGCCGGTCATTATTCAACAAATTTTTCTAAGAAATGCCACATAGGCAGGAACAAGTAATTAGGGGGAGAAAAGTGAAACTGTCACCCTTAATGGTTTACTCCAACGCCTCACCTTCTCCTACAGAGAGCTGAACGGGGCCAAAAAGGGGGTGGGGGTAGAGGAGAGTCGGCGAAGGGCAACAAATGGCCATTACAGCCCCGCCAAAGCGTTTGCTAAAGAAAGGGAAGCGTTCGATCCAAGGGGATCTTTAAATGCCTTCAATTGGTCCAGAGAGGAGATGTTTTGGTCCGTTCCATTTGGACGTCAATGTGTGGAGAGGAACATGGTATCTGTGCCGTTCCCCCAGTACCATGTCACACTCTCATCCTCTCCACGATAGCCACAACCCTCAATAAATCTGAAGTCACAAGGGATATTGTTAGTGTTGGGAAAAGTACTATTAAAATGAAAGGGAAATTTATGGATGACACTTTGTTACAATTAATCTGGATGTTGATTAATAAAGTTGGTTGGATATTCTCTTGAAACCTGAGAGGGTATGAGCATTGTCAGACGGATCATTTTATTCATTATTTTTGATTAATGCGCCTGGATACTGTGAATATAAGAGCAGAAAAAAAAATTATCCTCTATGCAAAATCATAAATAGTGAATGAGCGTGTGTACAGTTAACCTTGGCCATGGCAAAGAGATCTCAGGGAAGGGGGGAAATGTGCATATTCAGCAAATAAACGACTACGGGGATTAAAAAAAAAAAACAAATTGGGGGGAGTTTGATGAACATCACCTCTCCAGACCTGTCCGTCTTCCACCAATGCCAGTGATTAATTAGTTTGTTTAGACACTCAATTAGCCCAGCCAAGCAGAGAGAGAGAGAGAGAGAGAGGGAGGGAGAAGGAATGAGAGAGGGTGAGCGAGCAGACTGATGGACAAAGGTGGAAAATATGGAAAATAATGTGACATTCAATTCGCCCTTTATGTTTTAGAGAGGATGAATGAAAATGAAAATGAAAATGAAAATGAAAAGGAGAAGAGTTTGTATACACTTATTCTGCATCAGTCCTCCACTGCATGGGATTATCATCCTTAAAGGAAGTGTTTAGCCAAAAATGAAAAAATAATTTACTGCTCCTCATGTCAAGCCTGTATGACTTTCTTTTTATATTGGAACACAAAAGGTTAAATTATTATGACTGTACTGGCTCTGATGCCTCAAAAAAAGTGTCTAAAAATAATCCATACAACTCATGAACTATATTCTAATTTGTGTGATGAACAAATGAAAATCTATGTAATTTTAAAGTATTGCAGATTTGGAACAAATTAGTAAACAATGCCAGAATTAAAAATTTCTCCCATTAAATTAAAATGAGAGTTTTACTGTTTGTTAGCTCTTTGTTAAGGCCCGTTCACACCAAGAAAGATAACTATAAAGATAACGATAAAGATATTATTCTAAAAATCATTCTCAATATTAAAGAATAGCAGAGTTCACACCACAGCTATAACGATAATGAAATAGAGGAACGATATCGTTGGAATCACTTTAAGAATGATTTTATCCAGCTTATGAACGATAAAAACATTGACAGCCAATCAGAATCCATCCTGCTGTAACAAACTCAAGCATTTAAAGCGGCAGACAAGCACGCGCTTAGAATAAACAGAAAGATATTGTCCTCTGGTGTGGACGCAAATATAGTTATCTTTATAGTTATCATTCTTAGTGTATTAATATCTTAATTATTATTTATTTTAAGTTAAACACAGACACATACACACACACACACACACACATATATATATATATATATATATATATATATATATATATATATTTTTTTTTTTTTTTTTAATGAAACAAACACTCGAAATGAATTTAAACTTAGTCATGCAGGGGGAGAACAGTTTTGTTCTGAAATTATGATTCTCTTAAAATATAAAACATAAAAAGTGAAAACATGCGAGCCATAACATTAAATACATCTGCCATAGCCCCACTGCTGGAACATGCTGTATGGTGGCATGTGATTACCTAAAACAAGAGAACATGAAATCAGATTAGCATGGTGAGCGTAATGAAAATGGTACAGCATTTTCCATCAACATCCTCTGCTCTTTATTGGGACAAGATGCTTGGCCACGTCATGCAGAAATAGCCAGGACCAGACACGGCCTTTTCCATGAGGGGCCGGACCTCAGGAGAGATGGCTGCGTCCAGAACACCCTCATACTGAACAACATTTCATCAAAAAGATGAAGGAGTGAACCTCGTCCTGCCATGTACTTCAGCTTATACTCGATTGAATACCACTCTTTACTGTATGGAGAATTATTAGTGACAGCAAACAGTCAGAAACAACAAAGAAAAAAATCAAACTGTTATGTATAACAAAGCATCTCATGACATAAGGTAACAATTATTCTGAACATACATCCATATTGTATGGAAAAGCCATCTTCATCTCTTAACTACTTAAAGCTGAGTTCAGACGTGACGAGTTTGTGAACTACATCTTTTTTATATTTAGATTCAGATAGGGTATGATGGGTAGAAACTGATTACATGTAATCTAGATGACATAATCAGACTCCAAAAATCCTGTATACTTGTAATTAGATTATGTTACATTTTAAAATACTCGTAATCAGAATACAGTTACTTTTTTATTGATTACATGATTACATGTTATTCTCACAAAATTACTTATAATTAATTTTTTTTCTCTTTTAAATTTTCCTTTGTAAAAAAAAAAAAAAAAAAAGAAGGCATTTAAGGTTTGTGGAATTGCACACACAGACCAGATAATGGCGATGAGCCGATCACTGAAAACTGAGACCCACAGTATTTGATCATTGGATTTACAGAAACCATTTCACTTTTAAGAAGTGTTTTCTCAACATTGCAACACTGGATATCTAATCAGCTTCTGATGAACACAAGTAATATTTGAATTATCACTCTGTGAGTCATTTTACCATGTATTATTGTATTTGTCTTTCAAACATAAAAAAAAATTGTACAAATTTTTGTCATTTCATATTTACATGCAATGCAGGGATTCCCCAACTTTTTTGTCAGCTGAAACTCTTTGACTAAATATATTTACTTGAAGTGCCCCCTGAGATTTTAAATGAATAAAAATAACTTCTCTAATTTAGTAAATGTGATGTGTATATTATGCTCATGCAATTTTGTGTTTTGTTATGTGAGATACAGTGTGAATTTTACTTCACAATCACACCTGTTTTTTCCTGTGTATAATGCTAACTGTGTGTTTTATGGCCATGTGTCATTTTGACTGACAGCTAGAGCGGCTTTCCTAGGTGCGTCATGTGAAGTGCGTCCATTCACTGGACATTAATTATGAACGTATGCCTGTTAATCTGATGACACCAAAGCTGATCGGCGCATCCTGTCTTCGTCAGACATGCATGCATACACACAAATACGTGTGCACTTCCATGCACCCTTTTTCAATTTGTCATATCAAATTAGTTTAAACACCGGTGAAAACACGGCAGCCTTTCTCTCTGTGTCCCTCTTTCTTTGTGTCCTCACTTCCCCTTCCTGTCCCACATGATATAAATGGAAGGGGAGTTCTGCAAGGTTTTGACTCACTGGCCCAATAACCCGCCAAGGAGACTCAAAAGAGGCTGTTAATGGACTAAAGCCCCCAAATGCTTGTCACACAAACATTTCTGCTGTCACAGCACTAGAGAGAGACAGAGAGAGAGAGAGAGAGAGAGAGCAAGAGAGCGAGAGAGAGAGAGAGAGAGAGGTGAGAGAGAGAGAGAGAGAGAGAGAGAGAGAGAGACAGAGAGAGAGAGAGAGAGCGAGAGAGAGAGAGAGAGAGAGAGAGAGAGAGAGAGAGAGAGAGAGAGATGTGTAAATAGACCGCTGGTGCTCTTTCTTTGTGCTCTAGCAACACTTCCTATACCTCACTGTCCTACTCTGCACGGGTATGAATTGAAGATGAATGGTGTTTACACCGTTCATTTTTTATCTATGTAAACTTGTATCAGAGTGTAATTGAATTTCTTAATAGTTCAGCTTTGACTTTCAGTTTAAACTAGGGCTGTCAACGTCAACACATTAACGCATGCGATTAATTCAAAATCTTTAACGTGTTAAAATAATTTAACGCGAATAAATGACTGAAGCACACAAAATTGAGTCATTAACGCAATTTATGTTACGTCACGCAGTTACAGTTAGACAATCTTAGAAGTCGAGAGCATCTACAATCACACAAGCACCTGTAACCCTGGTAGGTGGAAATTTCTATTCAAACCATTTAAACTATGTTTGCGATTATTTTAAGATGCTAAACTCCGGGAAAGTTTTCAATCCAATGATCCAATAAGCAAATTCATTCAAACGATCAGTCCAAAACAGCGTTAAAGGGTTAGTTCACCCAAAAATGAACATTCTGTCATTAATTACTCACCCTCATGTCGTTCCAAACCCGTAAGACATTCGTTCATCTTCAGAACACAAATGAAGATATTTTTGATGAAATCCGAGAGCTCTCTGACCCCTCCATAGACAGCTATTTAATTAACACTTTTCAAGGTCCAGAAAGGTTATAAAGACATCGTTAAAATAGTTCATGTGACTCCAGTGGTTTAACCATTTAAGCCCACCGGCAACTATAGTTGCCGCAGTGTATAGTTGTCATTTTCCTTTTGTAAGTATTTTCCTAGATGCTATCCATGTTTTATGTCTCAATGGCATGCAAGCATACAACCAAATAAAGGATTTCAAGAAAAAAAAAGGTATTAACTTCCTTCCTGTCACATGAGGCTGCCAACTTCCTACCCCTACTTCCAGGAAGCAAGGCGAAGGCAAACCCTCCCAAATAAAGGTCATTTTCATGTTACTAATAAGTATTTTTTGTGGACATATACTGTATATATCTACATAATCATGAAGGTCTCTAGAATCATCCAAACAAAACAAATCTTACAAGAGATCTATAGTTTTTTGTATACTTAGTCAAAAGTCCAAGTGGCAACTATAGTTGGCGGTGGGCAAATGACTTGTAAGTACATATCATGGGGAAATGGGGTATACTGTGTTAATAGGTTAATAAATCAAGATTTTTGGTCTTGTTTAGTGCTTTTTGCTTTCATAATATCCCACCTAAAACATAACTTAACCCTTTAACTGACATCTCTACTGTACAGTAGACCTTAATTCGACAGGGAATAAATCTGTCAAAAGGAGGAGATGAGAGAGCAATGTTTTCACAGCTCTACTGTCCCACCCCTGTGTCTGCTGTCCATGGGGGGGTGTGCCTTCCAGTTTTCAAACTTCAGTCATTCACACAAAAGGAAGAATGGAAAGATAAAGATTTAAAGCATGGGATTAATTGCTGTAGATTATCTTTTTCTCCCTTTTATGATATTATGTCTTGTAAGGGGCAAAATATTGAGGCCCCTTCATCCAGTTTGGATGCGTTTCATTCTAATCAGTCAAGGACCCTAATTCTTTTTATGACTAGTAGCTTATGATTCCATTATAATGTGGAAATTCAGACAAGTAATGAGTTTAGATTTACATCATTATATGAAATCACCTACTACAGTCAGTCAGCCATTGAATACTATGGGACTATTTTTTGTTGTTGTTGTTGTTGTTATATAGATGTAATTTTTTCGTCATTCTATTTATTTATTTTCATTTAACTTTTTGATACACAATGCCCTGTTGGGGCAACTTAATGGCTGCACTTTGTTCTGCACTATGTTCCACCCCACTTTAAAGGTGCACTATGTAACTTTTCCGTCCGCTAGAGGTCGCCTATTCAAAACAAAGGCGTAGCTTGATGACGCCAAGTTTGAGCGCAGAATCTTGGGACATGTGGTCTTCACCTCACAGCCGGTTGAAAAGAATCGGGATAGGACTCAGGTAGAAATCATGTTCATGGATGCGAGTATTAACGTTACTGTAGTATGAAGCAGAGCAGGAACGAGTGTTGTGGGAGCTGAGCAAGGCCGCTGGAGCGATTGTTAATAAGATGAACGCAACACACGCCTCGCGAGCAGCGGGAGTTTTATTATGCCACAGTCGCCGGCGCCATTTCCGCTTTTCCGGTCATGAGTATGAGGTAATGCAGCTCTGTTTATCATATTAGATACATTTGAGTGTGTTGAAAATTATGTTATGACGTTACTCTGTGCGTTCGCTCGGCGGCTACTATGACACTTGTTGCACACTGCAGTAAGAGTAAAGCGTTTCTGCAAAATAAAACCGGAAACCGAGGGTAACGCGGATATGACGCCATTGACTGGCGACTCCCTCACCCCTGCTCAGACGTCCCGGTTCCTTGGTTAAAATTTTCGCAAGTTTCTCACAATTTACAAATAGTTGGAAACATTTTGGATATTGTAAGTACTCAACTGAACAAAATATATAACACTGGCCTAGTGATTTTTGGATATTTTACTGCAAAAATCCTACATAGTGCACCTTTAAGACAAATGTATTTGTTGTTTGTTGTGTTTTCATATTCAAAAGATTATAAGATAGATGCAGCTTTTTTGAATTTGCATCGACTGTTCTTCGACTTTTATACATAATAAATTTGTTTATGAATAAAGATTGATCTGTTGAAAGCAGTTATTTTGAGTTAGATGCCAAATGTTCTCCTTCTATTCAAATTTGACATTGAAGGGGTGCATACAACATATTTGCCCACCGGCAACTATAGTTGCCGCACATTCAAATACGATTTTCAAGAAAAAAAATAAAAACCTGGGGAAAATAAATGCAGAACATGTTCACATAGGACACTATTAACATGACTATATGCATGAAACCATTCAGAAAAATTTGGACACAAATGGGTTAATGTTATGAAGCGACAAGAATACTTTTTTGTGCGCAAAAAACAAACAAAAATAACAACTTTATTCAACAATCTCTTCTTGTCTGTGCCAGTCTCCTTCGCAGTTGACATTGTAACTACAGTGCAGCGCTTTCAAAGCGCTACGGCAGAACGCCGGCTTACCATTGGCCGATGCTGTTCACGTGAGCACCACGACGTATGCGTGTGATGCTGATGCAGGAGCTAGCCAATGGTGAGCAGACATTCTGCCGTAGTGCTTCGAAAGTGCTGCACTGTATTTATAATGTCAACTGCGAAGGAGACTGGCACAGACAAGAAGAGATTGTTGAATAAAGTCGTTATTTTTGTTTTATTTCGGATTTCATCAAAAAATATCTTAATTCGTGTTCTGAAGATGAACGAAGGTCTAATGGCTTTTCAACGACATGAGGGTGAGTAATTAATGACAGAATTTTCATTTTTGGGTAAACTACCCATTTAATATAAAGAAAACCAGGCTGATTACATTAAAGAAGACAGAGAGAAAAGAGGCATTTTCAGTATTCATCCCAGTGTCCATTTTCTCTCTAAGACAATGAAAACAATGAATTTTTATTAAAATAAAATGTTGTGATGTTATTTCCATCAAGAAGTGCACCAATTTTTGGTCAAGATCTTGTATTGACGATGCAAGAGTCGAGCACTTTGTAAAGTCTACTCCAGCACATCCCAAAGACTTTCAATGAATTTAAGGTCTGGACTCAGAGGTGCCAGTTCATGTGTGAAAATGATTCTTCATGCTCTCTCCCGACCATTCTTTCACAATTTGAGCCTGATGAACCTTGACATTGTCATCCTGGAATATGGCTATACATGGTTGTTTAAGAAATGAAAAGCTACACACTCCATCAATTAGCAGAGGTGTCAAAAGTATTCACATTCATTACCCAGGTAGAAGTATAGATACTAGGGTTTAAAAAGACTTCTGTAGAAGTTGAAGTATCAACTCAAGCTTTTTACTCAAGTAAAAGTGTAAAAGTACTGGTTTCAAAACTACTTAAAGTATAAAAGTAAAAGTAATGTAAGGAAAAAAATGCCATTAAGGACAAAAGCTTAGGCCGCGCCACAGGGGCCTATAGTGCACTACCCCACCTCCTCAAAAAAACATTTTTCTAAAGGCTATAATGACTATAATGTTATATTAAAATGTTAATGTTGAAAAATTTGGGATGCACTAGGCTACCTGTTTCAGCCGCATATATGCCCATTGAAAATGAACGCATTTTAGTACAATGCAAATACATTAAAGAACCATATATGTGTACTACTGAGCATTACGTGATCATGTGTAGGTGCGATGGATTGCGTACAAACCAATAGGGTGTCAGAATGGTATATGTTTATACTTCTCATCCAACCACAATCAAATTCTCTCTATCCGGATGGCGCGATTTATCTGGATAGGTTTTGTTTTTTTTTTTTTGTTTTTTTTGAACGATGACAAGCCGGAATGAAAACAAGCCGAAATGAAATAGGAGTAACGAGGCTATTTTTAAAATGTAAGGAGTAGAAAGTACAGATAATTGCATGAAAACGTAAGGAGTAGAAGTAAAAAGTCGGCTGAAAAATAATTACTAGATACCCAAAATTTCTACTTAAGTAAGGTAACGAAGTATTTGTCAATTAGTGGTAGAAGAACTGTTGCCAAACATATAACATGCTAGAAACATAATAATCACTGCAATAATTTTCCAATCATATTATTATTATTATTAATGTCTCATTTTGTTGACAAGATTAACACTAAAAATATGCCTGAAAAAGTCAAAAGATGGATTCAGTTTAAACACCCCCGAGGGTAGACGGCTCTGTGGCATGAGGAGAGGAAAAAAAGCAAACTTGTAGAGATTGCTTTGCTGTGGGATCAGATGTATCAGTGTCCCCAAAGGTCCAGATATTTGCAGCATGGCATAATTCCAAACAAATCGCTCCACACTGGTAATGGAGATGCTCCTAATTCCCCTCGGACCTTCAGCACTTGTAACGCTGCTGCTACGCACTTTGGGCTGTCCTTCAAAAAAGCCTAACCAGGAGGGACTTGTTTGCTGTCTTGCTCTCCAGCCCCCACCCCCCACTCACATCCTTACATGCTCACCCGCTTCAGCCCGAGTGGACTGAATTATTCATGCTGATCTTCAAATGTGTTCATCATGTTTCACAAGTCAAATGGGGAGTTTTGTGAGAGAGGCAGGCCGAGAGAGAGAGGGATGTATGCTTATGGAAATGTAAAGAGACTAAACTGAATTTTGTATTTTTTTTTTCAGGCAAATGCTTATTTGATTGAGTCTTTTGACAGGAAGTGATGTCGATGATGTGCTTCTGAGGCATCCTCGTATATGCTGGATCACAATGTCTGTGGTGAAAGTACACCTCTAACCTGATAAGATCTTAATATAGCAGGGCGATCATAAATAAGCCTCGGACAGGGATAGTGGCTTAGCTGTAACCAAAGACCTTTAAAACAACAACAAAGCTTCACAAGAGAACGTGCCTATGGTGCCTTTGGCTTAACTGTTAGGATTTTTGGTAGGCCAAACTGACATGCACACAAACCATTTCTGATGTTGAACATTTCACAAGGAAGGCTTTTAGGCCTGGCAGCATGACAGTTGAGGGAATAGACTGTGCAGGAATGAGGGGGGTTGAGGGGTAACCATGCAACTTTAAAGAGACAACACAATGTAAGAACAGTTTGTTTTCTGAGAGACACAGAAACAGACAGACAAAAGAGAAGAGAGAGAGAAAGACATTCCATTTTCTTTTCACATTTACAAGCCAAGCTATGAGGCCACTTTGACGTTCTCCATCTGCGATCTGTATCTTTCCATTACAATCTTTTGTTCCCACTCTTTACATTTTGAGAAACTGCGATGACATATTATGCTAATTTGAGAAGATCAATTTCAGTGGAATGAATTAAATCTGTAGTTAAATCAAACAAGTGAATATTAAGCATAAACCCAGCGAACACAAAACATCCTCTTAATGTGAGTGTATGGTTCTCATTCGGTTATTTTATGGGAACCAATTTCTAACATTCTAGGAATGTTCTTTTAAGGTTTTTTTTTTTTTTTTTAACCTTAAACTAACGTTCCAAAAAAAATCAAAAAATTGTTAGCTGGGAAAGCCGCCTTTTCACTGTCTGCAACCTCTGGATTTGCCCTCTAGTGGAAGTCATAATGAACTTTCAATTTGTTTGTGAAGCTACTGTGCTGGTAAAGGAGCACCACAGCAACAGCATTTCCCTCAGCTTATTAAACATGGCGGGTTGTATGAATAATGATTGAATCACAACCCATATGACAAATGACCACCAATACTTTTGGAGCAACCATATACTGGGTTGTCCAGTGTTAAACAACATAATTATTTCTGACTCTTTTTTGTTCTTACCTTTTCATTCTTAGAAGTAGCAGGTGTTTAGGATAAAGATTGATAAAATAATTGTTACCCAATGTGCAACCTCTATGTGTTTCCAGTAGAAATGAATGACTTCTGATCTAACATCTGTCGTAAGGCGTGAAAAGGCAGCTTAATAATAACCTTATCGTGGGATTGTTTCACAAGAGAAATAATCATTGAATGCTTCAGAGTGAGTAATGTCACTAAACCATCAAAAAGAAAAGAACAGAAGCATAATAAAATGCACAGTTCTGATTTGTGGACTGCGATGTGGCAGTCCTCTCAGAGCAATTTGGTTAGCTGACTCTGAGAGGACCAGGCCGAGTTCTTTCCAGCTGCTCTAGCAACAACAGAAAAGGCAATAAAAAGCATTCATCAAAAAGCCTCAGTGAGTAGGGCAATTCATTCAGAGGCCAGGGAAGAGAAATATCATCAATATTTGACATTGTTTTATGGAGAAGCCACTTGATTTCATCCCATGACGCCCGAAATGACCACGAGCAATCAATTACAGAGCTCAAAAATTGTGTGCATTTCTTATTTTGAGAGGCTGGCTGCTGTTGTCATTCTCTTCACACATATTTTAGCCACACCACAACCGTTCCGCCATAAACAATGTAGCAACGTAGCAGCAACATCGTCGGAGCATTTTGGGAACGCTCAAGATCTCAAGTGCGTTACAGTGATGTCGGCGGTAACAGCGGGTCCCTGTGAGGCTACGACGACTGTGATTTGTGGCTGTGGAAGACTAATGAAGTGGTCGGCATGCCACCCTGCTTCTTTTGCAAGATCAATTCGGTGGCGTGCGGCAGCAGCATGTTTTATGAATGATGGAGACCTCCTCAGGCCATCCATATACCTGAGCCTCCGTGTCACTGCGGGCCCCCTCTGCACCAGGAGGCAGGGAAGTGGCCATCCTTCTTGTTTGCAACACAATACATTATTGCAAGCAGGCTGCATCAACACTAACTGCTGAGAAAGACAGAAAATAGTTAATGACTTTGTGATCTCCTCCTGGAAGCGTTCAGAACGACCGCTCCGATATATTCCAACACGCGTCGTCGTGGCAGACAGGCCTTTAAGATGATAGTCATTACCTGAGTCCAGCTAGCAGCAGGTGACTGCAGTCTCTGGAGAGCGCTTGCTTTTAACGCCAAATGAATTCAAAGAAGGATTTTTAGATATTCACTTCTCTGACCTTTGATCGCTCCGAGACGGAAATTTTATGCATGTGTTTGTGTAATGAGATAGTTTACCATATTTAATTCAGCTCTGCATTCGCAGGGTAATGGCGTGTTTGTCTGGGTGATTAAGTGCTATCTCTGTCCCGGTGACACTGTTGAACTTCGCCATAAAATAGGTTGCTGAGGAAAAAAGAAGGGAATGCAATCTGATTCGATATCGTTTTATCATCTAAAAACACATTATAATTAGCTCGTTTTCTGCGGGGGGAAATGTAAAGCAGTGTTTTAAAAGCGAGGAACGACGCCCTTTGGCTCGCTCAGGCGGGCTACTCCTGCGAGCGTGTGTCAATAAGAAGAATCTGACGCCGGCGTTTTTGTGTTGCAGGATCACAGTGCACAGCTCATCTGAGCCATCGATGGCATTTTGAAAGGAGAACATCATATATAAAGTTGTAATGAATGCAGCCTCCTGTGGAGAGGTTGAAAGGGAAAAGTAGAACACAATGAATACTTGCCAAGAGTTTCGTGGAAGCTATGAAATTTAAAGGCCTTCCTTTATTTTGCTCAGATTAAACAGAAAAAAAAAGCTGCGAGAAGGCAAAAGAGAATGATAGTAAGAGAGACGGAGAGAGGGAGAACCATACTTGTACTTTTAATCTGAACTTTGTGATTGATTGACTCGGGCTGTCTTTAAATCAACCCTGCTCTGACAGTAGTCTTCTTTTATTATAATCCGCGTGTCAGAAGTGCGCAGGTTATGGAGACAATGACGAGGAGAGAAGCACCTCAGCCAGCTACCAATCGCACTGAGACACTGACACAGCAGCACCAGCCTCAATATGAGTTTTTTATGTGCCTTCTCATTTCACTTCAGAATGAGACGAGAAAAAAAGGCTTATGAGCCGATGATTGTTTCAGATATTCAGAGAGGAAAAAGCAGACTTACTTATCAATAACCGTAATCGAATGGGATGGTGGTGTGCCAATAGCGGCTGCCTAGACATCACAGAGGTGTTTAATATTACACGTTTCTCAGGTACTCTTTTCTTCTATAGAGAAGACTGCACATCCTACACAAGTTGGGTGCAGGTGACACAATGCAACAAACACAGGGAATATGGAGAGTAAATGTCTGCACACTTAATTTTTATTAAACCAATGCGACATTTTGACCTTTCAGTTTTTTATTAGATTATCGCATTGGTGCCACTTTACATTAAGTGTCTTTAACTATGTACTAACATTTTATACAATGCACTTATTGTGTACATACAAGGTTTTACATTGTATTTATATTTAAAAAAAATACCTGCATGTAATTACAGCTGTAATTAATTTCTGTAATTACATTTATAATTACACTGTTGACCCTCCCCTTACATTAACCCACCCTTAAACCTAACCATACCACCAAACCTGTCCCTAACACCCACCTCAGTAGCAGCAAAAGTGTTTTGCAATACAACATGAGCACAATAAGTACATTGTACTTATTTATTTTTATGTAAGTACATAGTAGTTAAAGACACCTAATATAAAGTGGGACCATTGCATTTGTTAAATAACATTCTAGTGCAATAAGATCAGGTACAATGGGACTAAAGGCTACTGTACCTAGTATAAAAGGCCCTTGATTTTATTTTCTCCTAAAACACTAAAAAACCAAACACTAAATGCTTAACAAATACCACAACACTCTCTTAAACACTGACAATTGTCCTGGTCAGTCCATGCAATAATGAAATATTGAATTTAAGGTAATTTAACCTCACATGTAATAATGTTTAAATGCAGAATTTTTGCTTCTTCTTTTTTAAAATTTTATACCTAATGAGAATCTCTGAATGAAATATTACTTATATTTTAAGCAAGCAATAAATGAATGAATGAATGAATTAATTAATTAATGAATACATACATGCATGCATGCATATTTGATTATGGTTTTCAGGTTTGCTTGAATAGTTGTGTAACTGAAAGGGGGGTCAAATAAATATATAATTGATATACCATTTGCAGTGGTTATTTTGATTAAGTATGTACCTAAATTTCACTCAGATATATTTTACTTAAATGTGTACAAAACTTAATTTTACACATATTGTGTTGCTCCATCAATATTCAATAACAATTTAAACTTGATAATTACATATTTTGGCCTTTGTTGTGTTTGAGGGGCATTTTGCATCCTACACTATTTTCTAAGGCGCTCATGGTGTCCACACACCAATTCATCCTGTTGGAATTCAGAATGAAATGCATCACGCCAGTATGTCTCAATCTATATGTGTATATCCTTGCAAAAATTTGGAGTCATGCTTGAGTTCTCTCTCCCACCTGCAGTAAGACCATCTGCTCTTCATGTAGGGTGACCTGAGAGTATTGGCTCAAGCCTTTTTGTAAGGATACATAACTTCAATCAAACATGCATTCTCTCCCTGTGATATTGTGAACACACACACATACACACACACGCACGCACACACACACACACAAACAAACAAGAGCCCAGACCAACAAAGTAATTTACAGGAAATCGTTCAGTGCAGACATATGCACACCCACAAACGCACTGGCTCACTCACACACATGCTTGCAGGCAGGCACGCACACAGCTGAAAGTAGTCTCAGGGTGAGATTGACCATGAGATAACTCTGCAAGAAAGAAGCCCTCTCTTGTTCCCTTGAGTGTTCTACATTTATTTTCCTTTATATATTATTCAAGTTAAAATAATTAATTCAGGATATTAAATCAAGATGTTGGAAATCAATCCAAATGCTGTCTCGGTCTGGATTTCATTACAGCACTGTGACTGTGACTGTTTAAGCAGGGTTTTGCTTTGCAGGCACACCGAAGCTGTTACGTGCCATCTGATTGGCTGCTTAAACAATGTTTTTATTCACCACTGTCAGAGCACTTACGTGTAATCTGATTGGCTTGCGGAAATATTTTGGCATGATTCCAGTTGGATGGTCCGGCTGTCACCTATAATGAAACATATTGTTGTGATCAGCTAAAAACCCTCAGTGGTTCCCAGAGTTAATTTGATTTGCATATACAGGAGACTGGGGCTAGTTGTCACACAGGGAAGTTTTCATAAAGGTAATACCTTCAGTAACTATACAAATGTCCAGTCAGACAAATGTGTATTTTCTCTAGCTGTGGGTGTGTTGGTTTTCAGCAAATAGATCAACAACTGTCTGAAACGGGAATCATTTATTCTATATTTTTTCACATTTATAATTCCAATATCAGCATATTTTTGTAATATCTGAACACAATAAAACCACACTGGCAAACATCCAGACAAGAGTCAATTCAATACAATGAAGGCAGATTGGGGTTTTTATGAATGTCATGCCAGGATGTCTCATTTTTCTTTCAAGTTGTTTAAATCATTATAATTTTATACAATATTTGTTGGCCAAAAAGAAAAAAAGTTAGTTTTTTTCTTACCAGTTACATAAATGGCAGGTTCCGTTGTGACAACCCCGCTAACAAAACATGTTCAATAATTTGTGTTTTGTCTTGGGCAATAACAGTGGAAATAGTGTTGTCCAAGACTTTAAAGTATATTTGCCTTTACAGAAATTGAAGAAAAAAAAACAACCAAAAAAAACCTGTCCTGAGAAATATTCACTGGAGTAAAAAGTGTGACAACTAGCCCTGGACTTATGTACATTTATATAGCTTCTACAGCTTTATATTTAGCATGAGATGCTATGAAATATAAAACCAGTGTGCGTTTCCAAAAACGAATGTTAAATTAGTATGAACAAGCTGTGTCAAGGATTTTAAATCTCCAGACCTGTATATTGTATCATTTATGCGTTCTCCTTTGCTGTCTCCCCAAGAAGACACGCTGGCTACTGGCTTTATGGGAAATCCGCTCTCTATCCCGAACGTCTGCCCGAATCAATACTCTTGTGAGATGACACCACAGTGGACTTATCCTGTTTTATGTTGATGGCTAGCTAATTTTGGAATGGCGACATGTTTCTTCTCCTCCACCGACAGACATGGTATAATTTTGTGGTAAAAACGTCAATCAGGCGGCAGGATGCTTTGGGCTGAGGAGGCTGGATTCAGGGTGAATTTATTGATGGAAAATGTATCTATATACTGTTTGAGACACTCTTAACCCCAAATCTGGATGTTGGTGATAATTCCCGGTTGTTAAAGTGACAGCGCGCAGTGGCCCTCCGTGAGGCACAGAATGTATGAGGTCGGCTCTGCCTATTAGTGTGCAGTATTTCACAAACAGACACACACATGGGGATGAGCTGAGTGAGACCTGGGTCAACACAAACACACACATACACATATACAATAACTAAGAGTACATACCGAAATACACACGCACACACACACACACACACACACACACACACACACACACACACACACACACACACACATACTGAAGTATAGTGATTACCCAGGGATCTACAGGAAGAAGGAAGGTAACAGCACACAAACAGCAACAACAAATGCTTGCTCTCTTTTAAAAGTTATGCAGTTACACGAAAGGTTATATCTGAGCTATCTGTGTGGTGCAGGACATATCGATACTGCACTCGGCTCTGGATCCGTCTGGTCAATTGCCTTCATCTTGAAATGGTTTAGCCTGTTTAATTTCATAGATTTGTCCATATTCTTTAAGATAACTTTCTCAAAGCTCTTTTGAAAATGACATTCGATATCTGTCACAGATTTCAAAGTGAATAATTGCCCTAATTAATACCCATTGGCAATTTCATATTGATAGTCTGGTCTTGAGTGCTGTGAATTGTCTGGATGGTACTTGTTTTGTGGACTTGCAGCAAAATGTTTTGGATGTTGAAGTGTGTGTAAATGAGATGGCTATCCAGGTCAGTGCTTGACAACACTCTGTATCTCTCGTGCACTCAAAAACACACAGACACACACACATTCACACTGAAAGCATAAGCTGGTTTTCCCATCACGTCAGTAGCGGTAGTTAAAGGCTGTACTGTGACACTGAGGGAGCTGTCAAAAGGCTCTGGACTTATTTCATGTAAGGTACCCTAGCCATTAGCTCACACTGACCTTTCCTGCAATTTCCTTCTGTCAGATTCACAACACTCTCCTGTGTAGTCCGTATGTGTGTGTGCGCTCTTGTTTTCCGTGATTGCGTGCAAGATTTTTATTTTATTTGAATTCTCCAGCCTATGAAAAAGAAAATCCTCAACCACATTAAAACACTGAGGGGGAAAATGCATTAGATCTGAAAAAAAAAAAACATGTTTGTCAACACGTTTCTCGCTATTCCCAAACATATGTGCTTACACGCCGGAATGCGCTCTTGAAACCAGATGCAAACATATGCATTTGTCTATTCTTCTAATCCTTAGTAATTGGAAATTAATTCAACGGCCGTCCAGAGAAATCGATAAAGAATTAATGAAAGGAAAGAGAGAGTCATTAAAAGCAATAAAGAGGGAGGTTATGATGGCATCAGTAGCAGACAGAGAGATGGGGAAAGGGGAGGGGGTGTCATTTCTGTGTTTTTTAGCTCATTTAAATAAAAATGAGAACAATTTGTAAACTGCTATATTAAAATGTATTTTATTCATATTTGTATTTATTTAATTTGATTAAAATGTATTATTATTTGTTAACGTCCTAATTTCAAATTATCTTTCTGATCATGTATAACAAATATAAAAATCCTAGAATAATCAGATGGCACTAACTGAAACACTAGATAGATAGATAGATAGATAGATAGATAGATAGATAGATAGATAGATAGATAGATAGATAGATAGATAGATAGATAGATAGATAGATAGATAGATAGATAGACATTTTTCATTACAATTTATTATATTAATGGATGGATGATGGATGGATGGATGGATGAATGGATGGATGGATGGATGGATGGATGGATGGATGGATGGATGGATAGATAGATAGATAGATAGATAGATAGATAGATAGATAGATAGATAGATAGATAGATAGATAGATAGATAGACATTTTTCATTACAATTTATTATATTAATGGATGGATGATGGATGGATGGATGGATGGATGGATGGATGGATGGATGGATGGATGGATGGATGGATGGATGGATGGATGGATGGATGGATGGATGGATGGATGGATGGATGGATAGATAGATAGATAGATAGATAGATAGATAGATAGATAGATAGATAGATAGATTATTATATTATAGTATAATATATTAATTCTATTATAAATTACATTATATTATATTATCCGGATAATTCCAGTGAAAAGCTGAATTACAAAAAATAATCCATTTCTCAATAATAGCAATGTTTAAGGTTTCTAGGTTTAAATTAGGTATTGAATCCCAGATTTATTACATATACACACTGTACATTAGCTGTAATGGAAATAGTTCGGCACAGAGACTACGCATATACTGCACAGATATACTGTACCACAAAAGCCGCCCGCCACACAGAAAGTATCACAGCCCTGATGTTCACCTACCATTCACCCAGCCCATAAAGCTGACAGACTAAGACAATACAGCCACTGGCATCTGTGCTGGGATAATAGAGAATGGCCAGTAGCTGGCGGTAATATTGCTGGATAAATGATTATTGATTAGATAAAGGTTGAGATAATCATTAGCCTTTATCCGTTTCACTCAGTGTCTCTGACCTTTTTGCCTCTCTCTCTCTTTTCGTACTGGAGTTATCTGTGTGACGATATGATCATCTGTGTCACACACACGAATATGAGTTAGAGAGAATGAGGAGGAGTGAGAGAATATAGGGTGGGAGAGGAGGAAATGACAAGTGTTTTACTGTCTGTGGGATATGTTTGACTATTTAGATTCTCTCTCTCTCTCTCTCTCTGTGTGTGTGTGTTGCTTGCACTGATACTGTATGGGGTTCTATCAGTTATTTTTATTGATTCAATTCTTGCAATCCTAACACAAGCATTGTTTACTTAATTACACTTGGGTCTGAATGAGAGAGAGAGGGAAGACTTGGATGCTGAAAGCACTTGACATGTACTCACCAAAGCAAACAGATCCATAATAAATCCACTGGGGACAACATCTTCTTTGCATCCAGTGTTTGTGTAGATTTGTGTGCGTGAATGAAGCAAGATACAGAGAAAAGGAAAATGATCTAATGGAATTCAAATTTAAATCTAAAATCTAATTTTAACCTATTTTGAAAAAAAACAATAATAATAAAAAAATTCACATTATGACATAAAATTGACTACTATTTCTAGTTCAAATCGTGCTGGAGAACATGATCATCAGGCTTTACACAAACTTGTGGAGTTTATGCAGACTTTTTCTGCAATGATTTTTGTATAAAGCAAAAGGAAAACTCATAATAATTTGTTTAATTATGTTTTTACTCAGTCTAACTGTATAATTTGACTGCTTGAAAATAAATTCAACATTTTAATAAAATGAGAAAAATTTTAAAATGGCTCATCTAGTGACACATTAACATATTTACATTTATTGTAATTGATTTATGCATTTAAAAACACATTAACACTTTTTTATTTGTCATGAATCTTCCTTATTTCCTGTAATTCAAATGTGATTTTTTTTTTTTTTTCTCTTTTTAATCCACTCAAAAAGTTACGCTATGTGTGTATACTTTTATCTATTTATTTTTAAGTGTTTGCACTACAGGGAAGAGCGTGAAAGCTCTCGGCCAGCATTATAACACATTAGACTATAGTTCCTATGGCGGCTTTATTTATTGAATTACTCCAAATTTCCCTCTTAATAGCCAGTTAAGCGGCAGCAGACCCTTGCTAACATCTGGCTGCAATCAGCAGAGGAAATCCGCTTCTTTGCCTTTTGTTCTATTTATTCACAAACCCATGCTGGAATTGCAATGTTTATTTAAAGTAATACTGCCCGTACAACTACTGTACAGAGAGACATTTGGACGTTTTTACACAGAATTACATTTCCTAAACAATTGTCTCTGACAATGCCTGTGGTTATGCTGCATTGTGGTGTTGTGGCTTTAATGTTTTGCATGAACAGAATTGTAATTGGGCTGGAGTTTCAGCATTCTGCAGCAAGTGTATCAGAGACGGGATGCATCAGAAGCTCACAAAGATGTGCTCTGATTCATCGGTTAGCTCAGAATGACACATTTCACCCATTACCTGAGTGTGTGACTTTCCACTGGCTTTGTTGCAGTTTGTTGTGGTAGACGATCATTGAAAAGTGTCTCTTGTAACAGACTGCCAAATATTTGTGATATAATTTAATAGTCATGATTTTCGGGTTTTCACTAACATATATTTGATGAAAAATACAGCATCACAATGACAAAATCTTACTTACACAATAAAGAGTACCACAGTATCGTGTTATGGAAAACATTCATTCATTAAAACGTTCAATCATTCCCAAAAAGAAAAAAAGACAGCACTAAAAATGCCAAATGTGGTTTATTTTTTATTAACACTTTTACAGTACAACAGTGACTCAGTGAAGGAAAAACATGCTGATCCAGAACATTATGGAATAGAATTTCCCAGAGACGCAACACATATGAGTGTTTCTGACAGACAGGTCAGAGCCTTGGCCGCATGAAAACATAACCAGTTCAAACGTTTCTTCATGGTGATAAAAACCATATGGATGTCAGTTACACAGCTTAAATAAGCATTTGCACAACTCGCAGGCCAGCTCTGCACACCCGGCTGACTATGAAAATAATTAGTGCGTGAGCTGGAGCCCTTGTGGTGGCTAAGCTCACAGCTAACAACCCCCCGAAGAGCTTCTGTGCAAGCCCCCCTCAAGGTCTGTGTGTATGGAGAGTCTAGAGGGACAAACACAACTGTGGCTTTTCAACAATGCTCTTTCTCCCGTGGCTGCAACGTTTACTTTTAGCAGTAATGGAAGAAAGAGCTTTGTAAATGAGATAAATATATGACAACCTCATGACAATTGTATTTTATAGCTTTGCATTTGTTTAAAGGGGAGGGGAAAAAAAGGGTATTTAAGATTATGGACAGACAGGAAGTGAAATAAGCAGATGATCAGTGTCTCTGAAGGAATATACTGAGCAAAATGGTGTAGAAACAATTTCTGAGTGAAATTGTTTCTACAAATTTCATAAATTATTACAAAGAAAGTCAAGTAACAGAATTAGCCATGAAATTTTGAAGTAGAAAGACTGAAATAATATTTAAAAAAACTTAAACTAAAACTTCAATAAAGTGTTCATTAGTGTTTTTTTATGTTTCTGAAAGAGGTCTCTTATGCTCAACAAGGCTACATTTATGTGATCAAAAAAACATAGTAAAAACAGTAATATTGTGAAATAATGTTATATTTTAAAATAACTGTTATTCTAATATATTTTAAAATTTATTCCTGTGATGGCAAAGCTGAATTTTCAGCATCATTACTCCAATCTTCAGTGTCACATTATCCTTCAGAAATCATTCTAATATGCTGATTTGGTTCTCAAGAAATATTTCTTAATATAATCAATGTTGAAAACAGTTGTGCTGCTTAATAATTTTGTGGAAACCATGATACATTTTTCTGATAAACAGAAAGTTTAAAAGAACAGCATTTATTTAAGTAATATTTTAATCATCTTTTTGTAACAACAATGTAAATGCCTTTATTTCTTTACTGTCACTTTTGATCAATTTAACATATATATTAAACATTTTATATTAATATTAATATATATATTAAACAGGTAACATTGTTATTATAAATATATGTTGCACTTGTACTATATATATATATATATATATATATATATTCTTTCTTTCTTTCTTTCTTTCTTTCTTTCTTTCTTTCCCTTTTATTCCATCAATCCTTGCTTCTTTTTTCAATCATACGGCTCTGTAAATATTTCAGCTGGTCATCTGTATGTGTGGTGTGAAGTGTCATTTAGTCAGGTAAAGTGCAGCAGGGCAGACTGTTAGAGGTGAAGAAGAGTGAGGGGGCAAATGGAAGAGTGTAACTGTAATGGGACGTGAAAGGGAGAGACTGATAACTAATGTGCTTCCTGTGTTCTCCCCTTTTACTTGTCATCTCTCATGTGCATGTCTGCTGATGCTAATGTGTGTGAGATGATGAAGATGATGATGATGTGTCTACTTGTGTGTAAAAGAGTTAAAAAGAGAGCGAGAACGATGATGATGAGGAGAAGGAAATGCGAGATGACTGAGATGTTCACTTAGCAGACAGAATGATATTAACAGCGACAGACACCTTTCTATGCATATCAGCGGCATGTGTGTGTGCACCTTTCGCTTTGGTCTGTGTGTCTGTATTTTCGTGCATATGGTCCTTCTCATGTGTAATTTCACTTAATGTCTTTGATGAGCTTGTTATTTATGCAAAAGTTACTTGGTGTGACTAGACTGATGTCTTTGGCACAAGTGGATGAGAGATTCATCTGTATGAGAGAGTGAGTGCATGAATGTGAGCAGTATGACTGTGAACATGATGTGATTTGGCACTGACCTGAATTCAAGAAATCATATACAAGCGCTATCCATCTGATTCTTCAGGATATTCACTTCTATATATAAAAAAAAAAATAATAAAAAAAATTAAAACAATTAAAAGCAACTTCAATAGTAATATTAAGAAATATTATTACAACTTAGAATAACTGTTTTCTATTTGTTTATAAATATGTTTATAATGGAATTTATTTATTTGATGGCAAAGCTGAATTCTCAGCAGCCATTACTCCAGTGTTCAGTGTCACATGATCCTTCAGAAATCATTCTAATATGCTGATTTGGCTGAAATATTAATTTAATTGATTACATTTTTATAATGAAATCATTTAAATTAAAAGAGAAAAAAACGTACATACCACAAACTTTTGAGGGGTAGTCTATCATGGTTTCCACAAAAATATCATTCAGTATAAATGTCTTGGTTACTATTGTAACCTCCATTCCCTGATGGAGGGAATGAGACGTGGTGTTGATGACTGACACTATGGGTCGCACTCCAGAGCCCCAAACACCTCTGATACTTTGAGAAAAGTCCAATGAGAATTTGCATGCCACTCCCCCAGAAATATGGGTATAAAAGGGAGACGGCGTGCATCACTCATCCGGGTATGTGCTGAGGATCCAAAACAGTGTCCTGGCCATTTCAGCAGGCAGTTCAGCATTGTGGCAGTAGGGACACCACATCTGGTTCCCTCGATCAGGGAACGGAGGTTACAATAGTAACTGAGACGTTCCCTATCTGTCAGTCACTTCAACGTAGTGTCAATGACTGACACTAGGGGACCCCTGGGGAAAACGCCACAACAGCTGAACCGTGTTACAAGGTTTTGGCGGTACAATTGTCGACAAGCCCCTTGTGTTCGGTAACAAGTGCACTCGCAACATCGTAACCTACCCAACGCCCCACGTAAGCTACAGGACAGTACTTACCATGGGAATAGGTCGCTTCAGCCAGTCTTTTGACCTTTTCTCTCAAACGCAGTGACTGCCGGCAGAGACAGAGCTCTGCTTAGGGGAAGACACAGGTTTACCGTTAGGGAAACCATATCTTGGACAATACATCATATGGGATTACTATTATGTCGCCCAGCCTGATGCTCTACAGATGTCTGTTAAAGAGGCGCCATTTGTTAGAGCCCTGGAGGATGCCACACTTCTCAAGGAGTGTGCATGCCTGGGCCTGGTATGCTAAAGCAATGGCATCCACAATCCAATAGGCCATCCTCTGTTTGGAGACAGCCTTTCCCTTCCGCTGTTTCCCAAAATAGACAAAGAGCTGCTCAGATCTTCTGAAGCTCTGCGTGCGGTCCAAGTAAACACACCAGGTGTGTACTGGACATAGCAACAACAAGGCTGGGTCTTCCTCATCCCGTGGAAGCGTTTGCAAGCTCACCACTTGGTAATGGGAACTTTGGGCATGTAGCCCGGCCGGGGTCTCAGGATCACGTGAGAGTATGCTGGACAGAACTCAAGGCACGTTTCGCTGGCAGAGAACACCTGCAGGTCCCTAACCCTCTTGATGGAAGTGATCGCGGTCAGGTGGGCCGTCTTCACAGAGAGGGCACTTAACTCTACTGACTCCAAGGGCTCAAAAGGAGCACTCTGTAGGTCCTGCAAGACTACAGAGAGATCCTATGAGGGAATAAGGCATGACCTAGGAGGATTTAACCTCCTGGTGCCTCTGAGGAACCGGATTTTCAGGTCGTGCTTCCCTAAAGACTTACCATCCACTGCATCGTTATGTGCCGCGATGCCAGCCACATACACTTTCAAGAAGGAAGGGGACAGCCGGCCCTCCAACCTCTCCTGCAGGAAGGAAAGCACTGACCCAACTGCACATCTCCGTGGGTCTTCCCCTCAGGAAGCACACTAGTTAGCGAACAGACTCTACTTCAAGGCATAGGCCCGCCTCATAGAGGGGGCTGTCAATGAGGCATAAGCTCCAAGAACCAAGTCCAGGTGGGCCTGTATGGCGCTACCATCAGGATTTTTTCTTCGTTCTTCCTGACTTTGCACAACGTCTGTGCAATCAGGCTCACTGAGGGAAAAGCATACTTGTGAAGGCCCCGGGGCCAGCTGTGTGCCAGGGCTGAGGGGGCCTTGGTCAGGGAATATCACAGCAGGCAATGGTAGGATTCCTGGGAAGCAAACAGGTCAAGGTTAAGTGAGAGATGGCGCTCCTGGACCACCATGGTGGACATAGCCTGGCTGAGAGCCCACGCTGTGACCTTTGTTGCTCAGGGAGCGAAGTCGGTCACCGAGCGCAGTTCCTGTATCAATCCCGGCTCAGAACTACCCTCGTGGTTTGGTTTGATGGCCCTACAGGATGGCCATGGCATGCAGGATAGAGGCGACCTGTCCAGCAGCACTGTAAGGAGCAGTCGTGGCCTAATGGTTAGAGAGTCAGACTGGTAACCCGAAGGTTGCGGGTTGGATTCTCAATACAATACAAGAAATGACTGAGGTGCCCTTGAGCAAGGCACCTAACCCCCAATCGCTCCCCAGGTGCCACAGCAAAAACGGCTGCCCACTGCTCCGAGTGTGTGTCCACGGTTTTCAGTGTGTGCGTGTTCACTACTCACTACTCCTAATGTGTGTGCACTAACTTGGATGGGTTAAATGCAGAGGACAAATTCCGAGTATGGCTTGCCATACTTGGCGTTCACATGTCACTTTCACTTTCACTTTGTAAGCCTTCGCTGAAGTGAACTTACAGGCACTGAATGGGAGTTTGGGACGATTCTGCAAAATGCCGGCATTTTGCGGGCATAAATGCACTGTAACCGCACGCTCCACCTGTGGAACGCCTGTATACCTCCTGGCCGTCCCACCGTCAAGGGTAGTGAGGGTAGAAGAGCTTGTGAAGCAGGACCGGTGTTGTGGAGAAAAGTTTTGAGAAAAGTTGTAGAGAAAATGAAGCTCAAGAGGCAGAGTTCCAGAAGTCAAAATAAGACTTTATTGAAAAAAGCAACAAAGCCGAGATGCCTGCAGGACATCTGAATTTGTCTCTGGCAAGGGCGCCATTCTTTACTTTTTTCTTATTTGTTGTTCCGCAATGACCAAGCAACTTAATTTTCTTGTTAGATTCAACCCTCCTGTTTCCCACCATTAAGTTTTGCTTCTCTTGCCTTTCTCTCTAATTGTGGAATCCTGCCAATTGATGGTCAACCCTTTCTCAAAGGCAAGATGTAACATTTTCCAAGGACAATCAAATCTTTTCCAGAGGCAAGAAGCCTCCAAGTGACATATTTCTTTCACCTCTTAATAATGGTCTTATTCATCCACAGCCACCTGTTGTTTACTGAAAAAAACCCCGACTTTGCAAAAACTGCTCAGTGGGCCATAAGACTTTCTCAGATGCATTTGACCTTTGTAATAATTAATTTCTCACAGTCACATAGGCCATGAGGCCTTCAAAACTCATCTGGCCTTTATAGTGTTCAAACTATTTCTACAATTGTTTTCTTATAGGATAAATAAAATATTTCATCACTAGGCAGTAAAAAGGTGCCCTCCACGACTCTTCATGCACTTCCGGGAAGAAAGGCACTGGGGCCGGGTATGGCTGTGAGTCGCGTTCTGAGCCCAGATACCAATCATCCACCCAGGAGCGGAGGATTCCAATCCAGCCTGATGTTCGATGCGGCCCAGGCAAGCATGGCTGCCAACTCTGCATCAGACTCAGACTGAGCTACGGCACCCGAGGGTGGGAGTCCAGCCGACTCCTCAGCATTGGAAGGCATAAGCCCGCCCTTCGATGCTGCTATCGATAGATCGTCCTCATCCAGAGCCCCAAATGAGAAATCAGGTGCGCTGCCAAAGTCATCCAGGAACTCCACCGTGTGCATTGTGCAAGACGAGGAACGGGAGGGCCGTGGGGACTGACCTGGCGGAAACACTCCCATTGCCCTCATATTGCCCTCAGTGCTAGCCGCCACAGCCTTGTGAATCGCAGAAGGACCAGGATAAGCACCTGAGGTGACTTACCAGAAAAGAGAGTTGTGATCGCAATGTTTCCATGGTCATGTTCTCGCAATGAGGACATGAGCAATCCACAAACGCTGTCTCAACGTGGGTGAGACCCAAATACTTCAGACAGCGATCGTGACCGTCAGAGGCTGAAAGATATCAACCGCATCTAGGCGGAAAGATGTCTTTAAAAGACATTCTCCCTCTGTGTTTGCTCTTTTAGAGGAAAGCTACTCTCTTATGTTACTGAAGCTCCCATGGGAACTCTCTCTGCACTTGACATCATAAAATATATTCAGAAAACAGTTATATTAAATAGTAATAATATTTCACAATAATATTGTTTTTACTGTATTTTTGATCAAATAAATGCAGCCTTGATAAGACATCTTTCAAAAAACATTATAAAATTATACCGACCCCAAACTTTTGAAAAGTAGTTCATATATATATAGAGAGGGAGTTTTTATTGATTAAAGAACAAAATTTGAAAAAACAAAGCAATAGAGACACTAAATGTCTCTATTACAATATATAATGTCAAGTCACAGCAGGCTGCGTACCTACTAATCATATGATAAGAAACAAAAAAATCTGTCTGTTTTTTTTTTCTTCAGTAAAGGCATTAAGAGACCTCCCACTGGTTCTCCAATGATGTGCGGTAGTGTAAAATTGCTCTGCAGTGTAAGAGTGGAGAGCTGTTTTGCAGAGGAGTGTGGAGCTCTGTTACCTTCTCACCTGCTTTTAAAAATAGAGACAAAGAGGTCACAAAGCTGAATTAATGATATGATTATAGTGTCCACTTAATACTGGTTACCATGGAGCCAACCGCTCGTAGATCATGATCCAAGTCAGAGCATCTGAGACTGACATTATGATGGAGGCCTTTATTTTAACTCACAGACTGAAGCATTGTAATTATGAATAGGATTATTACGAACCATTCATGGGCTGGTTTATTGTTTCTGCCTGTTTTTATAGATATATGTTAGTATGATATACACAAAGAGAGAGAGAGAGAGAGAGAGCGAGAGAGAGCGAGAGAGAGAGAGAGTATACATGTACTGTAGTTTTTTACGTTAATCATATTATTGAGTTGAAAACAATTTCTGATATTCAAGGTAAATATTGATGTACTGTATCAGAATTTTTTTTTCCAGAGAAAAAAAAATATATATTGTGGAGCTTATCAGCACCACAGGGAATAAATACCTCACATTAACCCCTGAAATCACAAGCTTTTCTATTTTCTTTTCTTTCTTTTTTTGTTCAGTCATGAAAAACGACCTAATCAAAATGTATAGCACAACTCGCTTTTACAACTGAGTGCTTTTTCCCTTTCTCTCTGAAAAGCCTGGCCTCTGCCCAAGAGAAAGCTAGACTTTTATGTCCAACATTAATTTGCTCAGATCAAACCATTTTGCAGACACTTTGCATGACATTTGGCTGGGAAACACAGTACTAAAATACAGCTGAACACTGGCCACAATGAGCCCAGGAAAACCAGCAGGCTTCATTTCATTTAGTCATTACACACGC
The DNA here is from genome assembly GCA_039654105.1 of Coreius guichenoti. Lineage (NCBI taxonomy): Eukaryota > Metazoa > Chordata > Actinopteri > Cypriniformes > Gobionidae > Coreius > Coreius guichenoti. Next base: position 24,253,077 of record CM077168.1, read on the forward strand.
AGTGTGAGCCTATTTTGTATTATTGCCATTGTATTCACGGTTTTGAATTGTTGGAAGCGTATGCGCACACACAGAGATCATGCACCGTGTCTTGTGTCTAACGTGTAATTAATGTACTCATTTAATTAGTCACCTTCCTGTGCGCACATACACACAAACACAGAAGCAAACCATCTCCTATAGTAGATCTTATATAGTAGCCCTTCCTCCTGCACCTGTTATAGACTTGTACAAACTGAGCCCTTTTTGAATCTATGATGGCTAGACGAGTGGTTAGCTATGATCAGGTGTGAGATGCATCACTTCCTGCTTACAGTGAGGACAGCCTCTCCACATCAGATCCCATTTCAGAGGGGAAAACCTCCTCATTGAGTTTGCATTTGGTAAAAATAGAACTCTTATCACTGGCCAAAATAGGTACTATGAATGATATGTTTCCTTTTGAGCATTTTCAATTTTGATTTTAATTAAATACAAAGTGTTGAAAGCACATCATACTTTTATCACATTTGCATGTTTAATCAAACTCCTTTCTGATACATTCTGTGCCTGTGTATTTTAAACATGCCCTGGATAACTCTCAGAGGGACGTAAGGAGAATATGTGGAAGCGCTGATTTACACTGGCAGGAAACATACAGTAGCAAGCTCTCAAGTGTCACTTCTTCTAGCGTCTGGGTTTAGCCACGGGAATGCTAATCATTGGGCCGTAAAGGCGAGCCTCTGGGTGCACTTTGAGTCTCTCATTGTAAACCAGGTCCGCCAGGGGTCAACATGATGACATCTGATAGTGTGTGTGTGTGTGTGTACTGATATGGCTATTTGAATTTGTCTTCTGATCAGATTTATATTCAAAAGCAATGTGTCACATTGGTTCAGCTGTAATGTGATTATTGGTTCTATCTTGTTTTATTTATTTTTTTCTCTCATCTTTGAGTCAAAGAATATAATACGATATCTATCTATCTATCTATCTATCAAAATATAATTAGCTTGAAATTGCTACACACACACACACACACACACACACACAGGGTTATACACATGTATACACTGACCCGTTCATATTTGTTTTAATAAAATTAGTGACCTATCCCTACTGTAAGTATATTTATTCCAACCCGATCTCACAGGAAAACTATTTTACGAGGTGGTGATTCCATATGAATTCATACAATTTGAATGTGAAAGTAAGCATGAAGGTCCATCCCTAACCACCCCACCCCTAAACATACCCGTCACTGGGGCATAAGCAGATCATATGAAAATGTACTAATTCATACAAATAAACCACCAATTCGGCAAAATGTAAAATAGTTACAAATTGCCATGAGATTGTGTTGATTTATTCTTATCCTTTACTCTCACTTTCTTTCTCTATCATTAAACTCTCCTAGAGTGTTTTGAGGTAAGGCTTCTGCTTAGGAGGGCTGAAAAATAGATGGAGCAGAGAATGTCAGCGTAAGATAAACACCAGCATAGTGAAGTGGCTCTCACACGGTTGACAAGACAGCAGAAAGAGAGAGGGAAAGAGGAAGAAAGGTTGATCTTTTAGGCCAGATGTGGCTGATCTCTGATTTTTTTTCCCCCCAGCACTCCTTGCTAGTTTTTAAACCCTTATTATTTTGTTCCATAGCTTCTAATCTCCCCCTCCTTCTTGTGTCACAGTCTCCATGTCTTTTCTTACAGTGTCCAGAGTCTGATTTCCAGGGTGGGGTCTTTTGACAGGTGGCTGATGGGAGTTTGTGTGTGTAATGAGGAAGGAAGTCCGACAGAGAGAGGTTGTATCAGCGTTACATCACATCTAATTAATAAAGAAGGCCTGCACAAATACAAAAAAAAAGAAGAAAAAAAAAAAAAGTGATTAATGGATTAATGTCATCTCTGGCACACAGCCGTAGCATTAATGGCCGCATGGGGTAAACACACAAACACACTCTAAGGCGCTTTATCTCTCTACATCACTTAATGCATTCGATTCTTTATTATGAATAGAAGAAGGTAAAACAGCCACAATAAAAAAGGATGTGAGAATGCCATTTGCAGAAGGGAAAAACGGCCAAGCGTAATGTAAAAAGACAGCAGCTATATTTAAATAGCAGTATAATGACAGCAAGTTATAAAAAGTTATGAAAACACATTTCGGATTATCCCATTCCAGCTCAGTCACAATCAGTGACACCCCAATCCCTGAATCATGACACTCATTCCAATGGATATAGATTGTGCTCTCTAGTAATATCAATCTCATGGGAGTAGAATACTGGGAGGAAACCCAGTCAGGAAGCCAGAATGAGTCAAGCTCCATCTGCTCTATAAAAACACACATATGCCTTGATTGGAACACTGGATTTTACGAACAGTATATGGTTGCATTGTATTCTGCATTTCTTTAAAGACTCCCTGCACTCTAAACATCTTCTGTTATGCCAAAACAAGTGGAAAATAATATCAAAAATATAACATTATTGGTCAATTAAATCTCAGCAATGCCTGTGTCTTAAAATAATGATGGCCTTGTTTGATGGTCAGTGCTGTTGACCTTGAAGGTCTGCATTTCAGAGCTCACTTACATCATTATTAGCGCTAAAACAGAGCCGGGGCTATTAGTTATTCCGTTAGGAGCTCTGAGCCGGGCCGGCCGTGTTTGTCTGGTTTTCATTGGGGTAAACATTTGTTCCAGTTGTAGATGTTGTGCGGCAGGAACATGAATCAGGGACGAGAGGCGGAAAGAGCTCTGACAGCTGCAGCTCATTACCACCACCATTACTGCTATAGGGGGCTGCTGGGGGAAATTCCTCCTTTCAGGGAAAACGTTCCTGTTTACCATACAGCGCCGTGGATCAGGTCCCGCACACAGAGATGCAAGGCAATCACATGCAGGCTTATTCCCACACACAAAATGAATGAAAATGTGCCGTTTTGCACACACACACACACACACACACACACACACACACACACACAAGTTCTTATATATGCGGTCATGCTCAAATACGCATATAGATGCACACACACACACTTGCTTCCTCTCCCACACACATCATGTGCACTCTCACACACTAACAATCAGTCTTTATTGTGAGCTGATACGCCTCAACCGCTCCATGTCCATCACACACACACTGACTCATGCCTGCTTTACGTCATTTTGTCCAATCAGACAGAGTTCCACGGGCCCATTAAAGTGAAAGTTGTTTTCTTTTACTTGGTCATTCTTTCACCACTACATCAAAGTCAAACATTCACTCATAATCAAGCTCTTCACCCACATCTGCTCATTTATTGTATAATCACAGTCACCCATCATATATCTCCGGCACAAACACACACCATAAATCTTTATCTCACTCAGGAGCTTCAATCACTGTCTGTTTCGGCAATGATAATCTGCAGAAAATGCTTTCAAGATCAAAAAACTGCATACAGTCAATAATGGCGCTGACATCAAACCAGGAAACTATTGAGCTAAACCATGTAATTTGAACTGATTTCTTTGGTATGTAGCCTAATTGCTGTTAATTAAAAGAAAATGAAAAAAAAAAAAAAAAAAAAAGACTACAATGGCCTACTTGCATTTTATATACATTTATTTGAAAAATCCTACATACAAAATTATACCTCTGTGTTGAGAATGCTTTAATTTCTGCATTAAAATTCATTTTGATATTTTTCTAAATGTCTTAATAATAAAAAAAAAAAATCACACACTTAAAAAAATGTATATATATATATATTATTTTTTATATAATTGTGTGTGTTTTACTTGGTTACACCACATGATAAATTGTAACTTTTCTTCAAATTGGTATTACTTAAAAAATGTATGCAACTAACACAAAAAGAGTCTGACATTATTTTACACGTTTTAAAGGGATTGTTCACTCAAAAATTAATATTCTATTATCATTTACTCACCGATTATGTTGTAATCTGCATAACTTTCATTCTCTTGCTGAACACAAACGAATAATTTTTGAAGACTGTACCAAGACAGTGGACAGATTTCCACTGTAAAAGAGAGACATTTCTTCTTCTTTTATGTTCCACAGAAGAAAGAAAGTCATAGAGGTTTAGAATAGCATGAGGGTTAAATGATGACAACATTTTGGGGTGAACTATTTCTTTAACTTATTTATTTTTTTAATATTTTATCTTATTTGTGTGTCTTTATTATATAAAGTGTGTGTCTTTTATATACAGGAACATTTTGGAGAAATGTGTTACTTCAGAGGTTTGATGTGAAGGTATATATATATATACACACTTGTCATTGACCCTGTCATTGACCCTCACATCAACCTCTGAAGTAACACATTTCTCTAAAATGTTCCTCATCTTCCAATCTAACCTAAACCCGATTTTACAGTTTTGGCTTTAATGACCACAACATAAGCTACAACTGATAGAACTGGGCAGTGTTTTAATTTCTGCTGCTCTCCTTGAAAGCATAAATCAAAAGAGATGAAAAAGCACCACATGTTTTGACTGCTCCCTCCTTCTCTGACCTATGCCAATTTTTATCTCAACCTGCTTTAACTTTGTAGATCAGACTTTAATTTTGAAGCGCGACTGTGGGACAGTGATGAATTGGATATATCAAGCAGGGCTTAAATTACCCTCTCCCTGGTGGCAGAGGATGGGAAGGTGCCGGAGAAAGAGGTATGAGAGCAGGGAGGGGGGCGCTCCATGACCTAGTAACAGGCAAAGAAAGAGGGCTGGTCAGCACTTGCCCTCTCAACCCTGCAAGCTAGCACACCCAGAGAGAGAGAAGGAGTCAGAGAGTGAGAGAGAGAGAGAGAGAGAGAGAGAGACAAAAGAGCAGCCCCCAACACTTAAGGTTCTTCTGAGGAAGAAGGACATACCAGAGTGTGAGACACACATCACCAGTAAGAGGCAGAGGAAATATTGTTCCTCTCTGACGAGGCCAGCAGTCCTTTTCTTCCTCTGAGGGCACTTTAACTTTCAGGGCTGAACAACAATTGTGAGCCAAACTAGACACATGGTGAACCAGTTCTAAATATGCGGGATAATTACCTACAGTACATTTACACAGCATATATACATATGATGCCAGGAGAGATCACACTTTAGACACTTTTACATAATTATTATTATTTTTTTTTATTATTATTTCAAAATCTGAGGAGGCCAGTGTTTGAATTGACATGATGCCATTGTGCTTTATGATATTACACTATGTTTTTATATCTGGCTACATTGCAGTCTTTGAACTGTACTGCACTGCAAGTTACCTAGATTACTATTAGATTACAATTAATCAATTAATTTTCAATGAGAGTGTGGAGCAAAAAAGAGAGTAAGTGCAATCAATGTAAAACTGCCACAGATGAGTAATATAGAAAAATATTTTGTGTCTGATGTCTAGAATAGGCTTTTGCTGCTTGCTACTGAATAAAAGTTTTGCCTCTCTTGTGTAGATCTCTCTGATGCCTCTTTACACACACTACTAGGAACAAGTGTGCCGTGAAGATGCGCGGAGCAGGAGAGCGTGGGCTCCAGAAGCGGGAAATCTCTAGTTCTAATTACGACACATGCTTTTTATAGCTGGCCAGGATCTAGTCCTAGCCATTTTTTTTTCTCCAGAAGGTAAGGATATGACGGTAAAGACATTTGCCCTCTTTAAACCACAAAAATGAGTTGGGTACCAAGCTGAGCATGTTTTGTCTGGGTCTAGCCCGATCTGACCCTGGTCTGGTACAGCTGGGTCTCCTAGTCTCATGGGTGGTGTCACCATATATTAACCTTCATTCATAAGAGATGTTCCTTGAAACAGTGAGCGCCTGCTGCTGCCCTGGGCCTAACCTGTGTATCGTATGCTGTGCTATATGTTGTATTTTATATTGTATTGCATTGTTTATTGTTTTTTGTTTAATGTTGGGAGCAATTCAAGAGCAGTCTTACTTGGCCAATAAACCTCAACTTCAACTTTAATGTCAACTCTCCCCCTCTGACTGATGACTAATGCTCTATACTATATTGATCACATCCAACTGTGCCTCTGCTCCATATAAACATGCTCTTGTCGGTATGATAACAGTATAAATAATCAACAATGGCATCAGTAATGCTGACCAACCTTTAAAAAGTGTATTACAAAGGATCTTCTTCAAAGATTTATTTCTTGTTGACTTGAATAAAGACTATTAATTTAAGCAATATATGCTATTAAGCTATAAATGTTACAGTCTTAATTTTTTTATTGAAGTAAACAAACACACATACACACACACACACACACACACACACACATATATACACTTATGTCTGGTTTACTATCTTTGTGGGGACTCTCCATAGACGTAATGGTTTTTATACTGTACAAACTGTATATTCTATACCCTTACACTAACCCTACCCCTAAACCCATCAGAGAAAACTTTCTGCATTTTTACATTTTCAAAAAAAACAAACAAACAAACAAAAAAAACTCATTCTGTATGATTTATAAGCTTGTTTCCTCATGGGGACCTCAATTTAGGGTCCCAATGAGTTAGTGTGCATTCAAGTTGAAGTCCCCACCGGGATAGAAAAACATGAACACACACACACACACACACACACACACACACACACACACACACACACACACACACACACTCTTCCATTTTTTATGGGGACTTAATGTTTTTTTTATACTGTACAAACTGTATATTCTATCCCCTAAACCTACCATCACAGAAAACTTTCAGAATTTTTACATTTTCAAAAAACATCATGCTGTATTTTTTAAAAGCAATTTTCCTCATGGGGACTAAAAAAATGTCCCCACAAGGTCAAAATTTGCTGCTATTGCTACCATTGTGGGAGATTTGGTCCCCACAAAACAGGGTTTACCAGGAACACACACACACAATCATGTTGTGTTTTCATAGTTTTCATTTCATGTGACTTTCCATAGACACCATGATTTTTATACTTTACAAACTGTATAATTTATCCCCTAACCCTAAACCTACCCATCACAGAAAACTTTCTGCAAAAACATCACTCAGTATGATTTATAAGCTGTTTTCGTCATAGAGACAAAAAATGTCCCCACAAGGACAAGGATTTCAGATATTGCCATCTTTGTGGGGACATTTTGTCCCGATAACATAGTGGTGGTTTAACACACACACACACACACACACACACACACACACACACACACAATTATTTTGCATTTTAAGGGAGGTTAAACATGCATGAGAGGTTAAACCTATGCACCTGGTATTCTCACTGTATAAACATCTAAATCCTGCATATGCTACCTCAATATATAATAACTTAAACATAATGACATCACTTATAGGACAACTAATGTTAAATTATTAGTTAGCTAGTCAAATGAACTACAAAAGGACTGAATTCCACATAATAAACAGACTAACTAAACTTAACGGTCATTCATTTGAGCAGGAGTAAAAAACATGGTTTTATATCGTTTGTTACTTGGCACTCCTTTATATGATCGTACTGATACTGGATGAATTGCGATCCCTCCTGTGGATCTGTGTCGTGTCAGCTTGTGTACAGAGAAATCACAAAATGGAAAACAGGTGTTAAACTGGAGAGGGATTATGAAGCGTCTGGAATTATGTTACATTTAGCACAACGAGACAATTCAACCAATGTTTTTTTCTTTTTTTTTTTAATGAATTCTTTTTTTTCAGTTTTACGAAGGGGCTGAATTGATTGAAGTTGTTATACGCTCTTGACGTTTCTTCCTCAAAGTATTATCCCACCTCACAAAAATTTTGCGTAAAAAGCATAAAATGAAACACTGCGTATATATTCTTCACTATTCAACTTTATGTGCATGGCACTAATTACGATTGCTTAGATTCAATTAAATATTTTTCTTTTTAAGACACAAATTGTCTGACAAAAGAAAGATGTGTAGACGAATGAGGAAAAAGACAAACGAACAGAAGTTCACATGCCTGTAAAATAGTGCGCAAAAAAGCACTTTTCCCCACGTTTACGTTCTCTTCTTTAATTTCGTGCTTGCATCGGACACTTTTGGAAACCAGACTGAAGGAAATGAAAGAGCTGAGGCTGAAATTCGGATTAGTATGGGCAAATTAAATGCATTAATCTCCGGTATTTAGACTTCTGCGTAATTAAAATAGGCTGGAACTTTCCAATGAAGTATTAGTTTAGACTATAAAACGTATAGGATAAATATACGTATATGATTAAAGTCATGTGGGGGTAATGCTCAAGCTTTAATGACTGGGATCCACTGGGGCTATTTCAGACTTTGCTCTCAGTTTAAAGATAGAAACGAACTCTCAAATCTCTCCGACTAGTGAGAGCTCCACTAATATGTGGAGGGGGAAAAAAACATATTTAAGACTTTTTACAGTGTTTTTTTTTTTTTTTTTTTTTTTTTTTTCGTGCAATCAAGTGGTGATTTTTCTTTTTTCTGAATGTCAAAGTTCTAGTGACTTTTTGGAGAATAATAATAAGAATTATTTTCACATCGTCGTGTGTGTTCTTGCTCAGATTACACTTGCATTAATTTCTTCATATTCGACTAGAAATTTGATGTAATGAAAAGTTATTTCTTTAAACCGAACTAACAACAGTTTATAAAGCAGGAATGTTTAACAAAGCCACCATGAGCCATGCTATTGCGACAAATAAAACATATTAGCGTTCCTGTTGTCTTCAGCGCATGTGGCAATTAAAATGAGCCTCCAAGTGGTACTAAATAACTCATTATTTATGATACAAATATTCTTTCTCTCCCTTTCTCATAGTGGCAGATATGCCTAGTAATTATAAAACAAAATGAAACCAACATTCCCAGAAATTAGGACATAAGATCAATTTAACAGTAAAGGATTCATTAAAGTATTAAGTTTATCTCTATGTTTTAAGAGTGATGTTCAAGTTCTTAGAAACTCTGTTTAATAATGTCACTCTTCTCCCTCAACAGCAATAAATCACAAATCTGCATATTCTGAAATCTGGAAGACTGTAAATTAATAATAATAATAATAATAATAATAATAATAATAATAATGGACAAGTTATGTATGTTAATAAGTTAATAATGAAAGAAAATTACTTGAAGACTTTTAAAGGAGTAAAGGCCTATATGTTTCACGTTAAACAGATATCTCTCGTTTTGACATTAAAAACAGTGGTTATTTGATATTTTAACAGATTAACACATAAAAGAGCAGGACAAAACAGACTCTCTTAGACGCATGAAGGGCAAACACATTGAGAAACCCACAGAAAATCAAGTGAAACACGAGACAATGACGTACTTTTTCTTCTCTTTGGACAATTGAGCACAATGACAGTTAGTGCTGTGACTTTTTGACAGAATAGCATTGTAAAACTTCCTAAGTCGATGCAATTTAAAATTGAACATTTTTGGATAACATTTTAGAATAAGCACATAAAAGGGGGCGGTTACAATGAACTTCGCGCTCACGTTCATATAGCTACTCATGCAGCTGCTCTCTGTTACACACACACACACACACCCACACACACACAGTAAATGACTTGTATTTTAAAGATGCTGTTTTCTCGTTCGTTAATTGTATTCATATGTTCCAGTTTAGATAGGCCAATTAATCTATCTGCACTCCTGAAAATAACACATTTAAAAGGAGTTTTACCTGTTTAATAGGTTTAATAGTCTTTGAGACTAAAACAGGTCAACATTAGCACAGTTTATTTGTGCTTATTGTAGTTTTACAGACATTAAAACTTTGAATAAAGTCAAATTATATTTGTGATTCTCAAAAATTTGGGGTTCATAATTAAAGTTGTTTCGCCCATGCTCGTGCACTGAGGCAATCAATGAAATATGGCCCTAAAAATAAACAGAATATTTTTCATATCCTTCACGCGGTAATCCAGCAAATCAAGGTAATTCACATCAATTCAATAAAAATACATTCACCTCACTCAGACAAACTGCCTACGAGACTGAAAAGCTGGCTATCAAAAAAAAAAAAAAAAAAAAAAAAAAAAAAAGAAATAAAGAGCAAAACATTGTTTCTGAGTTAGCCTACTTTAAGAATTGAAGATTTTTGTAAATATACCCTAATGTTTTTAAGCAATTATGCGCTGCCATTACTCGTTGGTGGGCTATTATTAATAGTTGTAGCTATAATAGAGGCTAACGTGTGAGTAATAGAGAGAAACATTCGTCCACTAAAGTTTGTAAATAGGCTACATCCTCATACATGCTACCAGGTACAGCGTTCCGATGCACCATTAGCCTAGGTATAGCAATCGGGTAAATCATTATGTCTTTTACAATAAGATCGGAATGCATCCCCCACTAAACAGTGTGATCTTGCTTTATACGTCGTTTGATGAAGAAGAGAACCTGCCCGTAGTTAAAGCGACTCCGTGCGGCGTGTGTGTGACTGTGTGTGTGTGTGTGACACTGATGGATGCGCCAATGGTTAGACGGACAGATGCTTGGGCGGATCTAACGGCATGCACACACAAGTGAGTGAGATTGGGCAAAAACATCCCGGATCCGTGAAAGACTGCTCTTCCCTTTCAATCTTCCCCCGTGAGCTCGGCGCGCGGACATTCGAGAGATTCCGGACATTCTAGTTTTAGTGAACGCCACGACTCCAACTGCCCCCTTTCGAGGGCTCGATGCGATTCCCTTTGCGGTCAGATGTGAGAGGAGACAGCAAGAGCGCAAGGCGAAGACGCGGACTTTAGTGGAAGAGGCATTGTCTGACAACTCACCCTCAGCTAGTAAACAGAGAGGACACAGTTACCATCTCCCCCTCTCTCATTCAATACGGACAACTTTGCCTTTCTCCACTACAAAGAGTTTATACTTGACTCCAGTTTACTCAAAAACGAAAAAGAAGAACAGTTTTTAAGTAGGTGCCATGATGATGGACATATTTGGAAAATGATGATCTTACCGTCTTAAAAAGTCCATTCTGTGAAGAAAGCGTTTGATAACGGATTTTCGAAAGTGACATTACAGAAGAGAAAGGCATCTCGCGAGCGAGAGGAAGACGCGTCTGCTTCGCCCGTTGCTGTTTTTTTAAATACCTGCTACGAGCCCCACAAAGAAGGCTAAAAAGTGCTATTAGCGGCCAAGAAAGTGTTTGGCAATAGCTCAGTGATCCATGCTCTCGCAGCAGCAGCAGCTGAGGCGCAGCCCGAGTCCATCCCCTCCTTCTGATGTGCGTTATTACAAGCAGGAATACCCAATCAAACACCTATCGCATCGATTCTCTCAGCGGATTCCCAACGCGCGCGGACAAAATAAGCAAACGAGGCAGCGCGCGGGCGACAAGTCCGTCCATCTCCTCCTTCAAGCTTTTTCTCTATTGCCCGGTTTGTTTATTATAAAAGAGATGGACGTTTGAAAGGCGGTGGGCACTTGGAGTCTTTGGGATTTTCACAGAAAGCTATCCGCGACAACCGCGCAGATTTATTATTATTATTATTATTATTATTATTTTGTATTGTTTGGCTTTTTAAATTGTATGCGATTACTCGGACCGGATTCCTCATGGATAACACGTTTATTCAAGCGATCGGGTAAGTAAAGCTTTGCTCTATTACCTTCCTAAATCATTGATAAAGGCGACTGCTGCCTGCATTGCAAGCGTTTTTACGCTTAAACAAAACATTAAGTCAGATTGTCGATTTGATACACTCCTATGTAAGTGTCACTCATTGCATATCTATAGTGTGTTTGTGAACTGCTACTTTTACTAATAGAGTGCATTGGGGTTGGCTGCGGTAGGGAGAGAGAGAGAGAAAGAGAGAGAGAGAGAGACATATGCCTACCCACATGACATGAGCTAGCTAACCCATTCGAGATGGAAGGAGTTAATATGACAGTGCTTGATGTTTGCCTCTGTTTGCAGACTTTGAGTGACGCGATCATTTCGTTTTCCTTTAAGCTTGCCTGTTGCAGCTTCCAGCGCGGAGTGAGTGAGAATCACACTGAGGCACGAGCGGTTTTTCTCCCCACTGTAACGGCTCGACTCTCCGACATATCCAAAAGACGCGCGGGGGGAAAGAGAGAGAGGAAAGAGGGGGAAAATCCCGCTTCGTCTTCATCCTCTTCAGATCTTACCGTCTGATTTTTTGGTTTGAAAACTGCCGATACATGTCAGGCGTGTGAAAGCGCCCCAGGTGCCGTGTATCAGAGCAGAAGCGGAGCAGCTCTCGGGATCTCAGGGGCTCCTTAAAAAAAAAACCCCTGAAAGAGAAACATGCCGCGGAGGAAACAGCAAGCGCCCCGTCGCTCGGCAGGTATGGCTCTTTTTCTTCTTCATTTGCTCCTCTTCACCTCCCCGTTTTTTGTGTGCTATTTTCATAGTAACGCTGAATATGTGTGTGTGTGTGTGTGAGTGTGTGTGAATGATCTGGAATTATCCACTACTCCTTTACTTAGCGGGATGATGTGTATTCGAAAAAAAGTTTTTCTTTATTTTCTTTTCTTTCTTTTCTTGGAAAGTCTGTCGTTTTTTGTTAAGTTTATTATGCTAGTCTAGCATATTATTTGAGGTCACATAGTGACATTTCCTTTAATCAGAGTAGTCAACTGAATGAATAACAATGTTTAATTTATTCCCGTGAATACTGACTATTTTACTCGCCTAGCTCCATGCAGCTGAAGCTGAGTCGACTACAAGTCCTTTGATTGTTCTCTGTTTTACACCGCTCTCTTTCCTCGTAGGGCGTAGATATTGACTCCATGAATTAGAGATCTATAAAGAAGCGCAGAAAAAGGGCTTAGATGTCAGCTGACTGTCATGACTCTCTTTGATGCTCGCCTTCGTTGTTTGGGGGGCTTTTGTGCGAAAACATTTGATCATAAAAAGCCAACTTTATTGTTATTATTCATTTATTTTGATCACTCCTCTCCGTTTCTGGGAAAGACGCAAAAGATTATTTTGTAGCCGACGCACGAGGGGTCTAAGAAGAGCCTTTAATGGACAATTGCCATCTTTGATTTGACGGCTGATTGATTGCCTGTCATTCGCCTGCTCTTTGATCTATTCATTCCTGATAAACATCAATAAATCACTCTCCATGGCAACGCCACAACCCCGTGACGTCACGTCTGCTCTGACAACCGCCCATTAAAACATCTTTAATTGCTGCTTTTCTACTTTTTTCTTCTTCACATAGGCCGATGCACAAGGCCACATTTACTTCCACTGCTCAAACTAACATGAGGAACATGAAAAAACAGACCGTTTAAATAATGATAGACGACATCTAAATCTGTTTTGCTTTATTTTTAATGAACTGTCTAAAAATAACATGTCAAGGGATACCTCATGACATTTTGATTGTTAGTTGACAAATTTGCAGCAAGGAAAAAGGATGTAGTCAAAGAAACAAAAATAGAAATCTGTCAGCTTAACTGTTGCTAATGTCTTTTTAGGCCAAGCAGTGACTGATATTCTTGTTGTGTTCAAAACTAGAATACGCACATCTTGTGATTTTTTGAGTCCTTGTCTAAGTTTACTGGGAGACACAAGAAGTCTTTGTTTATTCATGGATGATTTACATGCTGTTACCGTATGATACACGACAAAATATTTACTGCTGAAACTTTCAGGTGAAGATCGTATCTAAATAAAAACAAGTAGACTATTGACAATCAGATTCAACAGTTGAGTACAGTTCATAAGTACATACGCCAAATGTATCATGTGCAGATCTGTACTGTTTGATGGGCACGATCAACACTGACACTCTTGCACGCATACGAATATCACCGGAGCATGAAACACTCATGAACGGTCCAATAGAGGGCACACCTACAGTCCTACAAAAACACACACACACGCATACACAAAACTAATAACCTAATCTAGAGACGGAAGAATGGTTTGCTCCATCAGTCTGACCCGTCAAAGCAACTTTGTTTCATATTTGATTTAATTGTCTCTCCTTTGACAGCCACATTCATCAATAGCTCTAATGGTCAATCAGAAGTTGGCAGAGTGAGTGCTCTCATTTTGTCCCCCTCCCCTCCTCTCCACTCCCAATACGATAGGCTTGTGCTTTACTTTATCAAAATGCTTTTGCCTAATGGACGCGCAGAGGTAGAGGGAAGGAGGGAGGAGGGGAACAAGGGTGACTGAGAAGCTTCTCATTTCAGAGGAGTGAGAGAGAAAAAATCAGGCATTTATGCCTTTGATGAGCGGATGAAGACAAATACGAAAGTAGGCTGAGAGCCTTTTTTTCTCTCTTTAGACGAGGCAACTTCCTGTGATATTTTTTTTTTCTTTTTTAACTCCCTTTCTCCTTTCTTCAAACCAATGCCCCTCCCCTCCATCTCTCCCTCATCTTCTCACTCCATCCCTCCCTCCCTCCCTCCCTCCCTCCCAGCAGCCCTCACAGCTGCAAGTTATAAGGTTGACGACTGCACTGTGGCATACAAAGAGTGATGACAAATTGATTGCGCCGTCGTGATGGAAAGAGCAAAGGAAAGATGGCAGATGATGGGCCTTGATTAGGAACTTTGGGAAATCCAGTCCCCTGCAACCTTGAGCTTTGCATGAGAAAATTTCGCCCTCCCTCACATTTTCACGTCTCTTTCTCTTGCTCCCTCATTCTGTCTCTCCCTTCCTCCCTCCTCCCACCAAGTCTAGAAGGCCCGCTCAGCCGTAGAAAAAGAAAAGTTGTTTTGCCAGCTTCATTAGTGTTCACCTAATTAGCTGTAAAGCTGATGGATTCCTGACAGGCCTAATGATTGGAGATGACAAGCTCCGCACACTGTCATCCAGCCCAATTAGGTTTGCAGCTAGTTTGATGTAATCAAGTTGATATTACACAGTCCTCCATGCCTTTAGTTGGTGCACTAACTCAATTTGCTGCTGCAGGTGACAAATGGGCCGGGGTACCTGGGTAATCATGTTGGCTGAAATAGAGCGCTTTTAATGGTCAAGAGACTAAGAGCAATAATAGCGGCGAGGTGACAAAACAGAATCAAAAGGCGTGTTGTGAAGGTAACCGGGTGGAAGTGCGTCACAGTCTCTGTGCGTGTACATACGCACCTTTGACGTGATTTTTTGTAGTGGGGGGAAATTGCCTGCTCTCCGTTTGTTCAGTCTACTCTATCTTTCTCTCTTTTTTTAACAGACAGACACAGCACTCTCTGTCTAGTGAGGTTGATTCACCCCCCGCCAAAAAAAAAACAACAGCCATTCAGGCGCAGGCAATGCAGCGTGCACACCATGTTTTTGTTCACAGGCTTCAAAGCTTTTGCCAGACCAAACATATCAATTGTTTTGGGGAGTCAAAGAGAACATCAAACTCTCCCCCCCCCCCCAGCTATCTCTTTGTCCGTCTCGGTTTTTAATATCAAGGTTAGCTACGAAAGCACACCGTTGTTGGAAACATCCACGTGTCCTTAATACCGAAGTGTCCAAACTACAGTCTCCATGTTGACATGTCTGTCTCGACTCATAGTTTGAATGTAATCTCTGTACATGCGATTGAACCAAGCGGATTTGATGTATGAAGACAGATGATGTTGATATCGGTCATTATGATGGCGTTCATAGCGCGTTTAAAGTTAGTTTATCTCATCTGCGTTAGAATAAATTTTAACTTTCAGCCTTGTGTTTAGAGCGGCTAAATATGATTTATAAGAATATTTGGGTTGTGACGAACATAACGGAGGCTGCGCTGAGATGGATTGCAGTTGGGGAAAGGAGCTGATTTCTGTGATTTTGTGTGTGTTTGATTGATTGCAGACAGGGAGCAATGATTAATCAAACTCAAAGCCTGTTCCGGCAAGGGTGTGGAGGATTGCATGCGTGAGATCATATGGGGAACACCGGTGGGCTCGTAAATACAGTCGCATGCACATAATGATCACCAACACATGCTTATATGGAACACGTAGACAGGTTAGTTATGATTAGTTTAGATAAAGTCTCAGAAATAATATTGTAGTAGTTGGCGGTGTTGAAGCTTTTTTGTGTGTGTCTGTGATGTCTTTTGACTTCTTTGCAAATTAAGAGTCCACTTTTAGTTTTTTTCCTTCCCCTGCTGCAATTTAATTACTTAAATTATAATGAAACATCATGGTGACTTGATTATGTTAATTATCCTTATTAAACCCTAGTCATGATAATCATATGCATTATTAAGAAAAAGAAAATTATGTCATGTACACCACTGTCCAGAATTACATTCCTCTCCTCAAATGAGTGGATTTTTTTTGTTTAATATATACAATTATTTAATTCAGTAAATGATTTATCAAAAGTTTGCATACTAATTCACGTCTAGACGGATATAATTTGAATCTAGATGTTTTGCATGCAAAGAGTGTAAGAATAAAATCTTCAAATCTAACAGGAGATCTAATTAAACATCACCTGCAGCTCTTTAATAGGCATTTGAGTATTTCTGTATCAAATTTCCTTGTCTAACAGCATTATGAATGAAGCACATGAACACATTTTGTTATAGCTTGATGGTCATTTTAGCAGGAGAGGAAGCAGCATGCCTGTTGGATATATTTTTACACTGATTTTTCTTTTCTTTTATTGTTGTAGTCGCAGATTTTTCTTTGCTTTTATTTACACAGTAGCTGGAAAGAAAACTGCATTTGGCCCTGTGTAGGTGTCTCTTCAGCAGGGTGTGTGTGTGTGGATTATGGGGCCTGAGTCTTCGTCCTCCTCACATTGCTCTGGCCCAAACCCTGCGCTCCCAGGCAGCCAACTGACACTATGATTAGTTATGGCTGTCCTCCGCCTTTTTCACCGCAAGAAGTGAGTAACAATGAGAAGGGTTAAGAGCAGAAGAGGCGGGGAAAAAGCACAGGAACGAAGAGAAAGAGAGAGAAAGAACGAAGGAAAGAGGGATGGGGGTTAAGGGAAAAAAGCTGAATAACCTAACAGTCAAACAGAGTGAGAAAGATAGAGAGAGCAAGAGAGAACGGAGGGAGGGGAAGTTCTCCTCCCTGTGGATCCACACCAGGGTTGATGGTTGATAAACAGAATTTTTTTTCCTGAATCTTCCGTCATGGCTCCCATTAGCTTGACAGCTGTCAATTAGGGCTCCCTTGGTCTCGCGGGCTGCAGTTTATTGCAGGCGGTTGATGCTGTCATTTCCCTCACAGTTTCGCCTTGAGCGTTATCAGGAGCGTTCACACAGTCAATAGCTGATGCATCAGCACTTATTTCTTAAATTGGCTCACAAGGCTGCATCCTTCCCTCATTTTCCCCCCTTTCTACCCCCTTACTGTCTCTCTCTCTCCTTCTCTGTTTCTTTCTCACTCTTCCCTTCTTTTCATCCCTTCTTTTCCAGAGATTGTTTGGTGAAGATATGACGATGAATGGTCAGCAGGGTTAATGAGAGTGCAGGGTGATTCCATTGTTTGTGTGTGTGTCGCTTTTACACACACTCTAGCTAACAACTATTTTAAGAATCAATTTATCTGTTGATTATTTTTATGCTTCATCTTGCGCACTGCTTTTGTAAAGTAGTTATGCTACACACTGTGTGCTAAAATTGTTATTATAATATAATATAATATAATATATAATATTATAATATAAAGTGATTTCACTGTTTGAATATGGTAGGACGGTTTAAATAACCAAAAATACAGATCCACAAAGTATTAACTGGTAAAAAAAAGGTAGAATCTTTTTACAGAAACGCACACAGTTAGTCTGACCATATTGACCATAATCTAAAAAAATAGTAATGCTGTTTTTGTTTTTCTGTGATAAAATAATATGTAATAATATGATACATTATTTTTCAGGAAATCCCTATAAAGTTAAACAGTTGTACTGTTTAAAAGCGAACATTGTTTTCATCAAGATGATTTCCCTCCCTTTCTTTTTCGCTGTGTGATTAACCTGAATGCAGACACATTTTATTTTTTACACCAGCAGTAAAAGCTCGCTTGCTGTTAGTACACATTGTTTTGCATTATAAGATTAACATATGAAATATAATGTAAAAGTAACTGTCTGTGTTTCTTTTTTTTCTTCAAATGTATTTTTCACTAATTTAAAGTGACGTCATTGATGGAGGTTCTCCGTGCACAACGCAAAGCCCCAACTAACTGATAAATAAATTTGTTGACAATTATTTTCATTATCATTCATTTGAGCAATTATAATTGTGCTATTTCAGCCGTACAGTAAAACACATAAATAATTTTTTTTCATGATGTTTAAGGATCTAACACATTGTCAATAATATGTTATATTTGTCTTGTATTAAATACAGTAATGTGAAGCTTTAAATACTGTAAAATTTTGTCTTTTGAAATATCTTCCTGCGTGGAATTCAGTGGACATTAAAAAAATTGATTAGAAATAGCAACTATTAGGCATTTGGTGTTTGTTAAATTTGACACACTGTGTGAATTTGTTTGCTGTCTTATAGGTTTATGATGCATTTTATTCTGCTTAAATATGCTTAAATTAGTCTATTTATCTTTTAAAGAATAACATGGAAAAACTGCATCGTTCTTGTTTTACCTACAGCTGAGAAAGTCACACGAATTGAGCGTTGTTAGTGATAGTTAAACAAAACATTTTGAGCTTATCTGCCATTTATGCGTCAAAAAGTACAAGAAAAATAAATATGTCTAAATTGTTTATGTTCCCCGTCGAGCTTTCTGTGTGCTTTGATTTGATGAAAAGTTTAAATAGTTTTAGTTCAGCTGGTTTTGTGCCGTAGTTTGTTGATGATTTCCTCTGTTGTTGAAAGAATTGGAACTACATGCACTGTGATAGTTGAACGTTTTACAAAGCAGTCCCACGGAGAGAACGTACCACAGCAAGTGTTGATCAGATCCTTATGCTCATTTTCCAGATTCTTGTTTATTTTATCGATCAACAATGAACACTGAACCTTGCCGATTATGCTCTGATACCCAGAATACGCCTCCAAATCTACTTGTTGTTTCACGCTGGCGATTGGTCAAGATTGTCGGCTGTGCTGCATGATTTGCTGCTACCGTGGCCCACACCTCTTCCGGTGGGGCGGAATCTGGGAGGAGACAGGAAATGAAGAGGGTTTCTGGGATCTATGTGTCTGGCTGTGGTAGACAGTTATTTTTACCCTGCCCAGTACTGTGAGGGATATTAGCTTAGCCTTGCACAGAGGTGGCACTGAGTATCACAGTATTAATGAATCATCCGGCCTGCGCTCTTTCCATATGCTTGAGTTGTCCCGCCTTCCCACTCTCTCTCTCTCGCTCTCTCTCTCACTCTGAGTGATACTGTAGTTCTTTGTGTGTGTATCTGTGAGGCCGGTCCACTCTGGCAGCTACACGCAACTGTGAGAGTCCCAGTGTAGTCCAATGAAATATGGCTGCGTGGAAGTAATCCCTGTCATGTCGAAGAGGGATAGGGACGTGCCGAGGGAGGCTGAGAAAATGACACAGAGAGAGAGAGAGATAGTTGGGGGCTGGTTGTTGGTTTGGTTCAGAGTGTCACTTGAGTCTGTGTGTGTGTGTGTGTGTGTGTGTACGAAATGGCAGGGGTCTTGCCCCACCGCTCGGCTTGTCTCGGCACCCTCCTCCTCTTTTACTCCGAGCCTGAAAACTGACAGCCATCAGTCTTGCTCCGCTTTTTATCACGGTGTGTGTGTGTGACATGCAGGCTGCTTTTTGATGGCAGTGCCGGTGATGAAAGGCAGAGCAGCAGAGAATGAGAGCGAGAGAGGGGCCCTAGTAATCAGGGCCAGCCTGAGCTCTGACATCCTTCTCCGGCCTGACAGGCCTCTTCCTCCTTCTCTCCTCACTACCCAGACTGGAGGAAAGAGAGAGGGGAGGCCCTCAAACGCTCTCAAACTCCTCTCTCTCTCATGTCCTGATCAGTCTCAGATGCTGGGAATTATCCCTCCTCCCTCCACGTTGTGTTTTATTTAATGAGGGCAGAGGAAGAAGAGGGAAATGTGGCGCGCAGGGGTTGGGGATGTTGTTAACTCCGCCGGAGTCCCCGGTGCGTGTGTGTTTGTCCACGTCCGCATCCGCGCAACCTCGGTGCACATATATGAATGTTTACGTATGATGATGTGCATTTTTCTTGAGTGTAATGTCATGCTGGCATTTCCTTCCTGTGTAATCCCTCTATTTAATGTGTTCATACACATCGCCTGCTTGGGTTAGTTGTGGCGGTTCTTGGCAGAGGCAGGCAGGTGTGAGGGGCAGAGCAAGGGAGGGAGGCTGAGAGAGAGAGCGAGAGAGGAAGTCTGTTTTATTTTATACTGCGGGCCTGTTGCTAATTAATGTTTCTTGGTAGGATTCTGTCTGAGTTGAGTAATGTTTTTGATCTTTATGCCTGATAACTGCATACCTAATGAGATTTCAAAGCTTCTCGAGATGTGTGTGCGCTGCTCCCTGCAATTATTGACAGATGCCTTTTCTCCGCCATTGGGTTCGGCACCATAAATCCTCTGGCTGTAATGAGCTTGAGAAGTGCCACCCTGCCAGTGAGCTAATGAAAGAGAGAGAGAGAGAGAGAGAGAGAGAGAGAGGGTGGAGGGGGATCACGCTTCCTTGACACATTTTTTTCTTTAAATGCACTCTGCAGATGTCAGGCCCCCACTGCCAGTGTGTTAAAAAAGAAAAGAGCATGAGATAGAGGAAGGAAAAAGAGAAGACGATTTTTACAGTAAAGGAGGGGTGAGTTGAAGCCTGCCTTTGAGGAGACACGAGAAGGGATGAGTAGAGAGTTTCGGTTGGTCGGTCGGCAAGCCGTTTCGGGTTTCGGTCCTGCGCCGAGGTCGTTTGTCTGCCGTATGTAGTTTTTATTTGAAATAGTAGTCGTGTTGTTGCCGAAGTTGACTTTGATTGATACCCTTGCCCTCTCGCACTACTCCGAGCCAGTTTTTTTTTTTTTTAGGGCTTGTCTGTTTCTTTCTCCTACATAGTTTCCCCCCTCCCCTTTCTCTCCTTCGTTGGCCTGTTTCCTCTTCCTTTTACTACAAAAAAATAATGGACAGTATGAGAGAAAGAGAGTGAGAGGGAGCAATAGACAGGGAAAAAAAGAACAGCCGGCCAGTTCTCTGGCTCTCTCACACACACAGATACAACGATTCGACCTTTTTGATGCCGTCCTGAACCCGGATAGTGGGACTGAAAGAGTGAAAGAGAGCGAGAGAGAGAGGCACTCCATGCCAAACAGTCGATTTCCCCAGCTCCTCAGCATGGTCATACATCATTGACACACCCTTCTCTCCTGACAGAATGACATGTGTCATTTATCAAACGGGCCCTTGCCAAGGAGCCCAGTGTTAGGGGCTGTCCCCCCCTCTGAGAATTGCCACTGCCTCCACGCCACCGAGGGGTCTACACAGCCAGGGGAGGGGATGGCGGATGAGGGGGAGACACGGCCACTAACAATACCACTCCAATTTTTCCTCAGAATCCCTCAGTTTTTATGTTTGTATTTATTGAGGTCACAGGAAGTCTTAGGTTTTATAAGTGAGCCTACATGTGTCCGACCCGTGAAGGCTGTGCCCATGCGCACATCTGGCTGTCAGGTATCAGTCAGAACCCAAATCCGTTCTCCCCTACCCTCCCTCTGTCCCTCCTCCTGTCCCTCCTTCTACCTCTCCAGGGGCCCGAATGAGTGAATCGGAGCTCTTTTGCTTTCCCATGATTCAAAGGAGCATTACTGAAGATGGATGCTCCTTAAAAAAAGAAATTGATGATGGATATGAGGCTGGCCATGTCATTCATCATTTTGAATATTATTTAGACTGGCCGTGTAAAGCTGTAACCTGAGCAGGGCTCAGAGAGAGAGAGAGGGAACAAGAGAGAGCTCGGAGCAGGACGTGGGCTTCCTCTGATGGATGGGCCGAGCTCTTGCTCTGTTCGTTACCAGATACCAGAGGAGCCGCACTCCTTTGCTCACTCATTCACCCACTCACTACCTGTTTTTTTGTGCCTGAAAGGGTGCTTGAAAACAAAACTCAAAGTGTTTTTATTTGTAATCACCGTGGCCCTGTAACCTAGGTAACCCTGACTTTTTTTTCCCGTTTTTGTTTTCCTCCCCCCGCGCTGACACGTTTTTCATCAAGGTCGTAAAGTTTTGTCGACAGCCCCTCAGGAACGAGGTGACCATTGTCGTCATGGACGCGAAAAGAGCGGGAACAGCTGGGATTCATTAGCAGGAAATGAAGCCGACCTTTAACGAAAGCAGAAAAAGAAACACATATCTGAGCGCTCCAATCGCACGTGATCCTCCGCGCCCGGCCCACGTTAATGAAAACATTTTCATTATTCAGTCATGTTTTCCTCCGTCCCTTTTGTGACTGTAAGATGAGATCTGTCCGAATCATATTTTCACAGTATCTATAAGCATCTTATAATTCGGTTAGCTGTGCACTCTCGCTGTGTGCCTGCAGTTCACGGGCTGGTCAGATTCCTGTCGTCTCTGGCAGTGGCAGTTGAGCGCTCAACAATGCTTGATATATTTGTCCATTGTTGCAGTAGGGGGCTATGCGACCGTCGACATGAGATGCATCATGCTCTCGGCCGCATTGAAATGGGTTTGATGAATTATTTTGCTTTGCAGGCTCGTTGGACGTGGTGGGTGTACTTGGATTCATTGTTCTTGAATTTTCCAGCACCTAGAACGTGTCCCAACTCATGACAGGCCCCACCCTATGACGAACTCCTTGAGCGTTTGGGTTTCAGCAGTCTGCTTCTATAAAGCCCTTTGCCCCTGCAAACCACACTTTTGAGCTGCATCCTTCTTAGGGAGGTTGAAAGCTCGGGTCAAACTGTTAAGAGAGTTTCAAACCCATTCCAGCGAGAGATAGAGAGAGAGAGCGTATGCGAAAAACATAGGGGCGTGAGGGAAAGCAAGAACAGGATGGAGAGAATAGGTTGTTTTGTTTTTGTATGCTCTATTTTTCCCCTTCCTAGTACCCCTCTCTCCCTCCCTCGCTCTCCCTCTCTCTCTTTTTTTCCAGTTTTATAGCAGGAGACATGATTTATTGTGGCCATCCATCTCTGGGTCTCATCCATCACCTCCTGGTTGCTAGGCAATCATGGCAGCAGCTGTTTGCTTTGACTCAGACAGAGGCACTGTCAATCAAGACGGGCAGGTGAAAAGCATTAGAAACACGCTATTGTCAGACGGAATAATTAATCAAAGGCAAGAAAGATAATTAAAAAGATATGACCCTTGCTAGCACTTGCTCAGGGTTGCCTGAGAAGAGAGTGAAGAGGGAAAAACGAGGGTAAGGAAGAGAGTGGAGCAGGAGGAAAGCACTGGCGTGTGGCATGTCCTCTCTCTCTCTCTTTAACTCAGACTCACTCTCTCGACACAGTAAGAGAGTGGAGCAGAGGAAGATAAAGCTTACTCTCTCCGTCACTAGACCAGGTTGTAATTAATTAAAAAGAGATCGGAGGAGAAAGAGAGAGGGGAGAGAAATAATAAAAGGGCTGGCGGAGGAGATGAGAGTGAGTGAGGGGAAAGAGAGAGAGAGAGAGAGAGAGAGAGAGAGGAACCACATGAAAGGGTTGAGTACCTCGCTCTGATACGAGCAAATGCTACAAACGCGTACTTAAAAGTGTTCCTCTTCAAATCCATGTCGCTCGCTCTCCTGTGTGCCTCAGAGTGTGTGTCTGTGTGTCTGTGTGTCTGTGTGTGTGTGTGTGTGTGTGTGTACGTGCTGTGACTTTCCCACAAAGCCTCAGGCCTACACGGTGTGCCTTCTTTAACTCTAGCTTAAGATGTCTCTGTTGAAATGCGTTTGAACACACACTTATAGTTGCTAATGTTATTCTGATACAGCGAGAGACAGACAGCCCTACAGTTCAGAATAATGAGTGACTGCACATACGTTTTGGGTCAGTGACATGATGGTCTTTTTTTTTAATTTTTTTATAAAAATGCATTAAAATGAGTCCCACTTTATATTAGACGTCTTTAACTACTCTGTACTACTAACATTTAAATTAATTATTTGATACAATGCACTTATTGTTTACATACATGTTTTTACATTGTATTTATATTTGCATCTAATAATAGCTGTAATTATTTCCTGTAATCACATATATAATTACACCGTTGGCCCTCCCCTTACACCTTAACCCGCCCTTAAACCTACCTATACCACCAAACCTGTCCCTAACCTTACCTGTATCCCACCTCAGTAGCAGCAAAAGTGTTTTGCAATACAGTTAAAGTTAAAGACACCTAATATAAAGTGTGACCCTAAAATGCAATTGTTACAGCCCTGCCCCTTTTTGTTGCGAGTTTGATCCGGGTCGTAACATAAATATATACATACAATTACTTCTGTGGTGAATGTTTTCTGAATTAAATTAATTTTGATATTTTTTTAGGGTCATAAATATCAGGCTGATACAGCTGTCCTGATATCATAATTATAAAATTATTATTTCTTTTCTAAATTAATATGTGACTATGATGACTATCAAGACTATGATGTGGATGCTTACATGTATTGAAGTTGTAAAGAGAATGTTTTTATTATGTTTTTTACTTGATAGTTACACCATAAATTAACATTCAATATAATTTAATTTTGGTTTTAGACTATATTTTATCTGTGTGTGTGTGTGCTTGTTTATGTGATTTATGAGGACACAAATTTGTATAATGACGTGGGTATTACACTGGTATTACAACGTAAACATGGTTTATGAGGACATTTCCTGTGTCCTCATAATAAAAATGGCTTAAAAAACATACTAAACAATGTTTCATTAAAAATGTAAAAATGCAGAATGTTTTCTGTGATGGGTAGGTTTAGGGGTAGGGGTAGTGTAGGGGGATAGATTGTACAGTTTGTACAGTATAAAAACCATTACGTCTATGTAATGTCCTCATAATGTAGTTGCACCAACATGTGTGTGTCTGTGTGTGTCTGTGTGTGTGTGTGTGTGTCCAATTTTGGTACCAGAGCAAAAACTGTTGAATTAAGTATTTAAAAAAATGTTTGTCCCATTTTGTCTTGGTTATCACTGTCAATCATCGCAGTTTCGGATTCAATCACGCATTTAAATATGGTTGTCAATCCAGAAACTTTGCAGTGTACTTAGCAGTATAAAAACCTAAACTTGTATTCAGATTGTGAATGGCTAATAAACAGAAGAGAAGAGCCCTCCCTTTATAATCATTAAGACTCTAAAATGCAAGCTCGCTGAATTCTGCACTCTTGTGGAAAAACTCCTGTTATAATAAAAAGAGTTTTCTTAATTGTACAATGAATATCTTATTTACATCGTGTTTACACTTTGTTGTTTATAATGAAAGGATTCGCAAGCAAATTCAGCGGTGTTAAGTGGATTCTGACTAGCACCTCTGGTAGGCCATTGCGCAATGTTCATGTGCTCAATAGATATGATTGTGATTGCCTACAATGCTCAACGCTTTTAAAAACAAGCTGTAAATAGAAACCTTTGACGCTCAGAGAGCGCTCAAACAAAAACTAATAAGAGCGTTAGAAAGCAGCATCTATCAGCAGGTACCGAATGTTCTCCAGAACATTCTGTTTTGCATCGACTGGTAATACCGGTACGTTTGACAACCCTAGTTCACATAATAATAATAATAATAAAAAATAAAAAAAATAAATATATATATATATATAACGTATATAAATAATATCGGCGATGTGGATGCTCACATGTATTTAAGGTGTAAGTAAAATGTTGTTATTTGTTACATTTTTAAATTTAACATTAATTTTTTTTTTTTTTAAGAATTTGGCAAATGTGTTTTACACTAGATTTCTAACTATTTTATTCTCCTTCTTTATCCCTCTTTTATCTATTTCTCACGACATTAATTTGGTTTTAATACCGAGCACAACATTGTGTGTGACTATCTGTGTAAGCGGGATAATGTAGAGTCAGACAGTCAATTATACAGTTTAGCTGTCATTATCCCAAAATATCTGACCACAGAATGCCTGCATTGACAGATCAGAATCAAGTATTCTAGAGAGCCATGTAATAATTTGCAGTAACATGGTGTGTGGAGTGTTTGTGCCCGTGCCTCTGTTCACTTGGTTAGACAGCAGTGTCTCCTGCACCTACATGTCTCTGAGGTAATGTGAGGTCATGTTGCCTCTAGCACCAGCTCTCCCATGGGCCTGTCTTTTTGTCTCTGTCTGTCTCTCTCTCTCGCTTTCTCCATCATTTCACTCCACCATTTCACTCCACGTACATAGATAAGACTCAGAACAATGTGCTCACCTCCCAAAGCAAAGCGTTCTCCCGAATGTTATGTTCATATCAAAGTTTGTTTTAAATTTCAGAATTCACACAGCAATCATCCTGCGTGTCCTTTCAATGTTTTGGCTCAGAATGGGAATAGAGGCGTTTAAAACATTAAAATGGTGCTTTTCCCGCATGCTAGTTTAAACACGAGGGAGCGCCGTGCTGTATGTTGTAAGTAGTGTTTGGTTAGTCATTATCAGATAAAAGAGTCGCTGTAATCTTCTCACACAGGTGCAGACTAAGAGTCCAGTCAAAACACTGTAAAACGCACTCATAGACGTCACACTTGACATGGTTTGCCCTTTGTGTAAATGGAGAAAAAATAGCTTTACTGCGCCGGCCCGTACCACAAATATGCCTTAGATAGACACGACTGCTCTCACACCTCCTCAACATACTTTTCTGATAAAATTATAGAGATGGAAATGTCAAGGCTCTTAACTCAGTGTCTGTGAGAGCGTTAGAGTTGTTGTTTTTTTTTTTTTCACAGGATGGTTGCTAAAAAAGGTGTTGTTCAGGCTATATCTGATTAGTGTTTGATATGTTTGACATGAAACTATTACTCTGCAGACTAATATGATGAGCCTTTTCTTTGATATTATGAAAACGTGTCAACCGCTAGATATTTGGCTGCACCGTTTATACTGTGGCGTGTATGTGACATTTGGTGGGCATTCCACGTTATTTACATGAGAGTGAAACGAAACATAATGAGAAAATGCAGAGCTGGACACCCAAAAAATGTAAACGAAGAAGAACGGGAATTTTTTCCCGCTGGATTTCCTGTAAAAATAACTATATTTTGGTATATACTATTCTGATATCAAATTACTCATTCTATGCTAAAAGATTTTTATTCATAACCTTTTTCCTGATGTTTTTTTTTTTTTTTTGGACAGAGACAGAAGAGTTTCTCACAAAAGAAACGTAATTTGTAATTTGAATGCTAGTTTATGTTAGGGCACTTCAGAATGTTTAAAATGTTTTCCTAGCATCCCTGCTCTGCTCTTGGTACATAATCAATCGCAAGTTCAGTCACTGGCTCTCAGTAAATGTGTGGCTAAATGGCTTATCAGCGTAATCTCTCTTCGCAGTTGCACTTGTGTCAAACATGGGTTTAAGTGATTTATTGAGTCTCTGTGAGGTTATATATTGACCTGGTCCTGGGTCAGTCCCTATAGCTGCTAGTTACGCACTGAAGTCAAACATTACACTAACTCTCACGACTGATTGCTGATGCAAATTTTGTCCGCTCCAATACAGAGACCTAATTTGACAGGGCCCGTTAATGTTAGAAACAAATGCCTCTGAAACCAAATGGTTAAAATGGCCCCGGCGTGGTTAACCATGTACAATTGCTAATATAACCCCCCTCCCAAAAGAAAATCACTTCAGGGGGCTGCTGTGGTATTTTTAGTCTTATTGACTTGCATACTTTTAGATATGGCCTCTAAGTCCCTGCCATCACAACTGTGAGCTACAGAAAAAAAACCCTCTTATAATTATAATTCTCTATCTAAAAGTGGTTTTAAATGAATATAAATAAATCTGAATACAAGTTTCTTCTTCTTATGTTATTAAGCTACATTTTTGTTTTTAGAAATTAAGAAAATTAGTTGTATCATTATTAGTAGTATTAAACTAGAATAATTAGTTTTTTATGTATTATTTATTTTTTACTTTATATTTAGTTTCAAAATGCACTTATTCTTATGCCTGTGATCATTTTCATTCTTTCCTTATTCTATTCCTTTTATTCTGTACTGTTATTTAAAATATTTCTTATAAAATATGTGTTTATTTAAGAACAAAATGAAGAAATTAATGAGTGCAGTTTACTTCTCCCCTCTCCTGCGGCTGTCTGTGGCGCTTTTTGATGACACGGTCCACATCACTCCTGCTGTGCGCTTGAGAGGATGTCCCTCTCCCGGCTGATAAGGCCCTCACTGTTTATGAATTCCTCTGGCTCGATCCAGTCACCCAACCCTGGAATTCAGTGGGGGAAAAGTTTGTGTGCCAGAGTGCGTCTCTGTGCTTCCAGCTGTGCGTGTAAAACCACAAATGTTATGACGCTGGCCATCTTGACTGCGTATTTTTACCGTAACGTGTTAAGTACACATATGCACATCTGAGCAAGAGATATTTTTGTGTCTGTGTGTGTGTGTGTGTGTGTGTGTGTGTGTGTGTGTGTGTGTGTGTGTGTGGATGCAAAACGAAGGCTTTGAATAACTCAAATTAATTTTTGGCTGTGTAATTGAATTGTATTCATGCTGCGCATGAGTGTAACAGTTGGATAAAAGGTCTGATCCCACATACAGCTGTCCCACTGTGTCCACACACACTCCCAAATCACTCTTTCAACATCATTACATTATGTGTGTATTATGTTTTATAGTGCACACATTTGGAATCAGTATTAAAGCTCTCAATTTTTCAATATTCCTCTGTTAGTTGTGTTTCTATTGTAGGCTAAGGGGGAAAACAATCTGTTATACCTCTGGCTATGTTTTGTGTTTGTGTGTGTGTGTGTGTTTGGAGTGTTTGGGACTGCTGTGTGTTTGCTTATCTCTCCATCGTGACACAGGGAACTGCGCTACATTAATACCTGCGATAGGGACTGTCTGCCTCGCACCTCTCTACAATGCAGATAAGCTTCAGCTCTGGAGGATTATCAACAGAGCCCGCACTCACACACACACAGACATACACACACATACACACATGCTTTATTTATTGTTTGGAGGTGCTGCAAGAAAGGAGAGTGTAGAAGTGGTAGTGGAAAAAACCATGAGACTAGGGAGAAGATGGTATCAAGCAAAAATTGGCAAACTTTAGAGTCTTTTTTTTTTATCTTCCCTGATACACACACATACTCACACAAAGATTTGTTCAGGAAGAAGGGAGTGTTCATGCTGTCTGTCTTTGTCTTGCAGGTTTTTTATTCCACTGAAGTGAAGGGCGGTGACGTTTTTTTTTTTTTTTTTTAAGTTACCGTGATAATGATACATTATGTGATCTTGACCATTGGATTATTACAGCTAAACAAAATTTAACATAATGATAATAAATAAATACAATTAATCCAAACATCAAAGGACAAGCAGTTAGCACACATGCTCTGACATATCAAACTGAGACTTTCATATGCAGGCAACTCCAGTTCAATTCCAGCATGCGTCATATCCTGATCCTGAGCTTCCTGTCCTCCCTTTGCAGTCGGACACATTATAAAATGGCTAAACTAAAATGAGTAAAAATGACTAAAGTCCTCTTAATCCTTAAAACTGGCCTTGAGCTGAGCAGTCTCGGTTCTCTCTTTTTTTTTCCCTTTTTTTTGAGTAAGTTTGGCTTCCAAAGCAGGTGTTTCAGAACATCTGTGACATTTAGAGTTCCTCATCCTCTCGGTAGGCGAGGGAGGTGTTTTGTGTGTGTCTGTACTGTTCGTGCCTCAGATTATTTCTGGAGACCACAACCATACATGTGCAGTATTCACTGAATTTATGATTGTTTTTTATAAGGCGACACTATGGTTCTTCGTAGCCATTCATAGTGTGCAGCAGCGTCTGAGCTGCAGGTTTTTGCAAGAACCGTGTTTTTTTGTTGGTAGCCGTGAGTTGTGTGCAGAGTGTGTGTGTCGTATTGATTGTATTGTGGTGTTATTGTGAGGTTCATGGCCGTGGCGCGGTTCTCTGAGCTCCCCTGTGGAGTTCCATCCTGCAAACACAATGCTAGGTGGTAACTCTTCCTCATCCTTACTGCATTCACAACAGACACACTGATTAGCTTTTGTGTGTGTGTGTGTGTGTGTGTGTGTGCGCGCACATTTTATCCACTGTGTGTTCTTGATGTGAATGTTTTGTAAATTAATAACACTGAGGAAAAGATGCAATATTTCACATACACATATGGAAGCAAACGTTTACTCTTACACACACTTACTCGCACAGACTCTCACTTTAATTGGGTATGGAGAGGTTAATGATCTTCCCAAGCATAAGCCCTGAGGGTGTGTATGTGTGTGTGTATGTGTTTAAATGGCAGTTTAAAGGAGCTTGTACATCTAAACATCTAAATACGAGCCTTTAGTTCTTTGAGATTTGACGCACTTTCTCAAACACACACACACACACACACACACACACACACACACACACACACACACACACACACACACACACACACACGCAGACAGAGGGGCAGTTTTAACGCTCTGAGTTTCTGGGATCACTCTTTGGCCTGTTTCATTTGTGTTCGTTTGTCGTTGTGTGATAATGAGATAATTAAATGTGGCGTCCTTCTTCCTGCTATATTTCATCCCCCCCCCCCGTTGGAGCCGTGGAACAGGCCAGTCCTTTGAAATGGATACTCTATCAGTTCCCAGCCCAGATCAGTGGCCCTGCAGCCCCTAGGACTCAATGGGGAGGGGAGGAGAGGGCCCTGCGGCACTCGACCAATCAGAGAGAGGCCCCCACTAAGAGGTGTTGATGGCTATAGAGCACTAGCTATCCATCATTCACTGTGATTTTAGGAATAACTTGTCTGTAATGCAATATCAAAGTAAATAAATGCCCTTTTAGAACGAATGCCATTTTAAAAGTTCTAGAGTTGCATTTTAATTTCAGTCGTGCAATAAATCATAGAAAGACAAACAGAATAATCAAAGTTTTATTCCAAATAAGAGCTCAGGTTTTGAAATATCAAATTAAGCAGAAAATATGCAGGATGCAATCTGACACCGAGGGAAACAAACCTCATTGAAGAGTTCTGAAAATTGATTGATATGCAGCACTTTGGTTTCTCATCACTAAAACAGATCCCAGAGTTTATTGCATTTATAAACTGTTTTTAATAGTAATAATAATAATAATTTCTATTATTATTATTGTTGTTGTTGATGATGGTGATGGTGTTATTTTTTTTTTGGATATAAAATACATGGATATTTGGATATCTATATTGGATATAAAATACAAATGAATATTAAAAAATATTTTTATATTTTATTCAGTGAAATCCGCTTGTTGTTTTATTATGGAATACAGCTGTACAGTATTTTTTTTTCTTTCTTTTAAAAAGTGATATCCAGAGAAATTCCATAATAATGATTTATTAATGAAGAGTAATAATCAGCTGATTTGAATGCAATCATAATGCAATCGCTTTATTTAAAAAAAAAAAATGTAATTGCCCTGATTATTTAGTTTGATGATGTATATATCACTATTTAAAATAACTTTTTCTGTATTTTATTCTGCATCTTTGTTTGTTTGTTTGTTTGTTTGTTTGTTTGTTTGTTTGTTTGTTTGTTTGTGTGTGTGTGTGTGTGTGTGTGTGTGTGTGTGTGTGTGTGTGTGTGTGTGTGTGTGTGTGTGTGTGTGTGTGTGTGTGTGTGGTCCAGGTAAACCCTGTGTTATGGGGACAAAATGTCCCCACAAAGATGGCAATATCTGAAATCCTTGTCCTTGTGGGGAAATTTTTTTTGGTCTCCATGAGGAAAACGGCTTATAAATCATACTGAGTGATGGTTTTTGAAAATGTAAAAATGCAGAAAGCATGTGTGTGTGTGTGTGTGTGTGTGTTATGCAGCAGCCCAACTGTCTGGATTGGTGTTGTCTTAATTGCACATCCTGTTTACATCCTATTGTGTTCATTTAGGCACGTAGCACACAAGCGAGTTTCCTCCCCTCTTAACTTACTTCTATACGTGTATAATATAGATTTTTCTCTATAACTGACACAAATATAAAAGAGAGAAGAGCAGGAGATAAAGATAGTGAAATAATGGCTCTATAGCATCACAGTGACCTAGTGTAGCCGGGCAACATTTTTAAACGTCACAAAGCAAAGGTCTGCGGCTGTGCCGGGACAGTTATAACGAGAGCTGTTCTCTTGTTAACAGTGGAAGCCTGTAAAGAGAGTGAACAGGGTCCTCTGCCCTGGGCCCCAGTTTTATGAGCTGAGAAAATGTACTGCCAGAGCTGTGTCTGCTTATCTGGACAAAAGAAGCCAGTTTCAAGCCTCACTTTCACACACGCTGAGGAAAATGTGCCATTTACAACATTATAAGTCGTCCATTCAGTGACTCTTTACCTTTCGGTATCTTTTCTTTGTGTTTCTGTTGTTGTCGTCCTTTGGCTATTCCCAGAGATTTCTAAGAATTTTGTGGAAAAGAAAGTAAATACTTCTCTGGTAGACCACCAACATATTTCCCCACCCTTATTAAGTATGTGATATTAAGATCTTAAATCTGTTGTCGGCTACAGTGGGTGTGCGTATGTGTGTGTCTCTCTGCGGAGGGGCTGTGATGGCTTGTTTTCTTATTGCATCATTAGTTGAGGGGGTTGTGTGTTTACCAGGGCAGGCTGAACATTGTGGACATTAATGTGTCCTCCTGTGGTTTACGAGCCATTCAGAACACGTGCACGCACACACACACGTGCGATCAACAGTTCACGTGACAATATACTGTACAGTTAAAGGAATCTGCACACAAACTATTCCGTACCGTCAAGCTGCATCTTTTATTTTCAGTAAAAAGAGGTAAAATGTGTTGTATGGGTTCTTTGCTCTACTTCCACACACAGCTGAGTGAATGTGGCCTCATAGCTATAGGTCTAAAATTATCACAAGGCATATGCAGCTCACAGGGTTAAAGGCTCATTAGGTGGCCGGCCCTGTTGTTGGCACAGTTTTAATATTATTTATGAGCGTCCCGAAGAAAAGCATCATTCTTGTCCTCTGCTTTTCATTAATAATCTGAAATAATATCCAAAGCAGCACATTAGCCCTTAGCAAGCTGCGACAAGATGACACATACATACCAAAAAATGAACAAATCCAAAACATGATGTCATTTTTCTCTGCCAAAAGCCAGAGATCATCTCTCTCTCCCTCTGAAAATGCATTTATGTCATTTTCTGGGTATTTGAGATAAACAAATAGTATGTTAACTTCACAAGAATCGGGCTACTGTTAATTTCCTGTCATGCATCGATAGGAGTACTACACTAGTGTATCTTTAAATATAGATAAAATGAAGTCATTAGAAAAATCATGCTTATTTATCTCAGATCTGCTTTCTAACTACAACTCCAGAACGACAAACGTGACCCCAGCCCCGTGGCCAAGGGCGGCAGTGAACGTCTACACCGCTGTAAGCAGAGTGTCTCTCTCACTGGCTATTTTCACAGGGGGTGGGGGGTGTCGAGGGGGGAAGGAGGGGGGCTGGGTGCACATCACTTTTTATTAGCTTAATAAATCACCTTTGTTGTCAATCAAGGCACAGAGAATAATTGGATATGGTTGAAGCCTTGCGTGATGGATTATAAATCATTCCAGATTAAATTAAAAGATAATGCACAAACTTAATGGTTTGTGTTTTGCAGTCTAAATTGCCTCCGAGCAGTGTTGTTTTCTCGCTTTATTGTGCGCCGTTTTTCTCGCCTCTAAAACCCTGCACGTTCGCCTGCCTTTTACCGTCCTGCCTCCACTGAGCCCAAGTGTTTGTGTGCGTCTCCTCTTGCGGCATTGTGTGTAATTTTCTTCATCTTCTATGATGTGTTCGTGCACCTGTGTGTTGTTTCTATGTCTGGTTTTGTTTAGATAATGTGTCTGTTTCCATGTTTGCCCCCAACCCGAGCGTGGTTTTCTCGAGCGCGGCACGGGCAATATCATAGACAATCAGTCCCCTCCCAACTCATCTACACCCTCTGCCCTGTCTCCCTCCAAATCAGAATAAGGCAAATCTCTTTCTGTTTGCCTCCGCGGCCCAGCTCGATGCTAACAGATTAACCCTGACATCCTCAACAAGCGGGGCTTGCTTCTCAGGTGCCATCCAATGAGAGGAGCAGGAGAGAGAGAGGGAAAAGTCGACCCAATAAAGAGCGAAGCAGGAACTAAGGCGGCGGAGGCAGAGAGGCTATATCCTGCACATTAGCGCCGTGGCTGCCCTGTCCGTTTACGTGCTGACAGATCCACTATTATCATAATCGGCCCGAGAACATGACGGGACGCTGAAGCGATGATGTCGTTTTATTTACGGGAGAGGCAGCCCCCTCCCGGCCCGCGCTCATGGGCCACGTACCCCGGCGGGCCGGCACGAGCGGGCGAGTAGGTCAAATGACATCTTTTGATCAGAGCTGTCCAAAGAGATCAGAGGAGAGTGGCAGGTAATGGATACCCAGTGACACGCTGAATGGAGAGAGTCAGCGACTAGATGACTGCATGTCTCCCATTAGGAGCATCTCGCTCTCTCTATCTCGCTCGTCTTTGCTTTGCAGGCCCACTCTCTGTGTATCTACATCCCCCTCCTTCTCCCTCTCTCTCTCTTCCAAGGCCTTCAGATTGACGTCTCGACGTAGTACCTAAATCAGTGGACTGCCACCGGCTAACACTCTGCATTATGGGTTGGAAAATGCCTATTATTTTGCTGCCTAACGTATCTGCCAAGTTCAGGGCTTGTATATGTGGGAGAGACACAGTGACTTTTTTCGTTTTAAATCAGAGATCTTGTCTATTTTCTGTCTTTGTGTGTTTGCGGGAGGGATGGGTCATGATTGTCGCTTGCTGGATGACTTGTCCGTAAGTGAGGTTGAGATTTTTTTTCTTTTAGATATATCTATTTTGATGTTTTTAAAACCGGTGCTTTAATTAGCATGCTAGGAACTTGACGCATTAAAGCAGAACCGCTACAGTTGTGCCACGTCTTGCGCTGAGCGTCCCGTCATTGCATGTCAAATTAAAAGTAGTCTAACTATTAAAAATGCAAGAACATATATTATGTAAATGCCATCTTACAACATGTTTCTTAAAGGGAAAGTTCATCCAAAAATGAAAATGATATCATTTACTCTC
This sequence comes from Coreius guichenoti, assembly GCA_039654105.1. Lineage (NCBI taxonomy): Eukaryota > Metazoa > Chordata > Actinopteri > Cypriniformes > Gobionidae > Coreius > Coreius guichenoti. The sequence continues at coordinate 24,288,159 of CM077168.1, forward strand.
TTACCATCATGTTATTCCAAACCTGTATGACTTTCTTTCTTCTGCATAACATAAAAGAAGATATTTTGAAGAATGTTAGTAGTTTTAGTTACCATTGACTTCCAGTGTAAAGACCAAAAAAAAAAAAACATACATTTCTCAAAATATTTTCTGTTGTGTTCCACAGAAGAAAGAAAGTAGGCCTAAATTATGACAGAATTTTCATTTTTGGGTGAACTATCCTTTTCAGACCGATTAGCTAACTAGTTATTCAGGGACCCACAGCCTAGTTGATTTAGAAAATTCAATATCCATCTTTTTTGTCACATGTTTTGTCTTCTATACATATGTATTTTTTTTGTACACACATAACCATGTTTATATTGTGGTGTTAATATGTGTTTTGTGTGTGTGTGTGTGTGTGTGTGGTAGTCGAGCCGAGTGAGGCCCTGGGGATCACAGCAAGGCAGATCTGTTCTCTTCCATTACCCAGCAACCCTCTCTAATGGGAGACTGACACACTCCTGTGATTCTGAGTGGGACAGAGTGGGACAGAGAGAGAGAGAGAGAGAGAGAGAGAGAGGGAGAGGGAGAGGGAGAGGGAGGGAAAGACACGTTATGGGAGGGATTACTGAAAGAGGAAGAGGAACAACACAAGTCACTGAGAAAAACTGAGAGATTCTCAGTAAGACACACATAAACTCATTCAAAGACAATCGCCCCTCCCTCTCTCTCGCTCTCTTTTGGCCTCTTGGGAGTTCCAAGTGTTTGTGTAGATGTGTCTGACCTCCGGTTGCCCCGTGCTTTAGGAATGTGACTTCTCTGAGTGGAGCGCATCTGAATAACAAAGGCAGGCGGGTGGATCATTTGCTGGAGATCATCTTCCTCCTGCTATATAATTGTTTGTGGTGTCTGTTTGAGAGCTGCTTCAGACAACAGAGCCACACACACACACTAGACTGATTATTGACTAACTAGAGTTCATATCTGGGCCCATTTTTATAATATATTCAACCAGTCCAAAAAATAAATAATTAAATCATAAAAGAAGTAAAGAATGTTTTCAGTGAAGAATGTTTACGTGTGTACACACATATGAAAATAAACAAGATATGGACAAATTTACACATTTTTCCTCATTGTTATCTAATCTTATCTACACAGGTGAGCAATAAGTTCAGAATTCTGTCAGAATTCATCGTTCAGAGAACAGCCTTAGTAACCAGTGTGACATCCTGAAATATAGATCATAGACCTGATGGAGTCAAAGTTAGTTACAAAAATATTAAGCAGCACAACTGTTTTCAACTTTAATAATAATAGGAAATGTTTCTTGAGCACTAAATCAGCATATTAGAATGATTTCTGAAGGATCATGTGACACTGAATTACATTTTAAAATATAATAAAATAGATAGTAGTTATTTTAAATAATAATATTTCATAATATTAGTTTTTACTGTTTGTAGTATAAAAAAAAAATGCAGTCTTGGTGGGCATAAGAGACTTCTTTCAAAAAATATTACTGACCCCAAACATTTAAAGAGTAGTCTATTCTATTCCCTTTGCTTTTATTAAATATTTTGACTAATTTGTTTATTCTTTTAGCTACAAATACGAGTGTAGTACACTATATATAAAATCGTCAGGTAACCTAAAAAATGTGCTTTATGTAGTCACATCTAAAATTAACAGATTTTTTTAATGTAATTTAATGTGACTGAATAAAAATTAGTACATTAGGTTACATCAGGTAGAATAAATAGTTATTAGTTCACTAATATAATAAATATAACATGATTTAAATCTTAAAGATATCAGTAAAGGTAGAAATGATGGTACCTTCAATCCACATGCTTTTATCTACAGATAGGCCTATATGGAGAAGCTGAAGCTTGATTAGTATTAATTTCTAAGTGTTACTTTCATAAAGGCACTGACTCTTTTTAAGAGTGGAAGTTATTTACTGCATTTTGCTGCAGCACATCCTGCGAAGAAATAGTAGTCACTGATGTGAATTTTTGATGGCAATATCTAAAATGCAGGGTGGGTGATAGATGAGTTATAAATATATTGAATATTTAAGTAGAGGACATGGAAATGATTGTCTGATGATGTGGTCCTTCTAAAAGGAGCAATTGTGGCCAAACCTTCAGAAGAAGCATTGGTCAGAATCGTAGGAGACATTCAAGGCGGACGTTAGTGTTCGTTAATAACTAATAGCATTTTGGAAGGGGTGGAGTGTGTTTTTACTCCTGAGAACATCCATGCTGTGCTGTTTTAACCTCTTAGTTAAAATTTCTGAAGAAATAGATCCAAAAAAGCACATGTAAGGTTTTTATTGGAGGTGTCTCGAGAGGATGCGGCTCCAGAACGGTTTTGTCAACAGAACCGTATTTATCACTGAAGTCGATGAATAAAGGATATTTCAGTTGAGTAGTTATTGTAATAATCAGTGCTAAAACACGCTCATCAGAGGTTAAAGACTCACTCTACATTTCCATAGCAAGGGGTTTCTAAATGCCTGCATCAGCACCAAGCCTGTTTCTGAATATAAATCAACTTTTTGTTTGTACGTTATTGTGTTGCACACAGGATCATTTGTATGACTGAGCGCTCACGTGTGTGTTCGAGGCTGTCGAATCTTGATGCCGTGTAGGAGTGTTAACTCCAGTGGAGGTGCTATGGCAGCAGGGGGAAGTTCTGTTCTCCAGCGTGGTTACCGGTTGCTGTGCACATGCAGGGGGGGAGAGCGGGGGTGTGTAAACATACACACACATACACACACTGTCAGGGGCTCTCCCGCTGAGTGGCATGAGCGGGCGATTAGCCGTGCTAGCGTCTGTGTTTACCAGCTCTCTCTCTCAGTTCTGCCAGCGCCGATGCACCTCCAGCCCTGTTTCTTTTCTTTAATCCACACCAGCTTGCTCTTTCTCTCGCGCTCTCTCTCACACTCTTCCACCACCTCATATTTTCACATTATTATAACAAAAGATGAGAGTATTTTTAATGGTTTTAAGTGCCTGTGATTCATTGTTAACAATTTCTTTCAAGGTTTTTGATATCACAGTACCTATGATTCTTTCTTAAAGTGAGCAGATAATCAAAATGAACATGAATTGAATTTCTTAATGCATGTTATTGGGAATAACTGGGAATGATTCATGGTACATGTTAATTCAAAAAATGTCTTGGCAATCTTTAATAACTTAGCTCTTTTTTAACAACTTTATATTTTTGCTGATGTCATTCATATTTAACAAACTATCATTCAGTCTGTCTGCATTAAGGTATGCAATAGTATGTTTTCACAATCCAATCAGATTTTGTAGATAATATCCAGTCTTACTCTTTTTTTTTTTTCCCCCAATTGAATGTCCTGTTTCACTCGTAAATATGGAAGTAAAATTGGCTGCAATTGACAATTCACATTTACTTTAAAGGAATATTTTAGGAATATTATTCATAGTTTAATGTCCATGTACTGCATCTGTGGCATGCTGTCAGTTACTGCAGACAATAATTTCTGTAAACACAAAATGTGCTTACAGCAATGCACTGGCAGTAGAAGCCTAGCAGGCAAATGAGCAGAATCACAAATAAACATTTAAAATATGCAGCTATCAACAGTGCAATTAAAGTCACAGATGCCACAGATGCTGTCCATAAACATTTAAGTTGTAAATAATCCAGAATATTCCTTTAATGTTTTCATAAATTAAAATACCTCTGGTTTTCATCTGGTTGCTGAGACAATGCAGGGAAAGAAAACTTGTTATAGCCATAGTAACCATCACTTAGTAACAGCCATGCGTTCTGTAAACAACACACCAATGATTTCGTAGGTAGAACTAGAACCCTCTTTTATCTGTGTCTGCCATTTTCTTTCTCGTTTTCTCTCTGTGTTACGCTCCTCTGTCCATCCAATCCATCTCAATGTGCCGTTTGTGGGCAGGGCAGGCCAGGCTGGTGAAAGTGGTCTCAGTGAGCTCTCTCTTTCTCTCCAGCTAGCCTTGGAGCAGGGCCTCCATCAGTCAGTAGGCCTGGTCGATGGGGCGTCTCTCTGGAATCGATGGCACGCCTGTCTGCTTCGTCCATCCTTCTCTCTCTGCCTCTGCTGTCCAGCCGTGCCCTCTCGCCCACCCCGGTGCTGGACACACACACACTTACATCTCCTCTAATGTACACATGCATGCATACACGTCTGGCCTCCCCACCAATTTGTCTGTGCATGTCAAATTGCAATAATTAAGCATTATTGATCTCAGATTCAATTAACTTCATTAACGCGGGTCATGATAGCCGAGGAGAGATGGAAGGGAGGTGAGGAAAGGAGTGAGGGCGGAGGACGAGAGGAAAGAGGAGAAGAGAAGTGGATTGGTGCTATCTCATATTCTCCAGCCGCACACAGACAGCCTGTCTGCTTAAGGCTACAAACCATTTTCCTCCTAATGATATCACATTGCAGATAGTGGCATATTAGAGAGAGATACCTCCCATTATAAATGTGGGCTTTAGGGGCTATATATAGTAGCTTTAATTACCAACTACTTACTCTTTCACTCTCTCCAGCTCATCCGCACACCCAGAAGTATTGGACCGGGCTGCCGACTTCAACTTCTGTCTGTATAAATGAGGCCGAATGCAAACAAGAACAAATGGCAGCAGCTTGAGGGGTGTTAACTTGGTTCGCAGTTCGCATGCATATATAGTTCTACATTATGCATGTATAGGACGAAACACACCAAAAGCACATGACAACTGAAGGTTTTTATTTGTGTTATTATTAGTATTTGCTTTATTAATGCTATTATTCAACAATGATGCATTTAATTGGTCAGCAGTGACAGTAAAGACTCTTTACATTTTGCATTTACTTTGTGTTACTTGTACAAAAAAACTTTATCCAAGAATTCAGAAAAAAGTTTTCAACATTGATAATAATAGGATATGTTACTTAAGCACCAGATATTAGATTGATTTCTGATGGATTATGTGATACTGAAGACTGGATTAATGGCTGCTTAAAATTAAATGTAAAATATAATATAATATATAATATAATAGGACAACAAATTTAATAATATTTTACAATGTTACTGATTACTGATTTACTGACTTGTTTCAATTTTTCTTTAAAAATTGTACATTAGTGGTGTCTTATATTCACATTATACAGTAGGGAGAACAAGTATTTGATACACTGACGATTTTGCAGGTTTTCCTACTTACAAAGCATGTAGAGGTCTGTAATTTTTATAATAGGTACACTTCAACTGTGAGAGACGGAATCTAAAACAAAAATCCAGAAAATCACATTGTATGATTTTTAAATAATTAATTTGCATTTTATTGCATGACATAAGTATTTGATCACCTACCAACCAGTAAGAATTCTGGCTCTCACAGACCTGTTAGTTTTTCTTTAAGAAGCCCTCCTGTTCTCCACTCATTACCTGTATTAACTGCACCTGTTTGAACTCGTTACCTGTATAAAAGACACCTGTCCACACACTCAATCAAACAGACTCCAACCTCTCCACAATGGCCAAGACCAGAGAGCTGTGTAAGGACATCAGGGATAAAATTGTAGACCTGCACAAGGCTGGGATGGGCTACAGGACAATAGGCAAGCAGCTTGGTGAGAAGGCAACAACTGTTGGCGCAATTATTAGAAAATGGAAGAAGTTCAAGATGACGGTCTATCTCCTTCGGTCTGGGGCACCATGCAAGATCTCACCTCGTGGGGCATCAATGATCATGAGGAAGGTGAGGGATCAGCCCAGAACTACACGGCAGGACCTGGTCAATGACCTGAAGAGAGCTGGGACCACAGTCTCAAAGAAAACCATTAGTAACACACTACGCCGTCATGGATTAAAATCCTGCAGCGCACACAAGGTCCCCCTGCTCAAGCCAGCGCATGTCCAGGCCCGTCTGAAGTTTGCCAATGACCATCTGGATGATCCAGAGGAGGAATGGGAGAAGGTCATGTGGTCTGATGAGACAAAAACAGAGCTTTTTGGTCTAAACTCCACTCGCCGTGTTTGGGGGAAGAAGAAGGATGAGTACAACCCCAAGAACACCATCCCAACCGTGAAGCGTGGAGGTGGAAACATCATTCTTTGGGGATGCTTTTCTGCAAAGGGGACAGGACGACCGCACTGTATTGAGGGGAGGATGGATGGGGCCATGTATCGCGAGATCTTGGCCAACAACCTCCTTCCCTCAGTAAGAGCATTGAAGATGGGTCGTGGCTGGGTCTTCCAGCATGACAACGACCCGAAACACACAGCCAGGGCAACTAAGGAGTGGCTCTGTAAGAAGCATCTCAAGGTCCTGGAGTGGCCTAGCCAATCTCCAGACCTGAACCCAATAGAAAATCTTCGGAGGGAGCTGAAAGTCCGTATTGCCCAGCGACAGCCCCGAAACCTGAAGGATCTGGAGAAGGTCTGTATGGAGGAGTGGGCCAAAATCCCTGCTGCAGTGTGTGCAAACCTGGTCAAGAACTACAGGAAACGTATGATCTCTGTAATTGCAAACAAAGGTTTCTGTACCAAATATTAAGTTCTGCTTTTCTGATGTATCAAATACTTATGTCATGCAATAAAATGCTAATTAATTACTTAAAAATCATACAATGTATTTTTCTGGATTTTTGTTTTAGATTCCGTCAGTGTATCAAATACTTGTTCTCCCCACTGTAGGGTTATATAGAAAACCCACATTTGATCCTAGTGGACAGAGTAAAGAGCTTTTGTCACATTCAATAAATTTGACTTTTACTTCTGGTTGACAGTAGGCATTTTATTTTAATTAAAAAGTGCAGCTTAGTTCTTGAAATCATTCAAACAATATAATCACACATGGTTGTGAAAAAGAGATATATTTAACATATTTCATATTTTAGTTAACATTCAGTTAGATCCTTTGATGAAAGGGCTTGAGGAATAGTTTTATCTCTCTTATATGTATTAAGGTTTTCCACTTTGATATTTTTGAAGACAGTATGTGCTCTAATAGCCCAGACCCAGACGGCCCTCTAAGTTTGCAAGGTTACGCTCTCCACTGCCTTAGAAAACAGCATTCTCTGCTGGTCATCTCCCTGGGTGTATGAGTGTAAATTAGATCAAGCTCTTTTTCCAATCTGATGCCAAATCATTGGGAGGTCATTCTCATTTTACCCCCACCTTACCACTCTTGGATCCAAGCATCCTGTTTTCTAATTAAAACAGCACCTGTGTGGTGTGGGTAGGCCTGGACCGGAGCACTGGCTTCTGAAGGTCCAGGGATGAAATCTCAATATTGTTCCCAGCCAGATCACACAGACTCTAGGTGCACTGGGGGCTTGGGAACCTGGAATACTGCCAGGACATGCACCAACACTCGGTGTGTAAGTCGCAGATTGTCGGGTCTCTCTTTCGTTAGCCCCTGCCTCTGCTTTCTTCTCGTCTTTCTCCATCCCGCTCATGTTACCTTGGGGCTTACGGCTGATTGTTGTGTTGTCAAGCAGTGCTAATTCTGTGTTTGGTGTCAGAAAAATTAATTTTGAATAAAACACACACATATACAGAAATGTACACACTTCTCCCGCAGATTTGCTGTAGGGTGTACGACTACTCACTGGCAATACTCACTCTGTGCTCTACATATAGTCAAGTTCAGGTCAAGGTTAGAGTGAGACAGGTTTGCTTGTACTTGAAGTGATGAGCAAACGCTCTCTCTCTCTCTCTCTCTCTCTCTCTCTTTCTCTCTCTCTCTCTCTCTTTCTCTCTCTCTCTCTCTCTCTCTCTCTCTCTCTCTCTCTCTCTCTCTCTCTCTCTCTCTCTCTCTCTCTCTCTCTCTCTCTATCTATTTACCCATTGGCACACTCACCCTCCTTTTTTACTTTAATTACCAGCTAATAATTTTGTGTAATTATGTTCAAGGTTGACCTTACATTTTACATATAATGGTTTAGTGAGAGCTAAAAATGTCATGCTAAAACCTCCACCTTTGTGTGTGTGTGTGTGTGTTGTAATCATTGTGAGGAGGTTTAAAGTGTATGTATTTGAAGGAACCAGGTTTTTACCTTGCTATTTGGTCTTGATGTAAAGCTCGACTTCTCCTGCTTCCTGAACGAAGGCATTGTTCTCTTAAACAGCTGTCGTTTTGGCTGATTCAGAACAGATGGCTGTGTGTAAGCGTGCGCATGTGAGTTTGTGTGTGAGTTTGTGTGTGCTGCACGATCACAGTTGGTTGTGATTTGTGTAGGGGGCGATTCGATTTCACAGACTGGCTGTGATGTGTGTGAGAAGATGGATCCTAATAATAATGTTGTAAAAATCACTATTGAATGCTCTTTTCCTTTGTTCTTCTGCCTACTTGGAATGAAGTTATGTTATATTGTCCCCTTAATTTCAGATACAAACATTTACACACATACATGCAAATCAGCAAAAATAAATAGCTAACCATTTGATATCTAAAAACTGGAAGGATAAAAATCCTATTACATACATTTTTTGATGTGTCAGTTTACATTTATTCTGATTTATTCTTGTTATACTAACAAAAATAATGATTAATTATAAATGATAATATGACTACATTACAAAAAAACAATTCAGCCCTGTTGAGGTTATTGCAACAGCACAGAATGCCTGAAGCCATGAGGTACGCACATTACAACTACAAACTAAAAAAGGGTTTTTGCCAGTCCCTTGGCATCATTCTGCCAAGAGCTACAAAATGACTGAGGACAGTTGATGGCATTCTTTTAACTTTTTTGTTGTTGTTACACAATTGTCATAGCTGCATCATAGCAGTGTTGTTTTGTTAAGCTTAAATTAAATCTCTTTACTAACCCAAAACGATTGTTTTTTTAAGAGGATGATTCATAAAATTCAAATTCTATGCAGTCTTGTTGAGGAAACCCTGGAATGTTCCTTGTATACAAATTGACATATTTTATTTAGAATTAAATCTATATGGTGTGTGTTGAAGTTGTTGCATGACTAGTTTGACGTTTGTGGTATTTAGACATGATTGAATGTGTTCACAGAAAACCAGTGTGTCCAATGGAGTGTCCTCTCTCTCTATAGTTTACATACCTGGTCAAAAGCGTGATTAACTGATACAGTTAGGAATGCATGGAATTATTTCAATGTATTGCATTTCTCACTGTGTCTCTTTCTCTTTTTCTGCCTTTCATTCTGCATCACTTGCACTGGAAATTAAAAAGAGTATATTTTACTTTCTTATTTTTCAGGCTGGCTTGCACAAAACATGACCATGTTTTTCTTAAGCATTTGCGTTCTCCAGGCTAAACTGTAAATAATAACTTTCAATTTTCTAATCTTTCTTAATTGACACAAATGTGTTTGGTGCAGGGATTTTTATGTAGGAAACGTCGAACATACAATCATTTTATTTACAAGCAGGCAAGCCTTTGCTGTGTAATGAGTGAGAATGCTTTCTTAATTTAAATGGCGAGTGTGTCTGTTTGGGAATGCATTAGGTGCTGCTGAAGAAGCGTAAGACATATTAATTGACAGACAGGAACTGCTGTCTCTGAGGTTGATACAAGTAATTTATTACTTTAGAAACGAATGCCACCTCCAGAATGTGCTTCATTAATTTCAAATTTAGTTTTAATTTCAAGCTGTTGCCCCTTGAGAAGAATAAGGTGGCAACTTCGGTTTGAAGAGTCATTTTTTCCATTCTTTTAACGTCTCTTTTTTGCCACACTCTCTTTTCAGAAAGGAAAAGAGAAACATAACTTCATTCCATGTGGCAATGTAATGCAATTGGAAAGCAGAGAAGGAATTACTGCAACACTTTATAATATAAAAAAATCTGACTGATTGTTTTTCACTACTGGAGAAAACACACTGATGCCTGACATTTTATCAGCTGTCTATCCACCATACAAGTCACTGTAGGAATGCAATGTGTCAAATCTTCATCATTGGACAATGTGATAACGTCTTTTCTTTGTGTTTCTTTTATCTCTTTTTTACCTGCAGCATATGTGCCAGAGGAGCTAAAGGAGGCTGGCTTACTAGATGAGGATGTTGAGGGAGAGGATTCAGCTGTGGAGGAGGAACCTGCCATGAAGTATGTGTGCCAGGACAAGGACTTACTCCTTAAAGACAGGCCAGGCTTTCATGACTCTCCACCAGCCGATTTCTCCAGCCATGAGATGGACAGCGAGTCACACCTGAGTGAATCCAGTGACCGCATGTCAGACTTTGAGAGTGCCTCAGTGAAGAACGAAGAAGATAGCTCAGCCAAGGAGCCCCTCACCTCTCTTTCTTCAACTTCATCAATGATGATGACGACAACGGCCACACCAAGCAGTGAGGAGGTGACACAATTAGGGCCAGACAGCCTGGAGCAGATGAAAGCTATCTACACTAGCTTCCTGACCAACTCTTACTGGTCATCGCTGAACTTGAATATGTCTCAGCAACCAGCAGAAAAGCCCCCACGTAGCCACAGTAGTAGCAGCAGCAGCAGTAGTAGCAGCAGCAGTAGCTGTGGTAGTGGTGGTTATGACTGGCACCAGACAGCCATGGCCAAGACCTTGCAGAATGTTTCACAGAACCAGAGTAGACTACTGCACCCAGCCTCTGAGCCAAACCTTTTCAGTACTGTGCAGCTTTATCGGCAGAGCACCAAACTTTATGGCTCCATCTTCACTGGTGCAAGCAAGTTCCGGTGCAAAGACTGCAGTGCCGCTTATGACACTCTGGTCGAGCTCACCGTGCACATGAATGAGACAGGTCACTACCGGGATGACAACCATGAGACAGACAGTGAAGGTACCAAGCGCTGGTCAAAGCCTCGCAAGCGTTCCCTCCTGGAGATGGAAGGAAAAGAAGATGCCCAGAAAGTTCTTAAGTGCATGTACTGTGGACATTCCTTTGAGTCACTGCAGGACCTTAGTGTTCACATGATCAAGACGAAACACTACCAGAAAGTGCCTCTTAAGGAACCTGTAACTCCTGTGGCAGCCAAGATTATCTCCTCAGCTCGTAAAAGAGCCCCTATTGAGCTAGAACTCCCCAGCTCACCAGATTCCAATGGCGGCACCCCCAAGCCTTCTTTATCTGACCCCAATGATCTTCTGCAAAAGACCCCCAATCCCTACATCACACCCAACAATCGGTATGGACACCAGAATGGTGCTAGTTATGCATGGCAGTTTGAGTCGCGAAAATCCCAGATCCTGAAATGCATGGAGTGTGGAAGCTCGCATGACACACTGCAGGAGCTGACGGCCCATATGATGGTCACAGGACACTTCATCAAGGTCACTAACTCTGCCATCAAGAAAGGCAAACCTATCATGGAGTCGATGACCACAACGGCTCCTAACACCATACCTACCAATGAAGACAAGGTACAGTCAGTGCCACTGGCTGCCACTGCATTTTCTCCACCACCACCTGCACCTCCTCCCCCTTGTATTTCCCCTGCCATCACACCCATGGAGATTAAAAAGGAGGAGAAGGAAGTGGAGTGTACCAAGGAGACAAATAATATCAAAGACAAGAAGGCAACAGAAAGCGAAACCGACGAGAAGTTTGAAGTTTCATCCAAATATCCATATTTGACAGAGGAAGATCTTGAAGAAAGCCCTAAGGGGGGGTTTGACATATTGAAGTCTCTTGAGAATACAGTAACATCTGCCATCAACAAAGCACAGAATGGCACACCCAGCTGGGGAGGCTATCCCAGTATTCATGCTGCCTACCAGCTTCCAAACATTATGAAACTGTCCCTGCGCAACTCAGGGAAAAGTTCTCCTCTGAAGTATATGTTTTCTGGAGAAGAACTCCTCTCTCCTACCAAAAGCCAACCTCTTATTTCTCCACCTAGTTGCCAAACATCCCCTTTGCCCAAAAACAACTTCCATGCCATGGAGGAGCTAGTCAAAAAAGTCACAGAAAAAGTGGCCAAAGTAGAGGAGAAAATGAGGGATCCTGGAGCCAGGTCCTCCCCACTTAGACGAACCACACCTTCTCCTTGCAGTAGCGATGCAGGGGAATCTGCCAGAGGGGAGTCCCCCAAGGAAAGAAGAGGAGCCAAAACCCCTGAGACTAATGGGGGTGGAAATACTCACAAAGATTCAAATGGTGAGGCTCTCACAAAAGAGTCTCTGGAGAATGGCACCGACCATGTTGTCAAAACCCCTGTGTCTACCTTATGCAGCAGCACTGCTATTATAACCGACCATCCTCCAGAGCAGCCATTTGTCAACCCTTTAAGTGCGCTTCAGTCTGTCATGAATGTTCACCTAGGCAAAGCTGCCAAACCTGCCCTGCCGTCTCTTGACCCTATGAGCATGCTCTTCAAGATGAGCAACAGTCTGGCAGAGAAGGCAGCTGTAGCTGCATCCACTCCATCTCAGACCAAAAAAACCAATGAACATCTAGACCGCTATTTCTACCACATCAACAATGACCAGCCTATTGATCTGACCAAAGGCAAGAGCGATAAGTGCAACTCCCTGGGATCTGCTGCCTTGTCCTCCTCCACCTCCACTCCCACCTCAATTTCACCATCATCCACCATCACCATGGCCAAAGCCTCATCTGCTGTGGTTTCCTTCATGTCCAACTCACCTTTGCGCGAAAATGCCCTTTCCGACATCTCTGATATGCTGCGCAACCTAACAGAGAGCCATGCGTCCAAATCCTCAACACCAACAAGTCTTTCAGAGCGCTCGGATATAGATGGATCGACTCCAGAGGAATCAGAGGAGATCTCTCCTGCTCAGAAACGAAAGGGCCGGCAGTCCAACTGGAATCCTCAGCATCTACTTATCCTTCAGGCACAGTTTGCCTCCAGTTTGCGGCAAACAGGTGACGGCAAGTACATTATGTCGGACCTCAGTCCACAGGAGCGCATGCATATTTCTCGCTTTACTGGCCTCTCAATGACCACCATCAGTCACTGGCTGGCCAACGTCAAATACCAGCTGAGGCGGACAGGTGGCACAAAGTTCTTGAAAAATCTAGACTCTGGCCACCCTGTCTTCTTCTGCAGTGACTGTGCATCACAGATCCGTTCCCCCTCTACCTATGTCAGCCATCTTGAGTCACATCTGGGTTTCCGGCTCAGGGACCTGGCTAAATTGTCTGGAGAGCATCTTATTAGCCAGATCTCACGCCACACTAAGGGGCTTTCTGAGAAACTGCTTTCAGCCCAAGCGCACTCTTTGGCCCATTCGATCTCCAACCCCAGTCCTCATTCACTTTCCCCCTCCCCTTCCCCAGATGAGGAGGCAAATGGCACCTCATATCAGTGTAAACTGTGTAACCGGACTTTTGCCAGCAAGCATGCTGTCAAGCTCCATCTGAGTAAGACCCATGGTAAATCCCCTGAGGACCATCTTATGTATGTTAGTGAACTTGAGAAACCTTAGCGATGGCCAAGGACAAAAACTCTGTCTCTCATCTCTTTATCTCCTGTCCTTTTTTTCAAGCCTTCTGACTAACGTTTCTTAAGGGGGAAAAATATTAAAAGAACTGAAAGTAATTAACGAAGAACTAACTGCACATAGATGCCAGAAAACTGCTTTTTAGTTTTGGCACATCATGTGGAGATTTCCTCTGGGGAACACTCATTCGGCCCTAGAGACATTAATTTTCTGCATTTTTAGTTCACAATGGAAAACAGAGAAAATGATGACAATTGATAATTTTCTAACTGTGCAGTGCTGATTGAAGAGGTCTCTGGTAAAATATGAAGGTAAATAAAAAAAGACTTAAAATGAAGTTGTATGTATTTGAAAGTTGTGTAAATTGATTTTTTTGGCATCCTTGAGATGCAGTAAGCTGCATGCATTAATTAAATGGTTTAGTTCAATATTTGATAACTAAATCTGGGCTTTTCTTTCTCTCTCTTTCTCTCTTCTGCTTTTCCCCCCTCTTTTTTTCTTTTTTTTTTTATGTGACCTAAGTATGCTGGTGTCAGCAGAAAAAAAATTTAACCCTCTGAGTACGCCTAAATACTTCTATAAATAGCCACCCCACCCCCCTTTAAAAAAAGTAAATTATATATATAAAAAGAGAGAAATTAGAGATTGGAAATCACCAAGTTGATATGTATTTGAGTGGGAAAATTCAAGGGTATTTTGTCTACCCACTAAAAGTCACATTGTCTGATATATCACCTCTTACAGCTTGCAGTGCAGAAATATATGTGAATCCAAAATAGCAGTTTTTTAGTTTGCTCAAATCAGGGGCCTTTATGAATTCAGGTCAGTGTAAAAATGTGTACATAAATACATAAACTAATTTCTGTCTAAATTATGCATCATTTTATATTTTTTAATTTAAGATGAGTATGACTATCTACTGGTGCACAATATATGAAGACATTAATGAAATTGTTTTGCACAATAGTTTTATAAATATGTTATTTAATCAGAAGATATGAAAATGAGAAGAAAAAAAAAATCACATTTTATTTCCACCTCGTGCTCAAAGGGTTAAACTTCTTGTACAAGACAGTACTTGTTCCATCATTTCACTTAAATGGTTGTATAAAAAGATGCTACTTTATAATGTAAGGAGGAATTCCACAATGTAACCTTTTATTTATAAACACTCTTGGTTGTTGTTTCATATTGTAGAATGCCTTTTTGATTGGTATCTTTTATTTTGTTGTTCTGTCTAATTATTCCTCCATAAAATCACACTGCAGCTTCATCATTTTTGAGGATATGAAAGGTAACCATGGTTACCTTACCTCCAATTGACAGTTCTGCTACGTTTTGGCAGTTAATTTACTGAAGTAACTGACAGCTGCCAGTGAATGGAAATCTTATGTGTAAAATATTGGCATGTTAACAGCACAGGCACTGTTATGCATTCTGTGCTGTGTTTCTTTTTTTGTTGTTGTTGACAATGAAGCACTCATTATATGACTTCATATAACCTTTTTTCTACTGCAGCATTAAATTGAAATTGTTTTGGTTTTTTGCAATAACTTGATGTGTCGTGGCTCACAAGTCTGTCGGGCGCCGGGGGATAAGAAATGAGCAGATTAAAGAGAACTGCTGTCAGTTAAATAGCAGTCAACGTGTGTGTGAAAAGACGTTTGTGTGGCAGTAGGGGTAGACCACCGGACCTCTGACAGGCATGAGCATATTAAAATCAGCCAGGTGGCTTGAGCTTGTTTTTGTGTGTGTGTGTGTGTGTGTGTGTGTGTGTGTGTGTGTGTGTGTGTGTGTGTGTGTGTGTGTGTGTGTGTGTGTGTGTGTGTGTGTGTGTGTGTGTGTGTGTGTGTGTGTGTGTGTGTGTGTGTGTGTGTGTGTGTGCACGCACAAGCATAGACCTTTGCTGCTGGTCTCACAAACATTAAGTGTTTATCTCTAATGCGGCAGACTTTAGTGGTGTCATATATTTTTGGCAGATCTATCCCATCACTCCTCTCATCTAATTCCCTGCCTGGTGACACATCGGCTCACAACGTCTCCTAATATGGTTTAACTAGGGAAGCATCAGGCAGTGTGAAGAGCGATGCGCCATTCCCTATCTACAAAGGAATGTAGCAGATAATTGCTTTGGCATTAACTGTCTCTTTTTCACTATTTTCACTGTTGTAATTAGCTCAGGTTCCCATTTTGCAGGGACAAATTTGTTTGGGCCTCATCCAGGATGACAACAGAATCGCATTTAGAGTTTGACTACAAAATTCTGCTTTAACATAGATTGCACTGAAAGAAAATGCAAATTACATACTGTATGTGCTGATTCCCGGCTTGGTGTTTGTGTATGTGTGTGAGAAAGAACCTTTCTGAACAGATGAGAAGTGGAAGTAGGGGCATGTATAAGAAATATCTCATAATGGCGGGACACTTTCTCAAAAATGGTTTACTCTGTTTAGTTACCGAATATGTTCTTCGTCAGATCTGTCAGAGAGCATTCAGCATGCACACGCACACACTCAAAGACGTCAGGAGCCGAGTAGAGGGGACATCATGTGTGGTGACAAGGTGCTGCTGTGTGTGAAAATGTCAGCCTTCACAAGCTTTCCTGAAGTTTGGCGCCATATTTAAGGTGCTCATTAGTCACCAGGAAAATGTGCATGAAATTGAAAGCCATTTTCTCTCCTCTCTCCCAGCCTGGTGAGCCACCAAGCTTGGGGTTATTAAGGTTGAAAACAACTATACATGGAGACATTTAACAATCAAGAATTGCCTACACACTCCCACACACACAAATAAACAATATCCCACTCCACCCTGATGCTAACGGCATCTTTTTAAAGTTACTCGAGCTTTAAATGATATCCGTGTACAGGACACTATGTGTGCCGTATCGGTCTCGAGATTGAGTTTCGCTTTGAATTTGACCCAGTTCATGACGGGGAGTAAACAAATTGTAAACAGACACACACACATGCACAGCCAAAGGTATGTTTGTGTAGAAAAGGCCCACATAATTGCTTTGTGCCTAAATACCTCAACAATGAGTATATTTCCCAGGATGTGAGGAGCGTAATTGGTCTGTATACATAATCTGCTCAGTATGAGAGGTTTATGTGTGCAGGAGCGAACTGCACATTGGAGGCTTTATCTCCATTGCGCCACGACAAAAGACCAGAGTGTCTAAAGCTCAGTGAAACTCTCGAACCAGCCCTCTCCAGCACAAATGAATGCTGTGTTGTAATTCTATTGAGCTACTGAGGGACTTTATGTATTGCTGGACTTTTCAGATAAACGAAATTGCGGATTATGCATGGTGGAAGCGGAAATGTATCTGTGTTCACACTATCGCTAACAAACACACGCAGACAGTTTTCAGTAGGCCTTTACAATGCGGGCACCGACGCGTCCCACCATAGCAAATTACAATGATGCAGGCAACGTGCATCCACTCTTCGACAATCGGGCCTGATTGATTCACTGCTGCGCTGACCCAAGGCTTCACTTTGTCTGTGGACGCCTTTGAGGCAAGCTGTCTCTCTTAACCTGTGTAATTTACATGCACTGTAATTCACTCACCATCTGCAATCTCACCTTGGAAGCACTCCCATTACAAATGCTAATTTAGAGCACCTTATAAATTCTCTCAATCACACGCTCATGTGCTAACAATAATCACACACATGAATGTGGAAAAAGCGGATATTAGCACAAAAAAACGTCCTTTAAATCATGGGCGTGTCCCAATGACCCTAACATTACCCCAAGGAATAATGGAGAGAAAGAACAGGAGGCATCGTAGCGTTTTGTAATGCACCACCATAGATCTCCAAGCTGTCATGTTCCCAAAGTATCTTAAAATAATGCGTGTGATGAATGTGCGATTTCCCTAATTTACGGAGCCTTGGTGTGCTCCCGGCTACGTGCAGGATAGAAATCTTAAATGGGGCTTGCACAACAAGAAATCAATATGCCACACATATTAGGGAACTAGGAGTTAGAGAGAGTTTAATGCCTACTTAAAAGCACTAAGCGCACACCTGTAGTCTCAGAATCATCTCACATACATGGTTGTGTGTGTATGTGTTTGTCATTTATACCTCTTGTCTCCAAGAGCCGGTTGGCTGTCAGTGGCTCAGTAAGATGACAAAGGGCATAATGGCGTTGTGCAGCAGTGTGCCATTACAAATGTGATCACCAATCACTCGAGACACAACACACTCCACGCAGGAAGAGGTAATAAGGTCTCAGTGAGCGCACACTCACTCCCTCCTAACCTGCTCACATTCCCACGTGGGCCTGCACGTCTATGAGACAAACATACCGGGGGGAAGAATTATCTACAGTGCAAAAGCAGTTAGTTGCTACAATACAGATGCACACATACGCCAAAGTATTCATCACAAACAGGAGACGTTAAAGCCCACCAACACAGATGAATGAAAAAAGCCACTATAAAATGCATATAAAAGACACTGAGGGTGAATCTTTTAGCACATGTAAAACAATAAAATCTGTCTGAGATGGTTGGGAGTTGCTGATGCCTGCACCATGTTTTCATTTATGTACTAATTCATTTTAATTTGCCTTCAAAGCATTACTTCTGTTTGCACTGCACCTATACCCTAGAGACAAACTGAAATTATGCATTTTAAACGTTGCCATGCTCAGTACAGTGTGTTCATGGTATTTAGATGCCACAAAGCTGTTAGTAGGCTAAATGTTATGTGTATCTGAAAGGGTCACATACTTCACATAACACTTATGAAATTATACACTTAAGAAAATCAGAATTAAATTAAAGTAAAATGTTTATCTATCTATCTATCTATCTATCTATCTATCTATCTATCTATCTATCTATCTATCTATCTATCTATCTATCTATCTATCTATCCTTTAGTCAGATGGCCAGTTTGGATGTGTGTGTGTGTCTTTATCATTGTCACTAATGTGGTGACATCATCATTGGTTGAAGAGTTAAATAAACATGGCCCTGACATGGCCCTCTTGTCCTGACACTCACCTCTGACCTTTGACCCGATCGTTGGGGTGAATGGCAGGCTACAGAAGTTGAATGTATCTACAACCTCTGCTTCTCAGCGTTTCCAAGTAAAATGCAGCAGAAAGTAATTCACAAAAATAAAGAATTAATATAGAAAAATTTAGAGTTTCCTTTATTAAAACAAAAAATCTGTTTTTCTGTTTGTTGCTTCCCTTGCCTTTGAACACTGTGTTTGGGATGGTTGACAGTGGTTGGTTAATATATTAATATATATTGAGTAAGAAAAATATAGTCATGAATTAACAACATTGACACATCCTAGTTGGGTTAGCTTACTATTTGTTCAGACTAGACATATTTAGCTAAGAATGACAATTTTGCTAACCACCTGTTTAGTTTTCTTTTGGCCTGTCAACACCAATACATAGCTCTTGACAGTTATTTGACATCTGACGTTTCATATTGTTTATTAATTTATTCTTTGGTTTGGTGTAGTTTGGGAAAGGAAAGGAAAGGAAAGGAAAGGAAAGGAAAGGAAAGGAAAGGAAAGGAAAGGAAAGGAAAGGAAAGGAAAGGAAAGCTCTGTGAGTGTCGCTTGAGGGCATGCAGGGAAGTGATGTGAGCTGATTGTCTCTGTTTGGCTTGCTGATGTCGGAGGGTTTGTTGCCCTGGGGCTCAGACTAAAGAAGACCTCTCAGAAAGGTCAGAGGTGAATCTTCTAAAGCGGGGTGATAAGGGAAAGTGCTTTGCACCATTTAACCTGAACACCCCTTACTTCTCCATAAACACACACACATACACACACAAATTAAATTTTACCCCCACCTCTTATAGAATAACAGAATTAAGAGGTCAGCATGACCAAACTATCTTATTTTGTCTTATTTTGTGAAATGGCAGGGGCGGTGATCAGCCTGAGGGTTTTTTTATTTATTTATTTATTTTATTTTTTTGTGCTTATATTCTGAACAGTAGAAAAATAACACTACATGTGAATATGTGTAAATACTTTAAGTTAATAGGCAACATATATTAAAAAGTTGTATATGTCATTTGTATATTCATAAATTGTATAAAATATAAAATTTTAGCCTGATTTATGTGGATTTTAAAGATGATACTTCCACTGTGTAGGTGCTAACTCTTGCTAACTAGAACACATTAAACATGAATCTTGTTTGTGATTGGTTGATTGTTACCTGTCTGTCAGCATGGGCTAAGAAAAGTAGGCGGGGTCTGTTAGACAGCGCTGCGTGTCAGTGGCTGGACTCCAAAGACAGTTATCTTCTTCAAGTCCCCTCTCAAAACTCATTATCACACTCAAATTATTTCCACCCACAAGCTGCTTAATTAACACGCATGTCCAGATTCACGTCAGCTCACATATATTGATTACAACATCAGGCTCTCGTGTCTGCCAAAGCTTTGAGTTAGACAAAGAGAGAGGAAAGGAAAGGAGGCCAGGAGCGAGTAAGAGAAATGTAGGTAATGTCTACGTTATAGACTCCATTTTGTTCCTTTCCTCCTAATGAATTATGGGTAAGCGAGCTAATGAATGGCAGCCCTTTGAACAATGGGGATGTGGTAATCTCCTTTCTCGCTCACAGCAGTCGGGTAATTCTGGGTAATTTCAGGCTTGGCCTCAATCAGTGGCATTAGCCATCATCTCAGTCCTGAAGGGGTTAATTAGGGCCGAGAGAAAAGCCCAAATTAATTGGCTCTCGTCTGGATGAAGGGTAAAATAAAAAAGAGAGCGAAAAAGCTGGGCTTTTTAATACATTAAGAGCAGCTGACAGCAGTTAATTGCCACAGACATAAATAGAGTAATGACGAAAAAAAAGATGCAAAAATAGGCAGAAAGTGACATCAAAAATCGTCCCTTTTTTCATGTTTTCTGAGGAAAAAAGAGTGAAGTTTAATCTGTCAGCAGAAAGGTCAGATGTTTGGACAGGGCACAAAAGGCAAACAGCCAGACAGACACACAGAAAGGGGTCTAGAGAATTTGTGCATGTGTGCAAAGGAAGGGATGGGATAGAGGGGGGAGCTGTTTCGAGACAAGCCCTCTGTGTTGTGGGATATGTGTTTTCTTTCGTTTCTCTTTTTCTCTTCTCTCTGTATTTTAAGTGATGGTATGGCGACGGGCATCACGCATCGGTGAGCATGAAACGGAGTCGGCAAAAGCGCTGAAGGAGTGCTCTCCTCCTGGAAGCCTCATCAGGACTTGTCATCGCTCTAATGAATATCATTTAAATTGCTTTGTATATGAGAGTGAGTTTGGATGTCGATTTAATTTGCGCATGTGTTTGAGTTCTTCTGCTTGGCTAGGCGAATAGAGACAGATAGAGAACGGGAGGGAGGCAAAGAGAGAAAGAGAGGGAGGCAGACTAATGAAAAGCGAGCTCGGGTGACAGCGTGATGAGACTCGACCCGATCAGACGAGTTTGAAAGGAAATTCTGACAGGGCTGGAGAATAAAAAATGCGCACTCATGTGCACATACACACTCAAGCACGCGGAGACGCCAACTACACACATGCTGCATCTCAGGAAGTGGCTGCAAAGTGGTTTACGTTATCAAGTCTACTGTTGAATCGCGAGGGGGGAAGGGCGCACCTGTTCTCATTTGCCGATATCCCCTGTTGTAGAGGGATCGCTAATGACGGCTGAGGAAGCGTCCGCAGGCTTTGTGTATATGTAAAATAAATAAACCCGCTCGCCCTCCATGCGCATGGGAGCCTCCGCGGCTTTTAAGCGTGGCCTTATCAAAATAAAATTACAATATATGCTGATACTGTATTTCAACCCTCCCCCTCGTCCCCCTCCAGCACTCATTCTGAACGCCCGCACAGTACTGAGTCGCACTCTGTGCCGTGCGCCGTGAAATATTACAACCTTTCCTGAAGCAAAAGATATAAATCCGCATTGAGGAATTGCAAAAACAGCACAAAGCATTCCCGGCCCGGCGCTATCTAGTGAGGCGCTGATGATTTAGCATTGCAGGTGCATCAAGACCCCAAGCTCTGCAGACAAAGCCCAACCCTGCAAGCTTTTCACTCTCTCTCTCTCTCTCTCTCTCTCTCTCTCTCGCTTTCTCTCTCGCTTGCTTGCTTTTTTTTATTCCGATGGTAATAAATGCGTCATTTGTAATTCATTTCAATTACTCAGGCTTTTTAATTGAGTCGGATCCAATTATGCCCTGGCAATTAGTATAATCAATTACGCTTTGATTACGCAGGTTTTCATGCTTGTCACTGCAGGATTCGGCACAGATGGGGGAAGCGCGGTGTGATTTCAGCCCATCGTCGTAGCTATCTCCGTCCCGACGGAGGAGATGGGCCAGGTAGATCTCGGGATGTTTTTCAACTGTGCCTCTGATGCGGGATCCAGGGAGACGTGCTGATATGCTTGTCAAAGTCAGCATTCTGACTGCCACAATTCATATGAAAGTTCCACGCACCTCACTTTAAGCAGCACCTTTCTGCCATTCTTGGGATTTATAGTAAGCGATAAAATTTGAGCTGCAAGAAGATGGGTTTCAGCATCGTTAAAGAAAGCACTTTTAAAGGAAAGTGCGTCAAAACGCCCTACACAGAGCCGCGAGGCCTTTAAAAATCTCATATGGCGTCTGAAGGGTGGGCACATTTGAGCCATTATCATGTTATTCCAGCAATATCAGCGAAGCATGCTGGGCATTTATATCCTTGATCTCATGAAAGGGGGTGAACACACATTCTACATAGTGAGCTCATCATAGTATGAGATAGTTTACATTGAATCTACTCACGCAATGTATGGTGTTGTCTACCATACCATGAACAAACTTAAGTGCTGTAGCCAAGTGCTGTGGTATCACTAGTCTATGTTGTATAAGCGTTCCAGTAGCTCAACATGGGTTTGATTCCCAGGAAACACACTGAAAAAAATGTAACCTGAATGTACTCAGTCACTGAATAAAAGCATCTGCTAAAAGTGTAAATGTAAATGTACCTATATCAAGAGCATCATTACACCATAGTGCAATGTCAACTGGCTGTTTGTGGCAACAACTTTAATCATGAAGAATAATATGCAAGAAATATCAGCAATTTTGAGATTATCCAAACTAATGTAGGTATGCGAGCAAGAAGATGAAGTATTTGGACACTTTCTGGTTGTGAAGAGTTAGTGGAACATGTTCATAGATAATGTGATAAACTGTGTGAAGATGAACATAAGTTTATACGTTCACTACAAACCACTGCTCAAATTATTTCAGAAAAAGTGTAGCATTGTTTGTTTGCAAATGCCACTATATATGTCGTATCAAATTCAGACATTCAGACATTTCTAATATGTGACTTGAGTTTCCAAAAGCATACTTTTTGGGGGGCCACTGTACATTTGTATATGAAAACAAGTTTACATTTATTCATTTAGTAGACACTTTTATCCAATATTTACAACATAATCTAAGGATGCGACTCTGAGCTACTTAATTAATAATGTTGACTGAAATGTTCATTAAAATAAAGGTGGGTTTGCAGTGGTGAAGGGATGCCAGAAGAGTTGTCACAGGAGTGAGGTAAGTAACCATTTATATAGGATTGGATGGACTGTTCATGCTCTTCCTGAGAACTTGTCTACCGTGAATCGTAATTACATGAAAAATGTGGATTAATACACATAGATACTCAAATGAGAACATGAGAACATGTTGGTCTAAAGAAAGATATTTGTCCCCACCACTGCTAGTCGGTCTCTGTAAGATTCCATACTCGGCTAAAAGTAACCTTTCCGATGGACGGTGAGAGTAAAACAGACACAAAAAAGGAAATTAAACTTTAACTACCCCATATTCATTCCAATCATCTGGGAAAGAAATGGCTAAAATTTCATCCTCACAATTTAATTTGTATCTCATCAGAAAGGTGGAATTTATTAGTCCTTTTGTTTAAAAGGGTATCTACAGCACACACTAAAAAGTTGTCCCTCTCTTACTTCGGCTTTCCTTCATCTCTCGATCTCTAGCTCTCTCTCATTCTGACTCCATGACATACGTCTTCATTTGAAAGGCTTCAGTTCATGCCAGGCTGGAACTTTTATAGGTTGGGCTCTGTTTCCCCTGGAGGGCTGTAAACTGTTGCACAGAAATAAAAAAATAAATAAAAAAGAAATGCCAAGATCCCTCTTAATACTGAGAGTGATTTTATTACATGAGTGTTGAACAGAATTGGAGTTGTGGAATTGCACGACTTGCCAGCCAAAAATGGCACAGTTAGAAAAGAGTCTGCCTAAGTGTCTCTTGACTTTCATGACTTCACAATGCCATTTTTTTTCTGCATTTAGTGCACTTATCTGCAAAACACGTTATTTTCAGTTTATTTGAACATCAAAGTATAAACATTCATTATACAAACTGTAAGACATACTATACAAATCAAAAATTTTGAATATATATAACTAGATATAAATATAACTAGAATATTTGAATTCTTTATAGTTACATGCAAGTCTGATAACATTGCTTTGCAATGAGAACAATAAAACATTTATGTGAATTAATTGCTTGGTGTATTTTTTTTTATTTTTTATTATTCAACCCTCATGTCATGACTTTCATGTATGACTATGAATTTTTGAAGAATAACCTGGGCACTCTTTTCAGTTTAATAAGTGAATGAAAGCTGTCAAGCACAATAAAAGTGTCATAAATATGCTATATTCCAGGTCTCCTGAAGCCTTACTATAGATTTATTTGAGGAAAAGGTTAAAACTTTAATCTTTCATTCAAAATGCTTTTCTTAAGAGTTAATGAGTGATGTACAATTTGTGAATGAATCATTATTTTGAGTCGAATCTTATCAATTAATTGGTTGATCAAGCTCACAAACAGTCTAAATGATTTGTCCAAAAATTGGACTGACAGTTATGAAGATCACTGACTCAGTGATCCAAATAGGCAAGATCATTAGATAAT
Source organism: Coreius guichenoti (assembly GCA_039654105.1). Classification (NCBI taxonomy): domain Eukaryota; kingdom Metazoa; phylum Chordata; class Actinopteri; order Cypriniformes; family Gobionidae; genus Coreius; species Coreius guichenoti. Next base: position 24,312,521 of record CM077168.1, read on the forward strand.
AACTTTGGGTCTATTCATCACATAAATCTCTTCCGAAAACACTTTAAATATAGTGTGTGAATTGTATGGATTGCTACTTAATATATATATAAGGTTATATATATATATACACACACCGATCAGGCATAACATTATGACCATTGACAGGTGAAGTGAATAACACTGATTATCTCTTCATCACGGCACCTGTAGCAGGAAAAATGGGCAAGCGTAAGGATTTGAGCGAGTTTGACAAGGGCCAAATTGTGATGGCTAGATGACTGGTTCAGAGCATCTCCAAAACTGCAGCTCTTGTGGAGTGTTCCCGGTCTGCAGTGGTCAGTATCTATCAAAAGTGGTCCAAGGAAGGAACTGTGGTGAAAAGGGTTATGGGCGGCCAAATCTCACTGATGCACGTGGGGAGCGAAGGCTGGCCCGTGTGGTCCGATCAAACAGACAAGCTACTGTAGCTCAAATTGCTCAAGAAGTTAATGCTGGTTCTGATAGAAAGGTGTCAGCATACACAGTGCATCGTAATTTGTTGTGTATGGGGCTGCATGGCCGCAGACCAGTCAGGGTGCCCATGCTGACCCCTGTCCACCTCTGAAAGCGCCAACAGTTGGCACGTGAGCATCAGAACTGGACCACGGAGCAATGGAAGAAGGCCTGGTCTGATGAATCACGTTTTCTTTTACGTGGATGGCCGAGTGTGTGTGCGTCGCTTACCTGGGGAACACATGGCACCAGGATGCACTATGGGAAGAAGGCAAGCCGGTGGAGGCAGTGTGATGCTTTGGGCAATGTTCTGCTGGGAAACCTTGGGTCCTGCCATCCATGTGGATGTTACTTTGACATGTACCACCTACCTAAGCATTGTTGCAGACCATGTACACCCTTTCATGAAAACGGTATTCCCTGGTGGCTGTGGCTTCTTTCAGCAGGATAATGCGCCCTGCCACAAAGAAAAACTGGTTCAGGAATGGTTTGAGAAGCACAACAACGAGTTTGAGGTGTTGACTTGGCCTCCAAATTCCCCAGATCTCAATCCAATCGAGCATCTGTGGGATGTGCTGAACAAACAAGTCTGATCCATGGAGGCCCCACCTCGCAACTTACAGGACTCAAAGGATCTGCTGCTAACATCTTGGTGCCAGATACCGCGGCACACATTCAGGGGTCTAGTGGAGTCAATGCCTCAACGGGTCAGGGCTGTTTTGGCAGCAAAATGGGGACCAACATAATATTAGGAAGGTGGTCATAATGTTATATATATGTAATTATTTATTTTTTTTGGATGATTGTACGGTGGCCGAGAGAGCTCAACGCGCTGCAACTGAAGAAAACACATGCAAATAGAAAAAACACCAGCAAATAAAGAAAACATCATCATCAGTCACAACACATGAGCTGCAAAAGTTCACAACACAACCAAATACAGAAACGTGCTGCAAAAGTTCACAACACAACCACATACAGAAACGTGCTGCAAAAGTTCACAACGCACCCAAATACAGAAACGCACTGCAAAAGTTCACAACACAACCACATACAGAAACGCGCTGCAAAAGTTCACAACACAACCAAATACAGAAATGTGCTGCAAAAGTTCACAACACAACCAAATACAGAAACGCGTTGCAAATACTCACAAAGCAAGTACACATAAGATCAGGATGTTAAAATAAACAAAAAAAACTCACCTTTCAGGTCATTGACCACACCACTGAAGAGTAAACACTGAACAATAAGCGATCCCAGCCATTTTATTAACCATTTTACAATTCTCAGGGGGGCTTGCATGAAAATGTATTATATTATTAATAAATTATTATTAATAAATAATAATTTATTTATCATTTACTTGATTTATTATCACGGGATATGACGTGCGCTGTGAATCGTTGTTCATCATTTTGCGAGCAATTGTTGATAAAGACAAATGTCACGTCACAATTGGAAATGTTTGCGTTTTAAACCACGAAGGCAAGTCAATGGATATCACACAAGCAATGTGCAAACTTTGCGCTTGTTATGCTGGTGAAAAAGTCTGAAATCCCAGTCAATTATTCACTACAGAAAGTGAAATTAAAAACTGAGCGATGAGAGCTGAATATGTCCTGATAACGGTATAGGCTTTAATTTATTTTCTTAATATTTCTGTTGTGGCCCATACGTAGCCTATTATTATACTATAGCCTAGTGAGAGAGAAAAAATAGATTGTGTTAAGTAGTTTTTTTAAATGAGGAGTCAGCTCGCGTCGGTTATGCGGTGATGCGCTATGAAATTATTGTGGAGCAAATTAATTGTAATAGTATTAATTTAATTATAAAAATAGCCTAATAATAATCATTATCATCATCATCATCATTGTTCAGATCATCACACAGGGGGGCTTGAGATCGCCGGGCCTGGTTTTGCAGCGTGTTTCGGTATTTGGTTGTGTTGTGAACTTTTGCAGCACGTTTCTGTATTTGGTTGTGTTGTGAGTATTTGCAGCATGTTTCTGTATTTGGTTGTGTTGTGAGTATTTGCAGCGTGTTTCGGTATTTGGTTGTGTTGTGAGTATTTGCAGCGTGTTTCTGTATTTGGTTGTATTGTGAACTTTTGCAGCGCGTTTCTGTATTTGGTTGTGTTGTGAACTTTTGCAGCACGTTTCTGTATTTGGTTGTGTTGTGAACTTTTGCAGCGCGTTTCTGTATTTGGTTGTGTTATGAGTATTTGCAGCGCGTTTCTGTATTTGGTTGTGTTGTGAACTTTTGCAGCACGTTTCTGTATTTGGTTGTGTTGTGAACTTTTGTAGCACATTTCTGTATTTGGTTGTGTTGTGAACTTTTGCAGCACGTTTCTGTATTTGGTTATGTTGTGAACTTTTGCAGCACGTTTCTGTATTTGGTTGTGTTGTGAGTATTTGCAGCATGTTTCTGTATTTGGTTGTGTTGTGAGTATTTGCAGCATGTTTCGGTATTTGGTTGTGTTGTGAGTATTTGCAGCGTGTTTCGGTATTTGGTTGTGTTGTGAACTTTTGCAGCACGTTTCTGTATTTGATTGTGTTGTGAGTATTTGCAGCACGTTTCTGTATTTGGTTGTGTTGTGAACTTTTGCAGCACGTTTCTGTATTTGGTTGTGTTGTGAACTTTTGCAGCACGTTTCTGTATTTGGTTGTGTTGTGAACTTTTGCAGCACGTTTCTGTATGTGGTTGTGTTGTGAACTTTTGCAGCGCGTTTCTGTATTTGGTTGTGTTGTGAACTTTTGCAGCGCGTTTCTGTATTTGGTTGTGTTGTGAACTTTTGTAGCACGTTTCTGTATTTGGTTGTGTTGTGAACTTTTGCAGCACGTTTCTGTATGTGGTTGTGTTGTGAACTTTTGCAGCACGTTTCTGTATTTGGTTATGTTGTGAACTTTTGCAGCACGTTTCTGTATTTGGTTGTGTTGTGAGTATTTACAGCACGTTTCTGTATTTGGTTGTGTTGTGAGTATTTGCAGCACGTTTCGGTATTTGGTTGTGTTGTGAACTTTTGCAGCACGTTTCTGTATTTGATTGTGTTGTGAGTATTTGCAGCACGTTTCTGTATGTGGTTGTGTTGTGAGTATTTGCAGCGCGTTTCTGTATTTGGTTGTGTTGTCAGTATTTGCAGCACGTTTCTGTATTTGGTTGTATTGTGAGTATTTGCAGCACGTTTCTGTATTTGGTTGTGTTGTGAGTATTTGCAGCATGTTTCTGTATTTGGTTGTGTTGTGAGTATTTGCAGCATGTTTCTGTATTTGGTTGTGTTGTGAGTATTTGCAGCATGTTTCTGTATTTGGTTGTGTTATGAGTATTTGCAGCGCGTTTCTGTATTTGGTTGTGTTGTGAACTTTTGCAGCGCGTTTCTGTATTTGGTTGTGTTGTGAGTATTTGCAGCATGTTTCTGTATTTGGTTGTGTTGTGAGTATTTGCAGCGTGTTTCGGTATTTGGTTGTGTTGTGAACTTTTGCAGCACGTTTCTGTATTTGATTGTGTTGTGAGTATTTGCAGCACGTTTCTGTATGTGGTTGTGTTGTGAGTATTTGCAGCGCGTTTCTGTATTTGGTTGTGTTGTGAACTTTTGCAGCGCGTTTCTGTATTTGGTTGTGTTATGAGTATTTGCAGCGCGTTTCTGTATTTGATTGTGTTGTGAACTTTTGCAGCACGTTTCTGTATTTGGTTGTGTTATGAGTATTTGCAGCATGTTTCTGTATTTGGTTGTGTTGTGAGTATTTGCAGCATGTTTCTGTATTTGGTTGTGTTGTGAGTATTTGCAGCATGTTTCTGTATTTGGTTGTGTTGTGAGTATTTGCAGCATGTTTCTGTATTTGGTTGTGTTGTGAACTTTTGCAGCATGTTTCTGTATTTGGTTGTGTTATGAGTATTTGCAGCATGTTTCTGTATTTGGTTGTGTTGTGAGTATTTGCAGCGTTTTTCGGTATTTGGTTGTGTTGTGAACTTTTGCAGCACGTTTCTGTATTTGGTTGTGTTGTGAACTTTTGCAGCACGTTTCTGTATTTGGTTGTGTTGTGAGTATTTGCAGCACGTTTCTGTATTTGGTTGTGTTGTGAGTATTTGCACCGTGTTTCGGTATTTGATTGTGTTGTGAACTTTTGCAGCATGTTTCTGTATTTGGTTGTGTTGTGAGTATTTGCAGCATGTTTCTGTATTTGGTTGTGTTGTGAGTATTTGCAGCATGTTTCTGTATTTGGTTGTGTTGTGAACTTTTGCAGCGCGTTTCTGTATTTGGTTGTGTTGTGAACTTTTGCAGCGCGTTTCTGTATTTGGTTGTGTTGTGAACTTTTGCAGCACGTTTCTGTATGTGGTTGTGTTGTGAGTATTTGCAGCGCGTTTCTGTATTTGGTTGTGTTGTGAGTATTTGCAGCACGTTTCTGTATTTGGTTGTGTTGTGAGTATTTGCAGCATGTTTCTGTATTTGGTTGTGTTGTGAGTATTTGCAGCATGTTTCTGTATTTGGTTGTGTTGTGAACTTTTGCAGCGCGTTTCTGTATTTGGTTGTGTTATGAGTATTTGCAGCGCGTTTCTGTATTTGGTTGTGTTGTGAACTTTTGCAGCGCGTTTCTGTATTTGGTTGTGTTATGAGTATTTGCAGCGCGTTTCTGTCTTTGGTTGTGTTGTGAACTTTTGCAGCACGTTTCTGTATGTGGTTGTGTTGCGAACTTTTGCAGCACGTTTCAGTATTTGGTTGTGTTATGAGTATTTGCAGCATGTTTCTGTATTTGGTTGTGTTGTGAGTATTTGCAGCGTTTTTCGGTATTTGGTTGTGTTGTGAACTTTTGCAGCACGTTTCTGTATTTGGTTGTGTTTTGAACTTTTGCAGCACGTTTCTGTATGTGGTTGTGTTGTGAGTATTTGCAGCGCGTTTCTGTATTTGGTTGTGTTGTGAGTATTTGCAGCACGTTTCTGTATTTGGTTGTGTTGTGAGTATTTGCAGCAAGTTTCTGTATTTGGTTGTGTTGTGAGTATTTGCAGCATGTTTCTGTATTTGGTTGTGTTATGAGTATTTGCAGCGCGTTTCTGTATTTGGTTGTGTTGTGAACTTTTGGAGCGCGTTTCTGTATTTGGTTGTGTTATGAGTATTTGCAGCGCGTTTCTGTCTTTGGTTGTGTTGTGAACTTTTGCAGCACGTTTCTGTATGTGGTTGTGTTGTGAACTTTTGCAGCACGTTTCAGTATTTGGTTGTGTTATGAGTATTTGCAGCGCGTTTCTGTCTTTGGTTGTGTTGTGAACTTTTGCAGCACGTTTCTGTATGTGGTTGTGTTGTGAACTTTTGCAGCGCGTTTCTGTATTTGGTTGTGTTGTGAACTTTTGCAGCGCGTTTCTGTATTTGGTTGTGTTGTGAACTTTTGCAGCGCGTTTCTGTATTTGGGTGCATTGTGAACTTCTGCAGCACGTTTCTGTATTTGGTTGCGTTGTGAACTTCTGCAGCATGTTTCTGTATTTGGGTGCGTTGTGAACTTTTGCAGCATGTTTCTGTATTTGGTTGTGTTGTGAACTTTTGCAGCGCGTTTCTGTATTTGGTTGTGTTATGAGTATTTGCAGCGCGTTTCTGTATTTGGTTGTGTTATGAGTATTTGCAGCGCGTTTCTGTCTTTGGTTGTGTTGTGAACTTTTGCAGCGCGTTTCTGTATTTGGTTGTGTTATGAGTATTTGCAGCGCGTTTCTGTCTTTGGTTGTGTTGTGAACTTTTGCAGCGCGTTTCTGTATTTGGTTGTGTTATGAGTATTTGCAGCCCGTTTCTGTCTTTGGTTGTGTTGTGAACTTTTGCAGCGCGTTTCTGTATGTGGTTGTGTTGTGAACTTTTGCAGCATGTTTCTGTATTTGGGTGCGTTGTGAACTTTTGCAGCATGTTTCTGTATTTGGTTGTGTTGTGAGTATTTGCAGCATGTTTCTGTATTTGGTTGTGTTGTGAGTATTTGCAGCATGTTTCTGTATTTGGTTGTGTTGTGAGTATTTGCAGCATGTTTCTGTATTTGGTTGTGTTGTGAACTTTTGCAGCATGTTTCTGTATTTGGTTGTGTTGTGAGTATTTGCAGCGTTTTTCGGTATTTGGTTGTGTTGTGAACTTTTGCAGCACGTTTCTGTATTTGGTTGTGTTGTGAACTTTTGCAGCACGTTTCTGTATTTGGTTGTGTTGTGAGTATTTGCAGCATGTTTCTGTATTTGGTTGTGTTGTGAGTATTTGCACCGTGTTTCGGTATTTGGTTGTGTTGTGAACTTTTGCAGCATGTTTCTGTATTTGGTTGTGTTGTGAGTATTTGCAGCATGTTTCTGTATTTGGTTGTGTTGTGAGTATTTGCAGCATGTTTCTGTATTTGGTTGTGTTGTGAACTTTTGCAGCGCGTTTCTGTATTTGGTTGTGTTGTGAACTTTTGCAGCGCGTTTCTGTATTTGGTTGTGTTGTGAACTTTTGCAGCACGTTTCTGTATGTGGTTGTGTTGTGAGTATTTGCAGCGCGTTTCTGTATTTGGTTGTGTTGTGAGTATTTGCAGCACGTTTCTGTATTTGGTTGTGTTGTGAGTATTTGCAGCATGTTTCTGTATTTGGTTGTGTTGTGAGTATTTGCAGCATGTTTCTGTATTTGGTTGTGTTGTGAACTTTTGCAGCGCGTTTCTGTATTTGGTTGTGTTGTGAACTTTTGCAGCGCGTTTCTGTATTTGGTTGTGTTATGAGTATTTGCAGCGCGTTTCTGTCTTTGGTTGTGTTGTGAACTTTTGCAGCACGTTTCTGTATGTGGTTGTGTTGCGAACTTTTGCAGCACGTTTCAGTATTTGGTTGTGTTATGAGTATTTGCAGCATGTTTCTGTATTTGGTTGTGTTGTGAGTATTTGCAGCGTTTTTCGGTATTTGGTTGTGTTGTGAACTTTTGCAGCGCGTTTCTGTATTTGGTTGTGTTGTGAACTTTTGCAGCACGTTTCTGTATTTGGTTGTGTTGTGAGTATTTGCAGCATGTTTCTGTATTTGGTTGTGTTGTGAGTATTTGCACCGTGTTTCGGTATTTGGTTGTGTTGTGAACTTTTGCAGCATGTTTCTGTATTTGGTTGTGTTGTGAGTATTTGCAGCATGTTTCTGTATTTGGTTGTGTTGTGAACTTTTGCAGCGCGTTTCTGTATTTGGTTGTGTTGTGAACTTTTGCAGCGCGTTTCTGCATTTGGTTTTGTTATGAGTATTTGCAGCGCGTTTCTGTATTTGGTTGTGTTGTGAACTTTTGCAGCACGTTTCTGTATTTGGTTGTGTTTTGAACTTTTGCAGCACGTTTCTGTATGTGGTTGTGTTGTGAGTATTTGCAGCGCGTTTCTGTATTTGGTTGTGTTGTGAGTATTTGCAGCACGTTTCTGTATTTGGTTGTGTTGTGAGTATTTGCAGCATGTTTCTGTATTTGGTTGTGTTGTGAGTATTTGCAGCATGTTTCTGTATTTGGTTGTGTTATGAGTATTTGCAGCGCGTTTCTGTATTTGGTTGTGTTGTGAACTTTTGGAGCGCGTTTCTGTATTTGGTTGTGTTATGAGTATTTGCAGCGCGTTTCTGTCTTTGGTTGTGTTGTGAACTTTTGCAGCACGTTTCTGTATGTGGTTGTGTTGTGAACTTTTGCAGCACGTTTCAGTATTTGGTTGTGTTATGAGTATTTGCAGCGCGTTTCTGTCTTTGGTTGTGTTGTGAGTATTTGCAGCGCGTTTCTGTCTTTGGTTGTGTTGTGAACTTTTGCAGCGCGTTTCTGTATTTGGTTGTGTTGTGAACTTTTGCAGCGCGTTTCTGTATTTGGTTGTGTTGTGAACTTTTGCAGCGCGTTTCTGTATTTGGGTGCATTGTGAACTTCTGCAGCACGTTTCTGTATTTGGTTGCGTTGTGAACTTCTGCAGCATGTTTCTGTATTTGGGTGCGTTGTGAACTTTTGCAGCATGTTTCTGTATTTGGTTGTGTTGTGAACTTTTGCAGCGCGTTTCTGTATTTGGTTGTGTTATGAGTATTTGCAGCGCGTTTCTGTCTTTGGTTGTGTTGTGAACTTTTGCAGCACGTTTCTGTATGTGGTTGTGTTGTGAACTTTTGCAGCGCGTTTCTGTATTTGGTTGTGTTGTGAACTTTTGCAGCGCGTTTCTGTATTTGGTTGTGTTGTGAACTTTTGCAGCGCGTTTCTGTATTTGGGTGCATTGTGAACTTCTGCAGCACGTTTCTGTATTTGGTTGCGTTGTGAACTTCTGCAGCATGTTTCTGTATTTGGGTGCGTTGTGAACTTTTGCAGCATGTTTCTGTATTTGGTTGTGTTGTGAACTTTTGCAGCGCGTTTCTGTATTTGGTTGTGTTATGAGTATTTGCAGCGCGTTTCTGTATTTGGTTGTGTTATGAGTATTTGCAGCGCGTTTCTGTCTTTGGTTGTGTTGTGAACTTTTGCAGCGCGTTTCTGTATTTGGTTGTGTTATGAGTATTTGCAGCGCGTTTCTGTCTTTGGTTGTGTTGTGAACTTTTGCAGCGCGTTTCTGTATGTGGTTGTGTTGTGAACTTTTGCAGCACGTTTCTGTATTTGGTTGTGTTGTGAACTTTTGCAGCGCGTTTCTGTATTTGGTTGTGTTGTGAACTTTTGCAGCGCGTTTCTGTATTTGGTTGTGTTGTGAACTTTTGCAGCACGTTTCTGTATTTGGTTGTGTTGTGAACTTTTGCTGCACGTTTCTGTATTTGGTTGTGTTGTGAACTTTTGCAGCACGTTTCTGTATGTGGTTGTGTTGTGAACTTTTGCTGCACGTTTCTGTATTTGGTTGTGTTGTGAACTTTTGCTGCACGTTTCTGTATTTGGTTGTGTTGTGAACTTTTGCAGCACGTTTCTGTATTTGGTTGCGTTGTGAACTTTTGCAGCGCATGTGTTGTCAAACTGATGAAGATGTTTTCTTTATTTGCTGGTGTTTTTTTCTATTTGCAGCACGTTGAGCTCTCTCGGCCACCATATGATTGAGTAAAATCAATGTTCATATTTGGGTGAACTATTTCTTTCATCTCACCAAGATCCAAAAAAAGATTCATAGTAAGGACTCCCACCTGTCCCCACGTTCTCTCTCCGTGTAGCAATCAAATGTTCTCCCACTTATGGATCTCCCCCTTCATGACTCCGACCCTGAGCAAGGGGGAAGAAAAAAGCTGCCGGCATCAGTGTGGATAAAATTGAATCTCATTTTCGAGGATCTCCCACGCAGCTGATGTTTTGATGAGACGAGCAGTTGACACGGCAAGGGCCATGAGATCTCTTCTCTTAACTAACCTGCATCTTGACAAGGCAATCAAGAGGCACGGGAGAGTAATTAAATGATAAGTTCATATTTGAGGGACAATCGAGTGGCACAGGCTCTCTTGTCACGGCTTCTGGCCGTCGTGATGAATACCCTTATTAGCAGCCGCGCTGCTCCCTGTCACAGGGGCCAAGCCTGACAGCAGGGCCCATGACAGAGCCCCTCGGCACCCCTGCTGAGATGGCTGCAGATAGCCCTCTGTAAGGACACCTGGAGGTACATAATGTAGGACAGTGACGCACGCAAAGGGCTAAAATGTGGATGTGAAAGTCAACAAGGGGGATGGAAATAAGTCATGAGCAGGAAGTGCCAGGAAGAGCATGTTAACAACTTGAGTCTGAGCAGGTATCAAGAGGAAATTGGGGAGGGGAAAGAAACTGCATGACTTACTGTTTTGATGCTCCGTAATTGAACGTGGCAACCACTTCACTGCTGACTATGAGATATGATGTTTGTTTGGATGTGTCTCACTGATCTCCAGTGCACACTTTGGTTCAATCATGAGGTGGGAGGAAAAAACAAGAGCCACATTCGATATTTATACAACACGGCACACTTCCCTCAAAGCTTTATTCAGCTTAAACATTTGGGTCACCACTAGGAGTGAAGCAAACATCTCTTGAGCTCCGCTTGTGATGCATCAGATTGCAGTGGATCCCCCCCGCCCCATCTGCAGTGCTTTAAGTCCCACTTGCTGTAATCCCACGTTGTGTGCCACTGGCTCGGCAGGATGCCATTGTGATCCTCTCCCCATTGTGTCGGCAGCATAAAGCATCCTCTGTTGTCTCGCCAACTTCCTCCTTCAAACACAGCTTGTGTTTTCAATGCTTACATCCCCCGTGCAAAGGAAAATAAACCTGGGCCCTTTGACTGGATCTATAACGGTGTTGTGTGAATATAAAGGGTGAGGAGTGTGTGTGAGAGAGAAAGTGGGAGGGTGTGAGAGGCTGAGGTGAGTGAGCATTTGTAAGCGATACCCTCAGCCAAAGAAAACCATGGGTGAGAACCTGTAGATATGAGTCACTGCGATGATTGCATTTCAATATACATCGCATGTACTTTTCCCTTTTAAACTGACGTCGGCGACACTCATGGCCATGTTTGAGTTTAGGGATTGGTATAAAGAAATAATGAAATAATAATAAGGTAATATCAAGAGTCTGAAATGGCAAAGGCCCCTGTAAGTCTTGCGGCAGAGCATGGGGCAATAAAGTATGCTCCACTTCAGATTTCATGTTAATAAATCTGAACTCCAGAGAGTCTGCTTAAATTGCACCTTTATATAACTTCTAAGTAAAGGTCACTCTTCTTTTTTAAGGGAATTTAAAGATCAAAATGGCTTCTGTCAGTGTTTCCATATTATACACCTCCATCTTGCTCGCGCCCTTAAGCAGCATGAGGTGATATTTTTTAATAATTTGTGCACTACGTGAATATATCCAACTCAATAATTGTTCTCCAGGCTGGGCTGAATCCAGATCTACATAAAAACGGATGTCATATTTTCCATCTCACCTTTTGTTCTTTTTAGTTTAACAGCAGGACTCAGAGATCAGCTAATCACTGTATGGTTGCTGTATTAAAGCACTATGCATGGAAATTGTGGATTTCCAGGTTATTAGAGGGAAGGTTGGATGTATTTAAAGCTTTCAGCGGGGAGTGAGATACTTGAGAGTTACACGAGTTAATCCTCAAAAAAACAACGGCAGGAAAAAAATTTGTTCCAATATCAATAGAATTATTAATACATATTCAATAGAAATTACCTCTCAATGAGAAGACTGTGACAAATGATAAACATCATTAAAGGATAAGTTCACTCAAAAGTGAGCTCATTCACTGCAAAATGCAAAAATTCATTGAATGCAAAAGAGCAGCTTCTGCTAAACATTTTTTTTTTAAAGATATGTATTCAGAATAGCATGAGGGTGAGTGAACTATCCCCTTAAAGGCATAAAATATATAATTAATTGGTTATATAAATAGATGATTGCACTCCCAAACACACTTTTACCAATGACATTTACTAATTTCTTATTGAGCATTATATAATGTAATAATATTTGTTAGTTTTATATAAGGTTCTAATTTTTATATAACATTTTATATAAAATATTACTATATACTGTTGCCAGAGGGCATTTTTATAGTTACAAATATGAACAAAGAACCTTGATCTGCACGTGTTAATCATCTGGATAAACGATTGAGAGAAGTCAACCTGGAAAGAGTTTAAAAATAAAAACCCTCTCACACAATCTCACATCCTCATCAGCATGAGCAATACTATAAAAAGGCCTGCTGCTGAAATTCTTCCTTCCTGCTCCTCTCTCTCCCTCCCTGTCTCGCTGCTCTTAGCCCCACGGAGAGAGCCGTCAAATGCAGTTTGTCCTGACGGCTGATGGATCGGCCAAAGACACTCGTCTCTGGGCACTTCTCTATATATCGTTAATTTAATGCATGATGACGTGGCCAATTACAGGGCGGCTGCACGCTCAAATAGCATGTCAAAACCTGTGTATCAATCTATTAGATCCTGTCTCTTCGTGGCATGAGTAGGCACCTTAAAGCAGTGGTGAGACACAGGGGAAAGAGAGAAAGTGCTGACCTCATGGGGATCCGGCCTCTGATCTCACACAGAATAAAAAACTGCCTTAACAAGATATGCTAGCAGGTGAGCTCGCACCTTCCATCTGAATGGAGCTCTCATATTAATGTGCATGTGATGTCTAAGAATAATGAACTAAAAGTCAAGTAATGTCTAATATAGGCAAACATTCACTACTTTTCAAAAGTTTGGGATCAGTAAGACTTTTATTTATTTATTTATTTATTTATGAAATCAATATTTTTATTCAGCATGGACGCATTCAATTTATCAAAAGTGACAGTAAATAAAAAAACTAAAAAAGTTCAATTTCAAATAAATGCTGTTGAGATGATTTCTGAATGATCATGTGACGCTGAAAGCCATGGAGTAATGGCTGCTAAAAGTTTGCTTTGCCATCACTGGAATAAATTACATTTTTAAATATATTAAAATGAAATCTGTTCTTTTAAATCATATATATATATATATATACACACTCACCTAAAGGATTATTAGGAACACCTGTTCAATTTCTCATTAATGCAATTATCTAATCAACGAATCACATGGCAGTTGCTTCAATGCATTTAGGGGTGTGGTCCTGGTCAAGACAATCTCCTGAACTCCAAACTGAATGTCAGAATGGGAAAGAAAGGTGATTTAAGCAATTTTGAGCGTGGCATGGTTGTTGGTGCCAGACGGGCCAGTCTGAGTATTTCACAATCTGCTCAGTTACTGGGATTTTCACGCACAACCATTTCTAGAGTTTACAAAGAATGGTGTGAAAAGGGAAAAACAACCAGTATGCGGCAGTCCTGTGGGCGAAAATGCCTTGTTGATGCTAGAGGTCAGAGGAGAATGGGCCGACTGATTCAAGCTGATAGAAGAGCAACTTTGACTGAAATAACCACTCGTTACAACCGAGGTATGCAGCAAAGCATTTGTGAAGCCACAACACGCACAACCTTGAGGCGGATGGGCTACAACAGCAGAAGACCCCACCGGGTACCACTCATCTCCACTACAAATAGGAAAAAGAGGCTACAATTTGCACGAGCTCACCAAAATTGGACAGTTGAAGACTGGAAAAATGTTGCCTGGTCTGATGAGTCTCAATTTCTGTTGAGACATTCAGATGGTAGAGTCAGAATTTGGCGTAAACAGAATGAGAACATGGATCCATCATGCCTTGTTACCACTGTGCAGGCTGGTGGTGGTGGTGTAATGGTGTGGGGGATGTTTTCTTGGCACACTTTAGGCCCCTTAGTGCCAATTGGGCATCGTTTAAATGCCACGGCCTACCTGAGCATTGTTTCTGACCATGTCCATCCCTTTATGACCACCATGTACCCATCCTCTGATGGCTACTTCCAGCAGGATAATGCACCATGTCACAAAGCTCGAATCATTTCAAATTGGTTTCTTGAACATGACAATGAGTTCACTGTACTAAAATGGCCCCCACAGTCACCAGATCTCAACCCAATAGAGCATCTTTGGGATGTGGTGGAACGGGAGCTTCGTGCCCTGGATGTGCATCCCACAAATCTCCATCAACTGCAAGATGCTATCCTATCAATATGGGCCAACATTTCTAAAGAATGCTTTCAGCACCTTGTTGAATCAATGCCACGTAGAATTAAGGCAGTTCTGAAGGCGAAAGGGGGTCAAACACAGTATTAGTATGGTGTTCCTAATAATCCTTTAGGTGAGTGTATATACACAATATTACTGTTTTTGCATTTTTGTAAGTGAAAATTCTTACTGAATTTTTGGATGGTACTACTTTATTATTGTCATTTTTCTTTAGAATGTAAAATAATTTGCATGCTCTGAATAGTTTAATATGTGTATATATATATATATATATATATATATATATATATATATATATATATATGTTTTATCAAAAAAATACAATAAATATTTTATAATTACTCTAAAAACATTTTTAATCAAGTATATCATTATTAATATTAAGACATTTCTGAAAAGACCTTGCGATAGGTTGCACAAAATGTATAAAATAAATTACATAAAATTTGGCTAAATATAGTGTTCCACCATACCTGTCCTTGGTGTAAGGGCACAGGCTCCAGGGCTCTGGCACAATCAAGCCCCCTAAGAAGACTGGCATCTCGCCCTGCTGTCATTCCACACGGACGCTCACACCATATCGGGGAGTGATGCCCCTCTGTCACACTGATGAAAGTTTTTAATAAGTCCAGCTTGGGCTGATGAGATATTGTTGATTGAGGTTGATCCCACAAGCACATCTTGAGATGGAAGCTCTCAGTGACTAGGATAGATTATTCAACCTTTAGTGTGCATTTATTTTTTAATAAGATTTTAGATAGATAGATAGATAGATAGATAGATAGATAGATAGATAGATAGATAGATATCAGGTGTATATATGGGCTTGTCTGAATGTGCAAATTAAGGAGTCTGTCTCGCAATAACCCTCAAGCTCTCAGCTCTTTTCTCTCTCTCTCTCTCTCTCTCTCTCTCTCTCTCTCTCTCTCTCTCTCTCTCTCTCTCTCTCTCTCTCTGTCTCTCTCTCTCTCTCTCTAGTCTTCCTTTCCGCCCTCTCTCTTGGGATTTCATATCTGATGGAGAGTCTGTAAAGTTTGTCTGCTTTAGCTCACTCTTTGATGCTGTCACATTTGATCGGCTCAGAAAGTTCTGGCCCATCAACTGCTTGCAAATTAGAAACCCTTGTACACGGAGTAACTATTGTGCAGTTGACGGCGTCTTGTTTTATACCCACCACAAAGCAGCAGTCATGGCTTGGCTTCCCAAACTATATACTGGCCACATTTTTTGTGGCAGTTACCTAGACTGGAAAGTATTTGCAAAGGTGACAAATATGAGTAGTTCCTGCTAAAACAAACAAAAAAACAGACAAACACAGTATAAAACAATATGGTAGCTTGGGCTGTAGAAACACTTAACACTGTAAAAAAAGTTGTGACATGCTTTTAAGCATCAACTTAGCTGTATACGTCATTTAAACTTTGATGAGTTAAAGTAAATTAAAAACATATGTTGTCAATGTATTGATCATATCATTTTTTACAGTGTAACTCAGAATCCCATCCAATCTGTTTAGTAACCAAGGTAATTTCAGACAGAACTTTTTCAAATTGTAAGTCAAGGTTTTTTTTCTTTCTAATACAGTCCCTGGTCACCAACTATGTTCTGTTTTAGATACTAGACCCCAAAGGCTGCTGTTCAAAAAATGCTTTGTGACAATCGCAATTCAGAATTGACTTGAGAATGCCTTTTAAATTCCAACTGAATTTGAATTGAGGTAGCAAACATTATGTAGAATTGTCATTCAAATTTGAACTTAAGGAAGTAGAATTAAAATGGATTAAAATTCCCAAAAATTCACATAACTGAAATGATGGCTTGTCAAAGGTTTTAAAAAAAATAAAAGTAAAACAGTTCAAAGGTTTATAGATTGATAAATCCTTCCTGTCATTCCGATTCAACTTTGTGTAGAGCGTAACCAATTCAATTCATATTCACACTCATGAATCGAAAAAGAGCCGATTCTTCAATTCTAAATTTAACACAACCCTGGTTCTAAGCTGGTCTAGACATTTATTCCCAATGCTAGATGTTGGAAAAAGTGATACATGTGTGATATATATGTATATATACACCGATCAGGTATAACATTATGACCACCTTCCTAATATTGTGTTGGTCCCCCTTTTGCTGCCAAAACAGCCCTGACCCGTCAAGGCATGGACTCCACTAGACACCTAAAGGTGTGCTGTGGTATCTGGCGCCAAGATGTTAGCAGCGTATCCTTTAAGTCCTGTAAGTTGCAAGGTGGGGCCTCCATGGATCGGACTTGTTTGTTCAGCACATCCCACAGATGCTCGAATGGATTGAGATCTGGGGAATTTTGTTGTGCTCCTCAAACCATTCCTGAACCATTTTTGCTTTGTGGCAGGGCGCATTATCCTGCTGAAAGAGGCCACAGCCACCAGGGTTTCCATGAAATGGTCTGCAACAATGCTTAGGAAGGTGGTACGTGTCAAAGTAACATCCACATGGATGGCAGGACCCAAGGTTTCCCAGCAGAACATTGCCCAAAGCATCACACTGCCTCTGCTGGCTTGCCTTCTTCCCATAGTGCATCCTGGTGCCATGTGTTTCCCAGGTAATCGCGCAACGCACATGCACACACACCTGGCCATCCACGTGATGTAAAAGAAAATGTAATTCATCAGACCAGGCCACCTTCTTCCACTGATGCTCACGTGCCCACTGTTGGCATTTCGGCAGTGGACAGGGGTCAGCATGGGCACCCTGACTGGTCCGCGGCCATGCAGCCCCATACGCAACAAACTGCAATGCACTGTGTATTCTGACACCTTTCTATCAGAACCAGCATTAACTTCTTGAGCAATATGAGCTACAGTAGCTCGTCTGTTTGATCGGACTACACAGGCCAGCCTTCGCTCCCCACGTGCATCAATGAGCCTTGGCCGCCCATGACCCTGTCGCCAGTTCACCACTATTCCTTCCTTGGACCACTTTTGATAGATACTGACCACTGCAGACCGGGAACACCCCATAAGAGCTGCAGTTTTGGAAATGCTCTGACCCAGTCGTCTAGCCATCACAATTTGCCCTTGTCAAACTCGTTCAAAATCCTTATGCTTGCCCATTTTTCCTACTTCTAACACATCAACTTTGAGGACAAAATGTTCACTTGCTGCCTAATATATCCCACCCACTAACAGGTGCCGTGATGAAGAGATAATAAGTGTTATTCACCTATTCAGTGTTATTCACACAGTCATAATGTTATGCCTGATCGGTATATATATATGTATATGTATGTATGTATGTATGTATGTATGTATGAATATTGAGAAAGGCAGTCTACTCCATACTAAGATGGCTGAAGGACTTGTTCTAAATATGTGACATTTGAGAAATCACACGATTGCAGAGCATGAAGCGCAAATTGCAGTCAAGATCCATGAAACCTTCGAGAAACCTTCCTAAGCTTAACTCGTTTTCCATCCACAGTGAGACTTATGTCTTTCCCCCCAGTCCCAGAAGCCTGTTTGCATACAGTGCTTGTAGCAGTGGCTCTTTTCCTCAATCTTGTTGCATTAGCATATGCTTGTGACAGCTCTGGACGCTGGTGGGTGGATCTCTGCACCTCTCGTGTGAGGTAGAGGGTATCGCTCGTGTTGCACTGTGTCTCTTATGTAAACCGTAGGCTTTAGATGGAGCTCGGCTGACGAGAGCCACAATATGACGTGGCCCTCACCGTCTTCGAGCGGGAGAGTGGACCCGACAGGCCCTGATCGCTCGAATGACAGAACTAATCTCCAGACCCGGTGCCGTGCTCCGAACTGCACTCTGATCAGCTCCCATTAGAACTAAACACTTTGAATGATTTGGAATGAAATCAAAATCAATTTGCGCAGCCCTCTATTCCCAGCCGTCCCCCTGGGCAACGGGCCTTGTCACATCCTGTCGTGCCGAAATTGACGTTTTGACACACGCATGCAGGGGAAAAAAGCGCAAGAGTAAGCGAGTGGGGGGTAGACGAATGAGTGAAGATGAGAAAAGGCAAAGCCCGATGAAGACGAGGCGCTGGTAGTTTAGTAGAACTCCAACGTGTCACTGCCGAGGAAGGACAATCATGAGCTGTCAGTCAACTCATTTGCAGGACTGGAAGCCTTTAACTTGGTGGAGAGTTTTCCTGACTCGTGGGGTTTGTGTCCATGCTCTTGTGCAACCTGTGTTTTAGCTCTGTTGGCTGAGATTGACAGTGTGACAGGAGACATGTAACCATATGGACAGGTCTGTGATGTGAAGTTTGAATGACGGGATTTGTCACAAGGATGGACATGGTGAAATGTGATTGACAGGCCCGCTTTCACCTGAGAACGCAACTTTTTTCCTTCCCCCTGCCTGTGACATTGTACATCTGCCAGAGACATGCACGTCTAGGCAACAAGATGGCAGAGAGAGACAGAACAAGAGATTTGTTGTGTGTGTCTCTGCGTATCTGCATGAGATGTGCGCCCGTGTTTGTATACGCTCACGTTCGAGCATATATTTGCGAGCGTGTGCATGTGTACATCGAATCAGGTCACCGTGAGGTGAGTGCCCTTATCAGGCACGCACAGAAGATGTCGTCCATTTGCAATGACACGGGCTGCGATATCAGGGCTCTGCTTGCAGGGGAGATGTACTGTTTGTCGTTTTGACAGTTTTGGGTGGGCTCAGTGCATTTCACGGTGCACACAGTGTGAACTTTGCTGAAGAACCGTCAGTCTCTTGCTGTCTTATGGGGATTTCAATCTTAAAAAAACAGGGAGAGAGTAGAAGAGCGTGGATATCACACGCAGGATCCTTTAATCAGCCCGAGTATTGTATCACTGCAAAACGCAGTTTTTTTTTTCTGTATTGGAGATGTTATTACTACACAAATGTTCAAAATAACTTCATAGATTCTGGGGAAATTAATTGAAGCCGACACCCACGGGCAGACGTGCGGTTAGCTGCCACCTCTGTTGTTGCTAGAACACGAATAATAACAATGATGTTGTTTACATACCCATGCGCATGGGTTGAAAATAAGTAGAGTGTCTTGGAACCACCTTGGTGTAATGAAATTATTTTTGGTTAACTTTACTTAATGATATAATTAATCTGTGTTGTAATGATAATTAATTACTCCATAATTAAAGGTCCATCAATGGACATTAATTTAAAGTGTTGGCTAATTAATCTTTTCTTTGAAGATTGCACCTGGATATGTAGTTTGCCTTAAGCAGATGTGCAGCTCATGGCCAGCCAGAGCAGAAACATCTGGAGCAACTTCACGTGTGATATGATGCTTCCACTGGTCAGTAGCCAAGTGTGGATATGACACTCTCGCTAAACGAGCAAATCGGAAATGTCAGTTCATTGTATACATGCTGACACTGAAGACTATGCTGGCTGGTTTGGGGGTCCGCATGTCACTTTTGACCCTGTGGAGGCATGAGGCCTTCAGTGCGATTAGTCATGGACGCACGCTTGACTTTAACAACAACCGAGAGGCGGAAAGGTTGCTCTGACTGATCAAACTTGTTGGATACAGTGGAACATCTTTATTAATTGTACAGCAGCCAAGAAGAACACAGGAGTTTACAATTAGATGCAAGGTTCATATGTTAACGTCAGCCACTGGTCAGAAGGTCAAGATTTATTTTTTTGTAAAGAACAAGGGAACTTTACAAGCCAAATATTTAAGCACAGTTTCAACATGCTGATAAAATGATAGAAAATGTATGTAATATTGTCATATTAACTACACTATATTGCCAAAAGTATTGGGACACCCCTCCAAATCATTGAATCCAGATGTTCCAATCACTTCCTTGGCCACAGGTGTATAAAATCAAGCACCTAGGCATGCAGACTGCTTCTACAAACATTTGTGAAGGAATGGGTCGCTCTCAGGAGCTCAGTGAATTCAAGTGTGGTACAGTGATAGGTTGCCACCTGTGCAATAAGTCCATTTGTGAAATTTCCTCACTACTAAATATTCCACGGTCAACTGTTAGTGGTATTATAACAAAGTGGAAGCAATTGGGAACAACAGCAACTCAGCCATGAAGTGGTAGGCCACGTAAAATCACAGAGCAGGGTCAGCGCATGCTGAGGCTCACAGTGCGCAGAAGTCGCCAACTTTCTACAGAGTCAATAGCTACAGACCTCCATACTTCGTGTGGCCTTCAGATTAGCTCAAGAACAGTGCGTAGAGAGCATCATGGAATGGGTTTCCATGGCCGAGCAGCTGCATCCAAGCCTTACATCACCAAGAGCAATGCAAAGCGTTGGATGCAGTGGTGTAAAGCACACCGCCACTGGACTCTAGAGCAGTGGAGACGTGTTCTCTGGAGTGACAAATCACGCTCTGTCTGGCAATCCGATGGACGAGTCTGAGTTTGGCGGTTGCCAGGAGAACGGTACTTGCCGCATTTTGACAAGTGTAAAGTTTGGTGGAGGG
Organism: Coreius guichenoti; assembly: GCA_039654105.1. Classification (NCBI taxonomy): domain Eukaryota; kingdom Metazoa; phylum Chordata; class Actinopteri; order Cypriniformes; family Gobionidae; genus Coreius; species Coreius guichenoti. The sequence goes on from CM077168.1 coordinate 24,332,934, forward strand.
GGGATTATGGTGTGGGGTTGTTTTTCAGGGGTTGGGCTTGGCCCCTTAGTTCCAGTGAAAGGAACTCTTAATGCTTCAGCATACCAAGACATTTTGGACAGTTTCATGCTCCCAAGTTTGTGGGAACAGTTTGTCGATGGCCCCTTCCTGTTCCAACATGACTGCGCACCAGTGCACAAAGCAAGGTCCATAAAGACATGGATGAGCGAGTTTGGTGTGGAGGAACTTGACTGGCCTGCACAGAGTCCTGACCTCAACCCGATAGAACACCTTTGGGATGAATTAGAGTGGAGACTGCAAGCCAGGCCTTCTTGTCCAACATCAGTGCCTGACCTCACAAAAGAATGGTCAAAAATTCCCATAAACACACTCCTAAACCTTGTTGAATCTGTTATAGCTGCAAAGGGTGGGCCAAATCCATGTTAAACCCTACGGATTAAGAATGGGATGTCATTAAAGTTCATGTGCATGTAAAGGCAGGCGTCCCAAAACTTTTGGCAATATAGTGTATCTATGACATGACATTATCTGAAGACATTACACAGCTACTCAATTTCACATACATTTACAAACCCGTAAATTGGTGTCAGAAAATCACTATGAACAAACAGGTCGTAGCAATGTTGTTAACATATATGGTGCAAGAAAGGAAGATGTAAATATATGTCATATTTGCATGCAATGTAGCACAATGTAAAAGATAATAATGCTGAGGGAAAAAAACGTAATCTGCTATAAGTACCTTGAGGTAACATGAGATGAAATCAGTCACTTTTCTTTTGCTAATGTTTACATGTTTCAGCTACAATGGGCAGGTGATTAGACAGGATGGGGGACAGTGGCAGCGAAGACCTCTCTCTCTCGCTCTCATCGCTAATGACGAGTCACATGTGTGCAGCTCTCCAGCTTTGACAGACACAGTGTCAATCATCACCACGGAAACAGACCCCATGATGTCACCCAGCTGGCCCTGCTCGACAGCTGATGGGCATCAGAGAAAGAGCTGATTCCTTCCCTGCGCTCTGATTGGCTGGATTATTCTGCTGCAGTGCTAATGACTACGGTGCAAAATGGTTGTAATCTCATTATGGCAAAAAACACAGGATTTATTCCTCTCACATGCACATGCTCCAAAATGTTTTTTAGTTTATTCCATGATTTTTAATGCAATTTCATTTTGAGTCTATTTCTTCTATTGTGTTATTCTTTTTTTATGCATTTGCTATAGATTTCTTTCCTTGTTTTCTTTTTTTCCATCATTTCAATCTTGTGGGTAAACCTACAGAAAGACATCTACACAGAAAACACAAATGCACACACAATCCTACACAAAGTTAATTCTTAGAATATAAACAATTCAGCTGACAAGTACTGCTGAATGTCAGGAGGCTGTAGTCAAGCAGAGAGGAGGAGGAGAGGGGTGAAGGGTGTACAATAGACTGCACACTTCATAGGTGTAATCTCGCTTTGTTTACACTACCAGAGTGTTATTTTAGTTGTCTGTTTGGGCCACAGTGTGAGTGACGTGGATATGGATACACTGTCTGTAGAGTGGATTGGCATTCACAACTTAAACGTCTGTGACAGATGAAAAATTTTGCACACAAAAATACACAATTATGTGTTATTATTAACAATATGCATACCATGTAATATAGGCATATACATAATCATTACACTATGATGGTAGAGATCTTACCCTTACAAAAGCACAGTGGTGATACCATGGTATACATGTACATTTGCAGGTATCCATCCATCCATCCAGTCTGTCTCAGTTTTTTCTGTTTCTTCATGTAATCACAGACAGACTCGATGATGGTGAGATCAGATCTCTGCGTGGAGCATACTGGCTGTTGTCAGACTCCTTGTGCATACAAAAATCTCACTGAATTATTACAATTAATGGCAAAAGGAATGTTTGGAATGTAAACTGATATTTCCTATTGACACTTTACAGCAAAATATATAAATAACTGGCTTAAGAAATGGTCTTAATCCAGTTATTTATATATTTTGCTTTCTTGGGGTGAAAATACTAACATGCTTTTGCACAGTACTGCATATATACACTACCAGTCAAAAGTTTGGACACACTTTCCCATTCTCTTTGATGGGAAAGTGTGTCCAAACTTTTGACTGGTAGTGTATATGTTGGGAAATTTGTTGTTGGCTATATGTAAATGACCACTGTACACACCCAAATCAAGTCTACATGAAATGTATAACTTGACAGGTCATCAAATAGGCCTATTTAGCTCTGATAAGGTTGTGTGTAAACTAGCTCCTTAATCTAGGCAGAGAAACACTAACAGTTGCTTGTCTGAAGAAAAAAAAAATTTGGTGGTAAATGTAATTTATTCTCAAGCAATATTCTCATCGGTGTTCTATCAGCTATGACATATTTAAATCTAGCATATTTTGTGTATGAGCCCATACAGTAGCCTAGTGAAATACATATCCATATTTTCATGCGATTTGACAGTTTATTTTATTAAATATCAAAAATCTAAAAGGTGTGCATCATACCTGACACCTAGATGAACACTTTACAGTTGGTTGTATGACTGTAAGTCATTCTCTTCAAATGCTATTGAAGTTAGAAATGTGTATACCAATGTTGTATGTAAATTTAGAGATGGTCCCTAAATTCACGAATATCGAACGTCCAACGTCAAGCCAACTTTATGCCAGTCACATCAGATCCGCTATGGTTCTGCTGTGATCTTTTTGTTTATTAAATATATATAATAAACAACCATTTTTCTTGCGGTGAAAATACTTGCGTGCTTTTGCACAGTACTGTACAGAAAAAGATCACAGCATATATATATATATATACAAACATCTGCTTGCATTGTTGCACAGGCCTTATAGTTACAGTCCCATAGTAATATAAACATACATCTTATCATATTGTTGCTTCAGCCATTGTTCAAGCTCTTACAGTACACCTTACTGAGATGTATATACAAAGTGTGCTTTGAAGTAACATGCTGAATTGTATGAAATGCACAGGTTTGTTGGATAACACAATGAAAACACAAAATTGCAGGTCTCCACTTGCGATAGCATCATTGAAGCTGAAAGCATGCTTCAGTGTGAGCTGAAAGCAGGGATTTGTATATAGCTACTCTCTCGCTCCTGGGTGGGAACCTGGACTAATAGAATATATTACAAGATTATATTTAACAAAGTGTCCATCTCAAATAAAGTCCATTTTTCATGTGACAGCCATTCCAGGGAGGCCCAGAGAGGAAGAGAGAGAGGAAAAGATGGCTGTCTGAAAAGGCTGGTTTGAGATTGGCTTGGTATCCATTAAAGTGTGGAGCATGGTGCATATTTTCATTATTCACACAAAGGTACGTGTCAGCTAATCACGGCGAAATCGCAAGCGTTTAAAAAGCCAACAGACAGACTCCATCCATTACGTCAATTATGAATTAGCACCTCTCCGCCATCTCACTGCACGGAAATGTCTAGTGCTGTCTTAATTAGCCAAACACAGGGCATCAATTCCTCCCAGCCAATGCTGTCTCCTCCTGCGCGCACACACGCGCACGTACGCACACACTGAGCCGAGATTTGAAATGGCGCATGGGGACATTTAATGAGACAAGCGCTCGTGTTTGTCATGCTTTGACGATACATTACTGATCTGATATCCTCGCCCGTTTCAAGTGTAAAATACATCAGCTGTACTTGTCCTGAGCTAGATTTCAGAGGAAAACTTAACAGCCAGACACAATATATCACATTAATGCACACACCTGCTGCAATCACATTCTTCATACCTGTAATAAATTACAAAAAAAAGAGAGACGTCACGAAGTATACCGCACAATAATGAATCAAGTATAAAGTCAACAAATATAGCAACACGATATGCGTGTACGAGTTCTCTCCGTTGTCCAGCTTCAACCGCGTCGCTGTCTCTTTAAAGTAGCCCCTCCCTGTCCCTCCCGCTGCCACGGCTACAGCCAACGAGCATTGTGAAGTGTGACATGATCATGCTCACTTTCCGTAGTTAAGCCCTCGCCGGGGGTCGGCCTCTCCAGCTGCTCAATGAGTCATTTGATTGTCATCCACCTAGTGCACTCACAGAGAGAGGAGAGAAAGAGAGGCAGACAGTGAACGAGACAGAGGGAGGGAAGAAGAGAGAGGGAGATATGGAGGGAGGGGACATTGGAGGCAATGGGAGAGAGTGAGAGTAAAGAAGGGGAGTGAGAAAGAGGAAGAAAGACAGAAGTCAGTTTGAGAGAAGGAGAGAGAAACGGAGCCCGGAGCGTCGTCTGCCGAGGATGACAAGCAGTCACAGAGTCTAAACCCCTGTGCAGAAATAAGTGAGTTAGAACAGGGCTTCTGGCTCTGTAATAAACCGTTTAATGGACAGACAGCCTCTCCTTTCCTTCCTCAGGGTAACACTAAATCCCTCTTTATTGTAGTTTGCACAGATGTTAGTGAGTTATCCATTTCTCTAATCACACTGGATGCTGGCACATCCATCTCGAGTTGAAAAATAACCCCTCGCCTTTTCTCCCACAAACATCGCGCAATTCCTCTCTCTTGCTCTGTCTCTCTCCCCCTTTAATGTCGGCAGTGAGTCATATAAGGGTCAGTTGCACCAATACAAATAGAATTCAAACAATATTGTGTCCCGATCCGAGGCTTCATGCGATTAGGTACAGCCTGCGGTCAGGTTTGTTTTATAGGTTATGGTGCCGTTTCAGGGGTGCGGCATCTGGACATGATATTGCCGAGCTCCTCGTCATAAAGACAGACATTGTCCTGAGGCCTAGTCGCAATAACGCGATTCGCCACCGTAGAGCAGAGACAACAATGTCAGATTGTTTTGGAACTACACAATTTCATAACGGCCTCACAGTCTCAACCAACAGCAGCAAACGCAATTAAGTCATTGATAAACAACAAAGTGTGCTGGAAAAGTAAGTTTGGATTACAGGAGTCTATGTGAAGATAAAACGATAAGCAAGGGCATATTAGATTTCACCTGATGCAATCGCGTTTATTAAAAATCGATGCAGCGAGGAAAGGATAGTCATATCTTTAATAGAAAATATTTGGAGCTTTTTCCGTGTTTTAATGTGGTCTTCGGCTATTCTGACCTCTCGACAGCTGTTTTTATGTGTTAATTTTGGCATGTTAAGGTGGTTTAAATGGCACAATATCTGCCCTTCATAAGACTGTTGTGAGAGATGGACTGTCTCTGATGCCAACCATGTGAGATATTAAAAAAAGAAAGAAGGAAAGAAAGAAAGAAGGCAGAGAAAAAAAAAGAAGCGAGACCGATTCGGCATTCAGCGAAACGCAGACGGGTTAAATCTGGAAGCGTGACAAAAATGTGTCCAGCCTAATGATGTCAACTAGTGTTCTCTCTGCAGAGTGTGCCTTCCTGCTTTTTCTCTCCTTCTCATTCTCCTAACTGCTGAGAAAAGCAAAGTTCTGACACAAACACACTGTCATGTAAACACATCCACTCTCCTTCTTCCACCTATTACTGTAATCTCACTATCAAACACAGACATGAAAATAAACCGTTTTTCTGAGAGTTGAGGCGAGAGTGCGCAGAACGAATTGAGCCACACCGATTTGTTGTGTCTTTAGGCTCTAACTAGGTGCAGAGCACTGTAAGTTCTGGTGAGGAGCGTGAGGGAAAGGTCACAGGGAGTTCAGAGCGAGCGGATGAGTGATGGCCGTGGAGTGAGGGGCTCTGTTGCCGGGTCTTGTACTTTTCTGTGCTGGCTGATGGGCCTCACAGCAGTAGCCTGAGTCTTGATGGATTGGCAGGCAGTGAAAGGAAATGTTGCCCCCTCCCTTTTTTTTTTTTACACAAACACACACACATACTCTCCACTATCCCATCATTCCCCCTCCCATCGCTTGAGTGAGAGATTTGCCCTCATCGTCGTCTCCCTCCTCCAACCTCCAGCTGCCCCTGGGCTGCTCAGGAGACTCGGAGAATGAGGGGTAAAGGGTTTAGGGGGCCGGACATCTCATGACCAGGTCAGCGGAGGAGTGCCTGCAACCACCCCCCCACCCCCCAAAAAAGGCAGCCTGACTGGCTGGGGCTGAGCTTGAGCTTGTTGTACCTGGCTGGACACAAAAGGACCTGGAGCAGCAGGGGTGGGCTACTAAAATAAACATCAAAGGAGTGGAGGGGATGCATAGCGGACCCTTTTGTTGCCTGGAAGTGGAGGGCTCCCCTGGGGGGTGTCGGCGCTAAATGAGATGGTCTGTCTCGGGCGCGCTTCCTGGTGAAATATTTTTGATAAATAAATCACGGGACCCTCGACGTGTTAACCGATTAGCGACCAACAGGCCACGAGATAATCGGAAGGTTTTTTTTTTTAACCCCCCCTCACCATCCCAAATTTTCTCCCGCTGGAAGCTGCCTTGTCATTTGAATAACTGCTTGCAAAGCATCATACACATTCGGATTGTGTTCCACCTATTGTTTGCCGAGCTCGCTCCCCTGAAAATAACAAATCCATTCTGATGTGTGTCTCTGCCGTGTCAAAACAGAGCCCTGATAATGACATGAACCTAAACCTCTGGAGGTGTCTCTAGGGCTCCAGTGCTCTTCCAGCTATTAGGATTTGTTTGCTTGTTTGTTTTCTGTGTGTAGGGTCCCCATGGATGTGTCTAATTGCTCGACGTGATTGTGTAATATATTCACAGTCAAGGAGAATAGACGGGGTATAATGTTTGTGTGTGTGTGTGTGTGTGTATCTCTAGTTCCTCTGTGAGCACTGGTATAAGTGTGTCTCATTTGTACCTTGTGTACTAATAAATGTTAAGCTGTCAAGTAATGTGTCATGCCACACAACGCACCATGGACCTTGTGCAAAAGAAGCGATGCTCTACAAACCCTCGGCAACAATAAGACAAAGCCACTCGTGAGATTTGCGTACTATCATATGACTGTTTCCACATATGTCGAGTGTGGGAGGTTGTGTCTGTGTCTGTGCATCTGCATGTGTGCACCGCACCAATAAAACTGCTTTGCTAGCAAACGATCGCGAGTGTGAGATTGTGTGTGCGCGTCTGTGTACGTGTGCGTGCACTCAAGCGTTTGAGATGGTGGCGGTGAAGGGAGGGCTTCTGGGGAAGAGATGATTATGCCCATCTGTGGTGGATGCCAGGTGTGTACTCCCCACCCCCACCTCTTCCCTTCCCGTTCCTCCCCTCCATCCCGGTGACGCTCCACTCCACTCATCACCCTCCATCAGCGCGCTCCAGCTGCCAGCCACCATGCTAACTAGTACCAAGGGGCGCTAGCGTGCCTTCACAGATCGCACTTGCCATTGAAACCAGAGCAACTCTGCAGTCTATAAAAGCGCAACTGGATGAGACGCTGTCCAACAGGGCCTGACACCTGCTGCGGCCATGGACTTCCTCTTGGCGCGGCTGCCCTGTGAAAACTCATAAAAACAAGCCAGAGACTCTAGTGCACTGATATTGACCGCCACATCAGATTTTGTTGCTGTCGATTGCTTGTTGCTTTCTGGTCAATTTAGATTCTCACCTCTAGAAACAGCAGCATTTGTGTTCGGTCACAAGGGTGATTTCTGTGATCATTCCACCGGCGTGCGTGCGAAAGCCGCTTGATTTGCGGCAGCACCCTGTTTCTGTGAAGCTGTCACCCACATAGACACTCTCATGCTCACACCACGGGGCCACCCCACACAGAGAAGACGCGCCTCGTAAAACACCCCGTGACGGGCTAGATTGATCCCCTGGTGAAAATGGGCAATATTCCTACTGCATCGATATCAATAAAGCGTATCAGGCTGGAGGCTGTGCAGGCCTCCTTTTTGTTTCCCTTCTGTGGTGGGTAGAGGGAGGAAAAAATCTATAGACAATTGATGGTGTCTGGAAGAAAGGCTCTATTGGAGTATATCAAATCAGGCTATCGAAGAGAGGAAAGTTTGCCCTGTAAATTAGACTGTTTGCTCCAAGTTCAGTGATAAAGAGAATGGAATAGGAATGTACTTTTTTGGCTACGATTAGAATGGTGTGCATCTTTACCCTTACCGCAAACATAGTGGTTAGCTCAAGACGTATCTTTGAACGGTCACACTTTAGTTTAGGGTCCAATTCTCACTATTAACTAACTATTACCTATGACTTTTGTCTCAATAAACCCCTAATTATTGCTTATTAATAGTTAGTAATGTAGTTGTTAAATTTAGGTATTGGGTAGGATTAGGGATGTATAGAATAAGTTCATGCAGAATAAGGCATTAATATGTGCTTTATAAGTGCTAATACGCAACTAGTTAATAGTGAGAATTGGACCCTAAACTAAAGTGTTACCCTTTGAACAATTATTGTTGATGGACATTAAAGGGATAGTTCAATGAAAATTCTGTCACTTACCCTCATGCCATTTCAAATCTGTATGACTTTCTTTCTTATGTGGAATATAAAAGATGTAGAAGATAATTTGAAAGATGTCTTATTTTTTTCCCCCATACAATGAGTCAATGTGGCAATTTTTTGGACCCCAAAGTTCTCCAAAATACCATATTTTGCTTTCAGCAGAAGAAAGACTCATACAGGTTTGAAACATCACAAAGGCGAGTAAATGGGTGAACTATCCTTTTAAGTGGGTTTACATGTGTAGTTACAATCAAGCTACATCAGTTTCTTAGGTAGTCGAGTTAAAATTATACATGACACAATGCGTAACAGAATGTGTGAAGGATTAAATGCATGCTGTGTGTCATCTGTCTATCAAAGCAAGTGAACAGCACCAAGGCTAATTGTAGTCTGATTAACATGTATGCATGCTGGACAAAGCAGAGCATTATAGTCGATTAGTGTATGTTAGTTGAATTTAATTTGGACTAAGTGTTTACATAACATAAAAAAAAAAAACTAATTATTGCTTTAGTCAGGCTGAAATATAACTTTAAAAGTGCATGTAAATGCATATCCTGATTGTTGACTGCTGATGCTGTTTTTGTGAGCAAAACTATATCTGTTATCTCTCCTTTTCTGTTTTCTGGGTTAGTGAAGTGAAGGGATGGTGCCCTTCGCAGAATGCTTTGTAGATGAAATCAGGCCAATCAGTAGCATAATAAGAGGTGTAATATGTCCCCTGAGAGAGAAGGAAGGGGAAAGGGGGTTTATCATATTGCCAGAGCCTCTTAGACTCTATAATCACTCCATAGATACTCACATATTCACTCACACACAGTGATACCCTGTACAAATATGTTTTAATTTTCATTCACTTTCACCTTTCTGCATTATTTCTTTTTTCTTATTCCAATCCATCTCATTCCTGTTCTGCTATCTGAAATGCATCTATAAACAGACAATCCTCATGATAATTATTCAATAGCAGTGAAAACACACAGTCTAAATGTAGTCTAGTCCTAATTACACATGGCTTTGTTTTCTAGGAATGCATTTCAAAGGCACATCAAACACTTTGAGTTGGGTGAAAAGTAATATAGCTGCGGGAACAAATGCAGACCTACTTCAGACCAAGTAAATAAATTCAATTTTGGTGTATGATAACAAGAATAGAAAAAAAAAATAGAACCAGAAAAAAATACAGACAGTTATATGTACTGTATGTGAGTCATGCTTATTATCTCTTATCTTGCACGTATTAGCATATGCATGAGATTTTTTTTATACTTCAGTCCAACTAGCTTGCAAGAAATCCCTCATTGACAAGAATAAGAATTCAATATCAGCAGAATTCAAAGTTTGCAGCTTTAATATGAAAATTATGCACTTGAGTCCAATAAAGCAGACCCCTGGATTAATATACATGCAGTGATACGCTGTTCTTGACACATTTTGGTTTATTCACGGCTGCGTGTACATGTGTGTTCGATGCGTTCCGATGCGTTCCGGGTAAAATGCTGTACACATTCAGTAAACGAATACATTAATTGGAGGTGACTCTCTCTGCTGTGAAAAAGGTGATTTTATGATTCAGTGTGTGTCTCCGTTTGTTTGACCACCGATAAACTCCTCCTGACCACCCACATGCATACATACATACAGTGGTGGTCAGAATTATTGGCACCCCTGGTAAATATGATCAAATATGGCTGTAAAAAATAAATCTGCATTGTTTATCCTTTTGATCTTTTATTCAAAAAATTCACAAAAATGGGGGGGGGGGGGGGGGGGGGGTAAATCACATTATGAAATAAATGCTTTTCTCCAAAACACGTTGGCCACAATTATTGGCACCCCTAGAATTTTTTATGAGTAAAATATCTCTGAAGTATATTCCCATTAATATTTACATTTTTTTTTAGCACACCAGGGTGACTAGGAACAGGAAATTGTCCAGCTATGATGTCTTGTTCCACAGGAGTATAAATATGAGGAAACACAAAGGCCAAATTCCCTTAATCATTCATCACAATGAGTAAAGCCAAAGAATATAGTTCTGATGTGCAGCAAAAGATTGTTGAGCTTCACAAAATAGAAAGTGGCTGTAGGAAAATAGCTAAAGCATTGAAAATTCCCATTTCCACCATCAGGGCAATAATTAAGAAGTTTCAGTCAACTAAAGATGTTACGAATCTACCTGAAAGAGGACGTGTGTCTATATTGTCTTAATGCACGGCAAGGAGGAAAGCCTGAGTGGCCAAAGACTCTCCAAGGATCACAGATGGAGAATCGCAGAGATTGAGTCTTGGGGTCAGAAAGCCTAAAAAAAAAAAAAATCAAACAACCCCTACATCACCTCATGTTGTTTGGGAGGGATTCAAGAAGAATCCTTCTTGCTCATCCAGAAACAAACTCCAGCATATTCAGTTGTCAGACACGACTGGAAATTCAAAAGGGACCTGGTTCTATGATCAGATGAAACTATAAAAAGAGCTTTTTGGCAGCAAATCCACCAGATGGGTTTGGTGCAAACAGGGATAAAAAGTACCCCATGCACACGGTTAAAAATACAGCTGGATCTTTAATGTTGTGGGCCTATTTTTTTTCTGGAGGTCCTGGACATCTTGTTCAGATACATGATATAATGGATTCTAGCAAATACCAACAGATAAAAAATCAAAACCTGACGGCCTCTGCTAGAAATCTTATAATGGGCCGTGGTTGGATCTTCCATCAGGACAACGATCCAAAACAAACATCAAAATCAACACACAAATGTGTCACTGAGCACAAAATGAAGCTTCTGCCATGACCATCCCAGTCCCCTGACCTGAACCCTATAGAAAATGAGTGGGGTGAACTGAAGAGAAGAAGCATCAACATGGATCTGGGAATCTGAAGGATCTGGAGGGATTCTGTATGGAGGAATGGTGTCTGATCTCTTGTCAGGTGTTCTCCAAACTCATCAGGCGTTATAGAAGAAGACTCAGAGCTGTTATCTTGGCAAAAGGAGGTTGCAAAAAGTATTTCATAAAAGGGTGCCAATAATTGTGGCCAACGTGTTTTGGAGAAAAGCATTTATTTCATAATGTGATTTACCCCCCACTTTCAATTCTTTTACTTCAATGAAAGTTTAGATTTTTGGGAATTTTTTGAATAAAAGATCAAAAGGATAAACAATGCAGATTTATTTTTTACAGCCGTATTTGATCATATTTACCAGGGGTGCCAATAATTCTGACCACCACTGTATACATAATAAATAGGTTTTTAATTTTTCTGAATCATTACAAACGTTTGGGACAGTCTTACAAATAATGGAAATCGTAACACAGAAACCTTGAGATGTGGCTAAAAAAAATAATTTACAGAAAGGTAATGTTGTAAACAAACACTGACTCCACTAATAATATTTTGACATATCTATGAATGATGCCACATTTTTAGACATTTCTAGAAAAGACACCAAAGTACTTCAGCGACTGCCTTTCATTAAAAAAACTAAAAAACAAACAAACAAAAAAAAAAACACAATGTCTGAAGCGACTTAACTAGATTGGGGAAGGCTGTCTATTTCCAGTTTCTCTCTCTTATTCTTGTTATTTTCTACATTCCCTCAGGAACGTGGAATCCACAACATTCACTTTTGTCTGGTGTCTGTCAAAGAATAAACATCAGATATGAAATTGGAAAGAAAAAGTGCATTCCATCACTGGAAGGACGTACTTCGCTCTTATCAGATATTTGCATCTAAATTGGAGTCTTGCTCTGTCTTTGAAAAGAGCACCATATTGAGCGCACACACGCGATGTTTCCGACTGGAACGCATTGTTAAATGTCCAGTCACGAATGGTTGTTAGCTTTGCAGGCCATTCTTTCTCTATGAGTATTATGTCCTTTAGCAAGACTTCTCTGATGACATTCATGGCCCGCAAAGTGACCTTTGTAGCCTTTTGAATTTACAATTTAGCCATCCATTTATTCTTTCTATTCTGTTCTGTAATCTACACGTAGATTACTTAACTTTTGATAGAACTTTTAAGCTTTTTTCAATTATTGTGTTTTTTATTTTTTTATTTTTATTTATCTTCTTAGATTTTTGCACACGTCTTATTATCTTGAAATAGCTTTATCTTATCTTTAAAATAATTATTATTTTGAATGATGGCATTTACTGAAATAAATCAGTATGAGCAGAATTCAGACATTTCACTATTTCATCATTTAGATACTTCAGCACAGATTTTAATATTATCATATTACAATTTTATAATATATATTATAATATTATATTTTTAATAATAATTATATAATGAATTATTTATTATTTATTTGAATATTTAAAATTAATATTAAATATATTTTAAATAGCCAGCAGTTTTAAACTACACATACTACATTCAACCATTAAACTACATATCCTGTGTTCATACTTCAGATAATGTAGTTTCCCCAAAAATTCATGAACAGACAATGTGGATGTGTTTTGAAAGCAGATGCCAAATCCATCCTAACACGTTGGCCAGAGACAGATGAAAACACTGTCAATTCAACTGTAAAATTATTTTAGTCAGTGTAATTTAAATGGAAGCAAATGCTGTGGTTCAAGTGGACAGAATGGCATATTTGGCAGAACCTCTGCTCTTCCCCTGATGGAGTTCATTAGAATTCGTGAGTGTGTGTGTGTGTGTCTGGTCTTCCTGGTCCAGTCCTTCTTCAGATTGATTCCATCAGCGCTGCCTCTAATCCACTTACTTAATGAAATACATAATTAACATATTATAATTGCAGTAAAGATGGTTTTGACAGAAATCATTTCCCGTATCTAATACCATAGTAATTTAATCTGTTCCCCACTCCCTAACACGACCCCTCCTGATTAAGTTTTGTCCCTTCATTTTTCGATGCACGGGGAGCGTGAGTCAGTGTGTGTGTGTGGATGTGTGCTCTCTCCTCTGCCTAGTTTGTCATGATTATTATTCTCCATTGTCCCTGTCTTTGATTGATTGACAGGGCTGTGGTGTGCAGATGGGTCATGTGACCTGGCAGATGGTGGAGAGGAATGAGTGAGCAGTTTCCCTGCATGTGTGGTCTTATGCTTCTCTTGATATGTTTCATAAACAGATTATTACAGCATGAGCAAAGACAGCTAGCAAACGAGAGAGAGAGAGAGAGAGAGAGAGAGAGAGAGAGAGACCTCTTGAGTTTTTCTTAGCTATGGGGGTGAGATAAAACCAGTGTGTTTCATTGGTAACTATAAACTACTCCTCTAACTCTGTCTATGGGCTTGTGAGAACACCCAACACACTCTCATGACAATGTAATAATTCAAATAAGTTGTAATGAGACTGGATTGGAATGCCAAGCATTCAACATTTTTGGATATCTATTCAGTGAATAACTATCATCTTGTCTTTAAAAACACTTTTGTGCAGAACTACTTCCTTCCACCACAGATTCAAATCTCAAGTTGACAGTTTAACAGTTGAGCCCAAGCTTCCTTTACTAATTCTAAAACATCACTTTAGAACTAGTAACGAAGGAACGCTGAGTCGCTTCATTGAAGCTTAATGGATTATGTAGAGTAGAGTATTATGGGAGAAAGATCGACTAAACGAGTGCATTACCTGCATCTGATATAGCATTCATTCATCAGGTTGATGTCCATAATATTATATCCATTATAATAATCAATTTGAATGAAATTATTTATATAAAAACATATTTATTGAACAACACTATTTAAATTAACAACAATAGCCATTATAAAAGACAATAGGAAATAAACACAAGCAAACAATTCAGTCAAACGTACAAAAGCAGTGCTCTAGTACAGGATTCAAGTTAAATATAGCCTAAATATAAAGTTATGAAATGTAACTTTGCCTTTAGCCAAATCGATTTTTCTCTGGAACAGGTAATAGATTAATAAGACCAAAGATTGCCCGTTTCATATACCCCAAATTAATTATATCTCATGTTTAACCACTATCTACATAAGAGCCAGCATGCGCAAATTCTCGAAGGACTGGTCGAGATGAAGCTGTTCACGGCGGGTACATGAGCACTGAACGGCCGCTGATGGCCTCGAGCTTTTAAGCTTTTAAACAAATTATAAAACAGGTGCTATGTTTATATATGAGTCACATATTTGAGGTCTAAATAACTACAGTCTCACCTAAAAACTCCTAAATACTGCATTCCGTGACACAACAACAGTAGTATTTGTAAAAAAAAAAAAAAATATGGTGGATTTGCTCAACCGTCATGGCAATCGCCGCAAGTTGAGTGATACAAACGGTGAAACGGTACCAGTGCTGATACTGGGAGAATATCGCACAGCTGGAAAAGGCTCTCAGCCAATCAGATTCAGGAACCTGAAGGAACTATATGTATATATATATATATATATATACAGTGGGGAGTATTTGATACACTGCCGATTTTGCAGGTTTGCCCACTTACAAAGCATGTAGAAGTCTGTAATTTTTATCATAGGTACTCTTCAACTGTGAGTGACAGAATCTAAAACAAAAATCCAGAAAATCACATTGTATGAGTTGAGATCATACGTTTCCTGTAGTTCTTGACCAGGTTTGCACACACTGCAGCAGGGATTTTGGCCCACTCCTCCATACAGACCTTCTCCAGATCCTTCAGGTTTCGGGGCTGTCGCTGGGCAATACGGACTTTCAGCTCCCTCCAAAGATTTTCTATTGGGTTCAGGTCTGGAGACTGGCTAGGCCACTCCAGGACCTTGAGATGCTTATTACAGAGCCACTCCTTAGTTGCCCTGGCTGTGTGTTTCGGGTCGTTGTCATGCTGGAAGACCCAGCCACGACCCATCTTCAATGCTCTTACTGAGGGAAGGACCTTGTGTGCGCTGCAGGATTTTAATCCATGACGGCGTAGTGTGTTACTAATGGTTTTCTTTGAGACTGTGGTCCCAGCTCTCTTCAGGTCATTGACCAGGTCCTGCCGTGTAGTTCTGGGCTGATCCCTCACCTTCCTCATGATCATTGATGCCCCACGAGGTGAGATCTTGCATGGTGCCCCAGACCGAGGGAAATTGACCGTCATCTTGAACTTCTTCCATTTTCTAATAATTGCACCAACAGTTGTTGCCTTCTCACCAAGCTGCTTTCCTATTGTCCTGTAGCCCATCCCAGCCTTGTGCAGGTCTACAATTTTATCCCTGATGTCCTTACACAGCTCTCTGGTCTTGGCCATTGTGGAGAGGTTGGAGTCTGTTTGATTGAGTGTGTGGACAGGTGTCTTTTATACAGGTAACGAGTTCAAACAGGTGCAGTTAATACAGGTAATGAGTGGAGAACAGGAGGGCTTCTTAAAGAAAAATTAACAGGTCTGTGAGAGCCGGAATTCTTACTAGTTGGTAGGTGATCAAATACTTATGTCATGCAATAAAATGCAAATTAATTATTTAAAAATCATACAATGTGATTTTCTGGATTTTTGTTTTAGATTCCGTCTCTCACAGTTGAAGTGTACCTATGATAAAAATTACAGACTTCTACATGCTTTGTAAGTGGGCAAACCTGCAAAATCGGCAGTGTATCAAATACTTGTTCTCCCCACTGTATATATATATATATATATATATATATATATATATATATTTATTATTTTAAATAAATTATTTACTACTACTACTACTACTACTACTAATAATAATAATAATAAGCATCGACAACTCTATAAATCACACCGCTGTGAGATTCTACAGTGTATTTGTATTGTAGCAGCAGCTGTGGTGTATTGTGGAGATGCCAGAGTTCAGGCAGAGAATGGGCTTAAATCTTAAAGCACAGATAGAGTAACAATGAGTGATTATTGCTCTAAAGAGCCGCAGGCTCCAGGGATGTCTGTAATGCCATTACCAGCTACATCATCTATCCCGGCCAATAGGCAACTGACCCCACACTGCCCCTAGGTCACAGCGAGTTCAGGAGGTGGAAGAGCCGAGGCGTTAGGTAACACACTCATAACACGGATCCTCCAGTTCTTTCTCCCATAAACACACCCCTCTCATACTTTCACTGGCTTCAGACATCAGCATCAGCATAAGGTCCAGCCAGCAACCTGAGACGCATGATGAAATGTTGGCCTGTTGATCAAAAGGCCTGTTCTCATCTCCTCTTCATTGCACGTTTGACAGAGACTGAATGCAGTCAATAATGACATTAATCTAATCCAGTAAGGCACCAGACATGCATTAGTTACTCTTATGGAGATGCAGAACAAAAGCAGGGGACTGATAGATGGGGGGGTGGATCCGGCTCCATGCATGTGCGCCTGCTGAAACCAGAGACTTTGCCCGTAGAAAAGAGAGAGGGAGGAGGGGAAAAAGAGTGTGTGAATATGTGCATGTTGGTGAAAGAAAAAAAGAGTAAGAGGTGGAGGGACATAGAAAGAGAGAGAGAGAGAACATGTGAGAGAAAAAGCAAGAGAGATTGTGTTGAGTAATGAGCACTGTGCTCCCAGAACAATCACGCTCTCCATTTTGTAGTGTGTTTTCACCTGATGTATTGTCTCTGTTGAGGGAGGCCTTGTAATAAGACCATTTGGGCCCCTCATTTGTGCGCATTAGAGGCAAATATCTTACAGTGCCCTTAAAAGAGCCTGGAGGCCTGGAGAAACAGCAGTCCTGATGTGCATTTGCAGGTGATGTAAGGAGAACAGTTCTGATTATCTGGTAAAAACAAGAGCACATTCACCACAGGTCTCCGCTTCTCCTTCATCTATCCTATTCACTCCATCCAGACTTTTAGCAGGTGTGTAATTTCTGACTGCAGATTTATGAGCTGATAATCAAAGCTCTGTGATTATCACAGTGTATATGGTGTTCTGATATGTATATCAGAAGTAAGAGCTGAATAAATCCTGGTAGATTTGCTGTGTTGTCTCTTCACTGACTGCCACGTACTCCACTTTTGATTACACACGTGCCGTGCGATTGGATTGAATTGAATTTGTGTTCGTGTGTGTAAATAGGCCATCCGGGCACATGAGGGATGTGACAAGATGAAGAGGCTTCCAGAAGCATCAGTAGATGCAGCGTGGAAAATTATTTTAATCAAACTCACACCACTTATCGGAGCCAGCAGATGGAGGAGCCAGATTCTCTTCCCTTAAGCTAAAGATGGCCACCTGAGAAAAAGATGTGTTCTGGCAAAACTTTCCTGTATGGCCATGCTTGCTTTTGGCTGTAAATATGATTTTGCAACAAAAGAGCTATTTAAACTGAACTTTTAAATACATGAAATAATAATATAATTATATTAAATAAATAACACCCAACACACTCTCAAGACAACTCGTAATAATTCACATAAGTTATAATTTGAAAAATTATTGTTAATGTTTTGCTGTGTTATGTATTTATTTTGTAGTAATTATCTTGTATTTGTATCTCTTGTTTTGAAGCACTTCCGGTATGAGAAAAGCACATTATAAATAAATGCAATGTTTAAGTTTAGGTACAGTGGGGAGAAAAAGTATTTGATACACTGCCGATTTTGCAGGTTTGCCCACATACAAAGCATGTAAAAGTCTGTAATTTTTATCATAGGTACTCTTCAACTGTGAGTGACGGAATCTAAAACAAAAATCCAGAAAATCACATTGTATGATTTTTAAGTAATTAATTTGCATTTTATTGCATGACATAAGTATTTGATACATCAGAAAAACAGAACTTAATATTTGGTACAGAAACCTTTGTTTGCAATTACAGAGATCATACGTTTCCTGTAGTTCTTGACCAGGTTTGCAAACACTGCAGCAGGGATTTTGGCCCACTCCTCCATACAGACCTTCTCCAGATCCTTCAGGTTTCGGGGCTGTCGCTGGGCAATACGGACTTTCAGCTCCCTCCAAAGATTTTCTATTGGGTTCAGGTCTGGAGACTGGCTAGGCCACTCCAGGACCTTGAGATGCTTATTACAGAGCCACTCCTTAGTTGCCCTGGCTGTGTGTTTCGGGTCGTTGTCATGCTGGAAGACCCAGCCACGACCCATCTTCAATGCTCTTACTGAGGGAAGGACCTTGTGTGCGCTGCAGGATTTTAATCCATGACGGTGTAGTGTGTTACTAATGGTTTTCTTTGAGACTGTGGTCCCAGCTCTCTTCAGGTCATTGACCAGGTCCTGCCGTGTAGTTCTGGGCTGATCCCTCACCTTCCTCATGATCATTGATGCCCCACGAGGTGAGATCTTGCATGGTGTCCCAGACCAAGGGAGATTGACCGTCATCTTGAACTTCTTCCATTTTCTAATAATTGCGCCAACAGTTGTTGCCTTCTCACCAAGCTGCTTGCCTATTGTCCTGTAGCCCAGCCCGGCCTTGTGCAGGTCTACAATTTTATCCCTGATGTCCTTACACAGCTCTCTGGTCTTGGCCATTGTGGAGAGGTTGGAGTCTGTTTGATTGAGTGTGTGGACATGTGTCTTTTATACAGGTAACGAGTTCAAACAGGTGCAGTTAATACAGGTAATGAGTGGAGAACAGGAGGGCTTCTTTAAGAAAAACTAACAGGTCTGTGAGAGCCGGAATTCTTACTGGTAGGTGATCAAATACTTATGTCATGCAATAAAATTAATTATTTAAAAATCATACAATGTGATTTTCTGGATTTTTGTTTTAGATTCCGTCTCTCACAGTTGAAGAGTACCTATGATAAAAATTACAGACCTCTACATGCTTTGTAGAGGTCTGTAAAAATCGGCATTGTATCAAATACTTGTTCTCCCCACTATATATGGGTCATACGTTTTTTGTGTATAAGCAAAATTGAATGATATCTTGTGATTTCGCCATCTCATACAAATTGGATAGTTGGTGGATAGTTATTTAGTGAATAAATATTAATACACAAACAATACTACAACAACAACTGATGAACTATATATTGTAATAATAATAATATATTAATATTATTAATAATATTATTAACTATTTAAAATAAACATAGCTAATAAACTTTTTTATTTTATTTTTGTGCTTTTTTCTCTTTAATAGAGACAGTAAAGAGGATACAGGGTGTTAACGGGAAGAAAAGGGGATGAATGGGTTCAGGACAACACACAGGCGAGATTCGAATCTGTATCCTGTGTAAGAACTTTCAACATTTCTGGAGCACGCAGTCCATCGATAATTAAAAAAAACAGGTATCTGTTTAATGTCTTTTTGCAATATATCTTGCTCTCTGACGTACAATATTGTGGGTGATTTGAGCATACTGTAACTGCGATATAAAAAAACACAACAACCTATGGGTTCTCTTTCATACGTGAGTCACTCTGATTCACACGCACAGACACAAACATATTTACATAGCACCTCCTATGTCAGGGTCACACTGTGTCTTTCTCAGAGACAGGAGGACATGTGTGAGGAGAGACAGCAGTTAAAGCAGGGGGTGGGGCGAGCAGGATAAAGATGCACTGAATGGCAAGCGTACACGAATACCGTCACATCAACTGCCAATATGTTTGGAGGCCTTGGTAACAGCGTGTGGTCTCTGGGGAGAGCTACAGCAGTTCAGGAGAATATCAGACGGAGGGGAAAACAATTTCTGGTGCCAATAATGCAGCACAGATGAAAAATGTTTTAATATTTGCTGCTGCTTTATGGCAGACACTGTGACAGTGATGGAGTCAATGTCAGCTTTTTCCTTTTAAATGTCATGCTCTGTCTCTGTTCACTCTGTGTGTGTGTGTGTGTGTGTGTGTGTGAGAGAGAGAGAGAGAGAGAGAGAGAGAGAGAGAGAGAGAGAGAATGAAAGCATTTTCGTGTGGCACGTGTTGATGTGTGTTGATATGTGTGTTATTTTCACGTTTGTGTGTGTGTGTGTGTGTGTGTGTGTGTGATATCCCAGCAGCTGGCAGAGTTCACTCTTCTTCTCTCCATTGATCACACAGGGCTTTTTTCCCCCCATCATTCAGTAATAGCACACATGCCCAAATCCACAAATGTCTTTTCGTCCGTAATGAACGTTTTACCCCCCAAACGCCCTCATCACCTCCCTTCTCTCACACACATACCACACACATTTCTCAGTCATAAAGAAGCTGCTCTTCACTGTCAAAGAAGACACTCTACTCAGCAGTGAGGCCTGGGTTTATTATTTATTTCTAATTAGTTTTATATGCGACAACGATGGAAGGAATTAATTAAGAAACACAGCACGGTTAATTATGTATACTATAAATTGTGCACATATATAATAACTATAGTATCTAAGTAACCATATCATGATTTAATCATTACATCACACACAAAAGGCTGTTTATAACCTCATGACCTAATTCACATTTAAATGACACATTAAAAAAGCTTTGACCCTTTCCTGAACTGTGACTCCACCCAGTCCCGCATGACCCAGACATGCACCCAAGTCAGCGGGAGAAGGAGTGAATTAGTTTTCTATTGTCATTCAGCCCACAGCGCAGCACACTAAAGAGAAGCAGTCATCTCCTAATGACAGGCGGCCTAGGGAGCGGGCAGCGGTGCTCTACTAAAACCACAAGGTCAGGCAGAGATCAGAGACAAACGGATTTGAGTTCACTTTCAGCATTTACATGACTCTTATCGCCAGGGGTGCAAATGTCTCAAAGAGCAATGGTTCATTCTCCTCTATAGAATATAATATATAGAAATTATGGTAACACTTTACAATAAGGTTTCACTTGTTAACATTAGTTAATAAAAATACAGTTGTTCATTGTTTGTTCATGCTACTTCAGTGCTACTAACTAATGTTAACAAATACAACTTTTGATTTTAATAATGTATTACTAAATGTTCAAATTAACATTAAAAAAGATGAATAAATGCTGTAGAAGTGCAGTTCATTATTAGTTCATGTTAACTAATGTAGTTAACAAATGTTAACTAATGAAACCTTATTGTAAAATGTTACCGAAATTATATATAGAAATTAGTCAGTCACAATATATCAGTTTTTGCGTATATAAGTAAAATCTTCAAAATGACAGCAAAGTTTATTTTTGTAGGTCTATGAGAGAAATATAGTATAAAGACTTCTGAACACAGTTTGGCACTTTTTTTGGCCCAGCAACTTATATCTAAGACATACAGCTTATATCAGGTTTGTTACTGGTTCAAGTTGCTTTACCATGTCTAACTTGTCCAAGATGGTCTACCAGCTTGTCCTCAGCCACGTCATCTGGCAGTGCAACTGATTAATCATCTAGAACAGCTTGGACCAGCTAATTACCACAAATGACCTGCTTGCTTCAGCTGGTAATAACATAATTATATCATCAGAAGCAGGTTTTAACTGGACTTTCCTAGGGTGCAAAATGATTCCTCACAATAGCTTACTAATATAAAAATATAAATATTTAAAATAAATAATATACACCTGCATGGTGCTGCTACACCGAACAGGGACGGGACTATGTAGTACTATGACGACACATGTACTATCATATGTAATCTCATGTTTGTGTTTTTAGCACTGCTACAGGCTGATGTCCAGACTTTAAATATTGTATGATATGGTGTATATGTTAAACCATAATTATGATTAATGAATAAAATCCATGATAACAGTTAAAAGAGAACATATTTTCTGAGACCAAACTGAACTGAAGTAAAAAATTAAAATTTCAACACACCAACTGTTTGAAATATTTGTACAAAGTTCTATTTACAACTGTTACAAAGGATTACATTCAATCATCATATTATGTGTTAACATTACATAAATCGTGCTATAGAATATATAGAGGGTATGCACATGATGTCATCATCGGCCGGGGTGACTTACTCCCACAGAGTGGTTACGCCCACTGAGTGGCAGCATTGGTTTTCAGTGTGAATGCCACGAAAAACACACAAAACACATATAAAATGGGAAAGAGCTTTGAGATTGACTGTACAAATAGATTTGACAAGAAATCTGAGGTATATTTTTACAGACTGCCAAAAGCTAGAGAAAAGAGAAGCAAATGGATCGCTGCAATTCACAGAAACAACTGAACTCCAGGCAGTGAAACATGGATTTGCAGTTATCACTTTGTGTCAATATGTTGAATTTTGGGGTAAAATCATACCCTATATGTTGTATTGTTATACACACACACACACACATATATATATATGCACTATATATGCACTATATATGCACTATTGCCAAAAGTTTTGGGACACCCCTCCAAATCATGGAATTCAAGAGTTCCAATCACTTCCATGGCCACAGGTGTATAAAATCAAGCACCAAGGCATGCAGACTGCTTCTACAAACATTTGTGAATGAATGGGTCGCTCTCAGGAGCTCAGTGAATTCAAGTGTGGTACCATGATAAGTTGCCACCTGTGCATTCGTGAAATTTCCTCACTACTAAATGTTCCACGGTCAACTGTTAGTGGTATTATAACAAAATGGAAGCAATTGGGAACGACAGCAACTCAGCCACAAAGTGGTAGGCCACGTAAAAATCACAGAGCGGGGTCAGCGTATGCTGAGGCTCACAGTGCGCAGAAGTCTCCAACTTTCTGCAGAGTCAATAGCTACAGACCTCCAAACTTTGTGTGGCCTTCAGATTATCTCAAGAACAGTGTGCGTAGAGAGCTTCATGAAATGGGTTTCCATGGCCGAGCAGCTGCATCCAAGCCTTACATCACTAAGTGCAATGCAAAGCGTTGGATGCAGTGGTGTAAAGCACACCGCAACTGGACTATAGAGCAGTGGAGACGTGTTCTCTGGAGTGACGAATCACGCTTCTCTGTCTGGCAATCCGATTGACAAGTCTGGATTTGGCGGTTGCCAGGAGAACGGTACTTGCCTCACTGCATTGTACCAAGTGTAAAGTTTGGTGGAGGGGGGATTATGGTGTGGGGTTGTTTTTCAGAGGTTTGGCTTGGCCTCATAGTTTCAGTGAAAGGAACTCTTAATGCTTCAGCATGCCAAGACATTTTGGACAATTTCATGCTCCTAACTTTGTGGGAACAGTTTGGGGATGACCCTTTCCTGTTCCAACATGACTGTGCACCAGTGCACAAAGCAAGGTCCATAAAGACATGGATGAGCAAGTTCGGTATGGAGGAACTTGACTGGCCTACACAGAGTCCTGACCTCAACCCAATAGAGCACCTTTGGGATGAATTAGAGCGGAGACTGCGAGCCAGGCCTTCTCGTCCAACATCAGTGCCTTACCTCACAAATGTGCTTCTAGAAGAATGGTCAAAAATTCCCATAAACACACTCCTAAACCTTGTGGAAAGCCTTCCCAGAATAGTTGAAGCTGTTATAGCTGCAAAGGGTGGTCCAACTCCATATTAAACCCTACGGATTAAGAATGTGATGTCATTAAAGTTCATGTGCATGTAAAGGCAGGTGTCCCACTTTTGGCAATATAGTGTATATACACTAATCAGGCATAACATTATGACCTAATATTGTGTTGGTCCCCCCTTTGCTGCCAAAACAGCCCTGACCCGTTGAGGCATGGACTCCACTAGACCCCTGAAGGTGTGCTGTGGTATCTGGCACCAAGATATTAGCAGCAGATCCTTTAAGTCCTGTAAGTTGCGAGGTGGGGCCTCCATGGATCGGACTTGTTTGTTCAGCACATCCCACAGATGCTCGATTGGATTAAGATCTGGGGAATTTGGAGGCCAAGTCAACACCTCAAACTCGTTGTTGTGCTCCTCAAACCATTCCTGAACCATTTTTGCTTTGTGGCAGGGAGCATTATCCTGCTGAAAGAGGCCACAGCCACCAGGGAATACCGTTTCCATGAAAGGGTGTACATGGTCTACAACATTGCTTAGGTAGGTGGTACGTGTCAAAGTAACATCGACATGGATGGCGGGAACCAATGTTTTCCAGCCGAACATTGTCCAAGGCATCACACTGCCGCCGCCAGCTTGCCTTCTTCCCATAGTGCATCCTAGTGCCACGTGTTCCCCAGGTAAGCGACGCACACTCACCTGGCCATCCACGTGATGTAAAAGAAAATGTAATTCATCAGACCAGGCCACCTTCTTTCATTGCTCCATGGTCCAGTTCTGATGCTCACGTGCCCAGTTCTGATGCTCACGTGCCCACTGTTAGCGCATTTGGCGGTGGACAGGGGTCAGCAAGGGCACCCTGGCTGGTTTGCAGCTATGCAGCCCCATACGCAACAAACTGCGATACACTGTGTATTGTGACACCTTTCTATCAGAACCAGCATTAACTTGAGCAATTTGAGCTACAGTAGCTCGTCTGTTTGATCGAACCACTGTTCCTTCCTTGGACCACTTTTGATAGACACTGACCACTGCAGACCGGGAACACCCCACAAGAGCTGCAGTTTTGGAGATGCTCTGACCCAGTCGTTTAGCCATCACATTTTGGCCCTTGTCAGACTCACTCAAATCCTTACGCTTGCCCATTTTTCCTGCTTCTAATACATCAACTTTGAGGACAAAATGTTCACTTGCTGCCTAATATACCCCACCCACTAACAGGTGCCGTGATGAAGAGATAATCAGTGTTATTCACTTCACCATAATGTTATGCCTGATTGGTGTATATTGTGTTGACAACTCATCAATTAAATATTACTTATATTCTGCATAGTTGGATGGTTTTAAATAAACACTGACAAAAACTATACAAATTTTAAGGTGATGATGCAGGACAAATTTTTGAGCAATGTTGCTGGGCAATGTTCCCAAGCGATGTTGCTTGAATACTTTCCCATTGAGAATGGGCAACACATTTCTATCTGGATACTTTAGATCAGTCATGGGCCCTGTGCCTCACCTGGTTGCCCGTTGACAGCAACAATGCCCAGCAACATTGCTCAAAAAGTTGTCCCGTGTATCATCACCTTTAGGGCTGGACGATATGACAATACTGTATATATAACATTGATGTAAGTGATCACCAGGACCTACCTACATTGTATTTATATAAAGCGTTCACAGGCAAATTTGCTTTATGTATTTCCCCGGTGTTGAAATCAGGCACATATAAATGTCAGGAAACACGATTCCTGGCTGCATGTCAATATCCATGGATCACTGGAATGGATCTTTGATAAGTTGTAAGGAACACTATCGAGTCCAAACATTAGTTTAAACTGATAATCGTTTGTTTTACTCGCGTTTTCGCAGTTTCCACTATTAATTCCAGTCATGTTGCAGGTTCTTTTGCCACTCAGTCCTGCTAATGTCGAGTTCACACTGCCCGATTTTAGCCCTGATTTTGACTCGCCGACTGGATTTGCGAAATAGCCGACAAATGCCTGAAATCATAGGCAAATCGGTGCTCGTTCACGTGAGTGACAATCATGCAGTGTGAATTATCAAAGACGCGATCTGAGACCGTGAGATATTTGGCATGCTAAATATCTGGACCTGTCGGCGATTCAAAATCCTGCCGTGTGAAATGTGTTCTGACTGAAAATGACATCGGCGATGACCTACAGCCAATGAGAGAGCAAGATACAGGGCAGCGGGAAGTTCGGGGAGGAGTTATGGACCAGAATATCAGTATTTTAATCAATGTATTTACAATTATATCAAACAGAAACAAAGCACAGACATTTGCTCGACCAGCCGCAACAGCAGCACACTGCAAAATTATTTATTTACCTCCAACTCTCTTTGCAGAACACACAATCCTTGCTCCTTGTGTCTCCCCAATCATTTCCTCCTCCATAATCTTATTTTCTTTTTCTCCTTTTCGCTGCAAATCAGCGCACAGACAATTTGGATCGCAAGCTTTCTGCAGTCTATATTTTTAATAACAATTCCAGTCTCGCGAGAGAACTCCGGTCTGAGCGCACGTGATCTTGCGTTGTTTCCTTGTCACTTCTCGCGTGTGTTTGGTTGTGAAACGTAGTTTGTGGATGGGACAGAGTTGTCGGCTATTCTTCCTCTTGTACAGTCATGCAGTGTGAAACCCCCTGTCGCCGATCCATCATGCAGTGTGAACACAGCAGCGACTGAATGCTGTCCCAGATAGTCATGCAGTGTGAAAAGAACAGTGATCCGACGAGTTTGATCTGAACTCGGCATAAGGGGGCGTGTTCCGGTGGGAAAGTGACGTCAATGCATACCCTCTACTGTACATAGGCCTACACAAGTACATCAGACAAACATTTTAAAAGAATATAAAGGGGAAAAAGAGGCTAATTTTGGAATTTCTAATATTATTTTACACATACATCAAGAGGGTTTAAAGGTTTTGTGCAGGTGATTTGTATTCTTCATAGAGTTTCATGTTCATGTTCATATTCATGTTCATGAAGAGCATTTTCTTTTGTTGCTGGATTTTCCAGGTGCTGATTATAAGATGAAGCATGATCACATATACTTGTGACAAAGATGTCAGGCAAATTAAAACATTTTCATAATGACAAAGACCCTTGTGATAATTACTAATGACTGCTACATTTGATTGTCTCCTGATATTTATAGGGCAATCAATCATGAAACATATTTGTCATACTTTACCTGATTTCCCACTTTTGCTGAACTCCCCTAATAACTTTCATTAACAAGTCATTAGCGATCATTATGTCATTCCTATGAGATTATTAGTTCATGTACATTCAAATATGAATGCATATTTAATGAAAATTTGTGAATAAACTTTCATCACATTCATAACTATTTGAATATATCTTTATAACATGATCTAAGCATCATGTAATGTAATAACATTTATGTTATTAAAGAAAGTTATCATCAGTTTTATTATAAAATGTTACCATTATTAAAAATTGTCTTAAAATATATTTCCTTTTTGGTAGTATCACATTATGGTCCTAAAAACGTGGACCCTCAAAAATGACTAAAAGAAAATTGTTGTTTTTCTAAACTTCAGCCCTGTCTTCACCCTTTTCTTCTGAGCCCAATTAAGAGCCTTAATCAGCTAACGACTTTGGCGCGGCCCGTTAGAGGGGAATTAAGCAGGTAGAAATGATAGGGTGAGGAGGAAGGCAAAATGCTGAGGAGACTGTTTGAGCATCTCTTGTGTAAAATTAAAAAAGAAAGAAAAAGCGATTAAAAGAGAACATGCTGGAGCAGAATGAGGGCTAGCACTCTTTGGAGGCACTGAATTAGCCAATCATACACACACGCACCTTCTAAAATTAATATAGTGAGGCTCCTTAAAGTGGCAATATTAAAACTGGCCTGTATAATCAGAGCAAGAGAACATGAGTGAATGAGTGAGTGAGTGAGTGAGTGAGTGAGTGAGTGAGTGAGTGAGTGAGTGAGGAGGAAGGAAGGAAGGAAGGAAGGAAGGAAGGAAGGAAGGGAGGGAAAAATGTTCCATTGAGAGGTTTGTCTTGTTTTTGAGGCTTTGTTTGCTTTTGAGACTGTTTAAATTCCGATAATGCATTACTCTCCCTCCCTCCCAACATATGATCTCAATTTCAATTAATTAGAAACTTCTCTTGAGCTCAACTGAACCTCTTTAACCTAACAGGAGCAATTTTCTTTTATCTTGAATGCAGATCTCATGAGCAGATTAAGTAATAATGTCACAATCACCACTGCATAAACAACACAAAAAGACTGACATTAATTAACACACACAAATAAACACTTAAATAGAAGAAAAGGGCAAAGTGTGATACATTCTATATAGTCTGACAAGTGTGTTTGATCTCCACATACACACTGGCACAAATTAAAATGTGGTCAGCATCCACAGCTATGTTATGAGTGAATGAATGAATCATTCTGTCAATCAACTGACAAATCACAAATCACAGAAAAAAGTGAGCAATTCTATGACTTCTGCTGTATCATAAAGCCAATTACAGACATAAAGACTTCTGTAAAGGATGCACAATGTTAACAACTGACACCTATTATATATGTTCCTCATATATAAAACAAATATGTTTTCTTGCCTCCCAATTTTGTGTAAACACACAATGCTACTCAAAAGCAATGCTAGAATATAAGCTCTAACCCATAGAGAATATATTTTATCATTTCAGTTTTATTTATAACATCATTACATATTTAAAATATTAATTTCATAACATTATGTCTGCAATTGTAATTTCTGTGCATTTATGCTTCCTCAGTGCAGCATTAAACAATCTGTGTAAATGCAGATATCTGAAGGCATCTGACAAAATAAACCATATCTTATTTTGAACACAACTGATATTTCATGGGAATTGTGTTAGTTGTCATCTTTCGGTGCGTGCGGTTTTCTATTCCGTAGAATTCTGTTGTGTTATGAAGACTTTAATGCATTGACGACGAGTGTAACTAACCCGTTTTCTTCCCTCTCAGGCTCGTCCTTCTTGCGTGTTTGCGAGCAGGAGGAGGCACTGGGGCTGCTGGAGTTTGCTGAGAGTAGCTTTTACTTTTGCCAGAGGCTTTAGCAGCCATAAAACCGGGCCCGGGTTAAAGCAGCGGCTGGCTAATCTCTTCATATCTGGTGAGGCCCATTCTGCCCGACGCCGTGGGGTGCCACACTCTCATTCTCATGCTCTGTATTTCACCTTTTTTTCCCCTTTCTCTATTTCTTAGCCTCTCTTGAATCTCTCTCTTTTTTCGTCTATTGGATGGCTCCCAAAACAAATCAGGCTCATCTTCTGGTTACTGCATGGGAGAGGAAGAGAGAAGAGGGTGTGATGCTGGAGCTCTGTGCCTCTCTCTCTGTCTCTAGGCCTCAAGCAGTCAGCATCTGGTAGCCCCCGAAAGGGGCGAGTGTGTGTGTGGCGCCGTGAGCTCAGGACACACACTGGCAGCGTTTGAACGACAATAAAGACGCACAGCCTCACACACACACTAGCTAGCAGTGTAGCGCTGTCTGAGTGATGGCTAAAGAGACAGCTGGTGTGTACTCAGCCAAAGTTCCTCAGCCAAACATAAGCTTGTCCGACCTTCAGAGGTCTGGCAGAGGAGCCTGCGTTCTGGGCATTCTTTACTGACAACTTGCAAAGACAGCTCCTAGCACTCACCTATGTTATAATAACTCAAACCATTACTCTCCCTGGATCTATCATGTCCTGATGAGGTTTATGGCAACTTTGTTTATTTCTCTGGATATGTTTGTATGTTTGTCATTACATTCTCCATCTCAGTTCATCAAGTTTCAACAGCACGGAGGAGACAGGTAGGCTATGAGTGTAAATCAGCGTGTGTGTGTGGGTGTGTGTTTGTGAATATGTGTGTTCTTTCATGTCAAAGCAGGTATGAGGTTGTGAATGTGTATGTGCGCTCGTGTCCAGGTGTGAGTGTGTGTATGAGACATTGCGAACGCTGAAAAGGGCTGAGTGTTTTCTGACGCCTGTCGGACTGGGCCTGTCACAGTGGAACAGGAAGGTGTCATCAGCCCAGGCCTCAGAGCCGGAGCCCGTCAGCCAGCCGGACCTGAACACCCTGATGAGCTGACAGCCGGCATAGCACAGGCCTGTCTCAGGCCTCCCAGAGAGAGAAAGCACCTGCAACCAGCCATCTACCTGTCTGTCTGACTGACTATGGGATACACTTGATACAATATACATCCACAACTAACCGCGGCCCTCTTTGAGTTTTCCGGCTGTCTGTGTGTGTGTGTGTGTGTGTGTGTGTGTGTGTGTGTGTCTCGGCTTCTATCTCTTCTGAGCCTTAACTTCTGAGTTCCATGGTCCTCCTGAACCTCAAAATGCCAGATATGTCAAAATAAATTAATAATATACATAAACAAAATGTATTTGGACACTTAAAATGTATGAACTCCATTGGATTACAAATCCAAGTGGCATATGCAAACAAATAATGAGCTTTTTTTAGAACTGCAGTATTTTTTTTTATTTTATTTTTTTTTTTAAATTTAACCAGCTGCTCCTAAAGACATTTTTGTGAATAATATAATATAATATAACATAATTAATATAATATAATATAATATAATATAATATAATATAATATAATATAATATAATATAATATAATATAATATAATATAATATAATATAATATAATTGAATCATATTTTATCATTCAATGCCTAGTAAGCTTTTTTGAGTATTTTTTTAAATATTTTTGAAATGTGCAAATAATGCATAGAACTAAATGAGTTGCATTTTCTTTATTTATTTTTATCATATGCTATTATTTAAAACCCAATAAGCTTGTTTTTTTATCCTTCTTAAATATATATATATATATATACACACTCACCTAAAGGATTATTAGGAACACCATACTAATACAGTGTTTGACCCCCTTTCGCCTTCAGAACTGCCTTAATTCTACGTGGCACTGATTCAACAAGGTGCTGAAAGCATTCTTTAGAAATGTTGGCCCATATTGATAGGATAGCATCTTGCAGTTGATGGAGATTTGTGGGATGCACATCCAGGGCACGAAGCTCCCGTTCCACCACATCCCAAAGATGCTCTATTGGGTTGAGATCTGGTGACTGTGGGGGCCATTTTAGTACAGTGAACTCATTGTCATGTTCAAGAAACCAATTTGAAATGATTCGAGCTTTGTGACATGGTGCATTATCCTGCTGGAAGTAGCCATCAGAGGATGGGTACATGGTGGTCATAAAGGGATGGACATGGTCAGAAACAATGCTCAGGTAGGCCGTGGCATTTAAACGATGCCCAATTGGCACTAAGGGGCCTAAAGTGTGCCAAGAAAACATCCCCCACACCATTACACCACCACCACCAGCCTGCACAGTGGTAACAAGGCATGATGGATCCATGTTCTCATTCTGTTTACGCCAAATTCTGACTCTACCATCTGAATGTCTCAACAGAAATCGAGACTCATCAGACCAGGCAACATTTTTCCAGTCTTCAACTGTCCAATTTTGGTGAGCTCGTGCAAATTGTAGCCTCTTTTTCCTATTTGTAGTGGAGATGAGTGGTACCCGGTGGGGTCTTCTGCTGTTGTAGCCCATCCGCCTCAAGGTTGTGCGTGTTGTGGCTTCACAAATGCTTTGCTGCATACCTCGGTTGTAACGAGTGGTTATTTCAGTCAAAGTTGCTCTTCTATTAGCTTGAATCAGTCGGCCCATTCTCCTCTGACCTCTAGCATCAACAAGGCATTTTCGCCCACAGGACTGCCGCATACTGGATGTTTTTCCCTTTTCACACCATTCTTTGTAAACTCTAGAAATGGTTGTGCGTGAAAATCCCAGTAACTAAGCAGATTGTGAAATACTCAGACCGGCCCGTCTGGCACCAACAACCATGCCACGCTCAAAATTGCTTAAATCACCTTTCTTTCCCATTCTGACATTCAGTTTGGAGTTCAGGAGATTGTCTTGACCAGGACCACACCCCTAAATGCATTGAAGCAACTGCCATGTGATTGGTTGATTAGATAATTGCATTAATGAGAAATTGAACAGGTGTTCCTAATAATCCTTTAGGTGAGTGTATATAGTCTTACCTTCTGAGTTCCATGGTGCTCCTGAATCTCAAAATGCCAAATATGTCAAAATAAATTAATAATATATATAAACAAAATGTATTTGGACACTTAAAATGTATGAACTCCATTGGATTACAAATCCAAGTAGCATATGCAAACAAATAACAAGCTTTTTTTTTTTTTTTTTAGAACTGCAGTACTTAATTTATTTTTTTGCAATTACTTTTAACCAGCTGGTTCCAAAGACATTTTTGTGAATAATATAATATTATATAATTAATATAATATAAAATAATATATATTTAATATAATATAATTAATTAATATAATACAAAAATGCATAGAACTAAATGAGTTGCATTTTATTAATTTTTTTATCATATGTTATTATTTAAAACCCAATAAGCTTGTTTTTTTATCCTCCTTATATATACATATATATATATATTTTATTTTTTTTTTTTCTCCAAGTTTTGGGATAACTGTAGCATTTGAACACATCCTGACAATTGCACATGTTGCGAAAAAACGCACAGTGTTTTGTAGCTTTGATGACTGAAATTGTCACATTACAGATGTTCAAGCCCATTGAGATCACACATGCATGGCAATTTCTGTTCTATAAGCCAGCAAAGTCAAAATTTAGGAATCAAAAAATGCTTTATAGCACTGTCGCATTAAATTATCAAACAAGACGCTTTCTCTCACCGCAGCCACGTTCCCTTGGGTCTTTGTTAAAACTGACATTACCCACAACGCTCAGCATTGCTGCCTCGCCTGTATACGCTCATTTTCTAGGTGGCAATAAATATTAGAATAAACTGCGCCAAAGCGAGGCTGGTCAGGGCCTCTGTTCCCTGTCTGCTCTGGTTGCCACGGTAGCTGAGTGACAGACAAGCCTAGGGGGGCTAGATTAGATGAGGTGACAGAGGGTAAGAAACCAAAACCCCCCCCCCCCCCCCCTACCCTTTTTCCCTTATTTTTCCTCGTCAAGTAAATTTAGCTCGAGGAAGGATGAACATCATAAAGCAGAGAGAGGAGGAGAGAGGGCCTCCGTGATTGTTGACGCCTGCCAATAAATCAGATGTTTAATTATCGGACACACGACAAGGAGCAGCGACAACGTGTTTTGCCCCCACCTGAGAGACTCCTTCCAGCCAGTTCACTGGAGAGCGTTCTGTCAGCTGCAGTCACAGAGAAGAAAACTGACATCATATAAGAATACCTCTGTATTATCACACTTTACCTCCTCGGACACAGAAACACGCCAAAGACAAGTGCTAAACAAACACTTACAAGTGAAATCACGTGTAGTGTTGAGTATTATGGCTGGTGTACAATAACTGGAAGCGAGAGACCTTTTGAACCAAGTGCATGCTGGGAGGGGCACTGCAGGACACAAGCATGGGTAGCGACTATGCTTCATGACCAGTGAGGGAACATGCATTTGACATTTATTCCCATATGTCTATTGATTATGTGACAGCAGCAATTTGTTTTCCCTGGGGAATTTCATTACTAACCATGATATTGGCTAAATCCAAGGAAATGTGGTTTTAGACTGTAAGCTAGCAGCAAATATGATCTCAGCTGCACAAGCTTTACATCAGAATTTGTTGCTTCCGCAAGCGGGGGGTTCAACATCTACACCGACCAGAATGTGAATTTTATGTAAGTCGTTCTGTGTAGATTCAATAACTCTTGTAAAAGCCCATTGGCTTGCCATTTCATCTATTACACTGTGGAAAATAATGTATATTCGCCGCAAGTTCAAAACCACAACACGGAGAACCATTCAGCTGTTGAAAAGCATCCAGGTATCTGTCACAAGCCACATGTGTTTGTGTTTTTGTTCAGTTTTACATTACCTCCTTAAGAAAAGCTTATCATGTGGTCCATGTGTAGTTATGTCATGTCAAAGTAATGTCTTCTCAAATGCAGACATGTCCTCATGTAGACGTCTTTGTAAAGAACAACATCTATCACTAATCGGGGAGCAGATTTCAAACAGAAATAGTCCATTAATCTAAGTGTGCTGTAAGTGTCTAGTCCTCACCACAACAATCTAATATCTTCTGCAGTGTAGCCACTAAAACTTAATGAATCAAGCAATGTTCGAACCACAGACATCATTGCATGTTTTTTTGATATACATTTATCATTGTGGTTTATTCTGTTTCACACTGAAATCAATATAAATAACTCTGTTTGAGGTCCCTTCGACTGATGAGCTGCCACTGTCAATAAACACTCCCTCAAAGCTCTCAAAGTTCCATCAAGTTGTTGCCACAGTTCCATAATGTACAAAATAATTAAAAAAAATTAACAAATATTAGTAGTAGTATATTGGTTTCATCACAAAATGTTTGCACCTGATTGCAACTTGTAATCATATGTACACTTTGAATCATCAATTTAATGTACAAACCCGATTCCAAAAAAGTTGGGACACTGTACAAATTGTGAATAAAAACAGATTGCAATGATGTGGAAGTTTCAAATTTCAATATTTTATTCAAAATACAACATAGATGACATATCAAATGTTTAAACTGAGAAAATGTATCATTTTAAGGGAAAAATAAGTTGATTTTAAATTTCATGGCATCAACACATCTCAAAAAAGTTGGGACAAGGCCATGTTTACCACTGTGTGGCATCCCCTCTTCTTTTTGTAACAGTCTGCAAACGTCTGGGGACTGAGGAGACAAGTTGCTCAAGTTTAGGAATAGGAATGTTGTCCCATTCTTGTCTAATACAGGCTTCTAGTTGCTCAACTGTCTTCGGTCTTCTTTGTCGCATCTTCCTCTTTATGATGCGCCAAATGTTTTCTATGGGTGAAAGATCTGGACTGCAGGCTGGCCATTTCAGTACCTGGATCCTTCTTCTACGCAGCCATGATGTTGTAATTGATGCAGTATGTGGTCTGGCATTGTCATGTTGGAAAATGCAAGGTCTTCCCTGAAAGAGACGACGTCTGGATGGGAGCATATGTTGTTCTAGAACTTGGATATACCTTTCAGCATTGATGGTGCCTTTCCAGATGTGTAAGCTGCCCATGCCACACGCACTCATGCAACCCCATACCATCAGAGATGCAGGCTTCTGAACTGAGCGCTGATAACAACTTGGGTTGTCCTTGTCCTCTTTAGTCCGGATGACATGGCGTCCCAGTTTTCCAAAAAGAACTTCAAAATTTGATTCGTCTGACCACAGAACAGTTTTCCACTTTGCCACAGTCCATTTTAAATGAGCCTTGGCCCAGAGAAAACGCCTGCGCTTCTGGATCATGTTTAGAAATGGCTTCTTTTTTGACCTATAGAGTTTTAGCCGGCAACGGCGAATGGCGCGGTGGATTGTGTTCACCGACAATGTTTTCTGGAAGTATTCCTGAGCCCATGTTGTGATTTCCATTACAGTAGCATTCCTGTATGTGATGCAGTGCCGTCTAAGGGCCCGAAGATCACGGGCATCCAGTATGGTTTTCCGGCCTTGACCCTTACGCACAGAGATTGTTCCAGATTCTCTGAATCTTTGGATGATATTATGCACTGTAGATGATGATAACTTCAAACTCTTTGCAATTTTTCTCTGAAAAACTCCTTTCTGATATTGCTCCACTATTTTTCGCCGCAGCATTGGGGGAATTGGTGATCCTCTGCCCATCTTGACTTCTGAGAGACACTGCCACTCTGAGAGGCTCTTTTTATACCCAATCATGTTGCCAATTGACCTAATAAGTTGCAAATTGGTCCTCCAGCTGTTCCTTGTATGTACATTTAACTTTTCCGGCCTCTTATTGCTACCTGTCCCAACTTTTTTGGAATGTGTAGCTCTCATGAAATCCAAAATGAGCCAATATTTGGCATGACATTTCAAAATGTCTCACTTTCAACATTTGATACGTTATCTATATTCTATTGTGAATAAAATATAAGTTTATGAGATTTGTAAATTATTGCATTCCTTTTTTATTCACAATTTGTACAGTGTCCCAACTTTTTTGGAATCGGGTTTGTAGAATCAACAAAAAGAAAGTATATTTTAAATAATATTTGTTTATTGGCATCTTTGCACTACTTTTTGTACTATTAAAGCCATGTATTTTCATACTGATACATCTATAAAATATATTTTTCTTTTTCAATTTCTGAGGATAAAATAAGTAATTATATAGCCATTTAACATTACATTCAGTAGCTATTATTTAGGCCTAAAATTCCAATGAACAGATTACTGTTTGTGTTTAACATTTATTGACAACAATTACAGAATAAGATCAATCTTATAACAAAGTTTAAATGAAATGAAATTTTTTTACCATCATCACTTCATACACTTTATTTTGATGGTCCCTGTAGACATTCTGTTGACTATAACCTTGCACCTACATGTCAATTAACTCTATATAGAGTATTACTCGAGTAATAGTAGACTGTTAGGGTTAGTAGAATAAGAGGTTAGGGTTAGTAGAATAAGTTGACATGTACTTGCAGACCATCGAAATAAAGTGTTAGTAGATATTAAGCAGTCTACTAATACTCTAACTCTTGTATTATTTTGCGGGTCAATCTGACCCAAAAACACAAAATTGACTTGTCGGAAATAATGGTTAACCTAGGATATTTTTGAAATTTTGTGACAATTTCTCATTTAGGGCCATGAACTTGCCTGCAAATTTTTGACACTCTGAGGTGTTGTGAAATGCATGTACAAAATTTGGACCATCAAATTAAAGTGTAACCCAATCATCATGTCCATTTAGCTTTGCCTTGATTTAAATATTATTAGTAGACTAGTAGGCTTAGGGTTAGAATAAGTTGACATGCAGTTGCATGTTGACCAAGTTACTTATGGTCAACAGAATGTTCAAAAGAGACCATCAAAACAAAGTGTTACCAAAAATTTCATATTAATAAATGAAGATGGTATGTTGCATTTATGATGTCACCGTGTTTGTGCTGTAATTTAAGTGTCCGTGGACCATTTTTAAAGCTAAAATGCCTAAAGATACACAGCTTTCATATCACACCAGCTCTGGTTGCTGTTATTCTCACTCCACTGTTGACACAATGTTCTCACACTAGATCACCTTCCTGGATTTCCCCCAGATGCTGATAGCATACTACTTTAACCCTGCACCCCTAGACCTATAGATCCCCCTCCTCTTTCTCCTCAGCCCACGCCATAGTGAAGTCCATGTTTTTTCTTTTGTGCACAGATCCACAGGAAGAGAGAGCTACAGGCGCTGTGATTTATGAGTGCTTAGCTCACTAATTCTTGTCGGCCCGAGCAGGAGTCATGCATGTTTTGTTGGCAAAGGTGGTGCTAGTGCTGTAGGCCTGGACACTCTATACATGACACTTTTCTTACAGTCCCTCTTCTCTCCCAGCACTAATTTATGGACAAATTCAGCCATCCTCAGATACAGTGATCCTGACTACAGCAGTGGCAGACATAATCTATACATTATGATATACAATAAGAAAAATTTACACAGCAGGATGAGTATAGGTTCTGCATGAATGTTTCCAAAATGTCACCTGGATAAGGTTGTATTGGGGTAAGCAGTAGCACACGTACAGCCTGGCACAAATAAATACTACATTGTAGAGTGAGGTCAAAGGCCGCATTTACACTGCACGACTTGATGCCAATTTATTTTATTTTTTTGGATGACCAACTTACATATTCTTTTAAAAGTGACCCATATCTGATATTTGCATTTATATTATGCACTTGGCAAAACAACCCAAGGTAGACATACTGACCCCGAAAAGCTTAGGCCAAAAAGAAAAAGAAAAACGGCACAATTTGCAATGGACGCAGTCGAAATGATAATACAAGCTTGATGATGATAATGATAAAACTTCAGTATGACTCCACTTGGTTGAGCCTTCATCCTCCGTTGAAAAGAGTCATGTGATCATGATTGGTGTCCACCTGAGTTGACATCATTCGCCACCATTGCTTTTTCAGTGACGTACGACTCGCATTGACAGGGGAATATACGATCTGTCTACTTACATGGCAGATGCAAATGCACGATTCATGTCAGATTTATTACCACATATGAATGAGGCCTGAAACTGATCTGAGAATATCAGAATCCATATGGTTTTTTCCTGCTTACACACTTTGTGGTTCATATTTGATCTGTGCCAGAAAATCAGAATTGAGTCACTTGAACCATGTAATGTAAAAGTCTTTTTTTTTTTTTTTTATAAACCTGTGTAGTTTTGCAGTTTTAAGAAAATATAAATAAAATTTCTAATAATAAATAATAATACAATTTAAAAATGAAAAAAAAAAAAAAACCCACACACGCACACACGTTGTGTTTTCATGTTTTATGGGGACTTTCTATATAATGGTTTTTATACTCTACAATCTGTATCTTCTACCCCCCTACACTAACATTACCCCTAAACCTACCCATCACAGAAAACTTTTTGCATTTTTACTTTTAAAAAATACTATGGTATGATTTATAATCTGTTTTCCTCAAGAGTACCAAAAATGTCCCGACAAGGATTTGCCATCTTTCTCGGGATATTTTGTCCCTATAAACAGTTTACCTGGAGGAATGCTGGAAAACTGTCATGGAACAGTGGTAAGTCTGCTGTATATATACCTCTCATCTTGTTAATTGAGTTGATTAACTGAATGTGCACCTCCTGTGTTAATTAGGTTAATTATCTGAATGTGCTCATGCAATAATACATTTATTTTTTCTCTGTCTTAAAAACTTTGTCCGCTGCCATCACAACTTGCACACACAAGGGTCTAGATTTTAGCAGTTTAATACATAAGTGTAAATTGTGTGCCACCACTGCACGTCAATTGTCCTGTAGGGGGCGACAATTTTTTTTTAGTGAGTGACATTTATTTAATTCAAAATGGTAAAAGAAAAAAAAAAAAAAAACACCTTTACATATATATAAAAAAGTCAAATTAAAAGCAGTTCTATATATCTATGGAGTCAAGCATTATTGACTTACAAGTCTGTTAGGAAAGAAGCCCACGTCAGTGCAACAAATCGTGAGTGTTTTTGATCAGCACTCGAGAAGCTTAAGTAGATAAGACATGCTTTAGCAGACTTGGAAGGAGTCCAGCAGCCATAGATGAGACAGAGGGAAAAACAAATAACTAGTTAGACAGAGAGAGATGGAGAGGAGAGAGAGAGATAGATAGAGAGATAGAGATAGAGATAGAGATAGAGAGATAGAGAGATAGAGATAGAGAGAGAGAGATAGAGATAGAGAGAGAGAGAAAAAGACAGAGAAAAAGACATAATGTGAGTCATAATTTTCCAAAACAGAACTTAAAAACATCCCTAACATATGTCCTGAGAGCCAGGCGAAAGAGGGCACATTATAAATGTGCTTTTGTCCATGATTTCCATCTCAGAATTAGACAGCTAATTCTCCACAATGAACTGGATAACCTTTTAGGATCAGGGCATTACGGCCTGATTAATCAGCAATGATTAGCATTTATCAAGATCTGTGGGATCAGCCCCGTCATGAAATTCAATGTATATATTTGGTCCTATTTTTATAATACATTATGTCAGGATGTCATGCTGACAGGAGCGCTATCACTATTCATTAAAGTTAAGAAAAAAAAAGAAAGCAGAAAGAAGAATCATTCTCTTGGTCTGTCACGGTGCCTTTATTGGAGTGTGTTGATGTTCGGGATGTGCGGCGCAATAGCTGAGCTGTTATGGTGGAGTACGGCCCACAGTGATGGTACAGGTCCCTCTCAGGAGTTGAGCGGCTCTGGAAATATGGACGTCGGGAGAGAATGTGGCAGATGGCTGACAAGGCATTTTTACCCATAACGCCCCAGTAAAACTTTAACTCCCGAGATTTAGTGCTAGCGCTCTGCACTTAACAAGCTGCAGCCAGGGTCATATTTTTTCAAAAGTCCCAAACTGATGGTTCTGCAAGGTTTGCATAAACATGCTTTATTGATTATGTTGTTAAAAGATTCAAAGGGTCAGTATCATTTAGCTAAAGACAGTTTTAGAGGACAAATAAAAGCTAGAAATTGCTAAATGTTTGGGTGGGGAATATTGATTTTTTTTTTTTTTTTTTGTGGGTGCTGAGGAAGAAGTAATTAAATTATTCATTCTGTTATAATTATGAATGATGCAGTCATTAGGGATTCATTACAGGAAAAAAAAAAATGTTTTAAAATAAAATATTTGGTGCAAGCAAGTTTATAATTTAAAGACCCCTAGTCGGCTCAAAAACCCAGTGAATACTTAAAACAACACGTTAAGGGTAAAAATAAAGAAGCCCAAATCGCTTGAACTGAAATATCGTTTGACGTGTTCATTCTCCTCATGACAGCCTCAGCAGAAACTAACAGCCGGCTTTGTCTTCATTGTAGCAAGTTTATGAAAACATTTCACTTCGACAGTCATTTGTATTCGACTATGCAAAACAAGCTCCCTGATAGGATGTGTCATCCTAATTGGGCCCATGATGCCAGTAGGCCAGGAATTATGGGAAGGGGCTGATGTGGAGACGGGCTGAGCGGAGAAAGGGATGTGCCGAGAGAGTCATCCCTCTTACCACGCCAGACGCCAGCCTAGTCTGAGGGGCACACAAGGGGGGCTGATGAGAGCGTGCCGGGAGGGTATGTGAGGGCATTACGAGGCACAGGTGACAGAGTCTCACATCTGCAGCTGCCAGCATTTGGGTTGACTTGTTTGCTATAGTTTGAATGGATAGGGGGTGGGGTTGCTGAGACCGTGGAGAGTTGGTGCGGGGGTAAAAGGGAATTTTGTTTATGATGCACAGCTGCTTGTGTCACTTCTAGGGACCCGTAAAAGCAAAAAGGAAGAACAGTCGAAAATGAGTGAAGAAAACAGGAAACTCACTTTGTCTTTCTCATTCTCCCTAATGCCTCTGTGTGATTCACAAGTCACATGAAGTCTATAAGTATATTTAAATAAATATTTAAAAGTATACAACAGTTTGATCCAGCCAGTTTATATAGAGTATACAGTTTCACTGTTTTTATCACTCCGCTTTTTCTGGACAGTCTGTGTATTATTTGTGGGGATTTTTCAGTTACTCTTTCAACAAGTTACATAATTATACCAGTAGGTGGCGACAAGTAACTGTCATTGAGTGAGCAATTGAAGCATTCACTCAGGTGATTTGTCCAAAAATGCTGATTCATGCAGGAACAAAACAAGTGACTGTATTTATGGGTGAGTCATCAAAGTGTTAAAGGGGTCATGAACTGCGTTGTTTTATTGTTTTATGATGTTTCCTGGGGTGCACTTATAATGTTAGAATGCTTTTTACATCAAAAATTGTCATAATTTATAAATAAAAGGCACTTTTTCTACCCTGATTTTAGCCCTCTGGTTTGAACGCTCTGTTTAAAGGGGCGTGTCTGCTGTGAGACTTCAGTGTAAACGCCCACTGCTGTGATTGGCTAACGTCTTTCCATTTGAAATAGCTAAGTATTACTCTCTTTTTTAGCGCGTTTTTACTATTACAGCTATTACATTTCACTAATCGTGAAAAGTGTTGCATTACATTTAGATCTATGGCATTATATTGAGATCGTGGCATGAAAGGTTGCAGAGATGAACATTGTAGCCTATCACAGACATGCTGAGCGCACGAAAGCAGTGATCTCGTCATTGCAACTCTGTTTCTGTACACTAACCAATGCTTTAATCTTCACTAACAGTGCAAACGTGATATAGTTAAGAGATTCGTTGAATAAAACGGGAGTCACTGATACATGCGTCACTGATAAACTCTCGCCATTTGATTGACAGCTCCAGCGTGCGCTGCTCTAACGATTGCAAAGGGAGCTTTCTTTGACCGCTTTCTTTATGGAATTTAATCACCGTTAAATAACAGATTATTTTCATCCTACTAAGAGAAACAATGCAAGTTATAAGTTATAATGCAATAAAAGCTTTTATTGGACTAACAAGGAAGTTTTCAGTTCCGAAACTTACAGGATATTCTTATAGTATGGTGACCTCTTATATGTCAAAAGCTCAAGGAAAATTTGATTTCTCAGTTCATGACCCCTTTAACTCAACTAACTTGTTTAATTCTTGAATGAATCAGTGTTTTTAACAAGTGACTATTTATGAGTCACCGAATCATTCACTTAACTCATTTTTTCAAAATACCAATTCACTCAGGAATTAAACAAGTGACTGTAGTTATGAGCGAGCCAAATGATTTGTTCGAAACTGATTCATTCAGGAATTAAATAAATTACCGTATTTTTGAGTGAGTTGTCAAATTATTCACTCAGCTGATTTGTTCAAAACATAGATTCATTCAGGAATTAAACAAGTGACTTTATTTATGAGTGAGTCGCCATATTGTTCTCTCAAATGGTTCATTTAAAACAGATTCATTCAGGAATAAAACAAGTGACTGTATTTATGAGTGAGTCGTTGAATCATTCAGTCAACTGATTTTGAACATCAACACA
The DNA here is from genome assembly GCA_039654105.1 of Coreius guichenoti. NCBI lineage: Eukaryota > Metazoa > Chordata > Actinopteri > Cypriniformes > Gobionidae > Coreius > Coreius guichenoti. The sequence continues at coordinate 24,375,188 of CM077168.1, forward strand.
CTCCATTAAAGGCACCGTGACAAACCAAGAGACTGATTCTTCTTTCTGCTTTCGTTTTTTCCCCCTTAACTTTAATGAATAGTGAGAGTGCTCCTGTCAGCATGACATCCTGACATAATGCATTATTAAAATAGGACCAAATATATACATTGAATTTCATAATAAGTCATGACAGAGCTGATCCCACAGATCTTGATAAATAGTGACACATGTAAGGATGAAGTTATCAAATAAAATGTCGTACATTTAAAATGTCAATTAAGTACATTCAAGCACTTCAGTGGGACAGCAAAAATTGTTGCTGTCTCAAATCAGTGTGTTTATGTTGACAGACATTTAATGCGCTAGTGAAATTTACAATTTCAAATGGTAATGTTACTGTTTGTACATTTGTTACTGTACGTTACCTTTTTATAATCAGAAATATGCAAATACTACTAAAACCCTGAATTCCTGATGGTGTGATACTGCTTAAATATGCAACACATTTTAACAACAATAGTTAATAATAGTAATAACCTTGAGATGAAATGTACACAGACGCCTGACAGTCAGTTTTTGAGGGATTTTTGTTCATTAGCAGACTTACCATTGGTATTCATTCTCACCCAGCTTAGCTTCCACCGCTCATAGTTTTATTATCATCTCAATAGGACTTTGGTCCAGTGTAGGCACGTACCTGACATCTACACCCAGAAACAGCATCATCCGTTAAGCATGATGGCGTAGAAAAATGGGCCAACTGCGCACAGGCCTGAGAGAACCACTGAGGTGGACACTGGCGGGACTAGCTCGGTTTATCTTCCAGCATTAACATGATGGAAAATATGAATACTTGAATCTTATCGCAGGTGTGCTTTATAACAACATTCATCATAAGACGTATTATGTTTTTATCAAGTCGGGGGGAGAGAGATGGGAAGCCACTGATTCCATTTCCACTCTGGTCAGCACAGCATCCTGCTTGCCTCTATTATCCTGATTTCAAGAAAAAAAAAAAAAAAGTGTAGGGAAAAGATTATAAATCCTGCTGAGGCTTTTTTCCCCCACTCTTTGTTGCCAACTCTGTCTTGAAATTAACTCAGGATCTGCGGGCCCAGGGCTTTAATAGCAGAAAATAATAAAACAGACATCGGCGGGATCCGTTACATTTATATATTAAAGGCTAGAGAGGGTGTGATGCACTGGCAGATAAATGTAAGGAAATCCTTTAAGTCTTTCTCTTTTAATAATTCTGTCAGCCTTGCAAACCATCTGACCATTGTGCTATTAAAGTCATTTTTTAGGTAAAAAAGAAGAAATATCATCAGTCATTATTATCATTTAATACATCTTTTTGTGCTCTTTTACTCTCCTGCTTTGACTCAGAACCAGAACCGAATGCATATCTACCCGTGTTGCAGAAATCCATTAAAACTGAGAGCAGGGGAATGGGAAGTTTGCCACCGAACAGTAGGAAAGAGATTCGATGATGGCTGCCTGTTTTACTGAGTCTGTGGGGAATTTACAGATGGTGGATCTGTATCATTAATTCACTGTGGCTGGAACTCAGCTGAACTGATTCATTGTCTGTGGCACAAGTGAGAGTTAATGATAGTTTATTCATAGTTTTAAAATGTCTTTAGTCAGAATATGGTTGTCCACTTAAATCTGAATTAATACATCATATTGCTATGTAGCATATCCAAGCATTTTTATGACTATTTGATTTAGGGTACAAAAGAGCCGCACCGTGCTTTTCAGTGTCAATCAGGTTGTGCCAGTTTGAATACCATCAAAGTCACAGCTCTTGTCAGAAATGATTTGCTAAACGTTTCTCTGTCTTTAGACTCTCTGAAATAATGCCTTCTGAAAACTTAGTACAATTAAAAATGTAAAGCTTTGAAGAGACTTGCGATAGGGGAGACTAGGGATAATAGAAATTAAGTACATGGATGAAATCACCACCATATATGACCACCATCCTTCAGCCGATTCACTTGTTTAAACTACAGTACTGTTATTTTTTTAAATGCTAAAAATAATATTCTTATTCAAAAAAGTCTTTATAATAATTATATCATAAATATGTGTTCTTTTGAACCTTCTATTCATCAAAAGTGACTTAAAAAATGTGTCAAGTTTCCACAAAAATACTAAGCAGCACAACTGTTTTCAACATTGTACATGTGCACTGTAAAATCCAACAGCGATTCTAACTAACACTTTTGAGTTAACTTTACTTAATGTCCTAACTTAATTGTAAAAATCTAGTAATCTGTACTATTCACATACTATGCTTTGTTTACTCAGAAAACCCAAGTTAAGATTAATTGATTGGTTTAAATGCCATTTTGTCAAGCAAAAAAAATAAATAAAAAAAAAAAACACTCAAACAACACTGGTGATCAGTGTTCCCTTTGATTGGGCACTTGGAACATTCATATTATTGTAATTCTCTTCCTATTGATGCAGCGATGCAACAAGAAATCACAGTTATTTGGTTTCAAAGGAAGATAAGTAATAAATAGGTCGCTTTTAAAAGTTGACCTAGCTTCTGACTGAATAATTAACTATAGTTAATGATTTAGTCAGAAATTAAGTCAACTTTTAAAAGCAACCTATGTAATACTTCCCTTCATGTCGTATAATGATTGTTTATAATTTTATTGCAAATGCTTATGTCATAAACACCTTGTGAAACTTTTAATTGGGTTGATATAATCCATCTATATTTGTAACAATATCTTGCAGTTGATCATGCTTGAGTCACACACAGACTTCAACATTCAGCATGCAAAACACAACAATGGTAACAACAATGGTAACTATACTAAGTCAAGAGTAAATCTAAAGTAAATTATACTCTTTATAGTTTTTTTTAGTTACTAGAACTCTTGTGTAAGTGAACTATACTAACTAAGCATTTGTTAGCACAACATACTATTCCTATTTCACTTTACTTGTTTTTTTTTTAAGGCAATTGGTTTGCATGCTTTTTTTAAGTAAGTCTAACTAATTATATTTTAAAATGTACACTGTAAAATCTGTTTAAATAGAAAACTGTTAGTTAAAATTGTAAAACTATTTCACAATATTACTGCTTTTAGTGTATTTTATTTAAATAAATGCAGCCTTGGTGACTTAAAATACTTAAAATAAATTTTTACCAACCCCAAACTTTTGAATGGTAATGCTTAACGTTGTAGCAACTCATAATGTAATAACTGCACGTAATGTAATAAGTATTACATTATTATTATTATCATCATTATTATTATAATAAAATGTTCATAATGTAATATTTTTTCCAAAATGTAAATGTAATTTTTACATTATGAGACAATTATTACATTACAAACTCACCAAAAATATGTCATATTTTCATTATTGAAATAGCTTTTAAAACATAAAAATATTAGTATTCCCTCACAGTACATTTTTAAAAATCTAAAGCCAGTCTTAAATTACTGCAAGGGAATACTAATATTTTTTAAATATTTTTTACAATAATGAAAATATGACATGTTTTTGGTAAGTTTAATACATTTCTCATAATGTAAAAATTGCTATTACATTATGAGCTCAAGATTTTATTACATTTTGAAAAAAAAAATATTACAATATGAACATTTTATTACAATAATAATGTAATACGTATTACATTATGTGCAGTTTTTACATTATGAGTTGCTACATGAAATCTTCACCTTAATGTAAAAAACAAAACAAAAACAAAAACCAACTACTTTCCTCATTTACTTCCATTTGACCCAAAAAGATTGAATAAAGTGTATAAGCCACCATTTGACACAACTGTGACACTAACACAAATAAAACACATACTGTCTGCTATGATTTTTAATTTTAAGCCAGTGCATTTGCTCAATAATTATCTAGCAGTTTAAAATAAACTAAAAATCTTAAGGAAAAAAGTTTTACAACAATTTCTAAACTCCTCTGTGTTATATGATCACAAATTGTACCACAATATGAGACCACGGCATAATAATTTGTCTGTCAATTTCTGACCTAATATACTACATGTACTTTTATAATTCATACTATAAAACAGGAACAAAGGGAGGTAAGCCGTTCTCACAGAAGTAATAATTTAGCTTACTGGGCTAAACCTGCGTTTCAAACAAAAGTGAATGAAACACACTAAATTAAGCTCATATTGTATACCCCCTTGGTTTAATTGTGCTAGCTAAATGCATGGGACTTAATCAAGCTTAAAAATAACAAACAAACAAATAAAAGAGGTCCTCGGAGAACTCATTAGAGGCCTTGTCAAACTCCAAGAGACTACATAATTACTAACCAAAATAAAAATGCAAAGCTATTTTGTTTGTATTCCCTTCTTCTTTATGATTACTGTTGAACTAAGGTCAATGAAAGCCAAAGTTTCACTTGTTTGAAACATTTGATTGAGTAACGGAAACTGTGGCATGTATGATCATTACGCTAGAAAGAGAATGTCTTTTCTTCTCGAAAAAGACTCAAAAGTATGTATACATCTCAAATAGAATATGAACAATGACTTATGCCTGATGCTCTAGTTCTCACTGCGAGGAAAAAGAAAGGAAAATTACATTTGCTGACTTCTCTCATTAAAGCAGAAACCTAGGCCTGCTGACAGCGAAGGGAAAAGTTAAACATAATTTCTATAAATAAATCTTTTTTTGTCATTTTAATTACTGGATCAACGGTGCCTCAGATGAATGGTCATCCCATCAATCTTTAATTAAAGTCACGCATTGCAGATTTAGCACGATGTTGTGGCTGATTGAAAAATAAGGGAATGATATTTCTATTAGAGACTGTTTTATTAATAACATGTCAGGGCTCTAAAACACCAATCCAACAGAGAGTCAATCAAAAGGAAATGATAGACAGTCTATACGTCAGGGACAGCATATTGCACATGCATTTTTTCTGCTTTTTTTCTCCTTACATGTCTGCTATCACTTTTTTTTGTGCAGATGTCAAGTCTTTCTTTAACTGTCAGGTCTGGAGAAACATGCCATTATGCAATAACCACAACAAACAAATGGTGAACGTAAACACCACACAAAGTGTGAATTCTAAGCCAATGCAACAACTTTAAAATCAACTGGAAGCCAATAAGCATATTTTTGGACAATTTAAGGAGGGTTAACATCTATAAACACTTTTTTATCTCTCTCTCTCTCTCTCTCTCTCTCTCTCTCTCTCTCTCTCTTCTGTTTCTTTCTTTACCGACCCTCCCTTGGCAACTATAACCAGTCCTATTTTAGAAGAACGGTTTCCTGCTGTCACTAGTCCCACATTAAACATTAACACTACCTTCCTCTTGTTTATAAATGCTAAAATGCCATTAAGTTGTAATTAATCATTTTAAATATATATTTGTTTAGATATTAATGTGTAATAACTAGAATAAGTTATATTTATTGTAATAAATATAATGAATACATTAATAAATATTTTATATATCATTAATACCTACATTTTTTAAAACTCCTATAACTCCATGTGCGCTTAAGCCAAGAACATTGAGATGTTTCTTTGTATGCGATTGCATCAGCCCGAGGAAAGTTTTATAACTTTTCCCACTTTCCAAAGTGTTATTTCTCTGTCCCTGTTTTAATCTTAATGCTTCCTCGTCTGAAGAGAGAAAGAGTCAGGGAGCTCATGCTATGCTCTTGACCCCAATGCTACATGTTTGTTGTGTTGGGTAATTCTTCTTCCTTCCCTCCCAAGATGAGCCCTCCAGTTTATTTTTAAGTCATCAATTACTCAAACTTCAGCCCAACTATCTCTCCCCTACCATCTGGGTTCCATACCATGGTCTTAAATGCAGCTCGGATAATGACAACCTTCTCCCTACTGTTAATTTACGAGGCCGGGGAGTCGTATTTCATGTGTTATCATGCCTCTCCATTTGATCTCGCGTATCTTTTCCCCTCTGCATCTGTGCGCCCGCGTGCATAAATCTCTTCGTCTCACACCTTGTCACCAGGCCAAAAGATGCTCAAGGCACAAGGAACCCTGTATTTGCTCCTTAAAACTAAAAACGAGACGGGGTAGAAGAAAGAACAAAGAGGGAGAAGGAAAAAAAGGCAAAGTGGCCGCAGGTATATTAAGAGCCGATTCAGATGTGACAACCTGGCAGGCGATCTGATGAATAAGTTTCTACCTCCACTAATCGCAATAAACAAAATAAATGACAGTCTAGGGCATATTTGAAAACATACAGGTATTGACTGGATCTTCTGCGTTAGTTCAAATCTACCTTGCTTATCAGTTTTATATTTTACATGGTTTATGTCATTTCTCTATGCCTTAGTTTTATTTTTATGCTTGCAACTCAAAGTAAAACACAATGTTCTGCTCTAGTTTGGGAGATTTGCTACTTTTGTTTATCTCATCTTTCTTTCCTAAGTCTTTCTTTCGTGCTACACTTTCCATAGTCTATTTTCATCTTCATTGTAGTGTTATTTTCACCCCTAATGAAATCACACGCAAATCGCCCAAAGTGCTGACGGAGGCTGCGGGCGTTAAAAGCCAATCCTCCGCGGGCCTCGTTTAGAAAGCAACCATTTTATTTATTGCGCGTCTCATCTCATCTCCTCCTCCTCCTCCTCTGGACTCCAAAATGTCCCTGCACTTCTTAAAGCTCACTGGCCACAACAGACTAAGATGGTTTACCCTAATCCAGGCAGAAAATAATAATAAAAATATAGTGAAAATATCCAACACACACTTTCACAGTCTCGCAAAGTTCTTTGTATCTTTATTTGAATGACGAGCCCCATATTTCTTCTCTGAAATGACACTTTAATTAACAAATTACTCTAGTGAGGGTAGAGGAACCGTCAAGAGCTTGATAAGGCTGTGCAGATAAACCCTTATTGAGAGTGTTTATCAAAGACGCTGGGATCTAAACCTTTAATAGGTAATACTGAGATAAGTAAGCCTTTGTGATGTTACTAGCACAGGGATATTTTCAGAAGGGTTTATGGAAAAGGGTAAAAGAAAGGGAGGAAATGTTGCAAGAACGAGTCAGTGCTTAAGAAAAAGAGCGGACGATCACATCCTCACCCTATTCGCAGCTCTTTTGTGTGAGGGACTTAAGATTTCGGGAAGCAAGAGTAAAAAATAGAGCACAAGCTGTTATGACTTCCTCAATAGCAGAGCTTGTTTTATAAGGCTATTAGCAATTTTCATGGATTCGTTTTTTTGAGGAAACATTTATAGGTGAGAATTGTTGTAGTATTACTTGTCAGAGATTCTTTAAAAAACTTTTCACTTTGATTTTTAATACATATTGTGATGTCACTTTCACTGAGAAATTGCATGTACACAGACACTAAAGGAAATATTTTGTATTCGAGACCTCACAGGGTTCAGTTATGTAAAAAAAATAATATTTATATGTAACCATGTTAAAACTGTTTTTATATCCATGGGTTATCAGACTAGGTATACACATTTCCAGCAGATATGTAATTTCTTTTTTCATTTAAGTCTGTCATCTATGGAAGCCCGTTTCCGCCACTAAATAAAAAAATAAAAAGAGTAATTGCGACTTTTTATCTCAGAATTCGGACTTTTTTTCTCACAATTGCGAGTTATAAAGTCAGAATTCTGAGATATAAACTCACAATTGCGTGATATAGTCACAATTCTGACTGAGAAAAAAAGTCAGAATTCTGACTTTATAACTCGCAACTGTGAGAAAAAGTCAGAATTCTGAGATAAAAAGTCGCAATTACTATTTTTATTTTTTTATTTAGTGGAGAAAACGGGCTTCCATAGTCATCAAGCCCCTATACTTCACAATAAATAATAGGTAAACTCTTTTCATCTCCCTCATTAGTTTACCGAAGTTATGGGACAAAACCTACTAGATGGATAACATAGTTAAGGACATCCACAGAAATGACTCCAAGACAAGCAAAGATGCAGTGATGTAATATTTATCTGGCGTTTCTATAAACAAATACGCATGAAATGAAAACCCCAAGACCCTCATCCTGCCGTCTACCTTGTAATTGCATGCTTTCTCACTTGCTCTTTTCTTTTCTCTCTCTCACTATCTCTCATACATACACACTTTCTCTTTATCTGATCTACATGTGGTTTAGGTTATGCACGCATGTTATACTGCAGTGTGGATACATTGCTGTTACTGTAAGACCAGTAAAGGAGTGAATGAAAGATAGACAGAGGGAAAGAGAAAAAGGCTGCGAGGAGGAAGTGCAGCGTTGTGCTACAGCAGCACCCAGGCCTCTCTTTGCAGAAAGTCATAAAAACCTTACAGGCACCCAGCTGGGCGACCATGTAGGAGAGCCACAGATCACTTCCTTTTACATACTTCAGCACTCATGTTTCTCTGCAGGAGGAGGCCTCCGCTTTCCCAGAATTCCTGTGCAGGGTTCAGGGACCACCGTGGTGTGTGTGTGCTGTCTGTGCATAGTTACAGCTAATAATGTGTTTCTGAGAGAGAGCAGGGTGTATGCTGTGCATTGCGTCCTCTAACTGTCTCTTGTGGTAATGCTCAACAGCTATACAGTCTAGTATCTGATGGCTATATTTTTGTTTAAACATTACAAGGACAAATTCTATATTTAGATATGTTTAATAAACACAAAATTATCTAACATAAAATTTACTTGACAAGTATCAATTTCTACACCAAATCTCTGTATTCCCCCTTGAAATACGATTCTGGCCTGTCTCACCTCTTGACCTTCTCGAATTTATCCAGCAATTAAAATCATACATGCCCGATCTCACAGACAAGGCTTAAGCTAGTCCCAGACTAAAATGCATGTTTGAGCGGTCTTGAAAGCAACTTGCACTAACATATCTTAAAATATGTTAGTGCCATTGTTTTGTCTCAAGAAGAACACCAGTAATGTTTTTTTTATTATTATTTTTTATTTAATGCATGTTTATAAAAGCGACTTAAATGTCCTAATTTAACTAAGGCCTAATCCTGGCTTAGTCTAAACCCTGTCTGTGAAACCAGGCCACAATGTTATAATTTTCACATGTAATCTACTGAATTAATATTCAAATTAAACATAGTAAAAACTGTTCAACATTTGTCCCACATTTTTTTTACACAACTCATGTTAATGCATGATTTCCCCATTACAAAAACATTCCTTAAATTTTCAGTATCGATCACACTTTAGTTTAGGATCCAATTCTCACTTTTACCTACGAAAATTCCTAATTAGTCAGTAAGAGTTAGTAAGGTAGTTGTTAAGTTTAGGTATTGGGTAGGCATGCAGAATAAGGCATTAATATGTGTTTTATAAGTACTAATAAATAGCCAATATTCAATAATAGCCAATACAAGCCAATAATAGGAACATAAACTTTTGAATGGGGTCATTTTTATAAATTCAGCTATTTTTATTTATTTTTTTGTCTTGTGGATTATATGTAAACATCTTTTATGTAAAATGTCTTTTTCAGGACAGTACTAAATAAAAAATGACATGCATTTTGTGTGATCCCTCTTATTTTGTTAAAATGATTCACATTTTTACAGATTCTGCAAGGGGTGTGTAAACTTTTGAGCAAGACTGTATGTGAAGTGAAGCGAAGTGAAGCCCCGTTTCCACCGAAAATACCTGGAACTATTTGTCCCAGGAACCTTTTTTCCCACAGACCTGTTGCTGTCTGCATTTCCATCGCGGTCTAAAGTACTGTGAAGATTAGGCAAATTAGTCCGGTGACGTAGGACTGCGCGTGACTTTCCAGTTCCCGCTGGATTTCGTTCTCTGCATATAAGCTTAATAAAGCCTCAACCTCATCATCGGTCCATCTGTCGTATTTTTTAAACTTCATTGTTGATTCGAATAGCAAACAACTCTTACCAATCCACTTTTAGCCAATCAAAATTCTGCGTGAACTCAACCAGTCAGCATGTTCAGCGCCCACCCCAGAAAGTTCCTGAACTTTGAAAAAGTACTACCTCGCGAGCAGGGATGTTTTGAGGGGGAATTTTTTACCCGGAACTTCATTTAGAGCCTTGTTCCTGCAGTCGAAACACACAGAGTACCACCAAAAAAGTCCCTAGTTCCTGGGGAAAGTTCCTGTGGTGGAAACGCGGCTTATGGTAACCCATACTCAGAATTTGTCCTCTGCATTTAACCCATCCAAGTTAGTGCACACAAATTAGGAGCAGTGAGTAGTGAGTAGTGAACACACACACACACAAACACCCAGAGCAGTGGGCAGCCATTCACTGTGGTGCCCGGGGAGCGACTGGGGGTTAGGTGCCTTGCTCACCTCAGTCATTTCCTGCCAGTAGTGAGAATTGAACCCACGACCTTGTAGTTACAAGTCTGACACTCTACCCATTAGGCCACAACTATGGGCCACACTATGGTTAGGCAGTTGTGGCCTAATGGGTAGGCAGTTAAATGTAGAATTATATTATATAATTTATGATATACATTATATAATATAATTGTATAGTTAACATAAATTTGATTTTGATGTTTATTTAATGTTTATTGGAAACTGCCTAATCACACAAATCAGGGTTTTTACAAAATACAAATAAATAAATAAAACAGTTCATAAAATGTTTTGGTGAAAAAACATTTCACTGAACATTTTTAGAATTTTTTTGTACACTATTCATGGAAAGTGACAGCTGTTTTTAAGGATTTTACTTGTAGAAGCAGTGGCTTAAATCCTTTCAGATGACTACTAAAAAAAAACATCTGTAAATTCTTTCACTCAAAATGCCTTTGTGAATGAGACTCTCGTATACCATTTTATAATCGTTACATATATGTGGAATACTACAGTCATCACAATACAGACCTTTACATTCAGCTGTTTTCTTTTTTCTATTTACCAAAATTAAATGAAAGAAATGAGCTTATCATCATTATGGATGAGCCCGGGATGCTTTGAGAAGAACCGTGGAGGGGGAAGAAAGAGAACTCTTTTCATCAATATCGGTCTAAACCTCTGTTAGATCTCAGCCTGTCACTTACCTAAAGCTGCCACTTCTCCTTAGCATAAGCAAGTGTGAAATGTTTACTTGAACACATTTCGGCGGGAAAGCGTGGAATAGAAGATGGCACGAGCTGCATAGGAGGTATAGGTATGTGACAGATATATAACACAGTGAGAGAGGGACTGAGGGGTAGAAAAACAGAGAGAGAGAGAGAGAGATGGGAGGAAGAAGAGAGAGGGCTGACACTTGTTATTGCGGCAATGCTCAGCTGAGGTGTATCTTTTCTGAGGAGGATAAATTCAACGTGATGTGCCCGTCCTTTTGCCTTCAAAGCACTGACATTGGCATGCAGTTCACGTCATGGGACAGACACACATTAGCTGTCAAACACTTCTTTCATCTTCTGACTTCAAAGGGACCGATTGATTAGTCTAAATGGCCATTACCAAACATCCTCCACTGCAGCATGAAGCAGCAAGCGTGACAAAGAAGAATACAAAATCAACGGCTGCCGAATATGATAGAGAAAGAGGTAGAGAGAGGGGGATGAAGTGCTGCAACAAAAGAACAAAAACATGCTTTCCGTCTAATTTGAGGAGGGAGACGCTCTATTCTACCGTAATCCGCTGAGATTAGCAGCAGATTATAAACATTCTTCACTGTGTCACTAGCTTTCCAGTATAAAGAGCTTTTTGTTGCTGCTGTCATCTCTTCAGAGCGTGAGGTGTGTTTTGCACACTACGAAAGTGATCTGATCGTTACGATATACAGGACTGACGCTGACAACAGCCTATAATTGTTACTAGTAATCTGGGTGGTTAGGGATGCGCTTAGTAGTATTATACATGTTTTGCTGGCCGATATTGCATTCATCTTTGACTTTAACTAACAACTGGTGCGGATGCATTTGCCTGGTCATGTGATCTCGATATGTAGGACACCATGAGGCGCCACTTCAACTAGTTCCAACTGATTTTATTAGGCCGATCATGATGACTTGTTAACACTTTTTCCGTATATGTAAAACATTTTATTGATGATGAGAATTAGCCTACTGAATGCACATTTAAGGTTATGCTGCATATTCATATTAATATGTAGCATAACCCTTTCTACAGCACGGCAGGAAGACAAGTGAATAATTCCTGTCAATTTTTTTTTTTCTTTTACAAATATTGAACAAATATATTTGTATTCATCAATCTCAACACATTTAACTCTGCTATTTTCTTCAGTTTACGGCAAATTTAATTCATATAAAATTATATGAATATGTTACATGACCATTTCTACAGCATGACAGTAAGTCAAGTAAATAATCTCAGTCAATTTCTACAAATAATAAATAAAAATATTTTCATAAAAATAATGTATCAAGCTTAAACATTTAACCCTGTCATTTGACTTATCAATAGATATTTGTATGGCAATTTATGGCAAATATATCAGTAGCTAAAAATGTTTGGTCTAAAACTTAATGAGTATCTAATTTGAGACATTTTGTGTTTTTATGTAATATTTTAATTTCATATTTTATGTAATATTTATTGCTAAAAATGCACACAAAGGTCACGGTCTCAGATCTACATTTTAAATTTAATTTAATTTAACTAGAAAACACATTTTTTTAATTTAATTTTACATTTTTTATTTATTTATTTGTTTGGTTATACTTTATTTCGTTGGTCCATATTAGACATTCTACTAAATATATATATATATATATATATATAAGTAACTTTGCAACTACATGTCAACTAACTCTCATTAGAGTAGTTAGGTTTGGGTTAGTAGAATAAGTTGACATGTAGTTACAAAGTTACTTATAGTTAGCAGAATGTTATACTTTATTTCGTTGGTCCATATTAGACATTCTACTAACTATATATATATATATATATATATATATATATATAAGTAACTTTGCAACTACATGTCAACTAACTCTCATTAGAGTAGTTAGGTTTGGGTTAGTAGAATAAGTTGACATGTAGTTACAAAGTTACTTATAGTTAGCAGAATGTCTAAAGTGGACCATCGGAATAAAATGTTAGCTACCTTTGCTTGTTTGACAAGAGTTAGCAAACAAAAGAGTTAGCAAATAAAGCATATCATGATTCTTAAGTCACACAAGCCTCAAAAATTTTGTGTAGATGGACGTTTGTTGATCCTTGCTTTGTGTCTCTGATGTCTGTTTCATAAAGAGCAACAGAGGATGATATTAATTAATTTGCCATTATTTTTAGCATTACTTGCTAATGGTTTCACTTCGTAGTCAAAACATTTCCCCAGCTTATCCCCGCTCAACATATGGCTACATGCACGCTCCCACCCACACACAGACGCACACACACACAAAATCACAGCAACGAAAAATGAAATCAAAAGCTATGCCCTCATAAAAGTGGAATAAAGCCCCTGTTTCCTTGAAGACGGCATGTGCGTCTTGCTGGAGACAGATGGTGGTGTTGCTGGATATATTTTACCTCTCTTCTCCCCTCACACAGAGGCCGGGGACACTAAAAAGCCCATAAAACTCAAAGATGAGCGGATAGAGCTAATAATATAATCATTGGAAACACCTGCAAAAGGCGCAGATGGGCCATCTCGGCCCGCCTGTCCATCAGCGGTGCGAGGGTCCGCCTCCCCATATGGAACGGAGGGGTCCGCACATACACGGCCTCTCACTCAGTTGCGTCTGTATCTCTCTAACTCATTCACTCTCTTTCGCTTTTTTTCTCCACCCAAGAGAAGAGCATATGCAGGCTTTTTATAGCGCAGGGCTGGGCTGCCGGGTGTCACAGTCAATCCTGTCCCTCTGCAGAATTGGTGTGCTGCTCTGTGAGGAGGTTTTGAGCTGCGCGATGCCAAGGATGTGTCACCCGTACACTTCTTTAGATGCACACACATACACACACACGCACACACACTTCCCAGACACACTCTTCCTCATGCTTTGTCTATCTAACTGTATTTCGAATGCCCTGTGAGTAGCACATTCTCTTTATATTGAAGGCCTCATTCTAATGGGCAGGTCACAAAGATGCGTCTTGTTGACATCTAGGACATTGGAGGGTGCTGATAGGAACCGAGCATCGATGAGCATGTCACTGTAATGGCTTTACAGCAGATAACGGCTAAAGACACTCTTTCGGGGGGGTGGGGGGGGGGGGATCTGATCCCAAATCAGGGGTTCAGAGTAACTCCTCTTTCCTCTGATCTCTGCCTGAATTTCATTAATCTTGAAAATAGGAGATACTGCTCTCTGACAGTCTTTAGTCTACAAGCCCTTTACAATCAGTCCAAGACTGGCTCACACAGGTTCTCTTTCTTCAGAGTGTCTGAGTTATATCTTTAGTTAATCATCTTTTAGAAAAGCAACCAGCAGTATGTTTTTCCTCCAGTGTACGTATACATTCACACACACACACACACACACACAAACAGTCAAAATCTCTTTTCATTTCAGTGCTGTTCCTTTGAAGATATTAGAAAAAAGTGAACACAACTCAACGGCGTCATCAATTTTACTGCACAGCGATATTTTGTTTAAAGAGTCGAAAGAGAGGAGACACTCCTGGCTGTTGCTGTCATGATGTGATAACTTTGCAGAGCTCTCTTAAAGCGTCTGACACTGAGGCGCTCTTTAAAGGAAGGATTGGGCTATTTACTCTTTCTCACTGCTACTGCCTCTTGGCTCTGTTTAAAGAGGACTGCTGGTCCCACACAAATTGCTGGATCATGTTGGTCAATGATGTGACAATCAGCCCTTTTTATTTCAAAATACGTTAAAAATACAATTAATAAATACAACAGTTTGAATACACCTCTTCTAAGAACTTGTTTTTAACTTCTGAAATGAAATTAATTTTGTCTGTCCAATCGAAGTCATCATGCAAAAGCATAAAACAGAAACTGATATCACAGAGAGGACGCCTGGAGACCCTCATGACTTTCTGTATAGGTCCATAAAGTCTCTTAAAATATCAGGAAATTTGACCTTTTTATTGACATGGCAAGATTAGTTCACATTGTAAAATGTTATGTAACTCTCCAAAAGCTTAAAGCTTAAAAATGAGATTTATTTTATTTAGAGAATAATGACTGACATTTTTCTTGTATATCATCAAAAAAAACTTTTCAATACCACAAGAAACCAACACGAATACAGTTTTTTCCCCTCTTTTCTTTATCGTGGACACTCATATACATCATTGACCCATATGCCATTTTACATGCCTAAAGGTAAAATTTTACAGTGCACATACTAAAATTGCTATTTGTTAAGCATCAATAGCATCAATATCATCAATGTTTGTATAAAGAACCATCATGTTATTATCAGCCCCTCCCCCTGCATAGATCGGCGAGATACAGTGGCACATCAGTCCTTTACAACGCAGTGGGCGGCACACACCCACACACTTATCCTTCATACACTCACTTGCTGTTGTCTCTGTGTATGGCAAGCGGGAGTTGATTAGTACCTACTTGCAGGTTTGATTTCGATGTTATTTTTTTCTGTTTTGACAAGGAGAATTTGAGGATACGATGTGACTTGGCCCTGTCATTCACGGCTGGCTGACAGGTGTACTTGTCAAGGACGGGCCTGTCTCTGCCCATTAAGTGACACGTAAATCCTGGGAGGGTGGAGAACAGCTATTTCGGAGGGCTTGGGCTTGACATAAATCCAGTGTGGAAAAGCTTCCATCTCCTGCCTTCCTTCCCGTCAAACATACTGATGCCTGTTTTAAAAAAAATGCCCAACCTGTGCACACACACTTCTGACTCACAATCGTACGATTAGACAGAATGGGAAAGGCCAGTAACTACTCACATCCTCTTAGTAGTTAATCCATATATGAAAGTTCAAAAGTTTGAGGTTGGTAATTTTTTTCGTGTGTTTTAAAGAAATCTCTTATGCTCACCAAAGCTGCATTTATTTGATAAAAAATACAGCAACAACTATAATATTGTGAAATATTCTTTCAATTTTAATATAATATATATATATATATATTAATATATAATATACATCCGGTAAGTATTCACAGCGCTTCACTTTTTGCAAATTTTGTTATGTTACAGCCTTATTCCAAAGTAGATTAAATTCATTATTTTCCTCAAAATTCACCTGTGGTAAATTCAGTTGATTGGACATGATTTGGAAAGGCACACACCTGTCTATGTAAGGTCCCACAGTTAACAGTGCATGTCAGAGCACAAACCAAGCCATGAAGTCCAAGGAGTTGTCTGTAGACCTTCGAGACAGGACTGTATCGAGGCACAGATCTGGGGAAGGGTACAGAAAACATTATGCAGCTTTGAAGGTCCCAATGAGCACAGTGGCCTCCATCATCCGTAAATAGAAGAAGTTTGGAATCACCAGGACTCTTCCTAGAGCTGGCCGCCCGGCCAAACTGAGCGATTGGGGGAAGAAGGGCCTTAGTCAGGGAGGTGACCAAGAACCCGATGGTCACTCTGACAGAGCTCCAGCGTTTCTCTATGGAGAGAAGAGATCCTTCCAGAAGAACAACCACCTCTGCAGCACTCCACCAATCAGGCCTGTGTGGTAGAGTGGCCAGACGGAAGCCACTCCTCAGTAAAAAGCACATGACAGCCCGCCTGGAGTTTGCCAAAAGGCACCTGAAGGACTCTCAGACCATGAGAAACAAAATTATCTGGTCTGATGAAACAAAGATTGAACTCTTTGGCCTGAATGGCAAGCGTCATGTCTGGAAGAAACCAGGCACCGCTCATCACCTGGCCAATAACATCCTTACAGTGAAGCATGGTGGTGGCAGCATCATGCTGTGGGGATGTTTTTCAGCGGCAGTAACTGGGAGACTAGTCCGGATCGAGGGAAAGATGAATGCAGCAATGTACAGAGACATCCTTGATGAAAACCAACAGGACAACGACCCTAAGCACACAGCCAAGATAACAAAGCAGTGGCTACAGGACAACTTTATGAATGTCCTTGAGTGGCCCAGCCAGAGCCCAGACTTGAACCCGACTGAACATCTCTGGGGAGATCTGAAAATGGCTGTGCACGACGCTTCCCATCCAACGTGATGGAGCTTGAGAGGTCCTGCGAAGAATGGGAGAAACTGCCCAAAAATAGGTGTGCCAAGCTTGTAGCATCATACTCAAAAAGACTTGAGGCTGTTATTGGTGCCAAAGGTGCTTCAACAAAGTATTGAGCAAAGGCTGTGAATACTTATGTACATGTGATTGTTTACATTGTCATTATGGGGTATTGTTTGTAGAATTTTGAGGAAAATAATGAATTTAATCAATTTTGGAATAAGGCATAAGTAACATAACAAAATGTGGAAAAAGTGAATACTTTCTGGATGTACTGTACATGTTAAGGATTAATATAGTTGAAATCTAACATACCTTTTTTATTATTTTGCCAATTTTCAAAGTGTCTGAATTTAAAGCAGATACAACAAATACATATTTAAAATACGCCTTTAATGCAGTTACATTTCAGGTTCAACAGGTCAGGACTTTTACTGTCCTTTATAAAATCCTTTATACATATTCTGTCAGAGCTGGAATATTCAGAATATTAGGTTTGTGAATGAATGAATGAATTATTAATAAATAAATAAAAAAATAAAGTTTAAGAATTGTGACTTTAGCCGTCACTCTGGGCAACTGTGTCACCAACTGATGATGAGATGCCATGCGTTTTGCCATCTGTGATGTCACTTGTGATATGCAGTGATATTCTGGTGTTATCAAGCATCACTTCAGCACAGCTGGCTGAAACATTACTTTCCTGCTCAACTAGGAAAGGAGGCAACAATAGTTTGGGCTTTGTGGATTCATTAATGTACAGCGACGTAACTGCTAAAATAGACAAAACACAATCAAAGATAAATATTTGGGGTTTATGAATTTTGAATCTGTGCAGGGGTAAAGGGCCTTAAAGGGAAAGACTGTTAGGTACAAGCTCCATAAATTGGATAAAATCAAGTGGAAAATAGCATGCAGTTTTTCATGATATATTTATTTCTTTAATTAAATCATTTTTTTCATTTTCATAAAAAAAAATATACAGTACATCACTGCACCACATCCACTAAAGCTCTGCTCTACATTCTACCTAAAATGAAAGGTTTCAGTTTGTGTTTACATCTAAAATCCAGCTTTATATGGTGTACAAACACACCCTACCCACTGTAAAACAACTGTAATGCACAGATTCTTGTGGCATATTGCTTTACAATATGCTGTCTATGCTACTTCTTCCATAGAGTCCATAGCAATGTCCATTTCTAAAATATTAATTAAATCAATAAATAAAATACATATGGCGAAATCATGAATGAATAATTCAAAATGAGTAATTCAATTACTTTATACAAATCAAAAAAGGAATCAAAACTTCAGCCTTTGCTTATAGTTAATATGCAGATGTTAATCAAGCTGTTGTGAATGAAACCATTGTTGCAAAAGAATTAAGTCTGAGGCAGAATTATACAATATGCCTTCACAAATTATAGCACATGTGAATGAAAATAACATGAGAAAAAAAGTAAATGACTTTCTGAGAAACAATAAATTAAACCTGACTTCTATTTAAAGTTTCATTTCAAAAGTTTGTAAATATTACAATATTACAATATACCATAATACCCGCTTAGCTCTAATATGGAAAAAATTACCTCTTGTGACAATTTAAACGTTTCATTGTAATCAGACAGAAAGGCAGCCATCATAATGTTTAAAATTAGACTTTAATATTTCATCGCATCAGAAGGTTGGTTCTTATTAAATATGTGGGCTTTTTCTCAAAGCCTAAATGTCATCAGGAGGAATGTGTAAAGATTCTGTTTGCTGAACTATTCCGCCTATGTGCAGACACCGTCCAGCAATTTATAAATTTGTCACATCGGCTGAACGATTTAGATATTAAAATGCATATGTATTTATTTAAATGGAGCCATTTCTATTAAATGAATGCATTCAGCACACCACACACACACACACACACACACACACACACACACACACACACATATATACATTATATATATATTAGTGTATATGAAGACTTCCAATGCAAAAGCCTCTAAAAGCCACTTCGGTCAAAAATTAGATAACGATACTAAGTGAATGCTCTCCGCACATAGTATACGTTCATAAAATACTTTCACTTCAATCCCACTAAATCCCAGCCTCAGCCCATTCAGAAGTACCGGTACTTAGGTAGAAACCTATACATAGGAGCCTGACAAAAATGCTTATTTTAAGGAAAAATGTCAGATGGACTTAGAGGCTTTTGGATCTGAAGTCTTCATATACACTGTAATATTAATTTATAATTAATATATAATAGTATCATATATATATATATATATATATATATATATATATACAGTGGGGAGAACAAGTATTTGATACACTTCCGATTTTGCAGGTTTGCCCACTTACAAAGCATGTAGAAGTCTGTAATTTTTATCATAGGTACTTCAACTGTTTGTGACGGAATCTAAAACAAAAATCCAGAAAATCACATTGTATGATTTTTAAGTAATTAATTTGCATTTTATTGCATGACAAGTATTTGATACATCAGAAAAGCAGAACTTAATATTTGGTACAGAAACCTTTGTTTGCAATTACAGAGATAATACATTTCCTGTAGTTCTTGACCAGGTTTGCACACACTGCAGCAGGGATTTTGGCCCACTCCTCCATACAGACCTTCTCCAGATCCTTCAGGTTTCGGGGCTGTCGCTGGGCAATACGGACTTTCAGCTCCCTCCAAAGATTTTCTATTGGGTTCAGGTCTGGAGACTGGCTAGGCCACTCCAGGACCTTGAGATGCTTCTTACGGAGCCACTCCTTAGTTGCCCTGGCTGTGTGTTTCGGGTCGTTGTCATGCTGGAAGACCCAGCCACGACCCATCTTCAATGCTCTTACTGAGGGAAGGAGGTTGTTGGCCAAGATCTCGCGATACATGGCCCCATCCATCCTCCCCTCAATATGGTGCAGTCGTCCTGTCCCCTTTGCAGAAAAGCATCCCTGAAGAATGATGTTTCCACCTCAATGTTTCACGGTTGGGATGGTGTTCTTGGGGTTGTACTCATCCTTCTTCTTCCTCCAAACACGACAAGTGGAGTTTAGACCAAAAAGCTCTATTTTTGACTCATCAGACCACATGACCTTCTCCCATTCCTCCTCTGGATCATCCAGATGGTCATTGGCAAACTTCAGACGGGCCTGGACATGTGCTGGCTTGAGCAGGGGGACCTTGCGTGTGCTGCAGGATTTTAATCCATGACGGCGTAGTGTGTTACTAATGGTTTTCTTTGAGACTGTGGTCCCAGCTCTCTTCAGGTCATTGACCAGGTCCTGCCGTGTAGTTCTGGGCTGATCCCTCACCTTCCTCATGATCATTGATGCCCCACGAGGTGAGATCTTGCATGGTGCCCCAGACAGAGGGAGATTGACCGTCATCTTGAACTTCTTCCATTTTCTAATAATTGCGCCAACAGTTGTTGCCTTCTCACCAAGCTGCTTGCCTATTGTCCTGTAGCCCATCCTAGCCTTGTGCAGGTCTACAATTTTATCCCTGATGTACTTACACAGCTCTCTGGTCTTGGCCATTGTGGAGAGGTTGGAGTCTGTTTGATTGAGTGTGTGGACAGGTGTCTTTTATACAGGTAACAAGTTCAAACAGGTGCAGTTAATACAGGTAATGAGTGGAGAACAGGAGGGCTTCTTAAAGAAAAACTAACAGGTCTGTGAGAGCCGGAATTCTTACTGGTTGGTAGGTGATCAAATACTTATGTCATGCAATAAAATGCAAATTAATTATTTAAAAATCATACAATGTGATTTTCTGGATTTTTGATTTTAGATTCCGGTTGAAGTGTACCTATGATAAAAATTACAGACCTCTACATGCTTTGTAAGTAGGAAAACCTGCAAAATTGGCAGTGTATCAAATACTTGTTCTCCCCACTGTATATATATAATAATTTTTTTTTTTACATAAAACAATATTTAAACCTTTATGTTTTTACCTAAACCTAACCATCACACAAAACTTTTCAACTTATAACGCAGGTAATATCAGGTACACACACACACACACACACACACAAAGTCTTTCTTTATTCACCTCTGAGCTTGTTTTCTAATCCAGCTTTCTAATAAACCTGCACTGTATATTATGAATGTTGTTGGCTCTGTGACAAATTGCGTATTTTCCTCTTTTGTAAATTGTGTTCAATAAGTTGTGTCCTATTGTTGGTTTAATTGCCTCTAAAATAGTTTGAAAACAGTAATTATTAGTGCAATTGTTGTTGGTGTCAAGAGTGGTGTGGAAATGACACACTTCATCTTTAAATTACATAGTATTACTCTAACTTTTAAGCTTCTTTTTTAATCAAATGTGCTTTCAAACAACAGCAACAACTATTACTACTGCTTTCGGTGGGATGCCTCGCCTGCAATGTATCTATCTCCCTGATATTTGGACTGAACCCCACTTCGTAAAGTTTGGGAACAAAGAATCCCCACAATTTAATCATATGGCCTGTCACTCACACCACTACTCCTTGAGTTAAATAAATAAATAATAAAAAGTGAAAATAAGTTGCTAGTGGTTATTTATTGATACAGGTGCCAGATTAATGGTAAGTGCCTGTCAAAATACAATTTAGAGTTGTTAAACAGAAAGACTGCATATAAAATAAACCTATTCACTGAATATGCTCTCTGGGGATTTTCGTTTATTTCAGCACCATTCATTGTATTCTAATGCACATTCAAATGCATAGTGCATTTACACACACACATACACACACACTCTTACAGAGACCACAGCCCCTGCCCACTCCCCCCTGGGACTACTCTATTGCTTTTGGTTTATCACGGTCCAGCGTGCACTTGGCCACAGTAATTAGAAAACCTCAGACATGCATTTGAAGTGTCCTGCTTAGGCCCAGATCACCAATAACAGCATTTATTGTTTTCTAATCAGGGGCCCTTCGGCTGCCCCAATCACTCAGTAAATAATGGAGATGTCAATACTCTCAGGCCCGTGACTCACCCAAACCTCTGCTCCCACTCACCATAAAAAGCCCTCATTAATCACTCTGTACCTTTGAAAAGAGTTAAAACTGTCAGTCGGTGAAAACCTGTCTTCCTCCACTACCTTTCCACCATCCACGTCACCCCGACCACTACTCTTGCTTACCCCTTTTCCTCATCAGCGGTCAAGCAGCTCAAATCTTCCTGCGTAACAAGGGCACCTGAATTGATTAGCACACTTATAGGCAGGTCCCACTGCAGGAATTACTCCACTAATTCTCAGTGAGTTTTTTTTTTCACCTAAGCCCAATCAACATTGCATATCACAGTGTGTGGTTGCTTTAAACCTCCTGACCCAAAACATACATCCTGAACTGGTTTTTACAAGATAGACTGGGTTTGGGGTATTTGATTATGTTGCTCCTCTCTAAAAAAAAGCAGAAAAAACATGATTAATACTTTGATTCTTATCCAGGCTGTGCTGACATATCAGCATAACTGCATTTTCATGACACAATAATTGAGCAGCACAGGTGCCAATAAATTTCTTCTCAGTGACATTAATTCCATTTTACTTCTCATCATTTTGCAATTGTAAACAGGTGATAGTGAATGAGTGCTTGTAACTGCCAGAATGTACTTAATATAGAGAATTCTGGGCTTTACAGCACCATGTGGTTGAAACATGAAATTGCAAGTTACTTGCAAAGGAAACATTTTTTTTTTTATGTCAGTTGAGAATCTGAGGCAGACCCATGGTTGCCTATGATCACTATATCAGAGCAGATCTGTCTAGATACACCAAGATCACTGATAGTACAAATGAAAGAAAGAAAAAATAAGTGGACTGAGCTAGTAAATAGCATAGTTTGACCTCTTTTTCTTTGTTTGCAAACATGACATTACTACATAAAGATGACTTAATTTTCTCACCAAATTAAACCCAACAGCTCTAAAGTAAAGTCAGATTACTGTAGGCTTAATTTAGTTTTTGTTTTTGTTTTTTAAATTTAATTTTATGCACTGGTATTTCATTCATTTCAAACAAAAACATTACACATTTTCTGTAGTGTACCTTTCAGTGGCAGGTCACAACATTACTCCAGTGTTCTCAAATAGTAGAGGATGGTGTTAACAACTGTAAGGTCATGATTTTGATTTCCAGGGATCTTGAATGCAATGTAAGAAGCTTTGGATAAAGCATCTGCCAAATGCATAAATATAAATGTACTCCCATATGCACAAGGTTAGTTAGAGACAAGTCTCTACGGTGGAATGCTCCAACATTACATGACGGCTGGAAGATCTGCTTTCAGTCTGGCCTTGATTTCCCTTGATGAGGTCACGCCGTGCTAGTATTTAGACAAAATATTGTGCAATATCAATGCCCCTTTTATCTAAACAAAAATGAAATGGTGGAGCTCTAAGGAGCAGTGCATACAGCTGTATTACAATGCATTATTATCGTGCCCCTGCATCATTTTATTTAACATCAAATGACAGAGTGAGTTGTTTGACTGTGACAGAACAGATATTTGAAAACTCACTCGACATGAGACTTGATTGGAGGAGGCTCAAAGGCTGCCACCACCGAACAAGTGCCTTAAATCTCCTTGATGGGGTACATATTCTTTGCCCATATTTCTGTCATGTAGAAGGTAGAATGATGTCAGCTGCTTTCTGCCTGTGACCCAACATTAGGTGGACTGTTGGGACTGCTTCAGGTTCAGTCTTATGACTTACGGTTTGTCTCAGTAGTGTAATGCCAGTATGAGCCTCTCCAAAACGTTCCCCTTAATTAGGCTGCGCACCACATGAAAGTTACTGTGTTACTGGTACAGGAAGTGATTCAACATTTTCCCCTGTCAAACATCCCCCCCTCCTTCTGCATGTCTCTAATGAGATTTAGGGTTTTACATAAAACGTTGTTTAGATTGGTTTCTCTCCATTTGGCAAGGCCTTTGAAAGAAAAAAAAATAAAATAAAATGACTGACTCTGTCGGCAACCTCCCCTCTGTATGTCTAATCTAAGCCTGTAATTAGTTATTGCTCCACATCATGAACTCATTAGATATCTGCCTACGGGACATCAGCAGAGCTCTGCATCGCTGCTTTACTTTACTGTTGTTTCAGACCAAGAAAGGCCCTTAAATCATAATTGTCACATTTATGAAATAACATACATTACTAACAAAAATCATTGTTTTTCAAACTGCATACAGACTTACGGGTCATTACTCGAGAATGGTTCCTGAAATATGTTTCTTTATCATGTGAACTCCAGCTGGTCCAAAACGCAGCAGCTAGAGTTCTTACTTAAAGTGCAAATATCCATTATTAAAGTAATCCAAGCTAGATATTTTACTTTATAAACTTTTAAATATGGATATTTTCCTTACAAAAACCAATCGATTCGCTTCAGAAGGCCTTTATTAAACTTCCTGGATCCGTATGGATTACTTTTATAATGGATGGATGCACTTTTTTGGGCTTCAAATTTTGGGCTGCCATTTACTGCCATTATAAATCTCGGAAGAGCCAGGACATTGTTTAATATAACTCCGATAGTATTTGTCTGAAAGAAGAATATCATATACACCGAGGATGACTTGAGGGTGAGTAAATCATGGGATAATTTTCATTTTTGGGTGAACTATCCTTTTAAATCATAAGAAAAATGTCATCTACGCTAATATTAGTCTATCTGTCTCTTCCTTATCCCGAGGTTACCGTAGTCAGCCGGATCCGATCCATATGCAGATCAGATGGTGTACCTGCACCTAGACGACAAAAACGCAGCCCTGAATGTCAGCAGAGACTGTGTCTACTAGACAATCCCCTGTGAAGGCCTCGTCGACATGACAGTCATCGGCACAGATCCTCAGCAAAGACCACAAGAATCAGACAGGTCCTCCGCACAGACCCTATGGCCAGCTTTGGCTCCGTACCAGCATGATGAATCCGATCTTCAAGCAAAAGGAACTGGATGAATATTTGAAAGCTACCGATCCTGATCTGAATTCTGACTTGTGATGCAGCCTGAATCATAATCATACTGTGTTCGTTCGTTGGCCAGAAGAGAACTGGCCCCCCGACTGAGCCTGGAGCAAGGTTTTTTTTTTCTCCATTCTGTAACCTGATGGAGTTTGGGTTCCTTGCCACTGTCGCCTCTGGCTTACTTAGGGACACTTAATATTCGACAATATTGTTGATCTGACTGTAGGCTACTGACGCTGTTGTATGAGAACTGAACTGAGCTGGACGAGGACCTCATTTTTTGAACAGCTGCCAAAATGCCTAATTTTCCTGTGCCCTAATCACTGTAAAGCTGCTTTGAAACAATCTGTATTGTATAAAGTGCTATATAAATAAAGTTGACTTGACTTGCCATGAACTGGCATTCCTGCCTTAGAACATTAGTCATACAGTTTATGGCAGATAAATTACGGCAGGCTCATGTATTTGCGGTTCAGCATTGATGTATAACATGGCCTCTCAGATCATGGCTCAGGCTGATAATGGAGTGCATTCTCAGTGGGACTGTCCTCTCTCGGGCTCGATTTGAACTGAATTTGAATCAGGGCTGGTTTTGTCTTAAAGCAGACCTTTAGCAGACCCCCCTCCCCTTCTCCCCGCTGCCTATTTATACATTTTTCTTCTCCACAGATAAAGATCTCAGCTATCTCAACTACTACCTCCCCCTCCCCCAGTGTGTTTCTGCAGTTGTAACATGCTTTGCAACACTCTACACTACACGCATACCAAGAAGACGCATGCGCCCGCTGTGCGCCGATGTCTAATGGCATCAGGAAGCTGAAAAAAAAGCCATTTCCTCTCCCTCCCGTCCTCCACCCCACCAGCCCGCCCTGATGATGAAAACACAGACAGCTGAAGCAGAAAGCCATTTCTCAAGTTAAATGCCATGTGGTTATGTAGTGTGGTATTCACTCCGAAATTAAACGCCTCTCGCCCTGAAAGCTGTCACACAACAAAGGGACCATAAGAGGCTGGGGTTCACCCAGCACAGCCACAACGTCGCTTAGATGCTGGACGTTCATTTTATGACTCATTCCATCCCACACAGTGTTTAGTTGGGTGCATGCCTGTGGCGTTATAATTGCTGCAGGATCACCATGTTCAGCTGGTTTCATGTCTAATTTAATATTCTTTGGCTTTCTAAGAAGTCTCAGTTATTTCATTTATATTCTGACTTTCTTTTGAGTAGCAGACTTTGTAATTCAGTGCCCTCCAAAAGTTTGAAAGCACCCTAGGCGTCATGCAGCCCAAGGCAAGGGAAAGTGGGGTTCTAGATAATATCAGCATTAAATCTTTATTATTTTGTGATGACTTTGCATTGTTAAGGAGACAACATAAACTACGTAAAAGCGAAGACTGAGTATATCAGTGGCGATGTCAAAAAATGTGCCCGGTGCATGTATACGTTGGATGGGTTTATAATAAGCAAGATGCTCGTGTTCGCGTTTGACACATAGCAACACAGCTAAATGTATTCCTAATATGTTGGACCTTTTATTGAAAGTAACCTACATTTACCTGTTGAGACATGGTTTCACAAGCACCCATAAGAGCTGTGATTGTGATGTATGAGTTGAGTCAGGTGCATGAAAGGGGTTTGCAAAATATGCTGTATTTTTGTAATTCCGCTAGGTGCCACTAGTATCGCAGAAACTTCATACTTCACCTCTAAATGGTATGGTGCATCGGCTTAGGAAACACAGAGATAACAAATAAGAAACACATATGGCAGGTGTCAATTTAAATGTATGCCAGAAGATTATTTTTTTTTTTAATTAAGAATTAAAAATTTGTATAATATTATAAATATTAGTAGCCAATTATAAATAAAATATAAGTTAAATATAATTATAATAAATAAGTATAATAAAAAAAAATATAAGTATTCTTTTAAAAAAATAAGTTGAAATAATGCAAATTGATGACTTTAACAAACGCATAGACTATCGATTACCAACCTCAGATAGTTACAATATGGTCTGTCTTCAACAGTTTATACGTTTTCATAAAAAAAATAATTTCTCTATAGAGAAAATTAAATACTATGAAAATAGTTTCAGTTATGTCTTTTTTTTTCATTTGATTTATAGTGTAGTTAGTTTTTAATCAAATACAATGAGGTTTTGGGGAGATATTGTAGCAACAGCACATTTTTCCGCTTGCACAGGGAAAGCTGTCCGCGAATAACGTCCATGAAATCCGCCATATGCCAGCAAACCAATGAGAACACGGCGATGATGATACATAACATACATAACAGATGATACATAATGATGACGATACATAACTACAGAGCGTAGGCGCCAAAGCTGTTGTAGATCCGGCAAATTTTAAGAAAATTACCGTCGTTCAGCTAATAAATAAATAAATGACAGACAGTTAAATATGTATTACCATCATTTTATCATGTTAGTTTTATGGTGCACCTCAAACAAGGGATCTTATAGTCATTTATAGTGTTAATATTAATTATCATTTTAAAATTAATGGCTTGGGTATGTAGAGCATTCGCAACTATGGACTGCACGCATGCGATTAATTTAAAATCCTTAATGAGTTAAAATAATTTAACACAAATAACGCAAATTACTGAAGCATGTGAAATTGCGTCATTAACGTAATTTACTTCTCATAGTCACACGGAGCATCTACAATGGCGCAAGCACCTGTGACCTTGGTAGGCAGAAATTTCTGTTCTTCTAACCATTTAACCCGATTTCGCTTCTCTGCTTGCAATCAGATCATTTTAAGCAGCTAAACTCTGGAAAAGTTTTCAGTCCAATGATCCAATCCCCTGTGTATTGTATTTATGTACAGACACATTTTACTACATTCACATTGCTTACACACACATTCAGGATAATGTTTTGATTTGTCATGGCTATATGCTGTGTTTAGTAATTCTGAATGGATCTGTGTACTGTAGTAATGCAGTCAGGTCAAGGCGTTTCTTTTTTTTTTTTTTTTGGCATCTCCATGTGGTCCTGTTCTGTGTCGCAACTTGACTTGTCCAAAATGTGAACAAGCTCTTTGCTGTGCACTGTACACATAGGCCTACTATACACTGTGAATTCTGAAAAGTTCTTTTCTGTAATGTTTTTTATTTTTTCGTGTGTGCTTTGATGTGCATAAATTTATGAATTATATGGACTCCTTACATCATTTGGGTATTTGGTGTCCTTTTGGAGTCTCCAAGTGTTTTTTTTTTTTTTTTTGAAAGACATAAATTTACCTTGAAAAAAGCTTGCAGAAAATACATTTTTGTGAGAATCACTCACAAAACTGTATTTGCAACTGGATATAGCAAATTATGACAAAATGAATGTGTTAAACAAGATAAATGCTTAATTTTTACAATAAGGATGCGATAGAAACTTTTAATCTATTGACAGCCTATATTTATTACTGGGTATTATACATTTTTACTATTTGCTGAGATTTTGTTCCATTTGTAAACAAAATTAAATATTCTTAAATCAAACAGAATCCAATTGAAATTAAACAAAATTGGAAGTGAACTGGCAGCTTATGATTTAGAATAGAATCTAATAGGGCAATCTGTATCGATAACCAGTCCAAACAAACCCTAACAGACTTTAAAGGTGCACTGTGTAAATTTTAGTGGCATCTAGCAGTAAGGTTGCAAATTGCAACCGCCCACCGCTCACTAGGGGTGTCAAAATTAATCGTTTCTATGATGCATCGCGATGCAGACGAGGACGATTCGATATCGGTTCAGTAATAGACCATAACCGATTATAATGTACTGATTCTTTTCTGATGTCATTTGTCGCGTACGTGCTTTGTAGCATACAATGGCAGAGGGGGGCAAGACGCGAGTGCGAGTAATTAAAAATGCTCCAACTATAAAAGCCGACATCTGGGCACATTTCGGCTTTTATGAACAACCTGGTAAGCACGACCTGGAGAACACGTGCTGTGTGTAAATCAAAGCTATCTGATTTATCAAAACGATTTCATTTACACTTGGGCACATAAATGTATCTCCGCAAAACGGATATGAATCCAATCTTCAATTCCCGCACTATATGCAGATTTAATGGAGTTCACGTCACCGAAAACAATAGATATGAGCTGCATTTTATTGATCATCAGCTAATTTCAAAATCAAAGACCGCAATAGGAGAGAGCGCGGCAACAGCACTGGTAAGATCATTTAGTTTCTCTACTTTTAATGAATATGATTGTGTGTTGAGCATCTGTGACTTACTTTAGGTTTTATTTGCAGTACTTTGTGCGTTAGCTTGATGAAGAGATACTCAGCTGCTCGTCTGCGGCGATGCGTGCTGCAGTAGCGCTGTCATATCTGGCTATAACATGACATAGCCTATAACACGCACTCACACACTTATTTTTTTTTAGCATTGTTGGGATGAGTAAAATGTACATATGTGGTTTCAACAACCAGATGCATTTAGACTTTAGTTTTGACTGTAATGAGGCCCAGACCACCTCCTGAAGTGGCTTTTAGTTTTTACTTTTGTGTATTTGTTCTAAATGCTCCTGTTGTCTTCTGTACCCAGACTTGAGTTTTGTTTGATGTTTGATACATTCAGAAGCGTGTTTTCTTTGAGCAGGTAAAATTAAAGGTTCAATTCATATATCTGACTGCTTGTATTTATTGACAAAATTGTATACATGAGGATGCAGTGCATCGTCAATGCATTGTGATGCATCGTGATATCGAATTGAACTGAATCGATGGCATGATAATCGTAATCGAACCAAATTGTGAGACCAGTGTAGGTTCACACCCTTACCGCTCACCCCTCCCTTTCGAAGCACACAGAGAAGCTACGGTGGCCGACACAGGACAATGATGTCGTCGTCTGAGACAGCAGAGAGTAGCTAGCTCTCTGTAGAGCAGTTTGTCCGTTTAGGGCTACTGTAGAAACATTGTGGCGCAGAATGGTGACTTCACTGTAAGGGGACCTGCAGTGTATGTAAATAGAAATGCCGCATTCTAAGGTAATAAAAACATAATGGTTCATTATGTAAGGTCTTTATACACCACTGAAAACATAGTTATGTCTATTATATTGCATTTCTGTCAATAGATCCTCATAAATATTACACACTGCACCTTTAAAAACATATTTTTATTAAATATTAATTAATAAATTCAGAACAATTGGCCATCTTGTACTTTCATCAAACACTGCACAGATGCTCATATTTTAACTGCACTTTGAATGAATGCATTTTTAATTGGACCACTTGTACATGCAGTAGGGCCACTGCAGTTCAGTGATGTGCAATATCTTGATGCAAAATACTTCACTTCAGCTACTAAAAAGTCCTTGTATCATATTTGTTTTATATTACTGTTGTTAAAGTTGTGTGAATGCACAACAATGATTGCTACTAAATTTCATTGTACTTTGTGCAATGACAAAATAAAGGAATCAAAACCGGTAAAAACAGTAATTTATACTGACAGTCTGTCTCTCTCTCTCTCTCTCTCTCTCTCTCTCTCTCTCGCTCTCTCTCTCTCTCTCTCTCTCTCTCTCTCTCTCTCTCTCTCTCTCTCTCTCTCTCTCTCTCTCTCTCTCTCTCTCTCTCTTTTGTTTTTTGTTTTTTGTCCAGGGCATTTCCAAACCTTTGAAGGACATTGTTTTTTGTGTTCTGTGAAATGCTCCAACATATATTTTTACCATCATATTCAAATTGTACATTTAAGGGAAAAAAACAGCCTGACACTGGGGCAGAGCAACAACTTTAATAAGGGACAACTTTGTACCTTATCTACCATTAAAAGGTGCCTGTTAATACCTTAGAGTAGTAAAATATACCCTTAAGGTACTGCCCCAGTGACAAGCTGTTGTACCCCTAAAGGTACAATTTATGTACATTTATTCGGACAGCATATTGCACTTTTGTTGAATGATGATCGATTAACATAATCCTTCTGTAACTTTGTGTTTAATGGAGCTATTCAACAAAATGAAAGCTTACCTCAGAGAAAGCCCAACACTCTTCAGCCTTCACAAGGGACCCTTCACCTTTGTCCGCATTCTTTGGTGACCCCGTCCCATCTCGGGCGACTGCTGTCCCTGTTCGTAGCTTCGATCGATGGAGGCTTTCAGTGGGCCCCGTCATCCATTCCCTCTCGTTAATGACAGCCATAATTCACAAGACTGGGAAATATATATATATATAAATATTTCACCCCCGAGCTGTGACCTTTCTGTCTCCCAGCTGACAGCTCAGGGGGGAAAAGGTGTCAATTAATGACATTTAGAAATTTCATATCACTCTCAATAACCCTGAGATTTTTACAGGGACCAGCGGGTGGGGCGCCGCGGTAGGGCTGGGCGCTTACACAGAGCAACTTTCATGAGGTAAGATAGGATCCGTGGCAAGCCATTAATGTCACTCGCTCCACCTGCAATCATTTTAGACCTGGGTCAGCATTAAATCTAATTGATCACCATGATTGTCTTTTGGGATGATATAGCCCTCATCACATCAATGCCCAGCCCTTTCTGTTCAAGGGGCTGTAGGCAAGAAAAATGTCTTTGAAAGGTGATAAAGTTTGACAAAATCTGTATAAAAAGGTCTGGTTTGAGAGTATAGGCTCCCAAAATGGCTCCTTAGTTATGTTTTTATTAGGTTCTTACTCCCTAATGAGGGAGGTCTTGTCACTGATATTGAGAGAGGTTGATGCATATGATGATGCCACCCTGCAAAGCTTGCAATGGAACAAACTTCTTAATGATTTGGCTTAAAGGAATAGATCCAACAAAAAATGAAACTTCTGTCAGCATTTACTTACCCTCATGTTGCTCGTTTGACTTATATTCTTCTGTGGAATGTAAAATAAAATAAAATGAAATAAAAAGTTTCAGCTATTTTGTCCATATAATGAAAGGCAATGGGGTTCCAAACTTTTAAGCTACGAAAACTTTTCAAAATTAATGACTCGACTGGTATATTTCAAGTATGGCTGCCCCTGACTAAAGATTTTTCTAGTCAACTAGTAATTGTTCATTTAAGCCAGTAGTCTACTAATACCTATTATTACTCTTATCTCTATGACAAAAAATGATTTTTAAGTATTTTAAGTTGAAAAAAATGCAAGTGATCACACCGCGCCATGTCGTGCAGTAAAGCATGCTATACTTTAGCTGCCTTCCACACTCCGCACGAACACTTGGATATGCGCCTATAATACCGCACATTTATCTAGGTTTATGTTATAGCGAGCGGCCAAGTAAAGTTACTACTACTTACATGTTTCAAATGATAAGCCATATTTGAGGTCGATGGATGAAAGGCGAACGTTTGGATTCCCTGCCCGACATACTGTAATTACCCCAAGGACCCGCCGTTAACGATCTGTCCCTCACTTTTTTTTCTGCGACTAACCGACTAATAAAATCTCAGTCGACTAAGCCTCTTCTCATTGACTAACGTTTAGTCAACTATTAGGGGGCAGCCCTAATTTCAAGTCTTCTGAAACAATGATGAACAGATTGAAATTTACGCCTTTATTCAGATCAAAACATGATCACATTTAGCATCACATCAAATATGGCATCACAAACCTCAAACAAGACGTCTGGTCATGTGACGTGCAAGAACTAATGAAGTTTGACTTTATTTGATGTTTGTACCACCATATTGGGTGTAGTTTGTGTGTGCATGAGTTGAACAATGTTTTGACTGATCTACCATATCTTTCGGAGCTTAAAATGTTTGGGTCCCACTGACATAGTATGGACAAAAACAACTGAAACATTCTTCAAATATCTTCCTTTGAGTTCCATAGAATAAATGAAGTAAGGTTTGGAGAAACATGAGGGTGAGTAGATAATGGCAGAATTTTCATTTTTGGGTAAACTGTCCCTCAAAGTAACCCCAAAATATGACCATTTATCTGCAACTGGCACACAAGGTTGTTCTTGCCTTTTCTTGACTGTAAAGTTTGTAAAATATGCTATGCTACAAAAGCAATCAGTGAGCTTGATCGTAATATCTAACGGCACATTATTCCATTGTTTCTTAAATGACAGGCCTCTCAGGCTACACTGTCACGCCAGCATCCCTAAGGATCTGAAACATAGAGCAATCTTGCACGGATCAGCCACACATTACTAGGCAATCATCTTGTTCACATACGAGTACAATGACATGGAGTCTGGCAATACTTCCCCCTTTCCCCCCAAGCCTCCCTGTCAATCTTGACCACAATCTCCATTCCACTCAAATGTTAGATCTGTTCCATATCAGTGGCGCTGGGCCTGCAGTTGAATATCAACCCCATTCAAATCGGGGGGTAAATAGCTAAGGGGTGACATAACCTTTCGTGTAGAGCCCGGCCGCACCGTATACAAATAATTGAAACCCTTGACCCTGTCTCACCGCATACGGCTGTAAGCACAAACCTGACATTTTGATTCAGCTCCTGGGCCCTTTTCTCACTTGTTATTTTTCTATTTCAATAATCCATGACGGGCAGCAGAAAAAGAGAAGGGAGATGGAGGGAAAAGCGTGAATGATTAAGACTGTCAAGATCAAATAATGTCATGCGAAAGCAGCCCATAAATCTGCTTTTGTGACATTTGCAAACCTGACACGCCACAAACAGTTCGCTCCCCTCAAATGTTTCACACATTTTGTTTATTTGTTTATTTATCACTATTTGTTCATCTGGTTTGGCCCATCTCGCAGGCAGAGAGAAGAATGTGACCTTCCCATTAGTCGTGATGGCTAAAAATCGGACTGTATTATGATAATGCCAGACATGCAGGTGATGAGGAAGATTCTGAGATTGAAAAGTCAATGCGCTCCAGTTGCCCAATGTGCTGTGGTGAGCACATACTAACGGTGGGAGTTGTTTTAGACTGACAGCTATTGATGAGGTTGGCTCGTCTGGGTACTGCGCCACACCGTAACTGTGTCCTAAGGAAGGATGTACTCATTTTCCCATTGACTGGGTTCGGTTCAGTCGATGGTCATCACCTTCTATAGTCGCTCATTATAATATCAGTTTAACCACCTTCGTTCCTTTTCCTTTTCACCCCCCTCTCCATCTTTAACAGCCCCGTTTTAATCATTGCCCCATGCGGGCTTACTGTCTTGTCCTGGAATTTATACCCCATCAACTGCATTTGCATATTGCCTAATATGGACATTTCCAATTGAGAGTGTCACTGATAGCCTGCATGTTTCATGGCTATTATCCAGCACAATACACCGATAAGAAGGATGAGGTTAATTCCTGACCTTAAGATTCACTCGTTTCATCTCCAAATCGTTTTTCATTTGCCTCTGATCTGTATTATGATTCTGATATTCTTGTTGGTGCTCACATATATGCATAATTTACAGTATAATGAAAACCGCATTCATTGGAAAGAGGAGGTAGGTGCTTTGGATTAAATGTTTGATGATATGGCTTTTAAATGAGACAAACATATTCACGTTACGATGCCGCTAAAATCCAAGTGAGAGCAAAACTTTGATAAGTGCTTCAGTAGTGGAAAATTTGGTTGTTTGCAGAGCATTTTAAATGAAGACTTGAGGCCATGCCACATCCTGGCTCTTCCTTCTTCCTTCCCTCCCCCTTCCTTCCCCTCCCTCTCGCTTACATCTTCACCTCTTTAATGCCGCTGTGTTGTGATAAACAGCTGCCATCAGTGTGAAATATTAATAGCGGGGGCTGATTTGGGGTGTTGAGCAGTGTCATTCATTTGCCTTTTTAATCTACCGGCAAACAAAAAACGGAACTTCTCTCGCTGTCTTTTAGACCGTCAAAGTCCTCCCAAAGTCAGACACTTCCACACTGACAGCTGTATTTTGAATGTCTGAGTGAAAGTAAGCATTTGCGTGCCTTCCCCATTCACTACATACAGTAGAGGTGCCACACATGAAAGTTTAAACATGACACAAGGCATCACTGGCACCCCTCCAAACACTGTTGTTAAGAAGGAGAAAACTCACCGTTATACATTTTAAATATTTCACTATCTACAGAGGCCTGCTCGTCACGCCGACAGAACAAAATGGCTGCCGAGCTGCAAGAAGTTTGTTCATACTTATACTGCATTTTGAACAACACACAACTGTCAAAGAGGTGTCTTTACATCTGCATCTATCTCTAATGCACATGATTACAGAGAACTCCACTTCGGCTCTGTTTGGAGGATTTATTTTGCTTTTCTTTGTCTCTGAATTGCTTCTCAACTCCTAACGTGAACACAGTCAGCGGCACACAGAGGAAGATCTTTGATTAATGTGAATGCATTTATAATTCTGCTTAATATCATTATCATAATAATTGCATTAATCATCTCGACCCATTGACAGCATTAATGTTTCTCCAAATGTGATCACATACCAAGCATGTATTAAAACGTGACAATATTTTATTCAGAGCCACCGATAAAAACGTCTCTCTGTGACGATACCTGTCCAAGCAGAGAGAGAAAGATTTATAACGCTTTTTAAACTCAAAGAAAATACTCTGTTGTATCTCTCCCTGCCCCTTTGTCTTGATTTTAATAAGGGTATCCAATTAATATTTATGGAATAATTGCCTCTTTCCTTTTTTCGGTGGAAAAGGAATAACAAGGCCAAAATACTGTTGTTGGTAATTAAGACAAATGCATCAATTATTAAAGATGCAAACATGTCAAGCAAGCATAACTAATTATTTGAGCGTGTTAACAGTTGTTTAATGTTAGCAGCTGATGAATTATTTAGTGTGCGTATGCCATTTTTGGATTGTTTGAAATGGGGAATGATAAGTAGGGTGAAGAAAGTCACAGTCTCTTTTGAAAAGAAAGAAAACAAGTCAGCCAAGTTTTACAGATGGTGTCCACCTATAAATACATATCTCAGGTTTCTAGGGGTTTCACGGTAAGTGTTTGTGCGCATGCAAATGTGTGTGTGCATATGCGTACATGTTCGCATGTGTGTTTGCATGTGTGTACAAAGTATTTCCGGTACCTTGGGGGTACATCAGGGAGGCAGATTTGACACCACTTTGTTGTGGGGCATTGGGAGGATGGCGAGACGGCGGGGGTAAGTGAAAGTGACAGCAAACAATTTATTTTGTTACATCTTAATTGTCACCTGATGCGCTTACAATCTGGAGCCCTGTCAAAAAAAACCCGGCTCATACCCCACTCATCTGTGCATGGGAGGGGGATGGAGAGCTGCGGTAGACGAAAAACTCCTACTAGCACTTACAATAAAAACTAAATAAAAAAACTGCAACCTTCTCACCTAACACAATCAGTCAATCTTGTCTATTACTCAAAATGGTTGTTTTTATAAAAGTAATGTTTCACTTTTAATAAATTATAGGGCCCAAATACAGTGACATTCATTGACTAAATGCATGAAATTTCTCTGTCTATCTTCTGTTTCTTTCAAAATTAAAATGGACAGATCTTTAAAATTTGGAGACTTATTCCAACAATGCCACCGTAAAAACAGCAAGTAAATTGTTCTCTTCCTAAGATACCTTTCTCTACTCATCACATTTCATTTTTTTGCCAAAACAATTAAGCATGCCAAAATCATTTAATGTGGAATGCTTGATAAAGATCACCATTCTGCTGTCCTGCGTAACAAATAAGCATTGCTATTATGGTAAAATTGACAATTATGTTTTATTTTGAGAGGCATACGCAATTCATTTTTCACTGTCAGTCCTAATTTTGTCCATACAAATATTAAACAGAAAATCCTAAAGAGATATTTTATGGGGTAAATATCCCGCAAGTGATAGAGAATCACGCACTGGTTAGCATACTGACTTTTACAGACTTTTACAAAGATTTCCAAATCATTTATAAGACATCAAGATTGTAGGGTAGCTAGTTTCCATGCTGAACATCTAAAATACATAAAAATAGCCTCACAAATCTTTCAGCCACAGCAAATGGATAACAATTATACTTCCCCTCCAAAATACACTACACATCTACAACCTTTAGCTTCATCTGAAAAGCTAATGCAGCAGCATGCAATGCAAATAGACTAGACTGGACAGCTAGCTTAGACTTCAAATGATAAATCTCCAACTCTGGGGGGTTGTGATGCAAGATGTAGCAATGCAGTCCATATACAACTTTGAGTACATCTGTTGGCTAGAATCAATCCCCTCAATGATCCATTGATTAAGCAGTACACAGTTGCATCAGATCTCAATGCGTGTGTACAGCACAGCCCTCCGTCCTGTCGCTCTCAATCAACAGGGCAGTGGGTTAAAGATCCCTCTTGCACACGCACAGAACCATTCAAGCTCATTCTTAAGGCCGCAATATACTTCAAGAGAAATAAAAAAAAAAAAAACTGATGTGACGTAATTTCAAACAAAATCAGGCCAAAAAGAACTTCACCGTGATTATGCCTTTACCCTTTTTCGGCTACCTAAACAAACACACAAACAGTTTTTAGCATCCTAACCTTAGCGCATGAGTACCCTACCAGATTCTTAAATCCCTTTCCGGTGTTGTGTATAAGGAGAACTGTGTAGGTGTGAGATTTGCCCCCGACCCCTCCCACTCCCACCCATCTCCACCCCACTCATATTTCTGGCTATGATTTATGGGCTGATCCTGGCCAGTGGGGAGTTGACAGTTGCTTTCATTTTCTTCTATATATTTTTCCCTTTCCGCCAAGGTCATAGGGGAGTAGGGCCTCTCCAAGTTTTCTCCCTCTGCTCGTCCTCTATCCCCCCTCCCCTTCCTCTGCTCCTCTGATGGTCCCATGAATCATCTCGTCTTCCCATCGAACCTTCTGACGCCTTCCTCCTGACGCGCCCGCCGCGACTTCCGCCATCCCTCTTCATTCCCGCTAACAATTTGGTAATGAAATATTGATTTTTAGTTAGATTTAAATGGATGTTATTACGTTTGCATTGATAAATGGCCCCCTCGTCCAGCCATGGAAGCACCTCAGTCAAAAGTGCGGTCCGGACACACGTGGAGGCATGTTGACCGGGGCAGCTAGTTTACGTCCAAATAAACTACATGTGGTTTTGCCAATCCTGATATCACAATGCAGAATAAACCCATCACCTATCACATTAATGATTTATTTAGTTTTTTGAAGAGATATTTCAGAAAAAAGAAATGGATTTATGAGATACTGTGAATAATTATAATAATAATAAACATATAAAGCAATTCTTGACTAGATAAATTACTTTTTACTTTGTAGAGGCGATAAACACAATGTAATGATTGGCCTTAACTATAGAACAAATAACAATACTAAAATAAAAAAAAAGTGGGGTAACACTTTATTTTACAGTGTCCTTGTTACATATGTTACATGTACTTACCATAGTAATAACAGTAAATTATGCATAATTGCACGCACCTAACTCTCAACCAAACCCTAATCCTATCCTAACCCTATAGTAAGTACATGTTGTTAATTAATATTACTCAGTACTTAAATATATAATTACACTGTAACAAGACACCTTAAAATAAAGTAACTTAATGTGGTAACTTTTCAATCATTTATTTATTTTTACAAAATGCATACACTGTAGGTTTATAAGAGTAACTTATTCGGGAATCAGACAACATTGGTTGGGGTATGGGTATTTGAATCACTAAAAAGAATCAGTTCATAAGAATCGTTTGTGGCAAGCAGCGAGGCCGAGGGACCATGAGAATGGGGCGAGGCCGGTGGTGAGTGATAATGAGGGCCAGCTGCACGCCGCACCGGTCTCCTGTCTCACGGAGGAGCTCGGACGCATAAAAGGAGGAGCGACGACAGTGAAGGACGAGAGAGGACCAGGCCTGGATTTTATGTTTTGGTTACATTTTATAATGTGTGTGCGCGGCAGTCGTCCGTGAGGAGGCTGCCGTTTTTACTTTCATTTTGTTTATTTTAAGATTAAAAGTTTGTTGAACGTTCGCCGGTTCCCGCCTCCTTCTTCCCATAACAACATACCGTGTTACATCGTTTAATCAGGAATCGGACTACACTGGTTGCACAATATATGTGTGATTCACTAAAAATGCTTCATAACAGTTTCACAGTTTAATTTAAGTTTAAATGAAAAGAACTGGCTCATAAGAGTAATTTGTTCAGGAATTGCTCTATATAGTACCTGTTGCTGTATGTTTCACACTGTAGATTCAGTAGCAGTGTTGCATATGACCTGAATCTCTGTGCTTATGCTGCAAATGACAGTTTACAGTAATTTCACAGTGACCAATTGAAGGAGAAGATGATGCAGGATGATACTGTGCACAGGTTTATTATTTCTCAAAGGTGTAAGGAGACATTTCAAGCTTCTAGAGCAAGCTTCAGGGCACTTGGAGGAAATTCCATGATGGGGGAGTTTTCTCTTTTCAGGACAGCTGTTTATTTTTGCTTCACCTGTGCATTTAAATGCAACTGACAGAGAGCCGTGCTTTACGTAAGACAGTGACATTTCCTCCACAAGGCCTGCTTTTACAGGCAGCTCCCGTTTTCATTGTTTTT
The DNA here is from genome assembly GCA_039654105.1 of Coreius guichenoti. Taxonomy (NCBI): domain Eukaryota; kingdom Metazoa; phylum Chordata; class Actinopteri; order Cypriniformes; family Gobionidae; genus Coreius; species Coreius guichenoti. The sequence continues at coordinate 24,414,717 of CM077168.1, forward strand.
ACATGGTAATTGCTCTGCGTATTTACTCTCTGGGGGATTTAAACACATGCCTTCATACTCTCAGCCTTTCAGTCACAGCTCCATCTCTCTCTCTCAGTTTCTCTCTCAGTGCTTTTTCTTCTTTTTTTTTATTTCGTTGTGCCTTTCCAAACCACATCGGGCAACAGTAGATTCCTTCAGCTAACCGAACAGGACGCCTGCTGGTCGAAGAGAGAGAGAGAGAAAAAAGAAGACAATATAAGTGTGGTATTAAAAAGGCAGCTTTGACACAAGATGGACACCCTGAGGTGGGGAGCTATGGATGGGACCCCAGGGTGCATATGAGGTGTCCTTTCCGGGGAAGGGTATTTACATTTTTCTCCAGCGTCCCAGTGACAGGGACACAATTTCCTGTCCAGCCTGGCATGGTTTGACGTGAGCCTGGACTGAAATGTAATCTTGTGCTGAGACGTGGTTCTTCCCAAGAGTATTGCAGAAACCTTGGACTTCGGTTCAGTAATCCCCCTTTTTTGAACCCACTTCCATTTTGCCTGTAAAGAGCAACCAACTAAGAATGTGACGCATAATTCTGATGGCCTATCATTCATCTGTTGTTGTTTTTTTCTTTCCTTGTGCATTAGGAAACACCCAAACGGAAAAACAGATTGAGATAGTTGGTAAAGAAATGTTTTGTGTGTGTGTGTGCGCGTGTGTATGTTTTTGGGGGGTGTCAAGAATCCAAGTATAAGAACAAGTGTATGTGTGTGTGTGTGTGTGTGTGTGTGTGTGTGTGTGTGTACTAGAGGTCACAGAGATTTCTCGGGAGACCATAGCCCGGTAGAGGACGTGGGTTGTTCTGTCACTGTGATTAATGCATGGACACACACACACACACACACACACACAAACACACACACAGTCTACAGATAAGTCTCACAAACTGGCACATGTGGGTTTGACATGTTCATGACCATGTTCAGCCCAAGTGAGCATGCATGACCTGTGAGTGACACTCCACATAAACATGCTAACATACATGCACCAGAGCTGGTGCTGAGCTGTGCTCCTACATCCCAAATGCTTGATTTACAGATAATGAAAGAAACATATCTTGGAATAAGTCTCCAACAGAACCAAATTGTGTTCAAAACACCCTACTTTCCTTGATTTCTGCATTTAATAAACAGTATTGTGCTCCTCCTTACAGAAAGTATTGCCAACTAAAACCTATTTTTAATTGAAATTAAAAATTCAGAGCCAGATGCAGTAAATGCTGGTTACACACACCCAATCCTTTCCCATCCCCCTGAGCGCTGCAACCTTTCTCTTTTTGCCAAGGTGGACAGAGGACCATATCAAATCCTCATCCAGCTGCTTCAGAGAGAGCAGTACTTGTCTCTTGCTGCATGTAGATAACCCATGTTATTAGCTACCCAATAGGCAATCAATAAAGCACTTCCATGGCCATGGAGATGAACTAAGTCTGAGAGCTGATAAACATCTCTCTCATGCTGTCGCTGTAATTGGTAGCCTCTCAATCCTGGCTTGTTTGACAAGGACTTTGCATATTGAAATACATGCAGCAAGGTTCTGTCGCTATCAGAATTACTGCTGATCACAAAGACATCTCGGTTTAAGTGCTGACGCAAAGCACTCTTGGATGGTGCTGTGAAAGAATGATACATCTCAACACTTGTTTCAGTCACAACCAACACCCCCCCACCCGACACAAGAAAATAAATAAAAATGTTTTGTTTTTTTTTGAAAAGTATTTAAATGTTAAATGACATTAAATTACACCAAAGGAACTTAAATGCTTATTAGTGGACAAGTGCAAGGTTTCACAAATCAGTAAACAAACACTACATGGAAATGTCACTCTCAGGGTACGTTTACACGACAACGTGCACGCCTGCGCACATATGCATTATTTTTTTACAGAACAGACTTGCGCCAAATGCGCACGCCTATAGTACAGACTAAACATTTAATGCTCATGACGTTTTAACAGATTCGCATTTTTGTTGTTTACATAGAGACGATGACGATCTCGTTTTCAAAAGCTTGCACTTTGAAACCCGTTTTCAAAACTTTGCATTTTCATGCTCCCAAAAAGATGTTGTTGTGTAAATGAAAAGTTTTCAGTTTTTAGTTGAAAACGGTGTCGTGTAAACGGCCCCTAAAACATCACTTTAGTAACAAATTAACTCCATCACTTTAACCAAGAATAAACTTTAAAATGTTAATATGAATGGAAGTTCTGTCATCATTTAATTATCACTTATTTATTTAATTTTTATTTGCTTTGCCATGGGACAAAATGAGTTTTCAGAATATCCAAGGTGCAGCTTAAAATTAAAATAAAAAAATATGGGTATAAAAAAATACACGTGATGATATCCGAACATTGTAGAGTCTGTATTGGAATCCTATGAACTGAGGTAATAACTTCACCAGAATTGTGGTTACTTGGAGGTGCAAATGTGCATTCAGTATTTTTAATTTAAAATATTTTAATTATTGCTAATTCAAATTTTTACATATTAAAAAAAGTTTTAAGGTGGTGCAAGTCAACCCAATTTATGTTTTCTCATTGATGTGACCCACTAAATGCTAAACACTTTTACTAAACGTTGGAGAGAATAGCTCTCTAAAACTCACTAGTATCAGGTAAGACAATCATGCTGAACCACACCCATAGATGGCAGTGCAATGTCTAAAACTGTTGTATCGGTACTTAAAGTACATAAAACACCGATGATAAAGCTGGCTAAAGAACTATTGAATGCACCTTTAAAATGCAATACAGTCTTTTTTCTTAAGACACTGACCTGAATAAACAGAATAAAAATTAATCAATAACCTATGAAACGACGCCACTGCCTAGAAATGTATTCTTGTGCAGTACATAGATGTAAAATACCTAAAAAGTAACATAAAATCATGTAAGCTGTTAGTGTATAACTATAGAGAATACTAATTAAAGCACATTCATATTCATAGTGAGATCAGTGACAACAATCAAACTTTCTTTTCAGAGAAGTACATGAATCGCCGGTGACCTCAGACATTTTATCAGACGAAGGCTTGCAATAGACAGACTAGTAATTATATGAAGGAAGACATAATGAGAGCTGGATCCAGAGTGTGATCCAGATGCATGCTAAATGGAGACGTGTACATGCGGCAGATTGGTCCGCTGATGCGGGGAGGAGAGTCCCAGTCATCCAGTTCTCTGCGGAGCAGCGCAGTGAGACCAGTCCCCTATGGAGAGGGACAGAAATGGGGCTCAAATGTTGTTGAAACCAAAACACTCATCCATCTGTCTAACTCTTTCTTTCTCTGTGTTTTCCTCCACTCCACCCTTTTCCCTTTGTTCTGGTTTTTGTCTGCAGTACGCAAGCGGCTTACATTCAAAATAGCTTCTTGTGACATCTTTATAGATAGACTGTGACAGGTCTCTTTGAGGATTTTTTTTGTGATTGTGTTTTCTGATATCTCAGTCTGTTTGTTTTGTGGCAGAGGCGGGGACATTCTCTCCTGAGAGGAATAGGAGATGGAGAGTGTTGACAGCCGTGCAGGCCGGAGGGTGGAAGGGTTGACAGTCGTGTGCGTGCCTGACCAGACTGCTGGTCGTTGACTCTCTCTTAGACCAGACTCTAGGGGAGAGAAGCGAGAACCAGGCCAGGATGAGGCAGGCTGTCAGAGCTGGATCAGTAGGCTGGTCAACCACGTCAGAGCTGGTTTTCCCTTAAACCTCCACTGGGGAAGAGGCATTGTTCCCCTGTGCTGTAGAGAATCTCACCGCTGAACTCTAGAGCATTTAGATGCAGACATAAACACACACTGTAAACCACAAACATGAACCGCAGACAAATGCAAACAATCTGTGTGTCCAGCTCCCCTTTTGGCAGATGTAATGTATATAAATCTCGATTGCCTCACACAAACAGGCACTCAAAGTCACACAAAGACAAACTATGATTCATACACTCTAAAAACATGCATTTATTTTCAAAAATGGTGGTAATCAATTGAAGCATTAAAATATTCAATTTAATTACTCTTTTAAAATTTGAAGTTCAAAGTGAAATTTGAACCATTTTATAATTATTATTATTATTTTATTTTTTTGGCAAACAAAGTGCTGCAGAGGTTTACTGTTTAAATTAAAATAGTAATATATTTCTGTCCTAATTTAATCAAGTTAAACCAGGCTTTTATTTTGGCGATTTGTAGTAAAGAGCTTTAAGTTTCTGTGTGTAACTGACAATAGTTTTACCAAATGAAATTGTGAAATGCCTATAAAGTCAACTTTTAAAACAGCTCTGTAGATGAAGTACATGTGGAGTGTCCTCCACATGTAGTGAGACTGAAGACATTGATAACATACACTCACCTAAAGGATTATTAGGAACACCATACTAATACTGTGTTTGACCCCCTTTCGCCTTCAGAACTGCCTTAATTCTACGTGGCATTGATTCAACAAGGTGCTGAAAGCATTCTTTAGAAATGTTGGCCCATATTGATAGGATAGCATCTTGCAGTTGATGGAGATTTGTGGGATGCACATCCAGGGCACGAAGCTCCCGTTCCACCACATCCCAAAGATGCTCTATTGGGTTGAGATCTGGTGACTGTGGGGGCCATTTTAGTACAGTGAACTCATTGTCATGTTCAAGAAACCAATTTGAAATGATTCGAGCTTTGTGACATGGTGCATTATCCTGCTGGAAGTAGCCATCAGAGGATGGGTACATGGTGGTCATAAAGGGATGGACATGGTCAGAAACAATGCTCAGGTAGGCCGTGGCATTTAAACGATGCCCAATTGGCACTAAGGGGCCTAAAGTGTGCCAAGAAAACATCCCCCACACCATTACACCACCACCACCAGCCTGCACAGTGGTAACAAGGCATGATGGATCCATGTTCTCATTCTGTTTACGCCAAATTCTGACTCTACCATCTGAATGTCTCAACAGAAATCGAGACTCATCAGACCAGGCAACATTTTTCCAGTCTTCAACTGTCCAATTTTGGTGAGCTCGTGCAAATTGTAGCCTCTTTTTCCTATTTGTAGTGGAGATGAGTGGTACCCGGTGGGGTCTTCTGCTGTTGTAGCCCATCCGCCTCAAGGTTGTGCGTGTTGTGGCTTCACAAATGCTTTGCTGCATACCTCGGTTGTAACGAGTGGTTATTTCAGTCAAAGTTGCTCTTCTATCAGCTTGAATCAGTCGGCCCATTCTCCTCTGACCTCTAGCATCAACAAGGCATTTTCGCCCAAAGGACTGCCGCATACTGGATGTTTTTCCCTTTTCACACCATTCTTTGTAAACTCTAGAAATGGTTGTGCGTGAAAATCCCAGTAACTAAGCAGATTGTGAAATACTCAGACCGGCCCGTCTGGCACCAACAACCATGCCACGCTCAAAATTGCTTAAATCACCTTTCTTTCCCATTCTGACATTCAGTTTGGAGTTCAGGAGATTGTCTTGACCAGGACCACACCCCTAAATGCATTGAAGCAACTGCCATGTGATTGGTTGATTAGATAATTGCATTAATGAGAAATTGAACAGGTGTTCCTAATAATCCTTTAGGTGAGTGTATAAGCGTCACATGCGTTAAGTAGAGGTAAATAATAATAATAAAAAAACACGCAGAACATGCAGACTTCATGTTTAAAAAGAAGTCTTTTTGAGGTTTAAACTTCACAGTCAAGCTATATACACTATAGTGTAGGCCTGTAGCCCTTTTAATTCATAAAAATTTTGCTAAATTCCGTGACATTCTGCATTACACAGTAAAATCAATTTTTATGACTGAATTATGTGATTATATCCGCGTTTTCCGCATGACAAAAATCAAGCCCTACATACATTATGCAGCTATTCTAAAGTTGGTCATATGACAATCACGTTAGCATAACATTACATTCAGGCATATAGTTTCCAGTTAAATGAAAATCCAACAACATGTATCGTCTTGGTTATGTATGTAACCCTCGTTCCCTGAGGAGGGAACGGAGACGTAACGTCAGTTACTGACGAATGGGGGTTTCGCCTAGAAGCCTATCATCTTTGAGATCTAGAAAACGCCCAATGGCAGTGCCAATGCCATGGGCATGCGGAATTTGCATAGCGTGACTCCGCCCCACAGCGTGGGTATATAAGGAAGTATGCTGGCAACATCGCATTATGTTTACCTGCTGAGGAGCCAAGACTGAACTCCCGGCTGTTCCAGCGGTACAGCGGAAGTGGCAGAGGGACGTTACGTCTCCGTTCCCTCCTCAGGGAACGAGGGTTACATACGTAACCGAGACGTTCCCTTTCGTTCAGTCACTCCGAGTAACATCAGTGACTGACGAATGGGGGTCCCAATGTAATCACGCCACTCGGCTGTCATCCAGTGCCCTGCGTAAGCGTGAGCTTCCTGTCGTAAGCTAGTACGGACAAAGGACTCCCACTTAACACAGGAATACCAAGGTACACTGGGAAGCATATTCCAGGTGGAAGTATGCGCCAAGCGCCTACCCGTAGGGAGGACTTAAGGATACACATATGACCCGCGAGGGGGCTGCATATGGAAGAACTCTGGGGTAACCAGCCGAAGGTGGAGAATTTTACCCCCAATTTTATTTCCCCAGGCAAGCTTGCCGAGGGAAATACACATGCTCGGAGAGGCTTACAGTGGAAATACACATGTAGGGGTCGCCCAAGGGGGGAACCATGTACACGGTGGCACCTAGCCTAACACGAGGGCCTGGCCGAGTGGGCAGACGCACTGGTGTCGGCATCGGCAGTGCTGGAGGAACTCAGGGCTTCCGGGAAACTACCTGAGGAAAATATTGCACGTATCCAGTCCGTGGAGTGGAATGGCGAGCAAGCGAAGACACCTGAGCCTAGTCCATTACTGGCCACTAGTAGAGGCGAGTACATGAGAGGACATTGGCTCCACTCGGAGATTATAGAATCTGGTGAATGTGTTGGGTGTCGCCCAGCCTGCAGCTCTGCAGATGTCTGTTAGCGAGGCGCCATGCGCTAAAGCCCAAGAGGAGGCCACACTCCGGGTGGAGTGCGCCCTGACCCCTAGGGGGCATGGACGCCCCTGCGTCTGGTAAGCCAAGACAATGGCGTCCACTATCCAGTGAGACAACCTTTGCTTGGAGAGAGCCTTTCCCTTCAGCTTCCCACCATAACAGACAAAGAGCTGGTCTGAGGTCCTGAAACACTGCGTTCTGTCTACGTAAGCACGGAGGGCGCGTACTGGACAGAGCAGTGCCAAGGCTGGGTCTGCCTCCTCCAAAGGCAGGGCTTGTAGGTTCACCACCTGATCCCTGAACGGAGTGGTGGGAACCTTGGGCACATATCCAGGCCGGGGTCTCAGGATCACGTGGGAGCTGGCCGGCCCGAATTCCAGGCACGCTTCGTCAACCGAAAATGCCTGCAGGTCCCCTACCCTCTTGATGGAGGCCAAAGCGATCAGGAGCGCTGTCTTCATAGACAGGAACTTAAGCTCGACTGACCGCAATGGCTCGAAGGGATCCCTCTGCAAAGCACTTAAGACTACTGAGAGGTCCCAAGAGGGTACGAGGGGAGCGCAAGGAGGATTCAGTCTCCTCGCTCCCCTCAGGAACCTGATGACCAGGTCGTGCTGACTTACCTTTTTCGTCTCCACAAGGTCGTGGTAGGCTGATATAGCGGCCACATAAACCTTGAGGGTGGAAGGAGACAGCCTTCGTTCCAACCCTTCTTGGAGGAATGAGAGCACGGACCCAATTGGGCATTTCCAGGGGTCTTCTTGGCGAGAAGAACACCAGGTGACGAAGAGGTTCCACTTCAACGCATAGGCGTGTCGGGTAGACAAGGCCCTAGCGGAAGTGATGGTAGCCACCACCTGAGGTGGTAGGGTACTCAAACCTGCCGCGTCCCATCCAGGAGCCACACGTGGAGGTTCCAAAGATCGGGACGCGGGTGCCAAAGGGTGCCCCGTCTCTGAGAAAGGAGGTCCTTCCTCAGAGGAATCGACCAGGTAGGGGCTGTCGCAAGGAGTACGAGTTCGGAGAACCAGGTCCGGCCGGGCCAATACGGGGCGACCAAAAGGACCTGCTCCTTGTCCTCCCTGATCTTGCACAGGACCTGTGCGAGAAGGCTCACTGGGGGAAACGCATACTTGCGGAGGCCCCGCTGCCAGCTGTGCGCCAGAGCATCTGTGCCGAGGGAGCCCTCGGTCAGGGAATAAAACAGGTGGCAGTGGGAAGAGTCGTGGGAGGCAAACAGATGTGCCTGTGCGTCGCCGAACTGTTCCCAAATCAGCTGAACCATCTGGGGATGGAGTCTCCATTCTCCAGGAAGTGGTTGAAGCCATGAGAGCTCGTCGGCTGCACGGTTCAGGACTCCCGGGACATGGATGGCCCGAAGCGACCTCAGATGCTTCTGACTCCATAAAACGAGATGGCGGGCGAGTTGAGACATATGGTGGGAACGTAGACCACCCTGGTGGTTGATGTACACTACTGTGGCTGTGTTGTCTGACCGGACTAGCACGTGTTGATCCTTGAGCAACGCCCGGAAGCGGTGCAGGGCGAACCGTACTGCCAGCAACTCGAGGCAATTGACATGCAGAAGGCGCTGGGGTCCTGTCCAGGAGCCCGCGGCAGCATGTCCATTGCACATGGCACCCCAGCCCGTGGTGGAGGCATCTGTTGACACAACAATATGCCTGGAAACTCGTTCTAAGGGAACACCGGCCCGTAGAAAGCTGAGGTTTGACCACGGGGTGAGGGTCTGCAGGCAGGACCCGGAGCGTGCCTGACTGCCATGCCCATCTCGGGACTCGATCGCAAAGTGGAACCACATTCTTGCTCTCGATTTGACGGAGGCAAGTCAGCAGTGAATGCGCGCGCTCGCTCGTAAAGCTGCGCGCACATGGCGACCGAGTCGATTTCCATACCGAGAAAAGAGATCCTCTGCACTGGGCAGAGTTTGCTCTTTTCCCAGACGTGGGAGGCATAGCGTCCCGGTGTGGGGGCACGGTCATCAGCCGCGTCCTGACAGAGGAGACCAGGGAAGGACGTGCGTTCCACTGGGGTCTGCTCTGAGAGGAGACTGGCGTCAGAGAGGGATGAGAGTGGCGTGGCCCGGGGGCGGCGCACACTGCCATCGGTCTCTGGGTGCTCAGGGATGGGCATGTCAGTTCTTTCTTTAACCATAATAGGGTGCAAACGGAACAAAGGATTCTCCCCCGGCCCTCCACCGGGGGAAGGAGTGGTCCTGCTACCATCTCCTGGAAAGAACTGCCCATCCCTGAGCTGTCCGCGTCAGGAGCGCCGCTTAGCCTGGCGCTTGGCGAGCTGCGGGGCTGGAGCGGACTGGGGCGCCTTCCTGCGGCATCCTCCATGGCGTGGCCCAGGTGAAGGCTGCTGCTGGAGTGGCACGGGAGGGCGCCCTCGGCGGCGAGCAGGCTGAGGCAACTGTGCCGGCGGCTGGGGCAGTATGTGTTTGATGGCCTCAGTCTGCTTCTGGGCGGCTGAGAACTGTTGGGCGAAGTTCTCAACCGCGCCACCGAATAGCCCATCCTGGGATATGGGAGCGTCGAGGAAACGAGTCCGCTCAGCATCCCGCATATCGGCCAGGTTGAGCCATAGGTGTCTCTCCTGGACCACTGCTGTGGACATCACCTGGCCCAGGGAGCGTGCGGTCACCTTCGTCGCCCGGAGGGCGAGGTCGGTGGCGGCAAGCAGCTCATTTCTGAGCCCTGGGTTAGCTCTACCCTCGTGCATGTCTTGGCTCCGAAGCAGAAACATAATGCAATGTTGCCAGCGTACTTCCTTATATACCCACGCTGTGGGGCGGAGTCACGCTATGCAAATTCCGCATGCCCATGGCATTGGCACTGCCATTGGGCGTTTTCTAGATCTCAAAGATGATAGGCTTCTAGGCGAAACCCCCATTCGTCATTTACTGACGTTACTCGGAGTGACTGAACGAAAGGGAACCATTGTTGCTACACTTAGAGCACTGTGCTACGAGATGTAACTAAAGTGAATTCCAGTTACTAAGAGATAAGAATTATGCCCCACTTTCCCAACAGTAAGTTACCACGTTTTTGTTCTGTCAAAATAAATTAGGTTCTTTTAAGAATATGGGGTTGTTTTGAGGGGAATGTTTCTGTTAAATCATGTATTAACACGTTGCAGACATATTCTTCATCACATTGGAAGGAAACAGCATTGAGGCCTTTGCAAAAAGAGCAATTACAGCTATTAAGAAAGCAAAGCATGCCAATGTGCCATAATTCAACTTCCACTTCTGCATTTTTCAAGAACATAAATCTCAAGCTCAAATGAAAAACATCTCATTTTCGCTGTGCGGCAAAGACTCTTGAGAGACAACTCCTTAATCAAAATATTGCTTTTCCTTTCTTCTTTCATTTTTTTTACCCATCTCCTCCTGTGAGCATCTCTTAATGACAACACTGTTGGCCTTCACCTCTCTTTCAATTCAACCTCTGATCATCTGATATCGATATTACAGAAAGAGAGGACACCGCATCAATCTACTTTTTTCTTTTTTTCTTAACATTGTGAGCATAAATGTAAAAAAAAAAAATCAGGCTGTGTTGGACACAAAGGTGGTGGAGCCTAGATTTGGTTCAGACTGATACAAGCAAAATGGTTTCTCACAATGAAGGCACTGCACAAATGTTCCTATCCCATTGGGATATTTACTCTCAATGAGTCTTAGAGGTATTAAGGACATTCTGGCTGCATATGAAACTTCCCAGTCAGTCAATGGTTAAACAGGCAGCCTTTGAAATGGGCTTTCATGGCATCATAACTTCATGTTCTAATCTAGAACTATTTCAAAGAGCTTTAAAGATAAGAAAATATTTTGTGAATACAATCATTCCAGCCTGGTCTCATTGTTAACGTATGTGTATGTAATATTTTCAGGTGCAAAACATACATTTTTGTACGTTTGGATTTATGCTGAAACTTACAATATGGACGTATTGACAACATTTAAACGTAAAAAAATGTACGTATTTAGAGCTAAAGAAACGTAAAATATTTACAAATCTTTTATATAATAAAGATAGTTGTATAATTGCCCTTTTACCATTTTATAGATAAATTGTTGATCCCTTACCCTATCGCCAAACCCAGAAATAACAATTTTATAGAGAATATAAAACAAATATATAAAACGTAATAGACAGAAATGTGTAGAAAAATGCACTTTTAGTAACAATATAGCATAAAAAAGATAATCCCTCTCCTACCACTAAACCTACCCCTAACCTTTTCTTAAAAATATGTAGAGTTATAAAGAAAAACATAACAGACAGACAAGTGGAATGACAATAATTTATTTATTGCAAAAAATTCCAAAAGTGGTATCAAAAGTAGTTCAAATGACAATGTGTTGCAGTCGTAGTCCTCTCTGGTGCAGGGGCGTTTCCTCCGAGGAGGCAAGGGAGGCAGTGCCTCCTCAAAAAATTGCATAAGAAAATAATCCATATCACAAAAATAAAACAACGCAAATATTACAAAATGTGATGTTAAAAAGTGTATAAATCACTCGTTTTTCTAAAGTAACACTGTCCAACAGTAACACCAGCGGTTAAAGTTACAGCGGGAGGCCACGTCTCTCTTGCCTCCCCTGAGCCCATTGAGTTTTAACAGACCCCCTAAAGCATGCAGTGGGTTTGGTGGGGGGTAATTGAGAATGAATGGGGAAATGTCACGTGAGAGGTGGTTAGTGAGCAATCAGCTTGGTGAAATTAAAGGTATTTAAATTAAAGGAGCTTGATGACTAAAAATCCAAAAAATAAATTGACTATTAGCTTATTAAGAACAGAACTTATTACTTTACTTATTTTATTATTATTAAATTATTACTGCCTTTAGTTGTTATTTGATTAAATGTTAACATGGTTAAAAACACAAATGTGATGAGATTTATATTTGGTTTTAATAAATAGAACATTAATAAGATTGTTAATGTGAAAATACAAAGTAGAATTGTATTTAGTTTCTTATATTATGTAATGCAATGTTTACTTTACCAGGAAAAAGTTTTAGAACACCACTGCATGCCACTGATCTGGTGGTATATAATAGTTTTGTATGAGGTAGGCACTACAGAGCAGAATTTAAGTTATTAATTGCTGAGAAACTTATCCCGATCCACTCTTTTAAGTTAAGAATTTAAGTTATTAATTGCTCTGCTGTTTTGGGTGATGTGCATTTGAATGAGAAATGTGCACCTTGCACTTCCTGTGACAAAGCAGGTGAGAGTATTGATATCACTGCTGTAAAACGTGTCGTAAAGATTCTTGAGGCGACAATTTTTGAATTTGTAAAGAGCGCGGGATTTGACATTTGCCATTGCTGCTTTTTAATAAAGTCTTGAATTTGGGTCTGTTCCTTGCAAACGTATGGATGTGGATTACAGCGCACAAATACAATTGATTACTTTTGTTAACTTATGTGGTGTATTTTATGGTTCTATTGTCAGTCACAGCATAGGACTATAAATATATATTACATGATAAACAACGGTTAAATGATTACAGAAATGCTATTCATTTTAAGGGTTTAAAGTATAGTCTTGTTTAACGTTATGTAATCTTTCGAAACGAGTTTGCAGCAGAAGTGACAACACAGAGCTAAAAGTAGATGAGTAAACTGCGTTTAATAAATGCGACTGATATCATTGATATGACAAGTGGATAAAATAGAATCAAAATATTAATTCCACGATTTTAATATAGATAATAAATAAGGATTCATACACATTTGTACGTCTACAAGTTTTTATTAAAAATAATTTCTTATTAAAGTTTTAGTGCTGTCAATACGTCAGTATTGTACTTTCAGTGTGTATGTTAAGTTAATGTATGTGTGGTAGAACCACAGGTAAAAATACACATGAATACTCATGAGATCACATTAATCATTCAGCCATGAGTAAAAAAATAGCTTATAATTGAAAATACCACCATCTGATGAACTATGACTTCCAGAAGACAGAATGTAACACATGAATAAAGCATTTTTAGATGCAGTCACTGTCACAAAAATCAACTCCTACAACAAATAAAGAGCAAGCATAAAAAGTATATAATATATATTTGTATAAACAAGATTTATAATTTTTTTTTTTAATTTAAATTCATTTGTATTTTATTACAAATATACAAACAAACAAATAAATAAACAAATACATACATAAATAAACTGTAAGTACGAATCACTATGTTTTGGGTGATTTGAAGAGAACTGCCTAATTTATAAAGAGGAACTATGTTATGTTATGTTTTAATGGGTACTGTATAAAGCAGTTGCAAAAGAAAAATAAAAAACTAGGTAAGATACAAAAACGTTCGGTAACGCTTTAGATTACAGCCCGGAAAGTACTGCGTAAGTAAAACGAATTTACAGCGTAACTTTCGGTAATTATAAAGTATGTATGTGTAGGTATAAGGGAACAATATGTAATATTTGGGGGAATAAAGGGGTAACTACCAGGAAAATTAACAAATTATTTATACTGTAAGTATTTTTTAATTAAGGGGTAATTATCCGTGTAGTTACAGGGTAAGTGTGAATCTGCGGGCTGTAAATTAAAGTGGTGTTTGTTTCCCTCTTGTTTCATGTACAAACCCGATTCCAAAAAAGTTGGGACACTGTACAAATTGTGAATAAAAACAGACTGCAATGATGTGGAAGTTTCAAATTTCAATATTTTATTCAGAATACAACATAGATGACATATCAAATGTTTAAACTGAGAAAATGTATCATTTTAAGGGAAAAATAAGTTGATTTTAAATTTCATGGCATCAACATCTCAAAAAAGTTGGGACAAGGCCATGTTTACCACTGTGTGGCATCCCCTCTTCTTTTTATAACAGTCTGCAAACGTCTGGGGACTGAGGAGACAAGTTGCTCAAGTTTAGGAATAGGAATGTTGTCCCATTCTTGTCTAATACAGGCTTCTAGTTGCTCAACTGTCTTAGGTCTTCTTTGTCGCATCTTCCTCTTTATGATGCGCCAAATGTTTTCTATGGGTGAAAGATCTGGACTGCAGGCTGGTCATTTCAGTACCCGGATCCTTCTTCTACGCAGCGACGTCTGGATGGGAGCATATGTTGTTCTAGAACTTGGATATACCTTTCAGCATTGATGGTGCATTTCCAGATGTGTAAGCTGCCCATGCCACACGCACTCATGCAACCCCATACCATCAGAGATGCAGGCTTCTGAACTGAGCGCTGATAACAACTTGGGTTGTCCTTGTCCTCTTTAGTCCGGATGACATGGCGTCCCAGTTTTCCAAAAAGAACTTCAAAATTTGATTCGTCTGACCACAGAACAGTTTTCCACTTTGCCACAGTCCATTTTAAATGAGCCTTGGCCCAGAGAAAACGCCTGCGCTTCTGGATCATGTTTAGAAACGGCTTCTTTTTTGACCTATAGAGTTTTAGCCGGCAACGGCGAATGGCACGGTGGATTGTGTTCACCGACAATGTTTTCTGTAAGTATTCCTGAGCCCATGTTGTGATTTCCATTACAGTAGCATTCCTGTATGTGATGCAGTGCCGTCTAAGGGCCCGAAGATCACGGGCATCCAGTATGGTTTTCCGGCCTTGACCCTTACGCACAGAGATTGTTCCAGATTCTCTGAATCTTTGGATGATATTATGCACTGTAGATGATAATAACTTCAAACTCTTCGCAATTTTTCTCTGAGAAACTCCTTTCTGATATTGCGCCACTATTTTTCGCCGCAGCATTGGGGGAATTGGTGATCCTCTGCCCATCTTGACTTCTGAGAGACACTGCCACTCTGAGAGGCTCTTTTTATACCCAATCATGTTGCCAATTGACCTAATAAGTTGCAAATTGGTCCTCCAGCTGTTCCTTATATGTACATTTAACTTTTCCGGCCTCTTATTGCTACCTGTCCCAACTTTTTTGGAATGTGTAGCTCTCATGAAATCCAAAATGAGCCAATATTTGGCATGACATTTCAAAATGTCTCACTTTCAACATTTGATATGTTATCTATATTCTATTGTGAATAAAATATAAGTTTATGAGATTTGTAAATTATTGCATTCCTTTTTTATTCACAATTTGTACAGTGTCCCAACTTTTTTGGAATCGGGTTTGTAGTTACAGGGTAAGTATGAATCTACGGGCTGTAAATTAAAGTTGTGTTTGTTACACTCTTCTTTCATGTAGTTACAGGGTACAATAAAAAAAACACGTACACAATCTCATATCACTCGAAACATTTATTTGAAAAATAACTTTCAAAACAGATTTACGACACTTCTTATTCATTTTTTAAAATAAACTTTTCATTTCAAATACTAACATCCTTACAGAAAAAAATCACGTTTTGTCCCTTTTTTGTTTCTCTTGCTTGGCTTCTCTTCCTCTTGTTCCTCTTCTTCATTTTCATTATTTCCACTGAAGAAATCCCATGACTTTTGCTATTCTGTATTAATATTTTTTAAAATAAAAAGTACATCCAGAAATGCTCTCATAATTGACTAATATTTTTGCTTCCGACCAACTGTTACCAGCGTGTGCAATATGAGTAAAGAGCAATGTGAAGCTTCAAGCTTTCATGACATTCCCGTGCGAGTTTCATCTGAAACTCACGCGAGAACTGGCGTCTCTGTTTTCCTGTCTTGTTTGTTTCTTATTGCTATTATCATATATTATGTTATTGTTTGTATACTGTTGTGAGCATTAATTAAAAAAAAAAAAAAAAATAAAAACCGACGGCATCCGACAGCCGCGTGACCAGAGTTTCTCGGCACACTCACGTTACGCTTCAAGTTGCGTCAAGTGTGAACTTAACCCTCTCATGCACGCGCAGATGACTGTGGGTCTGAGCGATAGTCTACTCTACAGTTTAAAAAAATGGAAAATATTGTTTTTTTTTTTCAAACACTTTTCACTTCAGAAGACATTGATTCATCCATTGGGGTCGTATGGATTACTGTAGTTATGGCTGTTTGTGCTGTTTGATGCTTCAACTCATTAGGAACCCAAATGAGTTTTCATTAGCAGAGATTGTTTATTTTTCTGTGTTCATCTGAAGAATGTCGTATACATCTCGGATGGCATGAGGGTAAAAGACGAGTACATGGTGAGGACATTTCTGGGTGTAGGCCTACTGTATTTTCTTTTAATAATAGCTAGAGACGTGGATTCCTGCTTAAGATTCATCTGTGGCAAGAACGAAAAAGAAGAGGAACAAGAGGAGGATGAAGCCAAGCAAGAGAAACGAATAAGACGTGTTGTAAATCTGTTTTGAAAGTTGTTTTTCAAATAAAGATTTCTGAGTGATATCAGATTGTGTACGTGTTTTTATTGTACTTACCCTGTAACTACATGAAACAAGAGGGGAACAAGCACCACTTTAATTTACAGCCCGTGGATTCATACTTACACTGTAACTACACGGATAATTACCCCTTAATTAAAAAATACTTACAGTATAAATAATTTGTAGTACCCCGTTATTCCCCAAATATTACATATTGTTCCCTTATACCTACACGTACTTACTTTATAGTTACACTATAATTACCGAAAGTTACGCTGTAAATTCGTTTTACTTACGCAGTACTTTCTGGGCTGTAATCTAAAGCGTTACCGAACGTTCTTCTGACCTTCATCTTTTAAACCCCCTGGTCCGCTGGTTAGATGGGAGCTGGAGGCTGCTTGAGCTGCCCATGCAGAGATATACCACTAACGGGTCTGAGTGGCCTTCCATCCAGAATCAGCCCCATCTTCCCCCTCCACTCACCCCCTTCATATTTTTGTGGAGTGTGTGTGTATGTTGGGGGGTGTACTCTACCATTACTGACTAATGAGCCGTGCAGAAGAATACACCTTCAGCTGCCACATGTTGAGGGCTCACTGACACCATATCCCGCATCAGGCGCGGGCCGCACTCACACCGCCTGCACATGAGAGTGTGTATTGGACTGTGTGTGCATGTGTGCTCATGTGCGCTCTCTTATTTTGTCCATCAATCACATCATTAGTCAAAGCAGACAGAGCTGTCAGAGTGTTCTGGCAGGAGGGCCAACAGACAGGTGTTAGCGTGTTAGCGGCTCACCCGCCGCTAGCATCTGCAGCGAAGCAGCCGTCCAGACTATACCCTCACACAATGACATGCTACAACAGAGTGGAAAGAGAGATTGAGGAGGCCAGTGGCCAGAGAGGACAGGTCAGGGAGAGAGATAGGAGGGCAGTTCATATATTATGAGAGTTAATGTACTGTACTATGTAACAACTCAAAACTTACAATAAGGTCACCAGATTTTTGAAAATTGGGCACATTTCTAGTTCAGTGGTCAATATACATATCCGTTTGAAAGTTTGGGTCAGTAGGATTTTTTGAAAGAAATTAATTATTTTATTCAGGTGTGCCTCATCACACCCCTCTCTCTCACACCCACTCCAGTCAGGAACCTGGCAAAGGGCGGCGATTTAAGGGACAGGGTGGTGCTGATAATAATGGGGAGGCAGCCGTTCCGTCACAGTGTACACGATATACTGATTCACAGCTATAGGGAGCTGAATGAGACGCAACCATTGTTTTATCTATGGGATAGAGCACAGTGAAGTGTAATGCCAAGTTCTGGCATGAAACTCTAGATACCACAGGCTGATAGGCCCTTAACTCATTTGGTAGCAAACGCATCGTCATCTACATAGGTTGCTGTTGCATCAGCGGCCAATGAGCTGCGGCTCAACATTCAAACAAATACCGGTAGTGTTGCTGTTAACAATCTACAGCACGCTTTCAGAAACCCTCCACCTTCCACCTGTATAGATCTGCTATGGGGGTTATTTCATGTATGTTACATGTGCAGCAGCATGTCTTACATGCTCACAGCAATGTCTGTGAATGTATTGGCAGTAGCAAGTCTCAGTACTTGCTCTGCATCAGCGTACAAGATCTATTCTGCCAAGACCAAATACATTAACATTGCCATATCCATTACCATTATCATGCCAATCCCTCAGAGAGTTGTCATGACAGAACTACACAAATTCATCTGAAGTTTTCACAATCACTTGTTTCACAATCTATCACTTTATTTATGTATGCCTATGTTTATTCTGTATGCCTAAACTTCATTTTACCTGACAGAGATTGTCGTATAAGGAGGCTAATTTTTACAAACAGATTTTTAATATACTCAAAAACAGAACTGTGGACTCCCCCCTCCCTTTCAGTTAAGCGGTTCACTTTAATTATGCCTGTTAGAGCCTGGCTATAAATCTGGGAAATCTGCTTGTAGCAACATCTGGCATGTATCACTACGGAAGCAACTGACTCTCCAATCAAACTTGAGGTAGAAAGAGTGAGACGGGTGAAGAAGAAAGAGAGAACAGTTCAGACATAAACAGAGAAAGAAAGCAGAGCAGAAGGGCACTGGAACGCTGGCGTTGATTAGAGAAGCGGATGATTTAGACCTGAATTCTCCACATTTGCTGACATTTCCAGTGTTCCCAGGAAACAGGTTACAAATGATTGAACAGATAATCAGGATATGCTGCTATTGCTTTCAGACTTACTTTGTTGGCCGCCATTCTTTCCTGTTCTGAAGGTTGCCCAAGGCCTTGAGGCACTCACATACACAAAAACACACACATACACCCTAGAACAACTTGAGACACTCCAATGACTTCTATTTCTAGTGGATGGTCACTTTATACGTTACAAAGGGAATGTAAATGTTCTGTGAATCGAGAGACTGTAGGCTACTCTAAACACAGCCACCTGCCAACATGAAAGCTAAGCAAGAATGGGAGATGCTTTGAGACTTCTGGCACAAAAACGCTTTCCGGATTTTTCTGTCAGGTACGTCAGCATTCAGGAAGCATCTGAACACAGACACGGTGGTCCTCATCTGATTTCTGTCCCTCATAACTCTAGCTTGCACTGAAAGGAGAACGGGAGCCAAACTTTGTCCATCTTTAGTCCTTTTTCCTTCCCTCACTTTTTCACTGTCATATTCCTTGACTTTTTTGGTGTGTGTATATTTCCTTAAGAAGATTTATTAAGCTAGCAGGTTTATAAATAACATTTAATGTTTAGAGACATTGAAAATAACAAGGAGAACATGAACATGCCACAGCAGCCGCACCTGGACTCTCTGGGAGAGCTCACATCGGTTAAGCATTTTCTACTTTATTAACCCGTCTTTAGGGTGCAGACACCGTGTCTCCAACATCCTGCCCTTCAGGGCCTTAAGATTTACGCCAAACCTTCCTTATTGCCCCCCCCCCCCCTCCCCCCCCCCTCCTCTGAAATTCTTTTTGGTTTTATTATCCCCTAGACTCAGATTTCCCACAATCCCCTTATCTCAAAGTATCTATGTCTGCGCTGTATGTAATCTTCATAATTTTCAATTGTAGCACTACAATGTCTAGACGAAAAGTAGTTTCATTTGGGCCAAGAGTAGGATGCTGTCTTATTAAATTTGGGTATCTGAAATGCCAGTAAAGAAGTGAAGAACAAAGCATGCTTGTTTCTAACACTTGATACTGTGAATGAATTTATGAAAATGCCATAATAAAGAAGAAGTGCTTTAAATGGTCCTATGTGTAGTAAATGTTATTCAAAAGTGAATGCAATAAAATACAACTACAACACAATCTCCAGTTACATTAAAAGCTAAAGATACACTTGAAACTATTGCAGATAATAAGTCTACACAGACTTCATCATGCGAAACCCTCTCACACACACATACTCACACAGAAAATGGACACCGGAGGTTTAAAAAAGCTAAACTAATGATTTCAGAGCTTTCAGAGGCTGGATGAGCAGAGCGTCACAGGTGAACAGCAGCTCTGCTCCATGCGGCCAAGGCTGCCATTTTTCATTCCCTCCCAAAGGCCTGGATATACTTGTAAACATTATTGAAAATAATAACTTAATGCTTCCTGAGGCTCAGTTGCATTGCAGAGACAGTGCTAGTTAACTCTCTGTTCTTTACTGTTCCATGTATTTGATATGTAAATGTAATTTAGTTTTTCTTTGTTTTATACATGCAAATCACCATCTTCAAATGTTAAACCACACATGATATGGTTTATGTACACTATATGTAGTCATGTAAAAACGAAAGTACAACCTCAGATCAACAACAACACGTGACATTATATTATGCTGTCATTATTTATTTAACAAAAATAAAGCCAAAATGGAGAAGCTGTGTGTGAAAAACTAAGTACACCCTATTATTTTATAGCTTGTAGAACAACCTTTAACAGCAATAACTTGAAGTAATCATTTTCTGTATGACTTTATCAGTCTCTCACATTGTTGTGGAGGAATTTTGGCCCACTCTTCTTTACAATGTTGCATCAGTTCATTGAGGTTTGTGGGCATCTGTTTATGCACAGCTCTCTTAAGGTCCAATCACAGCATTTCAATCAGGTTGAGGTCTGGGCTTTGACTGGGCCAGTGCAACACCTTGATTAGTTTCTTTTTCAGCCATTCTGTTGTAGATTTGCTAGTGTTCTTGGGATCATTGTCCTGTTGTATGATTTAATTTCGGCCAAGCTTTAGCTGTCAGACAGATGGCCTCACATTTGACTCTAGAATACTTTGGTATACAGAGGAGTTCATGGTTGACTCAATGACTGCAAGGTGCCCAGGTCCTGACAGTTGGTATGAGGTGTTTGTGCTGATATGCTGTGTTTGGTATTCGCCAAACGTGGAGATGACCAAAACGAGAAACGAACCAAAGTGGAGATGTTTGGCCAAACATGCCGCTGTGTATTATGGCCAAACATCTCCACTTTGGTCTCGTCTGTCCAAAGGACATTGTTCCAGAAGTCTTGTGGTTTGTTCAGATGCAACTTTGCAAACCTAAGCCGTGCTGCCATGTTCTTTTAAGTTAGTAGAGGCTTTCTCCTGGCAACCCTTCCAAACAAGCCATACTTGTTCAGTCTTTAACATTTAACATGCTAATGAGGCAGAGTCTGAGATAGCTCTTGGGTTTTTGCAGTTCTCTGAGCATTGCACAGCCTGACCTTAGGGTGAATTTGCTGGGACGTCCACTTCTGGGAAGACTGACAACTGTCTTGAATGTTTTACACTTGTGAATAATCTTCCTAACTGTTGAATGATGGATGTTTGGAAATGGCCGTATAACCCTTCCCAGATTGATGGCAGCAACAATTGCTTCTCTAAGATCATTGCTGATGTCTTTCCTCCTTGGCATTGTGTTAACACACACCTGAATGCTCCAGATCAGTAAACTGCCAAAACTTCTGCTTTTATAGAGGTGATCACACTTTCTGATGATAAGTTAATCAAAGGCATTTGATTAGCAGTGCCTGACTGCTATACCCTCTTAAATCCTATGGAAGCAGTAAGAGTGTACTTAGTTTGACACATGGCTTCTCCATTTTGGCCTAGTTTTTTATTAGATAAACCATGACACAGTGTAATATGTTATGTGTTGTTGTTCATCTGAGGTTGTATTTACCTAATTTTAAGACCTGCCAAAGACCAGATGTTTTTTTTTTTTTTAATTATTATTATGTCCTACTATGTAAAACCATATAATTCAAAATGGTGTACTTTCTTTTTCATATGACCATGAGTGTTTTGGAATTATTAATTTTTTTTTTTTTTTTTTTTTAATAATAAAAGCACTAAGTATTTGTTCCTTGGCCCCATTGCAGTAATGGACATTCCAATAATCAATAACAGCAGATTAAATTAACTTCTACTTAATTAACTGTAACGGTCATTCAACCTGGATGACTACTTTTTTCCCCTTTTTCTACAGTTGTTGTTTTGGATCACATTGATCATTTTATCAACACGCACACACACAATCAACATAAATAAATGAATTAATCATTCATTCCAACAACAAAGTGCTACAGCATTTCCCACAAGGCCAGAGAGCTATACAGAGAGACATTTCATAAAAGAATAAACGAGAAGAGACCCTTACTGAGTGATGCAGTCAAACGCTTTGAGGATAGAAAAAAGGGAGGGAGAAAGAGAGAGAGAGAAACCCACAGCAGTGAAAAGGGCAGCATATGAGGACATATGAGTGAGTACGGTGAAGTAATTCTCTGGCTAAAAACACAATATCACTTTTCCGCTGGCGTACATTGACAGCTTGGAATGCAGGCAGGGTCAAGTCCTGCATCCTGATTATGTAGCTGATATTCCCTGGGGTTCCGCTCATTGATTTGCACATCTAGTTTACCTTGTTTTCCTATCCATATATGACACTCTACAATAGCTCCTGATCGAGAAATGTGTCATACAAATAAATTATGGCCAACTATATGCTAAATAATTCTATAAATGTACTTCAGGGCAAGGTTGACAAAACAGAAGTAGTTTGCGAGTGCATGTGCGTGCAGTGGCGTGCTCTGATTATTCAGCGTTGTCATGTGTAATGAAGCAAGCGGACCCTCCATTAATCAAAGGGACCAATCGGATAACTAATTTAGGCAATAGAACTGAACCACAAGACCAAATGGCCAGTGGGCAGGAGGAGGGAAAAGGAAAGAGAGGAAGAGAGAGAAAGAGAGAATAGAGATCAATATTTCTCTTCGGGGCAGATGCAGTTCAAAATCAGTTTCTAATTTGGCATATTAAAGCCATAATGGTGGTTGTGGGGCTAAGTTGCGCGGAGGGACAGGCGAGGTTAATTAGCCCGCTGCACTCCCAGTCTGAAGTAGAGTCACACGCGTGCTCCTGCTTTAATTAACACTGAGAGAGAAAGAGAGAAAAGTGAGATAGGGAGAGAGAAAGTAAAAACAAACCGTCAGCAGGGTTTGTTAAGTGGGGAAGTGCTTTGAAGAATGCCCATAGCAAACAACAAAGTGAGAGAGGACCAATAAAGAAAGAGCTACAAATAATCTTCTATTGTATACATTGTTTCGGCACAGTTCTGTACCCTGAGCATTGTTTTGTTCTATTTCATTTAATTCTACTATTGCCTCATGTTTGTGGGTTTAACCAAACACTGTTAATTCCTTCCTATCAGGTCAGTCTATCCTTTCTCCATTTCAATATACATTTTAGGGCATGGTGATTTAACACGGGAGCATTTTCCATAAATAAACAAAAAAAAAAAAAGTAATTGTGAGATTAAAGAGTTTAAAATAAGAAATTAAGTCATATTGGGAGTTAAGTCACATTTCTTGATATTAAGTTATAATTACATCTTTAAAAAAAAAAAAAAAATGTGACATGACCATTCAAAAGTTTGGGGTCGGTAAGATTTTTTAACTGTTTTTCAAAGAAGTCTCAAAATACTTGTAGTTAAAAACAGTAATAAAGAAATATAGTTATAATTAAAAAAAAAAAACTGTTTAAATATATTTTTAAATGTAATTTATTCATGTGATGGCAAATCTGAATTTTCAGCAGTCATTACTCCAGTCTTCAGTGTAGTGACAGTAAATTTCCTTCACTTTTGGCAAAATCAACATATCTTTGCTGAATAAAAATATTAATATCTTTCAAAAGAAAAGAAAAGAAGAAAATCTTACCACAGAGTTTTGAACAGTTTTGTTTAACTCATAATATGAGTCTGAAGCGGCTTCCACAATTTAAAGTGTTAATTTGTTACAATTCGTTGTTAAAATCAATCAATCAATCAATCAATCAATCAATCAATCATATACTACTAATACAAATCTGTCAATCATATGGTATATAATATTCTGTGACACTGTGAATCTGCAGACTGGAGCTGACAAGTACAGACTCGGGGCTCAAATGCAAATCAAAACAAAAACTGGTGTTAAAGGCAGATAATGTAATTCAGCCATATTCTACCTCAGACATATTGACAACTCAATTGCAATATGGATTTCTGTGGACTGTAGGTCAGTTACAGGCTGATGTTCAGTGTAAATAAAACAAAAATAAAAATACAGTGTTTTTTGTCTATTTTACTTTTACTGATCTGCTACAATAATGTAATGTTTTGTTGTTGAATGTTGTTGATTTGGGGCTTTTATCAGCAAATACTGATACAGTGGGGAGAACAAGTATTTGATACACTGCCGATTTTGCAGGTTTGCCCACTTACAAAGCATGTAGAAGTCTGTAATTTTTATCATAGGTACTCTTCAACTGTGAGTGACGGAATCTAAAAAATCCAGAAAATCACATTGTATAATTTTTAAATAATTAATTTGCCTTTTTATTGCATGACATAAGTATTTGATCACCTACCAACCAGTAAGAATTCCGGCTCTCACAGACCTGTTAGTTTTTCTTTAAGAAGCCCTCCTGTTCTCCACTCATTACCTGTATTAACTGCACCTGTTTGAACTCGTTACCTGTATAAAAGACACCTGTCCACACACTCAATCAAACAGACTCCAACCTCTCCACAATGGCCAAGACCAGAGAGCTGTGTAAGGACATCAGGGATAAAATTGTAGACCTGCACACGGCTGGGATGGGCTACAGGACAATAGGCAAGCAGCTTGGTGAGAAGGCAACAACTGTTGGCGCAATTATTAGAAAATGGAAGAAGTTCAAGATGACGGTCAATCTCCCTTGGTCTGGGGCACCATGCAAGATCTCACCTCGTGGGGCATCAATGATCATGAGGAAGGTGAGGGATCAGCCCAGAACTACACGGCAGGACCTGGTCAATGACCTGAAGAGAGCTGGGACCACAGTCTCAAAGAAAACCATTAGTAACACACTACGCCGTCATGGATTAAAATCCTGCAGCGCACGCAAGGTCCCCCTGCTCAAGCCAGCGCATGTCCAGACCCGTCTGAAGTTTACCAATGACCATCTGGATGATCCAGAGGAGGAATGGGAGAAGGTCATGTGGTCTGATGAGACAAATATAGAGCTTTTTGGTCTAAACTCGTGGCTGGGTCTTCCAGCATGACAACGACCCGAAACACACAGCCAAGGCAACTAAGGATTGGCTCCATAAGAAGCATCTTAAGGTCCTGGAGTGGCCTAGCCAGTCTCCAGACCTGAACCCAATAGAAAATCTTTGGAGGGAGCTGAAAGTCCGTATTGCCCAGCGACAGCCCCGAAACCTGAAGGATCTAGAGAAGGTCTGTATGGAGGAGTGGGCCAAAATCCCTGCTGCAGTGTGTGCAAACCTGGTCAAGAACTACAGGAAACGTATGATCTCTGTAATTTCAAACAAAGGTTTCTGTACCAAATATTAAGTTCTGTTTTTCTGATGTATCAAATACTTATGTCATGCAATAAAATGCAAATTCATTACTTAAAAATCATACAATGTGATTTTCTGGATTTTTGTTTTAGATTCCGTCACACAGTTGAAGAGTACCTATGATAAAAATTACAGACTTCTACATGCTTTGTAAGTGGGCAAACCTGCAAAATCGGCAGTGTATCAAATACTTGTTCTCCCCATTGTATGTGTCAGTCCTCTGTTTGACATGTTTCCTGTGCTGCAGTCTGCTGATTTGATCAGAAGGTGAGACTCTGCACAGCACTTAGCTCACAGGAAGCAGTTGTTAAAGGGAGGACGTCCTCAACTGATGTGAGGTTCCCCTCTGCTAACACGACCGCTTGAAACACTATCACTCTAAAGCGAGAGAAACAGAAAGAGAGAAAGAGTGATGAAAACCCTCATTATATCATGAAGCGTGCAGGTCACCTGTCACGTGTCAGACGTCCTGCTGGCGTCGTAAAATTTGCCTGATAGCCCATTAGTTCTGCTGTTATTTGTAGGGGAATTTACATAAATATGTAATTCTTACAGGATAGTGTTTCACATAAAGTCCTCAACAAAAGGTACTGTGCAACTAATTAGGTCTAATTTTTCATTGTTGCTGTTATGGAAACAAAGGGCCATGATGAACAGGTGTGTGTGTGGGTGTGTGTGTGTGTGTTGCTTGATGAGGTCCAATCATTTCAATCATTTTCATTAAAGTCGATGTCAGACTGTTTCCTTAACTGATTCAGGGGTCAGTGATTGAACTAGCTGGGCTTCATACACATACAGTACACACACACACACACACACACACACACACCCCCACCCACACACACACATATGCAATGCAAAACAATGGGACACAGTTAGAGCCTACCCTATAGAAGAAAGAAAAGAAACAGGAAGAATTAGGTAATGGTTTTGCAGGTGGACGTGACTCATACAGGTCATATAGCTCAAGGAAGAGCTCAGAAGTGGAAGTGGATGCATGTCAATGCATGTCTTCCAGTCATTTAACAATGTCAAAGAGGGAATAATCAGAAAGAGTCTAGAAACACTGTATCACATGATCTTATATTAAAGAATATGCAGTTTTTATTGAATCAATGTCTAATTAGATCATTGTACAATGTATGCACATTCTTGACAGTAGGTGCACACATTGACAGTAGAAAGAGGAAAGAAAATAATGTGTAAAAGATGGGGAAACAGGATCAAGAAATGACACAAGCCAGACTCAAACTCGCATTTCCCACGATCACACAGCTCCACGTCGGCACATACGCTAACTGTTAGGCCACAGCTTCAAAAAATTTGTACAATAAATAGTATAATAAATAGTTTATTTATGTATTTTATGTTTTCAAATGTCAAATTTCAGAGAGACATCAATGCTCAACAATACAGAAGCATTTTTTGTTGACCTTTCCAAGGCATTGCAAACACTGGAGTACCGCAGTGGTGCCCAATCCTGTTCCAGGAGATCCTGCAAAGTTCAGCTCCAACCCTGATCAAACACAACTGAACCATTTAACTAAGGGTATGTTTACACGGCAACGATGCACTAAAAACAGACGACAACATTGTCAAAATGATCCTGTCCACCGCCGAAAGCGCCAACAGTGGGCACGTGAGCATCAGAACTGGACCACAGAGCAATGAAAGAAGGTGGCCTGGTCTGATGAATCACGTTTTCTTTTACATCACGTGGACGGCCGGGTGCGTGTGAGTCGCTTACCTGGGGAACACATGGCACCAGGATGCACTATGGGAAGAAGGCAAGCCGGCGGAGGCAATGTGATGCTTTGGGCAATGTTCTTCGAGTTGAGTTGAACTTTATTGTCCATTCTGTTCTTCTGGGAAACCTTAGGTCCTGCCATCCATGTGGATGTTACCAGTGGTGGATAAAGTACTTGAAAGCCATACTTGAGTAAAAGTAGAGATATCTTACCAGAAAATGACTTTGGTAGAAGTTAAAGTCACTGTTTAGAATATTACTTGAGTAAAAGTTTAAAAGTATGTGATATTTATTGTACTTAAGTATGAAAAGTATTTTTTGATATTAAACGTACTTAAGTATTGAAAGTAAAAGTACAAGTAAATGCAAAATACAAAAGGAGCAAAATAAATATTAAAAATTGTTCTATACACAGTTTGAGCAGCAAGATTGTGTTCAGTTTTAACTCTCTTTCTTACATTGTTTTCTTTGGATTAAAAATTGGCAAAATGTTTATTGTAAGTTTTAAATATAAAAAATACTAATATATTAATTATACCTTGATCATTCATGTTAACTCATTGTAGAGTAACTAATATAAGAGAACTTTAAAATGTTAAAATGTATTAGTAAATGTTGAAATTAACAATGAACAATACTGTTATTAACCTTATTTAATGTTACAAATGGACTTGTAAAAAGTTATCAATTCATTGAAGCATAGCATTGAAATTATACACATATGTATATTATATGCATACTTTCACACGTTATTTGCTTCTATTTTAGAACACTTGATAATTATCTAATCAAAATATGTGTTACAGTGCCGATAAAAAAAAAAACACTGAAATCGAATGCATTTCTGATATGTTATGTTTCTGTAGGCTGCATGATAAGGATACTGTTTAAATATGCAATTTCGCTGGATAACGAATGCATAAAAGCGAACAAATGGATAAAAACGAATGCAAATAGATGGTAACAATCGTGACATTAAACAGTTGGGTCAGATTTGTGTTTTGTTTTACAGTCTATGGTTTTGTCGCATTGTTTTAACCGCTTGAGGCTAATGTTCTTCTCAGCCTCGACGGCAAACACACTGCTGTTCTCCACTAATGCAGCATTTAGTCAACAAACTAATTACTTTATAGTGATATGAAAACATGTACTGTAATTTATTGTATAACATACCATTTTGTTGTCTATATTTTAAATTCGTTTTTGAAGTGTCCCACTCTGTGCAGCACGCAGCCACACGTCACGTGTCAAAACAAACTCTACGAGGCATCAGTGATTTTTATTTGGCCTCTAGAGGCTGCTCTCGTACTGTATAATGACAGCAAACCCTTCTCAGCCGCTCCAGCAACGGACGCATCCCGAAAAAAAAAAAATCAACTGCGGTTGTGCGAGTACTTGTTTGCACATGTTTGCTTGCAGTCTATTTTCTTCCGACTTTATTTTGTAGTAAGTAACGAAATGCTTTGGGGAAATGTATCAGAGTAAAAGTATATATTTTATTTAAGAAATGTAGTGGAGTAAAAGTAAAAGTTGACAGAAATATAACAACTCAAATAAAGTACAGATTCTGCCAAAAAATACTCAAGTACTGTAACAAAATATTATTACTTTGTTACATTACACCACTGGATGTTACTTTGACACGTACCACCTACCTAAGCATTGTTGCAGACCATGTACACCCTTTCATGGAAACAGTGGTGGCTGTGGCCTCTTTCAGCAGGATAATGCTCCCTGCCACAAAGCAAAAATGGTTCAGGAATGGTTTGAGGAGCACAACAACGAGTTTGAGGTGTTGACTTGGACTCCAAATTCCCCAGATTTCAATCCAATCGAGCATCTGTAGGATGTTCTGAACGAACAAATCCGATCCATGGAGGCCCCACCTCGCAACTTACAGGACTTAAAGGATCTGCTGCTAACATCTTGGTGCCAGATACCACAGCACACCTTCAGGGGTCTAGTGGAGTCCATGCCTCGACAGGTCAGGGCTGTTTTGGCAGAAAAAGAGGGACCAACACAATATTAGGTCATAATGTGAACCCATAATGTGTGATCGGTGTATATATGTATGTATATATATATATGTGTGTGTATATATATACACTCACCTAAAGGATTATTAGGAACACCTGTTCAATTTCTCATTAATGCAATTATCTAATCAACCAATCACATGGCAGTTGCTTCAATGCATTTAGGGGTGTGGTCCTGGTCAAGACAATCTCCTGAACTCCAAACTGAATGTCAGAATGGGAAAGAAAGGTGATTTAAGCAATTTTGAGCGTGGCATGGTTGTTGGTGCCAGACGGGCCGGTCTGAGTATTTCACAATCTGCTCAGTTACTGGGATTTTCACGCACAACCATTTCTAGAGTTTACAAAGAATGGTGTGAAAAGGGAAAAACATCCAGTATGCGGCAGTCCTGTGGGCGAAAATGCCTTGTTGATGCTAGAGGTCAGAGGAGAATGGGCCGACTGATCCAAGCTGATAGAAGAGCAACTTTGACTGAAATAACCACTCGTTACAACCGAGGTATGCAGCAAAGCATTTGTGAAGCCACAACACGCACAACCTTGAGGTGGATGGGCTACAACAGCAGAAGACCCCACCGGGTACCACTCATCTCCACTACAAATAGGAAAAAGAGGCTACAATTTGCACGAGCTCACCAAAATTGGACAGTTGAAGACTGGAAAAATGTTGCCTGGTCTGATGAGTCTCGATTTCTGTTGAGACATTCAGATGGTAGAGTCAGAATTTGGCATAAACAGAATGAGAACATGGATCCATCATGCCTTGTTACCACTGTGCAGGCTGGTGGTGGTGGTGTAATGGTGTGGGGGATGTTTTCTTGGCACACTTTAGGCCCCTTAGTGGCAATTGGGCATCGTTTAAATGCCACGGCCTACCTGAGCATTGTTTCTGACCATGTCCATCCCTTTATGACCACCATGTACCCATCCTCTGATGGCTACTTCCAGCAGGATAATGCACCATGTCACAAAGCTCGAATCATTTCAAATTGGTTTCTTGAACATGACAATGAGTTCACTGTACTAAAATGGCCCCCACAGTCACCAGATCTCAACCCAATAGAGCATCTTTGGGATGTGGTGGAACGGGAGCTTCGTGCCCTGGATGTGCATCCCACAAATCTCCATCAACTGCAAGATGCTATCCTATCAATATGGGCCAACATTTCTAAAGAATGCTTTCAGCACCTTGTTGAATCAATGCCACGTAGAATTAAGGCAGTTCTGAAGGCGAAAGGGGGTCAAACACAGTATTAGTATGGTGTTCCTAATAATCCTTTAGGTGAGTGTATATTGTTGTTGAGCCCTTTGACAGTATAAAAAGAAAATAAACAGATACGGGGTACAGCATCATTGAAGATGACAAAGAATACAGTTAAATAAAGCAATAAGCCTATAGTGAAGCTTTGGTTTACAGTGATTTTAGAACAGCTAAACCACAGCTTCACAGGCCTTATCGATTTGTTAAAATGGTCACTACTTATACATGGCAAAGTGTCATAAAATAAACACACAGCAAAAAAACTGTAATAATTTATTGATAACAGATAATTCTTCCGCCAATCAATGTAGTTCTTCAGCAATGTTAAACACAATGGTTGCAAGCACACAGATGCGGTGGCACAGTAATACTGATGTAGTGAGGTTGCAGATGTGTGTTTATAGACTATTTTACAACAGCTTAGAACGCAGCTCAGCAAATCATAATCAAGGACCGGAACTATCCATTTTATATATTAATTAAAAATACTGTACTAAAATGTTGTGTTGTATGTGATGACCATAGCTCAGTTTTCCTCTTGCACATGGGCTGAAGTCTAGCTTCTCATTGCCTGTGACACGAACTAATGAGTGATGTATTGTGATGATTTCCCAGTGTGAGTGGGTGAGGGCTGTGGTGACGTGGGTCAGCTTCATGTTTAAAACTGTGCCATCTCTCCCTGTCACCGAGCTTCAAGCAGGCCACGTGAACCCTGTCTCCTGTCAGTGTGAAGAGATGACAGACCCAGCATTCATCACGATTAGGCCTAATTAATAAAGCCTGCAGCGATCATAAAGAGAGATCCAGGCACAGAGTTTAATCTATCCTTTACTAAAAGCACAGCCTGACAGTCGCAGCTGATTTACGCCAGGTATGTGTGCGCATTCGTGTATGTGCGCTGTATAGTGGAAATATACGAGGATATGTCACTATATGGGCTCTTTAGCTTGTGATTGAGAGTCCTTGAGCAGGTATCCGCATGCATGTGTGCATATTTGTGTGTGCGCGCATCTGTATGTATATGTGTGTTGAGCCCGGTAGCCTCTTCGTCTGCTGGATATTGACAGTCTTGACAGCACGTTGATTATCAGACCCACAGGAAGCTGAAGCCTGTCGGCCATCAGGTACCTGCGTGAGAGACGAGTCTCCCTTCAGAGTGATGAGACAATCGAGAGAGAGAGAGAGAGAGAGAATGCGTGCAGGAGAGAGAGAGGGGGGTGGGAGGGAGGTTAAGGGTTGTCATGGCCATCATCATGACAATAAGCTGTCTGGTGTGAAAGAGACAGGCAGGTCTAGGATCAGGATCAGATTAACGATCACACTGACCTCCAGCCGGGCTGCAAGTGAAACAGGACACATTTAAACTCCACACACTGAGAGTTTACATCATTAGATGGTCCTGCGCTGCCTCAAATCAGGCTTAAGAAACACAGATAGTCTTTCACGCTGTGCTGTTTTCATATTAATTAGAGCTAATACTTACAGTATGCTTTCTGTCTCCACTTTAATTAACCTTATATAAGGGATAATGGCGAAAGGGATTCAGGTTTAAGATGCGATGCTAATAGTAGGCCTTAAAAATGCAAAATTACTTCAGACCCTGATACAAATATGAGCAATGGGATATGAAGTCACACTCTGGTCTTTTCTTTTTTAACAAATTATAAAACTGTAATGTTAAAATGTATTATCTACTTTATTTTCCTGTAACAGTGTAATCATACACCTTAAATATGTATTTTTTTTGTGTTGCTCTAATACAGGATTATATAGGATTAACTAAATAAAGGTTTCACTGAAAACAAACGTAACACTTGTTTACAGTGAATCCTGTTTAATGTTAAAGGGGCTATATGCAAGAATTTGTATGTATTAATTGCTTTTTTTATTGCCAATGTGTGAACCGCTTGTAACAAAACTTAAAAAAACGAGACCTTCCACGACTTTTTAGTTTGTCTATGAAAGCCTGTAGACTGATTTTTATGGAAAGGGCGGTTTTACTGGGAAAATCAAGGAAAATTATCAGGATAATGCAGAAAGAGACATTCAATGTCAGTGTGTTATGCAAAGAAAAGGGATTAATTCAAACTATAGTCTCACATAGCCAGATCCATATAGTCTATAGTCTCAAATATACTTTATAATCAAACTATCATAACAGTGTAATTTAAATGACGTCATCTGTCAGCATGATGCTGGTGAATTGCAGAGCTTGTAAAGGCATATCCACATCTCTATGATCAGATGCTTTCTTAACCCCTACGGGTCTGCACAGTTTTGGGGCCCTTTAGAAGTTTTGACATGCTCTGACATTTGTGCTTTTTCTGGTTGCTTATAAATATATTAATGGCAAAAGTGTCATTACACTGTATTCAGCACAAACTGGGCTACCATAATATGTGAGCAACATTTATGTACATACTTGCATTTTTGAGAGAATAACGTTTTGTGTATGGTTTTTGAAAAAACAAAAAAAATTAAGACACTGAAATAAGGCCACAAAACACACAATAGATATGTGTCCACAAGACTTTTGACTAA
Organism: Coreius guichenoti; assembly: GCA_039654105.1. Taxonomy (NCBI): domain Eukaryota; kingdom Metazoa; phylum Chordata; class Actinopteri; order Cypriniformes; family Gobionidae; genus Coreius; species Coreius guichenoti. The sequence goes on from CM077168.1 coordinate 24,447,535, forward strand.
TGGATGTTGTTGCCTAGAGTTTTTGCTTCAAACTGATGTGAGAATCATTGTACCTACTCATTCACATAAAACAATATATTTATTTAAATTTTGTAAGACACTTTTTCTTTACAAAGCCCATATGCGAAGAGACGTGAATGGACATGAATAATGCTGTGATTTACACCTGAGAGAACAAAAGAACTGCATAATGAGCAGCATAATGAATGAGCCTTTGAGTCAGGTATGTGACTGAGAGGGGACTACAAGAATAGGACAAAAGAAATATATTTTTTGTAGTTTATTTAGAATATAGTTAACAATATAAAGTGAGAGCCAAATGCACATTACCAAGGCCTATTATCAAAAGATTTGACATTGCTATTTTTAATGTTTTTGAAAGAAGTCTCATGCTAAAAAACAGTAATATTGTGACATTAAACACATTGAACTACACTGAAACTGCTTTTTTTTTTTTTTTTTACAATGACATTGTTATACAAATAACTGAATAATTGGTAATGATGAATGTTATAAGTAAAATATTTGGGGTTTAAAACAACATAATGCAATGCAATTATGATTTTAAAGAGTATAGGGTGAATTCAGGTTGATTGGGACACTTTTTTCCCAGTCATTAAAATGGCAAACATTTTCTAAATCATTTGATTCTGTAAACTATCTGATACACACAATACTCAAATATCATGTCTGTGAGGCAAGTAGCCTATACGCTGAGTTTCGGTTCATTTATGAGACGCGCTCCAGTTCACGTGCAAGTGATCGCGCCGGCGCCTCTATGTCATGATTATATTGTCTGCTATAGCCTTTTTGCTTATTATTTATTAAATCCAGGCAATTGGCTGATGAAACATTGATTACAATTAAGATACAATTTATACAAAACGAAATTCACTTTAAAGAAAGGCTTTCTACAAAACAAAACTTAATGAAGTGGTCAAAATCATGTCTGACCCACTCCATGTCTTTTGACATATTGTGCATCTTATGATGTGTCCTTTCTTACTCATGCTGTTCACTTTTTATAATCAACATAGATGAAATTCAAAAATAACAGGCTATAATATTTAAACATAAATATGAAACAAAATGAGTTTTTAATGGCTACAACAAGTATTGTACACAAAACGTTTGAATGGTACTGTATTTATACACTATATTGCCAAAAGTATTGGGACACCCCTCCAAATCATTGAATTCAGGTGTTCCAATCACTTCCATTGCCACAGGTATATAAAATCAAGCACCTAGGCATGCAGACTGCTTCTACAAACATTTGTGAAACAATGGGTCACTCTCAGGAGCTCAGTGAATTCAAGCGTGGTACTGTGATAGGTTGCCATCTGAGCAATAAGTCCATTCATTAAATTTCCTCACTACTAAATATTCCACGGTCAACTGTTAGTGGTATTATAACAAAGTTAAAGCAATTGGGAACAACAGAGCGGGGTCAGCGTATGCTGAGGTGCACAGTGTGCAGAAGTCGGCAACTTTCTGTAGAGTCAATAGCTACAGACCTCCAAACTTCGTGTGGCCTTCAGACTAGCTCAAGAACAGTGCGTAGAGAGCTTCATGGAATTGGTTTCCATGGCCAAGCAGCTGCATCCAAGCCTTACATCACCAAGTGCAATGCAAAGCGTCGGATGCAGTGGTGTAAAGCACGCCGCCACTGGACTCTAGAGCAGTGGAGACGTGTTCTCTGGAGTGACGAATCACGCTTCTCTGTCTGGCAATCCGATGGACGAGTCTGGGTTTGGCGGTTGCCAGAAGAACGGTACTTGCCTCACTGCATTGTGCCAAGTGTAAAGTTTGGTGGAGGGGGGATTATGGTGTGGGGTTGTTTTTCAGGGGTTGGGCTTGGTGCCTTAGTTCCAGTGAAAGGAACTCTTAATGCTTCAGCATACCAAGACATTTTGGACAATTTCATGCTCCCAAGTTTATGGTAACAGTTTGTCGATGGCCCCTTCCTGTTCCAACATGACTGTGCACCAGTGCACAAAGCAAGGTCCATAAAGACATGGATGAGCGAGTTTGGTGTGGAGGAACTTGACTGGCCTGCACAGAGTCCTGACCTCAACCCAATAGAACACCTTTGAGATGAATTAGAGCGGAGACTGCGAGCCAGGCCTTCTCGTCCAACATCACTGCCTGACCTCACAAATGCGCTTCTAGAAGAATGGTCAAAAATTCCCATAAACATACTCCTAAACCTTGTGGTAAGCCTTCCCAGAAGAGTTGAAGCTGTTATAGCTGCAAAGGGTGGGCCAACTCCATATTAAACCCTACGGATTAAGAATGGGATGTAAAACGGTCTTTTGCAGTTTAATATTCACAGACACTAACAGAATAAACTTACCTCACAATCCTCGGCTGGATCCGTTGCTCTTAGAAATAAACTTTTTTTCTTCTGAGGTAAATTATTCCAGGATTATTTCTCACCACGTCTCAAATCGATGTAAAGTACATGCACTAAACTTGATGTGTTTTTTCGAGTTGATGCTGGGGGGGGGGATATACTCGCATGCATCGCATCAGTATTTGCCTTTCAAAAGAACGGGCCGTGGTCGCATTAGTGGATAATGAGGTTGATCACAAACAACTGACATCTCTCTCTTTTCAAACAGATTACATAAACAGAGAATATTTGTTTTCAATTTGATTTACATTATATAAAACGTGACATTTCAACATTTCTTTTGACATATGTCTCATGTTTGTGTGACAAGTATTCACTAAGTTACAGTTCATTTTCTGAAGAAGATCAGAATGAACTTCCTTGAGAGAGAGGCTGCAGATCACGCATCATGTTTGTTTTCTTTATTTTGCAAAAAGCACAACATTTTGTTTTTATTGTGAATATACACAAATAAAAGTAGAAACATAACAGATTATAATGATGTATAACACTTGCCTGAATCACCAAAATCGACGGAGTATTTTGAGTCTCTTTCGCACTAAGAAAAAAAGCTTTTGTTTGAAAAAAAGAGTTGGTCGCGTCGGCACAGCCGTCGACCTCTAGGGGTTAACTGCTGCTTTCTCACCGCTGTCATATTTGTTGTGTGTTTATTTTGTTATTGAGAGGAAAGTGCGCAGCACATATTCAGATTTTCATCTAAACGGTGCTCTCAGCAGCATGGATGGCGTCTGGATGATTGTTAACGGTATATTGCTGCAAAGGTATTTAAAACTTATTTTTACTTCTAAGCAAAGAACAGAACATAATTTTGCCGTGAGTAAATCGGGGCATTGAATCACATTCAGTCTCTTGTACATTACGTGTGTATGAGTGTGTACCAAGTGCGAGTACAGTATCAGCAGGTCGGAGTAATGGGTGTGCTGAAAGGTAGTGGGAGTGCTGAAAGGTAGGTTTAGGGGTTAGTTTCTGTTGCATCATTTTGTAGCACTCTGTATCTTTCACAAGTTGCTGGCTGCAGTTCACTTAACAGCCACCAGTGTCACTAATAACAAGGATTTCCAGGGCATTTAAAAGTGAAATGCCCAGCAGACAAGCGATAAGCATATTTATTTATCGGTTAAAACACTTGATCAAACAAATAATATTGTCGTGTTGCGCTGCACCCGCGTCTCGTCCAGTGCAGTATCACTGAATATATAATACAATGGGTACTATTTGCTTTTTACGGGCTGTGTTGCACTGCTTGTAGAGAGGGTGTTACTGATCATGATGCTTGAGATCTGTGAATGATCATAATTAGTGTGTAATCCTGAGTTTATCCAGATTCACTGATCCTGATGGAAATATAAAGAACCCCTAAACTCCAATAATCTTTTGGAAACGGGGTGTTTTAACCACACAAACAGCACTTAAGCTCAATTTGATGAAGCGAACATAGAATATAGTTCCATTCAGGGGTGCAAAATGAATCTGTTCCAGCTCCGAGTGTAAAGCCAAACAATATTGGTTGTAGCAAGAACGTGCTACAATTGGTCAGCGCAGTGTGAACTTATCTGATTGGCTTGAGTAAACGGTGAGTGGAGACTATTTATTTGTGGATTTGTCTGCACGTCTTAATGCTAGAAGTGCTTCAAAATCCACAAATGCGTGCAGGGATCTAAAAATGCATAAGAATCGATTCAGAAATGTGTGCAGTGATTCAGAAATGTGTTGCAGCGATTCAGAAATGTGTGCGGCGATTCACAAATGCACAGAAAGCGATTCACAAATGCACAGAAAACGATTCATAAATGCACAGAAAGTAATTCACAAATGCACAGAAAGTGATTCACAAATGTACAGGAAGTAATTCACAAATGAATGCCAGGCAGAGTTGTGTTTGTGACCTAAAACATTTGTACTGTTAATCTGTTAAAAATATATGTATATTTTTAGTTGCAAATCTTATTTTATTTATTTGTGACTTTTATTCATTTTTTATGAAACTCTTTACATTTATTTGTGGATCTTAATCTATTTGTGAATTTGATTCATTGTTGTGAATCTTTTTATATTTATTTGTGAATCTCAATCTATTTATCTGGAATAATGCAACATTTTTAAGCCCATACTGATGTAATAATAAAGCAAAATTGATACCATGCTTAATAACTTTGCACACACTTTACAATGTGACCTTGTAAATGTATAATTTAAAGTAAAGTGGAAAATTAAATAAGTACAATGCAATAAATGCAGCGTATTGGAGTTATTCATGCACTTATTTTTTTTTCTTAGTCCTTTTACATGCACACATTCAATCCCATGATGAATAAACATCAATAATGAGTATAAAACCAATGTATATTCAACATCTAGCTGCTAGAGAACACCCATGCGCTGTAAGTGTCACACTGAATAAATTCACACGTCTCACCAGAAGATGGCGTCTGTAGCACTTCCGCTGCACTCAATGTCCGAATTCACTTACTCGTTATATTAGTGGAATAATGATGGAAATAGTGAATGAGTGTATAGGGGGCGATTTCGGATTACAGCCATACTGTGACCATGCCATTAGTTTCAAGATGGTGGTTCTACTCTTACCCTTTCACTTTCTCTCACTCTTTATCTTTCATCTTTTTACTGTCTCTCACGTTGGCTAATCACCAGTGCTAACATGATAATGCCATAACTCAGTTGCTGTCCAATCATGTGCAGAGCACTGTGATGAGCAGCAGTTGAGCTGATGATCAGAGGGGGGTAGAGGATGGTCTGAGCTGTGTTAATCAGCAAGGTGCTGAAACCAAGAGTTAAAGATTTTGTGTCAAATGGTCTTGTACTCACAACCCATCCAAGGATAATGTATCAACCCTATCAGAATCCTTCTTCAGGATCAGATTTTGTCCTTAATGGCCATGTTTCTAATAAATATAAGCATACTACACTCTCTCTCAGAAAAGCTCTCACTGGTGTGGTATCCTTTCAAAAGGTACTAATATTTAAGTAGTTATGTGGACCTTTTTTAAGTACTAATATGCACCCTTTAGGGGAAAATAAGGTAAAAAGGTGTACCTTTTTCCCCCCGAAATTTTTTTATGAGAGTGTAAGGAGTAGGATTCCTTGTACCAGAAACAAGACGACATTTGTGGCATTGTATCCCCCCTTTTATATGATACACAACATTTATTCACAGTGCACGTAACCCCTTGGCACAAAGATGTGTGGTTTGATGGTTTAATCAAAGCGAAACAATGAGCTGATGTTTGATTGGCTGCTGTTACAGAGGGGTCTAATTATGATTGGCTGCTGATATCAGTTTAACAGAGAAGGGCAGGCATTCTGTAATCATCCTCACAGCTGGTCAGCACTTCTTTATCTCCATGTGTCTGTTAATCTCTGTCCCTCACTGTCTCACTCTTCTCTTCTCTCTGTACCGCTGAAGGGTATCAGTCGATATTCCCCTGTTCCTCTCTCTCTCTCCCTCTCGCTCTCCCTCCATGTCTCTTGGACCAGGACCCCAGATGAATGATTGCCCGGGCTGAAAGTACATGTTTCTCAAGGACCTCTGATGGGCAGTGGATAATAAAAATGATGTCGCAGCAAGAGGAAGTGTTCTCTTGGCCCCTCCCCTCTCATAATCACGGTCCTCCCGGGCCATTATCCCACCCACCAGCACCGCCAAGCAGCCTGCCGGGGAGAGCAGCACTCCAGCCGTGGGTAGCATTAATGTTATGAAGAGTGCGTTTGCAACAGGTCAAGGTGGAGTTTGAATGTATGATGAAGAGTGAGTTTGTGTGGTTTGTTTTTCCAGATACATATAGTCTATATTCCATACAAACAGGAATGAAAATTATGAACTGCAGTTCAATGTGTAGGATGAAAACAATTTATTTTCTCCTAAAATCAGTGTGTGTGTGTGTGTGTGTGTTATCTGAGGTGAGTGATGTTCTGGCCTATTGCAGAAAACACTGTATGTTTATTACCAGTGCACCTTTTAAAACTTTAATTAGTAAAGTTATATATATATAGAAAAGATTTGAAAAGATTTGTTTAATGTTTTTGATAGAAGTCTGTTGTTTACCAGATTGCATGAAAAATACAGTAAAACAGTCATACTGTGAAATATTATTGAAATTTAGGGCACCCCGATGAAGGCCTTTTTGAGCTGATATGTGTTTCTAAATGTGTAGCCCTGCAAATAAAAGCTTTTTAAACACTAAAATCTATCTGCTTGCCTGGATGTGGAATCTTGTCTCTTTTTGTTTTTTGTTCTCTTTCACTCACTATTGTTTGCATTTTGCACCCTTTCTGGAGCACCCATAATATATATATTTTTTTTTTCAGTACCAGACATGCTCTTAGACAATATCTTTTTCCTATAACTATTTTAATATATTTTATAATGTAATTTATACCTCTGATAGCAAAGATGAATTTTCAGCATCATTACCCCAGTTGTCAATGACACATGATCCTTCAGAAATCATTCTAATATGCTGATTTGGTGCTCAAGAAACATTTATTATTATTGTGCTGCTTAATATATTAATATTTTGTGGAAACTGTGATATATTTTTTTCAGTAAGTTCAAAAGAACATAATTTATTTGAAATAGTTTTTGTAACAAAGTCTTCAAGATCACTTTTGATCAATTGAATGTATCTTGCTGAATAGAAGTATTAATTAATTAATTAATTAATTAAATGAGTATTAGTTCTTCATTTAAAACAAAATGCAGCAGCGTTTATGTGATAGCTCATTAAAAACTATAATAAAGCAAATCTTTATCCTGAGAGAAATCCCGAGAGAAAAAGACACATGCAGTCCGTTGTTGCTTAAGTAATATCCTTGTTAAATTGTATGGTTAGTTTATCGTTGTCAATACTGTTATTTTCAGTGTTGTTTATTAGACCAGTACTTTTACATCCCCTTTGCCTGTTATGAAAAAAAGAAAAAAAAACTAGTTGAAAGAGTTTCTAGTCAGACCAAGTCAGACTGCATTGACAAATATATTCAATAAACTCTGCTCAAATCTTTTCATCACTTCTCTGCATCTTCCTCATGGTTACAGGTAACAACAAATTCAACTAAATATTTGACAATACTGATATTCTGGTGGAAAGAGGGTTAGTTCCTAAATGAATTTGATCTAACGAATATATGTGTGCCATTATTTGTGTGTAGATATTAAGATCCAGGCTTGTGGTTATCCAGGACCACAGAGGATTGGGTTGGCATGACGGAGAGCTTTCCATATGTCAGTGTAGAAACACAAAATGCTATTTAAATGCACTCCACTGAGGCTGTTTTAAAAAAGAGCAAACACTGTCACAGTCTTCTTAAACTTAAAATTCTGGTTTGCTTCACAGTTTCATATTATTTTTTTATTTATTTATTTTCATTTTTATTTATTTGATGCATATGTATTTGAATGACATAAAGTGAGATTTTATTTAGTTTTATAGTATATAATTTCAGTGCATAAAATTCCCAACCCACTTATAAATGTACAAAGGAAAAATCAAGATTCACAGCCCAGCTAAACCAAAAATCAGGGCCAGGGAAACAAACATTTTAGTTATTAGCATTTTTTCAATTATGCATAAGACAGATATATGCGCATTAAAAAGATGAAACTCAAATGCTCATTAAATTTACATAGAATGGCATCTAAACAACATGGCACTTGTGCACAAGCTCTTTTAATGGACTCTGATAAAAACGCATTAAAAATCAGGAGCTGGTGTATCTGTGCTCATGGAATCAGTCTTTATCTTGCACGATCACCCTTCAAAAGCCAAATTAATATAATTGACTTTTAATTAATCCCCTTGATATTTGCATCAGCACATCTGAGCAACAGGTGTTCTGTTTTGAGCCTGTGCATTATTTAAAGCATATTAAAGCAGCGGGTGATTAAGGTGCTCACATCTACGTGCTAATGTCAAATAAAGGTGGTAAAAGTGACAGCCTGTTGTGTTATTCTTTCTTATTTATTGTTTCATTCCTTTTGTCTCAGTGCTTTTCAAGAGGACCTAAGATGTTGAATGAATTACTATTTGTTCCAATCATTTAAACAATAGACAAAGATTCTACTTCCTATACACTACCAGTCAAAAGTTTGGACACACTTTCCCATCAAAGAGAATGGGAAAGTGTGTCCAAACTTTTCACTGGTAGTATATATATATATATATGCCTGAAAGTCTTTAAATGTATGTACATTAAGCATGTATAGCATGTAGCTTATACCAGGTTGTGTTTTATTGCACAAGCCTGTAATTGAGTCATCAGTGTCTCATTGTTTAGTGGATCAAGGCTTTGCAAGTGTCTGAATTCGTGTTTACGATATACCAAAGCACAACATAGGAAACCAAGGAGTGGAATGAAACAGCATTTGTTTCAGTGTCTTAAACTCTATTGCTTCGGATGTGTTACCATGCCAACAAGGTCATCAGTGTTAAAAGCATCCGCGAGCAGCACTTTCACTGTGATTGACAAGTGAGGGTCAAAAAGTCAATGTTATTATGTTAGCAGGGGGGTTAATATAAATACCTCAACTCAACGGTGGAAGCAGACAGAACGGAAATCCTAATATCGCACTCACAAGTGGCTAGAGCGCTGGTGTCATAGAGCGCTATATAAGTTGTCCGAATGCATTTGTATCTTCACTGTTGGTCTGTGGAGTCTGTGGTCTCTTCACTAGAGAGGAGAAAGTGAGAGAGAAAGGTAGAGTCGGTGCTTTGATAGGCACGTCTCATTTCTGTGCCGACAGCTTTGTCAATAGCCCTAGGACGCCTACCTCTCCCCCTCCCCTCCCTGTGATTGACAGCCAGCAGGTGGCGGCTGAATGGAGTTGTCAGGAATGCTGCTGATCAGCCGCACGTTGCTGTTAACGATGGAGGAGCGGCCCGGCGCGGCTGCCCAAGGTGATCTCTTCTTTTACGAGCGACAGACGCCCGCTGTGTATCCCCACCTCACCACAGGGTTCCAGTCTAACACTGCCATTCATATCTAAGAAAGAGAGAGTCTATCTCTCCTTCATAGGACAGAAGGACTCGCGCTGTCTCATAACACTGTTACATGATGAGAAATGAAGGAGACATTATCAGTTTAGACACTGTCTATAAGCAGAGAGAGAAAGGTTAAAAGCGAAGTGTGTCATTTTGGTCAAACCAAAATTTATTCAGACACCTTCAACATTTTCTCACATTATCACAGTTTATTCGCTATAGTTTAGAAAATGGTAATACAATATGACAAGAACTCAGAGTTAAACTGTGTCAGAACAAATTCATCTTAATAATGTCAGATAACTTTGATAGAAAGGAATGTAACGATTACAATCAACCAATCAGCTGTCAATTCTGTCAGATGTTAAATTTAAGTACACAATTAGATAATACCAGTTTAGGTCCACCAATTACCAAGCAATGCTTAATGTTGTTCAGTCTGTGGTGTAAAAGGTCGCATTAGCACTTAAAGAAAAAACACTTAAGCAAAACATGGTCAGGTCAAAGTGTCTGAATAATTTTGGTCCCAAATGTTTATCAATTTTGCTGGTAGTCCACTGTATGAAGAATTTTTGGGTATAATATGTCACAGTTTACTTTATTTTGTTATCCTCACTTACATAAATGAACTATAGTGTCTTGCACCCACTAGTAAAAAATTATATCTGGTGTCTGAATAATGACTTTATTATTATATAAAATGACTTTGACCTTGTTGGGGGACCTGAAAAGAACTAAATAATCATTTAAACATGAATATCAAAATATTTGAAATTTCATCTTTAAGAAGAAAAAAAAAGCGTCTTCATATGATAGGAAAACAGTTAACTTTAAATTGAATGTAACCACTTAAGGTCAAAGGTGAAATCTTTTTCCTATCCTGGTCTACTTTGATCTGAAAGATGCAATAAATAATACATCTATATGAAATAAAGCTGCATAATGGAAATGTAAAATATATTTGGTTAATTTTAAACCATGGAATTCCTTTAACCTTTGACCTTGTCAGGGACCTGAAAAGAACAAAACAGCCATTGTGATATAAGGGACTGAGATGTGCACACATTAACAAATTACTCAAGCGAAAACAATAAAGCATCTGTATCTTTCGTCATTAGACAAAATCTTTGTTTTTATCTCTCAATTAAACAGCTTTTTTTTTTCTTTTTTTTTTTGATAATGACAATGAGTGGAGCTGAAGATGTCTGCTTCTGTTAAATGTGTTAACTTGTGTCTAAATGAGTGCATAATTACATATTAATTAGCGGTACTTAAGCACGTGTTTAAGTTACATCTGTTTTAATTACCTTGGCTAATCATATGATAGCAGATTTTTCTTGCACTGTATGCAAATGGGAGTCTCTTCCTGTCTACTGAGAGTTTTTTCCTGATTAGCAAGACACCTTGAATCCTACTGCAAATTAATTTACTTAAAGAAGCCTAGATCTCTACAACTTACTAATACCATATTCAACCGGTAACCATACATGTCTTAGGCCAACAAAGGGCTGTAATTATGCAAGTTTCTCCCCAATGCCCGTCAACAGACTTCCTACTTCTCCATGAATTGGTCATTATCACAGACAGAAATAGGTATATAAATTCAGTGTTAATGAAAATGTCAATTAGCAGGCTGTGCTGTCAGGTGATGCTACTTTGGCCCTACACACAGTTCCCAAAATCCACAGCTCTGATGAATGACAACCCTCCATACTCACACACACACACACACACACACACACACTCTCACACACACACTCTCACACACACACACACACACACACACACACACACACACTCACCTCATTCAGACAGCTGCTTAGAGGTGACACATTCTCCATCTCTTGTCCGCCTACAGACTCGCTGTTTATATTAAGTCGAGAGAATAGTCTGATTATGTCAAACACTTATGTACGTTCACAGGGGACTAACACAAAATAATAATTTCTAAATGAAATAAATTAACTTTAAATAAATAAATAAGCACACATAATAGATTAAAAATGATTTGATGTATATTATCTAGCAATCTACCCCAACATTTTTTTCATTAATTGTGATTTTTTTTTGTAGATTCACAAAGACATACATCATTATTCACTTTCTTTCAAAGAAATCACATGTTCAGGTCATTAATCAAAATGAGACGGGCAGCCACGGAGGGGACAGAACATGATATCTAACATATATTACCCAAGGCTCAGATCAGTCTAACCCTCCTCAACGCACTGACATTAGACCCAAATCACCAAAAATAGAAAAAAGAAAATGATTACCATTACCGCTCCCACTTACTGGCTTCTCAAAACCTGATAGAGAAAATAAATGCTTGAAGCCTCCAAACACACACACGTACACACGCGCCGACACCCTCAAACAAACATCTGTGGCGGCGAACAAAATGGCAGGAATAAAACCGACAGATTTGCACCAAACGTCAATAAAAGGAGGATGTATTAAAAGCACATTTGAAATTCTTAACAGCACCAGGCCTCGTTTGGAGAAGTCTGGGTCCTGCACTTTTAAAAGCATGGGATATAAATCAATTTTGGTGGTTGCTCATACTGAGACCTCGATAAAAATGAATAGATGAATGTTGCTCACCCTGGACACATTTTTCAAGTCCCTGAGCCATTCTGTAGCCATAATTATGATTTTGATTGCTCCTGACCACTTAGCACATAAGGAGTAGAGGAATTAGCTTGAGTTTCTATGAAATCACAACTACGTTTTTATGCCCGCAAATCACAGCTTTACGTTAAAGTGGGCGTGTCACCTAAAAATGATTTTATTTGTGTGACAAATAAGTATTTAACATGCAGTAAACAATAAATGATCAACACAATTGTGACAAGAGAGGGCATGATTTATCTTTACAGCTATTCTTGCTCTCTCTCTCCTCTTCTCTTCCTCTTTCTGGTCAATAACCCATCAGACAGATGACAGGTGGAATTGTCTGTTGACTCTTTAAGTGATTGGAGCCCTTCAGCACCGTCCGCACACCCCGAACGGAGCCTTAATGATGGACACCTGCACAATTTCACACAAGCTGGTCGATGTGGAAAAAGGAACCGAGTAAACACATCTATACAGTCCCAACTCAACTGCCCCTTTAAAGACACTCTTGTAACACTCCACTAACAACGCTGAGGCATTTCATTTGCCGCTCGCCTGTGTTACACCGCACAGTATTCGACAGATCTGTTTATTAAGTTTTGTTTTTTTACCGCTAGTGTGGAATGCTTGTGTATTAATAGGGTGTAATTATAAATCTCAGACTGCTGTTCCCCTGTGCAGTATACAGACTGCATGCCAGTGAAGCCACAAACTGCAGCATTCTACCCCATTACATCTGCAATGATTAGAAATGGAGGAGAACATCTGGCGTCTGCGCTGTGATAGAAAAGAGCATTCTGTCCTTTAATGGATATCTGCAGGCCAAACAGATCTTATATTTTATCTAGCAGAGTTAACTCTTCACACGCCAGCTGCTCGGCTAAGTACAAAAAGGCTGGAGAAAGGGAACGAGTGGCGTTCTCTTTAATTATGCTGTCGTTTTATAGGGTCCAGAGCACATGCGCCACAGGGGTGACATTTTGGGCATCTGAAAAACAAGAAATGCAGATAATTATTTAACATTATACATGGAGCGTTGCGATAAACGTCTGGATTTGGTTTTAGTAATATGCCTGTTTATGGATCGCATCTTAATAAAATTTGCGGAAATACCTAATGTGCATGCAAAATACAATTAAACATTTTCACCTTAGAAACATATGGAGAACTTCTGTGTTTTAGACTCATAGTATCAATGGTAGTGTCTCCTCCGGTCCATTAGTTCAGTATGGGCAAGTGAGCATGTTTTGTGGTCTCTCTCACCGGTGTAATCTGAGCATGCTCAGACTGTGCTCACCAAAACAAATGCTGCTAGACTGTTTGAGAATATTTTCACCGCTGAAAAAGCAGAGATCTTCACAGGCGCTAAAAATGATGTGCACTGAATTTAGACTCAAAACCATCTGTACAAAGACACACAGAAAAGCCTATTTGTAAGTAATTATGTGAAGTGTAACGCAAGACGGTCATAAGACACAAAACCACACCTGATTTTTGTGATGGCTATCACACTAACACCTCACGTGTAGATCTCTAGAGCTCTGATATTATCTTTGCAACCACACCCGAATATGAATATTATGTGATGGCTGCCATATGAATGAATCGTTTTTTGGGGGGTCTTACGGGCGCTAATTATGGCAAGTTGATGAAAGTCTACCTATAAAACGAAGGCGCCTTAATGAACATGAGCGGTAATTAAACAGGCTGGTAACACGACCCTCTCCTGCTGAGGGAGTTACAATAATGACAGGGGAGCGTGGATATGGAAAATGGCCGTCTTTGCCTGCAATTCGTAAAAAAGAATATAATTGGGCGACCGCAGGCTCAAATGATGGCCTTTGCCAACTCCTGACAAAACAGGCATAATTAAGAGCTTGCAGCCTCAGGAGGGGCCGGCAGGGGCTGATCTCTGAACAGCAGTGGAGGATTAGAGAAATGAGAGACCTGCCCCTACACCAACACTAACATCACAGATCACCTGTTTAAACTCACAGAGCTGGGGTGAATACAGATGCATGAGGTCATGATGAGAACGTTGAACACTGTATGTAATGTATATAATATTTAAATAAAAAATTTAATGGAAACCATGAAAAAAAATCCCATGAACTGTTCAGTCTTTTAGAGTTTCTGTTGCACTTTTTGAAATATTTAATATATTGTCCACTTTATCTATGTGTACATAGCTGTATTACAAAAAAAAAAAAAAAAATTCCTATAACTCAAAAGCATTACATTATATATTGACATTATCCATTTTAATTTGCCACTAAACTGTTAAAGATAAAAATAAATGTTAAAAACTCTGTATCTTTAGAAAAGCTTACATCTGTAAATGATTACATGTTTTTTGTAACTATATATATATATATATATATATACACTCACCTAAAGGATTATTAGGAACACCATACTAATACTGTGTTTGACCCCCTTTCGCCTTCAGAACTGCCTTAATTCTACGTGGCATTGATTCAACAAGGTGCTGAAAGCATTCTTTAGAAATGTTGGCCCATATTGATAGGATAGCATCTTGCAGTTGATGGAGATTTGTGGGATGCACATCCAGGGCACGAAGCTCCCGTTCCACCACATCCCAAAGATGCTCTATTGGGTTGAGATCTGGTGACTGTGGGGGCCATTTTAGTACAGTGAACTCATTGTCATGTTCAAGAAACCAATTTGAAATGATTCGAGCTTTGTGACATGGTGCATTATCCTGCTGGAAGTAGCCATCAGAGGATGGGTACATGGTGGTCATAAAGGGATGGACATGGTCAGAAACAATGCTCAGGTAGGCCGTGGCATTTAAACGATGCCCAATTGGCACTAAGGGGCCTAAAGTGTGCCAAGAAAACATCCCCCACACCATTACACCACCACCACCAGCCTGCACAGTGGTAACAAGGCATGATGGATCCATGTTCTCATTCTGTTTACGCCAAATTCTGACTCTACCATCTGAATGTCTCAACAGAAATCGAGACTCATCAGACCAGTCAACATTTTTCCAGTCTTCAACTGTCCAATTTTGGTGAGCTCGTGCAAATTGTAGCCTCTTTTTCCTATTTGTAGTGGAGATGAGTGGTACCCGGTGGGGTCTTCTGCTGTTGTAGCCCATCCGCCTCAAGGTTGTGCGTGTTGTGGCTTCACAAATGCTTTGCTGCATACCTCGGTTGTAACGAGTGGTTATTTCAGTCAAAGTTGCTCTTCTATCAGCTTGAATCAGTCGGCCCATTCTCCTCTGACCTCTAGCATCAACAAGGCATTTTCGCCCAAAGGACTGCCGCATACTGGATGTTTTTCCCTTTTCACACCATTCTTTGTAAACTCTAGAAATGGTTGTGCGTGAAAATCCCAGTAACTGAGCAGATTGTGAAATACTCAGACCGGCCCGTCTGGCACCAACAACCATGCCACGCTCAAAATTGCTTAAATCACCTTTCTTTCCCATTCTGACATTCAGTTTGGAGTTCAGGAGATTGTCTTGACCAGGACCACACCCCTAAATGCATTGAAGCAACTGCCATGTGATTGGTTGATTAGATAATTGCATTAATGAGAAATTGAACAGGTGTTCCTAATAATCCTTTAGGTGAGTGTATATATAGTACCCCCCCCCCCCCCCCCCCCCGAAATATAAGCTTTTCTAAAGATAAATATTTTTATATAAAAAAAAAATATCTATAACAGTTTAGTGGCGAATTAAAATGGATAATGTCAATATATAATGTAATGCTTTTGAGTTATAGGATTTTTTTTTTGTAAGACAACTATGTCATAATTATTCAACCCCTATTCAACACTGCTGTTTACTTATCAGTTTACAGTTTACTTACTATCACTTATTTGTATGATATGGTACAAAATTGTGTTAAAACACAATTAAGCCTTCGGAAACTCTATAACAAAAGTGAATTAGCTTGTGCTGTTACACAAACATACATTTAGCTCATGTATGTGCTAAAGTTGAGTAGCAAATATGGCCAGGTCAAAAGAGCTCTCACAAAAGCTATAGAGAACAAATTGCTTTATTACATTAGAAGGTCTATGGCTACAATAAGATTTCCAAAACTCTAAAAGTTCCTACAGACACCGCTGGCAGCCTTATTCATAAGTTTAAAATTTGTTGTACCAGAAAACCTTTGAGGGTGTTGAAGAAAAAGTACAATATCATTAAGGGGAATACAATGTTTGATCAGAGCAACTGAGAAAAACCCTCAATTTACTGCCAAAGACTTGCAAGATGATTTGATGAAAGGAGGGAAAAACATTTCAATGAAGAGTATAAGAAGAACACTAGGCAAGCATGGCCTTCATGTTGGGACATCTTGCCGAATGCCACTCTTGACCAAGAAGAACATAAAAGACCAAACTGAATATGCTAAAATGTATTTGGATAGACCTGTGTAGTTCTGGAAGAATGTTTTATGAGTGATGTGACCACACTGGAACTTTTTGGACCCATGGATCAGCGGTATGTCTGGTGCAAAAAAGGCCAAGCTTATGAGCAGAAGAACACCATTTTCATGGTCGAATATGAAGGTGGTCCAATCTTTTTATGGGGTGCTTTGCTGTTGCAGGTAGTGGAAATCTTGACCGTATTAAGGGCATCATGAATTCTTTGAAGTATCAAGCCATTTTGGCGATTCTTTGAAGCCATCAAGCCAAGACGGGGATGTCTTTGGTGCAAAGACTGAAGCTTAATGATCAATGGACTTTCCTGAAGGACAGCCATCCCAAAGTATACATCTAAATCTACTTAAGCTTGGTTCAGGGATCATTCGTAGAATGTTTTTGAGTGGCCTGTACTGTCTTCAGATTTAAATCTCATTGAAAATATTTCGTGGAATTTGAAGAAAGCAGTGGTAACATGAAAACCGTCTCGGTTACGTATGTAACCCTCGTTCCCTGAAGGAGGGAACGGAGACGTACGTCGGACGTCACCGACGAATTGGGATCACTTCTGGGAGCCCCTATCAGCTTCGAGTGTATAGAGAACGGGCCAATGGCCATTGGCGTGCGAGATTTGCATCTCGCGCTCCGCCCCGCATCGCGGGTATAAAGCGGAAGCGGATGCAGCGCACATTTGTTTTTCACTGAGGAGCCGAACTAGTGACTCGGCCGCTGCAGTGATGGTACAGCAACTGTGGCGACGGGACGTACGTCTCCGTTCCCTCCTTCAGGGAACGAGGGTTACATACGTAACCGAGACGTTCCCCTTCAGTCGGTCACGTTCGACGTACGTCGGACGTCACCGACGAATTGGGATCCCTATGGAAAACGCCACAGTTACTACCACTTCCAGCGCCCAGCGAAAGCCCCTCAGACCCCCGTCTGTTCGGGGCGGGGAACCTACGCAGGGAGAGTCACTGCTGCTGTTCCGCAAGACCCACTCAGCAGAGTATTGGATAACGCTGGGAAAGCGTGCCCCGGGGGGCCGCTGCGGAAGCCACATCCTACACGTAGGGAGGTATCATGTGGAATATACATGTATGGACTGGCCGTGGGCAGTACAACATACGGAAGTCCCAGGGGTGGCCCCGGCCAATGCAGGCGGGAGACTACACCGCACAGAGACGGCAGAGCGAGCTCTGCCAAGGGAAAGACACGGGCTCGCCGTAGGGAGCCGTACCGTGGAAGAATACACATATGGGACCGCCGTAGGGGTCACAACATATGGATACCCAGCCTAACACAAGTTCCACCAATGCATACGAGTGTTAGACCTGGCGTCGGACGCTCCGCCACGTCTGACTGCCACGGGTTGCGGAGGACTCAACAGGGTTCGCCGTGCTGGGGAACTCGACTGGAGCATATCAGCGCACGTATCCGGTCCATGAGGAGGGGAATGGCGCAGCAAGCCGACACTAGAACGGGCACTTCGGTGTTACCGGCTATTTGAAGCGAGCACACGGGAAGAAACCGGCTCTACACGGAGGCTATAGAATCTAGCGAACGTGTTAGGTGTCGCCCAGCCCGCAGCTCTACATATATCTGTCAGCGAGGCGCCGTGTGCCAGCGCCCAGGAAGAGGCCACACTCCTAGTGGAGTGGGCCCTCAACCCAAGCGGGCAGGGCACGCCTTGGGTTTCATACGCCAAGGCGATGGCATCCACTATCCAGTGAGCCATCCTCTGCTTGGAGACAGCCTTTCCCTTCTGCTGGCCTCCGTAACAGATGAAGAGCTGTTCTGAGGTCCTGAAGCTTTGCGTTCTGTCCACGTAAGTCCGCAGAGCGCGAACGGGACAGAGAAAAGCCAGGGCTGGGTCTGCCTCCTCCGAAGGCAGCGCTTGCAGGTTCACCACCTGGTCCCGAAAGGGAGTGGTGGGAACCTTGGCACATATCCGGGCCGGGGTCTCAGGATTACCTGAGAGTTACCCGCCCCGAATTCCAGGCACGATTCGTCGACCGAAAATGCCTGCAGGTCCCCTACCCTCTTGATGGAAGCCAATGCAGTCAGGAGTACTGTCTTCCAGGACAGGATTTTTAACTCTACTGACTGCAAAGGCTCAAAGGGAGCCCTCTGTAATGCGGTTAGCACCAGGGGCAAGTCCCAAGAGGGTATAGAGTGAGGGCGAGGCGGATTTAATCTCCTCGCCCCCCTCAGGAACCTGACGACCAGATCGTGCTTTCCTAGGGACTTACCTTCGACCATGCTGTGATTTGCGGCGATAGCGGCAACATACACTTTGAGGGTGGAGGGAGACAGCCTTCGCTCCAACCCTTCTTGCAGGAAGGAAAGCACAGAGCCGATCGAACATCTTCGGGGGTCTTCTCGACGAGAAGAACACCACTCGACGAACAGGTTCCACTTCAACGCGTAGAGGTGCCTCGTAGAGGGGGCTCTGGCGGAAGTGATGGTGTCTACCACAGCCTGTGGTAGGCCACCTAGAACCTCCGCGTCCCGTCCAGGGACCAGACATGGAGTTTCCAGAGGTCCGGACGCGGGTGCCACAGGGTGCCCCGTCTCTGAGTCAGGAGGTCCTTCCTCAGAGGAATGGGCCAAGGAGGTGCTGTCGCGAGGAGCACTAGTTCCGGGAACCAGGTCCGGTTGGGCCAGTATGGCGCAACTAGCAAGACCTGCTCCTCGTCCTCCCTGACCTTGCACAGTGTCTGCGCAAGAAGGCTCACTGGGGGAAACGCATATTTGCGTAGGCCCCGGGGCCAGCTGTGTGCCAGCGCATCCGAGCCGAGGGTCCCCCCGGTCAGGGAATAGAACAACTGGCAGTGAGACGTGTCCGGGGCGGCAAACAGGTCTACCTGTGCGGTCCCGAAGCGACTCCAGATCAGCTGGACCACCTGGGGATGGAGTCTCCACTCTCCTGGGAGCACTTGCTGTCGTGAGAGCTCGTCGGCTGCACGATTGAGCAGGCCCGGGATATGAATGGCACGAAGCGACCTCAGATGCTTCTGACTCCAGAGGAGGAGATGGCGGGCGAGTTGTGACATGCGGCGGGAGCGTAGACCACCCTGTTTGTTGATGTACGCAACGGCCGCAGTGTTGTCCGTACGGACCAGAACGTGCTTGCCTCGTAGCGGCCCTTTGAGGCGGCCCAGCGCAAGACGAACTGCTAACAACTCGAGGCAATTGATATGCCATTGCAGTTGAGGCCCCGTCCACAGACCCGAAACTGCAAGCCCGTTGTACGTGGCCCCCCAGCCGGTGGATGAGGCATCCGTGGAGACCACAGCATGCCTGGACACTTGTTCTAGGGGAACTCCTGCCCGTAGGAACGAAGGGTCCAACCACGGACTGAAGGTTTGGCGACACTTCGGTGTTACTGAGACACGGAATGAGCCGCTCTGCCACGCCCATCTCGGGACTCGGTCGTGTAGCCAGTGTTGAAGCGGCCTCATATGAAGCAATCCGAGCGGCGTCACTGCGGCTGCGGATGCCATATGCCCCAGGAGCCTCTGAAAATGTTTCAGTGGTACCGCTGTCCTGCATTTGAACGAATTCAAGCAGTTCAACACCGACTGGACGCGCTGCTCTGTGAGTCGCGCTGTCAGATTGACCGAGTCCAACTCCATACCGAGAAAAGAGATCCTCTGCACGGGGCAGAGTTTGCTCTTTTCCCAGTTGACCTGAAGTCCCAACAGGCTGAGGTGACTGAGCACCATGTCCCTGTGTTCGCACAACTGTGCCTTCGACTGAGCCAGAATCAGCCAGTCGTCGAGGTAGTTGAGAATGCGAACACCACGCTCTCTCATGGGAGCAATGGCCGCCTCCGCGACCTTCGTGAAGACGCGGGGCGACAGGGACAGCCCGAAGGGTAGGACTCTGTACTGATATGCCCGTCCCTCGAACGCAAAGCGTAGGAACGGTCTGTGTCGGGGGAGAATCGAGACATGAAAGTACGCGTCCTTCAGGTCGATCGCTGCAAACCAATCTTGGGGACGGATGCACCTGAAGATGCGTTTCTGCGTTAGCATTCTGAACGGCAGCCTGTGAAGGGACCGATTCAAGAACCGCAGGTCCAAGATTGGCCGTAACCCGCCGCCTTTCTTGGGTACAATGAAGTACGGGCTGTAGAAGCCTGTCTTCATATCGGCTGGAGGGACCGGCTCTATCGCGTCCTTCGCCAGTAGGACTGCGATCTCCGCCCGTAGCACGGGGGCGTCCTCCTTCGACACGGAGGTGAAGTGAACGCCCCTGAACTTGGGGGGCCGCCGAGCGAACTGAATCGCATAGCCGAGTCTGATAGTACGGATGAGCCAGCGGGACGGGCTGGGGAGCGCTAACCAGGCTCCCAGCGACCGAACCAGCGGGACCAACGGCACCACAGACGTACCCGCAGCGGGGCAGCGCAGCGGAGTGCAGGGACCCGACTCGGACGGCATCGCGGCCCGAAGTGGGGTCTGAGTGCGCAATGCAACACTTACCTGCTTCCGCTGAGGGGGTGCACGAGTGTGCGGAGGCCTCTTGTGTGCGTCCTGGACACAGCCAGCACCCCCTGCTGGCGATAAGAGAGGCACCGGAGGGTGACAAGGCATGGGAGCGTCGTACACCGCCAAGCGCGCTCTCTTGGCACCCAGAGATTTTAGAAACAGCTCTTTTTTTGAAGTTTTGGGTACCACTGGCCCGAAGGCCAGTGGCGGAACAGAAACCAAACAAGAACATAAAATTCTCTCCCGGCCCTCCAGCGGGAGAAGGAGCGGTGCTGTCACCACCTCCTGAAGAGCTGTCTCCTCCATCTCTGGGTGGCCCGTCTCAGGGTCTCTTACGACGACGCTTGCCACCTGGTTTGGCAGCGGCCTGAGCGGGCTGGACGGCCTTCCCGCGGCCGGCTCCACGCCGTTGCCCTGGTGGAGGCTGCTGCTGGGCTGGGGCGGGAGCGGGGGCGGCGGCGGGCGGCCGCCCTCGGCGACGAGCAGGCGGAGGAGCTGCGGCCGGCGGCTGGGCAGCAGCTGACCGCCGGGGCAGGATGTGTTTGATGGCCTCCGTCTGCTTCTGGACAGTCGAGAACTGCTGGGCAAAGCTCTCGACCGCGTCGCCGAACAGCCCAACCTGGGAAATGGGGGAGTCCAGGAACCGATACTTATCAGTCTCCCTCATATCGGCCAGGTTGAGCCAGAGATGTCGCTCCTGGACCACAAGAGTGGACATCGCCTGACCAATGGAACGGGCGGTGACTTTCGTCGCCCGGAGGGCGAGGTCCGTCGCCGTCCGGAGCTCCCGGAGGAGCTCTGGGTCAGGTCTACCCTCGTGCATGTCCATGAGTGCCTGGGCCTGGTGCACCTGGAGCAACGCCATGGCATGCAAGGCGGACGCAGCCTGTCCACAAGCCTTGTAAGCCTTCCCAGTTAGACTGGAGGAGAACTTACAGGCCTTGGATGGGTGGCGTGGGTCTCCGCGCCAGGTGGAAGCGGACGCCGGACACAGTTGCATCGCGACCGCCCGTTCCACCGGCGGGATCCCCACGTACCCCTTGGCTGGCCCGCCGTCGAGAGTAGTGAGGAGGGAGGAGCTACTCGGCCGGTTTCTGGCAGAAAAAGGTGCCGTCCACGACCTTGTGAGCTCCTCATGCACTTCCGGGAAGAAGGGCACCGGGGCGGGACGCTGAGAACCAGCGCGAGCCGCCCCGAGAAACCAATCATCCAGCCTAGAAGGCTCGGGACACGGTGGAGGGTTCCACACGAGCCCGACCTTTTCGGCGGCCCGGGAAAGCATAGCCGTCAGCTCGGGGTCCGTCTCGGACAACGCCACTCTCCCAGAGGGAGGCAACGCAGCCGGGTCTTCATCCCCCGAGGACTGAAACTCCCCCTCCGATGCAGCGATCGACATCCTATCCTCTGCTGGAGCTCCAAAGGTCACCGTTGGACCACCTCGAGAGGGGCCAGCGACTTCCTCCGAAAGCTCAACCGGCTGCGGCACTACAGAGGGTTTAGGGGCCCACGGAGGCTGGCTCGGCGGGTGTGCCCTAAACGTGATCCTCAGGTCACCCTGGCTATTCGCCGAAGTAGGTCTATCCTGCTGGGCAGGGATAGCACTAGATCGGGGCATAGGTAAGGGGACTCCACCCTCCCGAAGGTAGGCGAGTCTCGACCTTAGCGCCGAGATAGTCATGTTCCCGCAATGGGAACACGAACTATCCACAAACGCTGCCTCGGCATGTTGAATACCCAGACATGTCAGGCAGCGATTGTGACCGTCAGCTGGTGACAGGGAACGACCGCATCCAGAAACGCACGGGTGGAATGACATCTTGAAAAAGACGCAATTTCACACCCGTGTTGCTCTTTTAGAAGAAGCTCTTAACGTGCCGAAGCACCCAGGAACAACCGCGGCAAACACAGGGGATAGTGCAGCCTGTGTTTGCACTCACCGTGGAACGCCCCCACCGAACCAACCGGGATGCTGTAAAAACAGCAGTTTGTTTCACCGATTTCGGTGAGCTCGCGGTTGTCACTGCACGTGCCTTCTCTCCCAGCACAAAAGCCTCTTCTCTGCTCTCTCTCTCTCTCTCTGCTGACGCAGGAACAGTCTTCCATGAAGCTTGTTTGGCTCCGAAGTGAATGACAAATGTGCGCTGCATCCGCTTCCGCTTTATACCCGCGATGCGGGGCGGAGCGCGAGATGCAAATCTCGCACGCCAATGGCCATTGGCCCGTTCTCTATACACTCGAAGCTGATAGGGGCTCCCAGAAGTGATCCCAATTCGTCGGTGACGTCCGACGTACGTCGAACGTGACCGACTGAAGGGGAACAAAGATTATCAGTAATCTGGACGCTTTTTCAAGTGAGGAATGGGCCAAGATTGCAGTAGAGAGGTAACAGAAGCTTCTAAGCACTTACAGGCAGCTTTTATTGACGGTTATAAAGAATAAAAGATTCTGGACTTTTGGGGGTTTAGTAATTTTGTACATGAATGTTTAGAGTCAATTTGATTCTGTCAATTGATCTTTACATTCACAGAATCACTCAAATGTGTATTAATAAACGTTCTATAATAGTTTACTGATGTCTTTATTGAATTGTTTTCATAAAATTTAGTTCTCTGCATGTCATAGATAAAGTGTACAATATATTAAATATTTCAAAAAGAGAGACAGAAAAGATGAAAATGAAAACGGTCCACAAATTACACCATTTGTGATTGACGTCAAGGACCCAATCCCTCTGTGATTTAAATACGTGTTGACTTCACTTACTGTGAAACTTCGGTTTACTTGAAAGAGCCAGAATCATAACATTCACCTTTGTTGTGAATATCCACCTCCTTGTTTTTTAGAATGACCTATAAATTAATAAAATATGACTGGAAGGTTTTATTAGTTGTGATGCAGACCTCCCAACTTTGTGCGAGGAGAGGGAAAATATGAAGGGTTATAGAGCGAACAATCTCTCGATAATTAACAGGAGGATAAACAAAACATAAATTTGGATATTGCGTTTATTTGGACTACCACTCAAATATGCGTGAACCACGCAATTTTAATTAAAAGATAAATCTATGTGACACTCTGCCTCAGAGTTAATTATTCAGTGTTGTATAATAAAAATAAAGCCTATTAAACATGCCACACACTGTATTTCTCCATTAACAGTAAAACGAGCATGCATTGGGGACGTTTTAGATTCAAGGGCTGTGTGTTGTGTTTCCTCCTGTTTTTCCATCCTTTTCAGCTCTGGGTTATCTTATGTGTTTTCTAGGAGAAATGTAGGGTATATATGACATGCATGCCTTTATATCTTCTTTTCTGTGTGTGTGTGTGTGTGTGTGTGTCTGTCTGTATATATATATATACATACACAGAGAGAAGGTATAAAGGCATGCATGTCAGTGCTCATATGTTTGCATGTGTCCTGTGCTGATGACTCGGCGAGTCTCAATGTTACAGGTGGTGCTCATTACGGTTTATGAAAGCCATTTGATTTCATTTAGTGCTGTTCACGGCTCTCTTTGGTGCCACACATCAACAGACTATTTTTCAGTTTCACTATCCGTAAATGTTATGGCCAACAGTAGCAGCCATGAAGGAATGTAAATGGTTTTAAATGCTTTTTGACAAAGATCTGTGGTTTTCTGCGAATACGTTTTATGCATTTTATTTTATGCAGTGGTCTGTGCATCTTTATTCAAAAGAATTATCAGCAAAAGGTCTTACTGTTAAAGGACTTGTATACATTTAACATATGTACACATTTCAATATTACAAAACAAGAATGCTTGCACACTGAAAGCATTTCTAATGACCACAGCTTTCAAGACAATAAACACTGCTTCCAAAAAAGGATATTGAAATGAATAAACTAAGAAAAGACACAAATGATTGAGACAAAGTCATTGTTTTAAGAGGTAGAGGTTTTATTGCGTAAAACACTGGATAAAACTGTACTGCTTCAAAGACATTAGAACTTCTAAACAGCAGAAAGAAAACAGCCATTGCTGAAATAAAAACAACTTCTTCATAGTTCATCAGAATACTTTTTTTCTCTTCTTTTGTCAAACAGATGTATGACAATAAATAATGACCAGGAATAATCCTTAAATACAATAACAAGTCATCTACTTGTTAAAAGCATATGAGTAGCAATATAATCCTCTAGCCTCCTCTGCAAATCCTCTGATATAGAAATATTCTTCATTTAGGAATGTTGGAAAGTATAATGTTCATGATCACATACAATATAATATCATAGAGAGAAAGAAAATTATTTTCTTTTCTGTTGTTTTTTTGTATTTTTATTTTTTATTTCCCCAAGAAGCGCAATAGTGTAGAGTTCTAAAATATTGATATGACTGTACCAGTGAAAATTACATGGTTACAGATTCTTATTGTGGAATAATAATAATAAATATAATAATAATAATAATAATAATAATAATAATAATAATAATAATAATAATAATGGTTTGTGTGTGTGTGTGTGTGTGTGTGTGTGTGTGTGTGTGTGTGTGTGTGTGTGTGTGTGTGTGTGTGTGAGGATGATAACATGAACACATTAGCACCTGAACTTATGGGATGGACAATCACCATACAAAAAAAAAGTCTTCCAGTGTCACTAAAATAATTATTGCCTGTCTCAGAGCTCCAAACATGATCCAATAGGTCAGATTTACTAGAAAAAGCGAAGAAAAAGTGCTATGAATGGAATGTATTTTTACTTTTATTTTTTGCCTTTCTTTTTTTCTCTTTTTTTAAAAAGTTTATTTACTCTAATATACTTATGTTGGAGTGCGCACACTTACACACACACAAGAAAAGCAAGCGACTGACAGTCACCAGAAAACACAGTAGTGTGTTGAAACCTCTAAAGCTCAATGCAGTCAGAGAGTATGTCTTTCATTTCAAACGTTGCCCCTCTAGTAGAGCTCATACAAATAGTTGTATTAAATTTATCAACTCGATTTAAGGCAGTGAGAACTATCTTAATAAAAAGAAGAAAAAAACAACAACAACAACGAACAGACCAAAAATAAAATACTTAAGTATCTTCTTGTGTTATGGTGAATTAAAGAACCATTGCTTGGAACCTCTACAATTTGTCTGAACTTGTAAAATCTCTGTGCACCACTTCTAGACCACTTCTATCAATTTCAACTTCTCTCTATCTTTCCCTCTTTTTCTCTGGAGATGTTGTGGTCTTAGGGCTCTGATAAGGGTTTATGTTTTTATTTACTGCTTAGTGAGGAGTGTGGTGGGTATTTGTGAGTCCTCTAAACTCCTCTCGGTGTGAATAGAGCAGCCGTAAGGCCCTGGGGTTTAAGTGCTGAGCTTCCCTGTGCTGAGCGGGAAGATATTGACTTTCTTAAAGTCTGGATCATTTCTGTTTATCACAAAACATTAATATCCACCCCCCCCCCCCCCTTCACCCTTGCATCTCTAACCCTCTACCATACTTATTTACCTTCTAACCCCTGCTAGCCTTCAATAAAAGGAAGTACAATGAAAGTTGATACACTTTATTTTGTTCTTTAAGAGGCTTGATTTCATAGGATTCAAACTGCCTGTATTGTTAATCTCTTTTAGAAGGGGAACATTTAGGACAACAAATACACACACCAAAAAAAAAAAAAAAAATGGCGGCATGATGATTCATGACATTAAAAATATTCAAACATTAAAAAAGTAAAGATTATTAGGGAATTCAAAACATAAAAAAAACAAACAAACCCATAAATGCCATCCTGAAGTTTAGATTACAGACATGTAGCAGAGAAGTGATTATATATATACTTCATATCTACGGTGCCTTCATAGTGCTGCTTTCTCAAGAGCTCTATAAAAAGGGTAGTCCCGCTGCGGGTCAGTAAACCCCACAAAAGCGCTACGGTTCCTTCATATTATTTCCAAGTCACACTTAACAAATAACATATTCACCTTCTTGGCTACATACGGTCAGTATTCACCCAAAGTCCACCAGTTAGAAGGGAAGCAGCACCTTCTTTAAGAACAACAAAATTACTATTTTTTTATCTTTAAGAAGTGTTGAATGGAAATAAAGCACATTTCATGTGTCTTCGCCATTCTGTTTTGTCACTTCAAGTGACATACAAATTACATTCTAAAACTGCACAACAATGAAAAAGAAGTAAAATCTATCCACTGATTATTATACTGCTATTGGCCATCATGGATTTATTATTTATTTTTTCTTCATAGTAGAAATGCAAGGAGGAAGGGAGGGAATGAGGGAGGCTGATAGGAAGTGCTACTAGTCGTCGGCTGACCCTTCTGCGGCCCAGCTGTACAGGCGACTAAGGTTTCTCTTGACGTGTTCTGAAAGAGTGAGGAGAGACGAAATGGGGGGGGGGGGGGGGGGGGGGGGGGGGGTGAATGGAAGCAGCGTGAGAGGGGGGTTGAATTGATTTCCTCTGTGATGACAGCTCCAGTCAGGCTGGCACCAAATGCCCCAACCCCCCCATTTCACCATCCACATCTCTCCGTCCGCTCACTCCATCCCTGTGCGTCAATGGCGCTGGGCAAATGGCCACTGGCGGTGTCATGTTCTTGAAGGGTGTGCTCAACAGCTCCCCTCCATCTTTCTTTCCCTTCCAACTGTCGCGAAATCGTTGGCGCGGATCGTTTTTCTGATAAAAGCATTATTTTTGGGACAAAAGACATTAAGGAATTTAATGACAATCTTTTTTTTAACGTTGTCATTTTTTTTTCTTCTTCAGTAATGTCTCTTCAATGCCCAATTCGGGCAACTCTAATAAGAGGCATGTATTTAGTTTCAGACTCATCAGAAATATGGTTCAGGTTTCTCTACTTCATCATCTCTATCCTGTGCTTCACAGAACATTACTGAGGCCGAAGTGTTTCGATTTGGGAGTTTATGATCCCCAACTTATGGAATACTAATCTTTTTTCTTTTTTTTGAAGTATTTTGAATTTCTTCATGTTTCTTTTAGAATGATGCAGTGGGAATGCTTGTATGATGTGATGTCATTATCACTTCAAACCTCTGAAGGTCCTTAGAAAACCATGGATCAAGTTTTCTCCGCTTCACTCGATAGAACGAGGAGTGTCACCAGAAATACCTTCTCCTGTGTTCACCTGGCCGGAAGAGGGAAGATTCCCATCCTCCGAGTTCCCAGAGACATCAGAGTCTATGCGAGAGCGTTTGAAGCGTCGGTCCGGGTACTGGCTGTTGTCAAAGGGCATGCGGTGAACACACAGCACGTGGGTCTTCAGGTTGCCTTTCTGAGAGGCGCTGTAAGGGCAGTAGCGGCACTGGAACGGCCTCTGACCTCCATGACCTGGGAAAGAAATCAGCAATATTATCATCCTGTACACTGTCAATATCAAAAGAATTCAACATTTTGTGCCTGATTTTATTCAGAAGGCCCACATAACACTTGTGTGTAGTATTTGTAAGGTACTCCACTACAATCACCACAAGATGGAAGTTTAATCTTCTGATTCATCAGTATGTATCAAAAGCATTTCCTGGATCCGACTGTGGACAATCTCTGCTCTTCAGGTGAAGACGTTTCCTTTGTGCATTTATCCTACAGAACTTTGAAAGTGCTCTTTTCAGCTTAGAGCAAGTACAACTGTTTAAGAGATTGGATCTGATCATCGGTGCATTGTACACAATGACCCTTAATAGCCCACACAAGTCTGTTTGAGGAATGCAGATTACGTGCCTATCATATCTGGCTCTCTTATCGGGCCCGTCCACTTAGAGCAAAGCCAGGCACTTTCAGCTACGCATACTTTAGAACATTAATAACAGTACATTTGCTCTCCATTTTTCTCAATTCAATTTGAAAAGCACTAAATCAAATTAACATGGCGGTTTAAAATAGCAGCCGCGTTGGTGTGGAGAATTTAAAGAGGCTGCATTAAAGGTGTAGCCGCAACGTAACGTGAAAAAATTTACGCATCCCCAAAGTAAGTGTGCGTACCGTCGACTGCTTGCATATGCGTGTGTGACTCAAAAAAAGAAGGATTCATAAGCACTTTTTGTTTGGCTTTGGAGTCTCAGCGGCTTTCGAATACTACAATGTCTGCTGAGGCCTTGGTACAAAGGGGATTGCTACAAGTTTTAGAGCTTTCGATGTTCCAGTTGTCTGATAAGCAAGCCGGCAACGCACAATCCCGGCCGCTTCATTCATACGCACTTTAATTTCACACTCCCTTACATTGCGCTAAGTCTGAGAGGCAGCATATTCTCATGCCACCAGTGTCACCAACTGTAAGTCAGCTTTCTTTTTTTTTTTCTTCTCCTCTCTTTTCTTCTCCCCTGTCTTGTCTCTTTCCCTGAAGCGGCGACTGTTTAGGGAAACGCAGAGGGAGCTGAGCGTTGTCACAGATTGGTCCAACTGGCTATGGAATGGGGCGATTTTCAATCCCATTTAAAAAAAGTTAATCTACATTTTCTGTATATAGGATAAACAGAATAAATACAGAAATTCAGAGGAATATTATGAGGAGAGCATTGTGCTCACTGTGGCTGTGACAGGACCGCAGGTAAATGATTAACAGGGCTCAGAGAGAAACAAAATAGGGGAAAAAAAGCCTATTGACATGTAACCTCTGTCACAGCTCTCGGTATTCATCCAGAAAGCTTCTTCCAGCTTCCCTTTTCAAAGTGAGATAATACTGCCCCTTCAGGGTGCCTATTTGGTAGTCAAAATAATTGGCAAGAATGAATCATATTTCGAGGGGTGTTCTGTGGCAGGGTAATTTTTCTTATATCAAAAAGTGCATACACATTGAGTCCCCTCACAAAATGTTTCCCACAATAGTTGCCCCGATTACTTAAAAACTAATTGGGGCAATTTTGGCTTGTTGCTGCTAGTTCCTAAATGACGAAAGAATAGGGGACCGGACTGGAGATTTTATGTACAAAGACTACAGTGTGTCAGTGTGTGTGCCATGCTAGTACACTACAATATGTTTATTTTTTGAGTGGTGATAGCAAAGCATGATAACATTTTCATCTCTCTCTCTTATTTAAGCACCTTCAATATTTAAAACATAACACACAAATATCAATTATTAACACATCTGTGTATATTATAGCAAACATTAAAAATCTATTTGTAAAAAGGGGGGGGGGGGTAATAATGGGTTAAATTATGGTCTTTAATGTCTTGCAATCTAAAAATGACAAAAGTTTACAGTAAGGGATGGGGTTATATAGGGTGTGCTCCTTATTATTAGGATTAATTAAAGAAAAATAGAAGTTAATGAGAAATATATGAGTACAAGCATGTGTTTACACTGGGGGACAATTGTCCCCAGACATTCATTAAATCTGACAAAACCTCTCATTTGGGGACATCCAGGGACAATAAAGGTAAACATTTTTTATAATTAAAGTAAATAATTTTCTAAAAAATGCTAAGCTTACTCTTAATTAAAAACCATAAAAGTCCAAGATATGTCTTCATAGGTAAACATCTACAGTATGTGTGTAGCATAATCATGAATGTCAGCAGCACATCTTTCTTTTTCCCTCTTTCTTTCTCTCATTCTTCTTTTCAAAGCTCTCCAGTGATTCACATCTACTGCAACTGAGGTGCCAAGTAACATGAACTAGTATGAAGAATTTTATTTCTCCATTTTCTCTCTCTTTTTCTCCAGTATTCATCAATCCTTTACACTTTTTTTTCATTCCGTTTCCCGAAACCGTGAGTCCTGTGTGAATAAAAATTCCAATGTACTTGTTACCAATGTTCAATAAATCCTTTGAATGCTTCGTGGCCAAAAACCACACATGAACACATTTGCACTTCTATACATACAAAGCTTTGCAAAACAACATATGGAAATGACAGGTGATTTTTATCTCCCCCACCACCCTCCCTTGCCTTTTTTTTTCTTACCCCTTTCCATCATTTTCTAACATTGTCTCAAAATAGAGAGAGAAAAAGAGAGCGAAAGAGTTCTATTATTTTCAGCAGTGTGCCATTATCACGCCTGCCTAATTAACCCCTGAAGGCCTCGTATGTGGAGATCAGAGGGCGAAGGAGAGGAGGAGGGAGAACCGATGACAACACCCACTTCCTGCAAATTCCACAATATCACTCCATCATTTTCCTTCTCGCCGTCCATCATTCCAAAAATGAAAACAGAACAAAAATACATGAAGGGTCACATTTATTCATTCAGTTCACTCATTTTCTCTCTTCTACATAACACTATCTTAACATCATTGTATCTAGTCTGTATCTATATTTTATCTCCATCCTCTCTGAAGACATGTCTAATGCTCCCTCTTGTGGCACCACCTGCTCTTGCCCTCTCACACTCTCCTTTTCATTCTCCTTTTCTTATCTCGTCATTCACACACACACACACACAAACACACACATACATTATAAAAAATATCAGACAAAACAACAAGATGCGTTTAAACAGTACGCTTTTGGTATGTAAGCAAACAGACACATGCTCACACACACAGACACACACACACACACACACACACACACACACACAGAGACATGGAGGTGCTTTGGCATGTAATCAAAATCAGTCTTATATAAATTCCATCTGATGCCAGAGCTACCATCTGTGAAAGAGTGCTGCCTCTCACCTCTGTCTGTTTGTGAGAAGTCACCCTCTCCAACGCTCAGTAACAAAGAGTGTGTATGTGTGTGTGACAGAGAAAGAGCGGGAAGAAGGGTGTTGAGGAGGAAAAATGATTAATTTGCAGAATGCTTGTGATTTGCTCATATATTATTATAACAGCTCATCAGCACATGACGAATCCCTTGCCCCACGCAGCAGAAAGAACCTGCAGGGCTTCAGCACTTTTACTGTGTGTGTGTTTACACACTCGAGCATGTGTCTCTGTGTGTATGCGTTGCATGTCTTTGAAAAATAATAGCTCATGAGCATGTCATGAATGTCTGTTTCTGCATGTGTGTGGCTTTGTTTGTGAGGAATACTGCATGTATAGCTTGTTGGGGTCTTTGTGTGTGTGTGTGTGTGTGTGTGTGTGTGTGTGTGTATGGGCTGGCACCTGACAGACTGCAGAGCCTCTAATGACTTTCAGATGCTCACTGTGAGTAACTCCAAGCCTGAGAACGAGCGAGATAGGAATACTGAAGGAGAGAGAGAGACTTCCGCTCTACGGGTGATTAAGGGTTTAAACACTCACATCCTTTCAATTCATACTGCAGATATGAATGAGGTCACCTGAGTTAAACACTTCCACTCCGTGTCAATATCACACAAGCAAGAGTGTGTTTTGGTATTCAGATCAACAACAAGAATGCAAGTCATGTTGCTTTTATACAACAGTTCAACAAACAATAAGTTAATATTGAGTGACTTACATTTTAGATGCAAACTACTTTTATTATTTAGCGGCAATGAAAATATTTCTAAATAAGGCCACAATAGTAGTGTTCTTGGGCAAATCAGTGTTTTTTGAACAAATCGGTTGAATGAATGATTCAATGACTTGCTCATAAAGATAGTCTGTTGTTTCATTCCTGAATGATATAAGAGTTTTTGAACAAATCGGTTAAATTAATCATTCAATGACTCACACATAAAGTAATTGGCTGCATCCAAAATCGCATTCTCTCTGACTAGGCAATTCTTTTGAAATACTTACTTTGCAACTGTTAAAAAAAAGTATATTATATAAACTTTGAATGTGTGTAGATTAAATGTAATCTGGACGTCCTACATTCGTCATATTGTCATGTGACCAGCATCAGTTGTGTTGCTTCACTGACATTCACAAATCATCTCCCATGGCCTCATTGCAGAGTAAAGCATCCATCAGATGCACACTTTGGAATCATCCAGGTACTTTTTGCCTACTGTCTATTAATTTCACATACTATTTTTCACCTACTACTGCACATAGCAGGGAAGTAGACAATCAGTATCTTTTTTTTTTCTTTGTTCCTGAATAAAGCAAGTTTTTTTTTTTTTTTTTTTTAAACAAATCCATTAAATCAATCGTTCAGTGATTCATAACGACAATCACTTTTATCATTCTTGAGTGAATCAGTGTTTTGAACAAATCAAATAACTGAATTAATCAATGACTCACTCATAAAGACAGTCACCCTCTGGCATAACAATGTTACCTGCAGAAAGAATATCTGAAAAATCCCCACCAATACACAGACTAGAAGTCTGTCTAAAGACAGAGACAAGCGGAGCGATGTAAACAGAGAAAAGTCCCAGTGCTGTTGGACTCTGCTCAACAAATCAGAATCGAGGACCACAACTTACTGTTGTATAAGTGTTAAATTCATAACTGTGGAGAGTCAGCTTGCTCAAAGATCACCTGCATCTGAGTCATATACCCTGAGTGCCATATTGATTTCTATACTTCAAATGTTTTTGAACAACATGTCTATAATATGTTTCTGTAAGCAAAACTGTGCCTATAAACTAAAAAGATACTCTAATCCTTTGTGATATTTCAAATATAATGAATCTGTATCTGTAGGAACTACACAATGCTGTGCATGTGTATGTTTATGCTCTGTGGAGCATGTGTTACATATCCTTGTGCTTATATCGGAGTGGAAACTTTCCATCTCTGTGTGTGTGTTTGAGTGTCACCTATATGGAAGAGAAGGAAAAGATAAAGAAAAACAGAGGGAGTGTGTGTCTGGGGAGAACGCAAGCCACAGAAGGTGTGAGCAGTAAAAAGTGATGTACCATCTGTCGGCCAGTAATAACCTGCGTGTTGTAAAGGCTGGGAGATTACTCAGCAAAGAGAGCTTCCAAACACCCAAATCCCTCCGCAACGTTAGTGCGCTACGCACTATCTCTCCCCACCTGCTCCCAAAACCCTGCTGAGAAAGATTCCACACTAAAACCGACATCACACCTTCAGATCCACTTGCTCTGATTCGGTAAATACAAAGAAGTAAAGACACCACTACAATTGGAACATCTTTACACCTGCACTGTGTTTATTAATAATACCTTAGTTAAGTTTTATCATTATAAAGTTTAAATGCATTCACAAATATATCAAGAGATTTCCATACAGAAAAAAGGAACTTTTGAATTTTGTTAATGAGCCTCTAGTCAACCACAATGGATAGTTCTCACACTGAAAAGAAAAGCTATGAGAGGTTTTATAGCACCAAATGCAGCTCTAATGGATATAGTTTGAAGAACTGATGCTGTAGTCTGACTCGCATGGGGAAAAAAACAACACGGAAAAACTTGGATTTGGCATTGTGTGTGTATGTATCAAAAGTAAACTCTAAAAGCTCCACCGGGGAAGCAGCTCCCATGTTAAACGCTGAACTAGATTACAAACTGCTGCAGCAGGCGTACCTCTTAATATACTCTCTGTTTCTCAGCTATACATTTCCCAGTCTGCCTGCCACTATATCTCTTTTCAATCTTTCTTACTTGGCTTCATTTCTCTCTTTTCTGAACAAATGGAATTCTTTGAAGTGTTCCAGAGCGTTTCGTTTTGTTTTTCCACACGGACATGTCTGAGTAACTGTGTGCAGAAAGTTTCAGGGAAGGATTTTTGGGATAATATACCACTTCCTTCACTGACAGTGTATGAGAGGTGCTGGCAAGGGCCTGCATGGAGCCCCGCGATTGGTCAAGAGTTAGAAAGGCTCATGGGTAAAAGGCAGTATATACATCATGTGATGAGAGCGATGTGTCGGGCAGTCTCAGCAGGACTGTGTGTCTGTGTGTGGGTATCTGTGTGGCCAGGGGAGGAAGAGTTCATGAGTACTCATCTGCAGTACTGCTCACTTCTCTCCTTCTCTCTATCCCTATAGAGCATATTGCTGCACATTCTAGTGCTGAGCTGTCATGGCAGACACATAATAAATGTCTACGAGAGTGTGCACGTATGCTGTGTGTGTGTGTTTGTGCGAAGGAGAGAGAAAAGAGACCATCTTGTATATGAGTTTCACTCTGAATTTGGTCATTCTGAAAAAAAAAGGCAGAACCCACATAAAAAGTACTGTATCATGGCTGAGTGATGCGTCAGCACTTTGTTTTGCATGGGAACGCAGGGATAATCGTAACGCTCAATATGTGGAACACTGAACTAACTATTTGGAGTGTGTTAGGTAAAAATGTCTTCCTGAGAAATTTTAGGGGTGTAATTTTATTCACAATAAATCATTTTAGACAGTTACTGTATCTATCCATAAAAAGTTACAGATGCTTTTGTGATGTTTGAGAATGAGTTCATCACGATTTTACAAAAAAAAAGAAGAAGAAGAAGAAAAGAATGATCATGTCTATATATGAAAATAATAGCTGCCTCTGGGTCAATAGAAACAGGGTCCAGCAGACGAAGAACACAGAGAACCAAAACTTACGTGTTCATATTACAATGTAAATGAGGGCTAGAATTTAACCTACAGATTTTAGGTCTTCTTTAAAATATGTTTTTCCATATCAGCTAGTTTGCGTGCATATATGTCTGATCTGTATTAATCCTTATCCATAATCTTAAAATATGCCCAGTGTCTGAGCATGTGTTGTGTATCATAGTAAATATAATTATTTACACTATAGAGCTTTTTCCATTTATTGTTATATTCATCACATACCGTCATTACAATTAAGCATGTAACATCAGCCTTTGTGTATGTCTAATTTAATTGTATCTGACTCATTTAAGTTAATGGACTAATTTAATTGACAAAGGTAATGACGGCTGCAATGTCAAAGATATCTGTGATAAAATAATTTAGGCTAAACCTAGTATAAATAAATGAGCAAAAAAACAACAAAATCTGTGTTATTATTATACAGTATTTGAGGTATTATCATCATGACAGTTTTTCTTAATATATTGCTTACGAAAGAATACTATATATTATTACAACAAAATATTTTATTGTTTTAAAAAAAAATCCCATTTAACCAAAAATGTATTAAATGCAAATAAACAAACACCAATGAAACTATGAATAGAGGAAGTACACACATAAAGTTTTTCCCCCTGAAGTTCAAATTTTATATAATCCTTGCTTAAAAAATATATCTGGCTTACTGTCTGTGATGAAGGACTTGATGAAACTCGACACAAGCTCTAAAATTCCCTCTGAAGTACTTAATAAAAAAAAAAATGCTGTAATATTGTTTGTGCGTGTGTGCATATATGTTTGTGCTTGAGTCAATCTCTTTACACAATTAAACATGCCAAATTGTGCAAGTTATATATAATATATAATAAAAGTGACAAAAAAATGAAAGTGAATATATTTGCAGCAAGAATTTGCTTCTCTGTTCTCCTCAAGGCCTCCATGTTAAAAGACAATCAAAACACTTCCTTTCCCACAGGCCTCAGGACTAAGCAGACAGACACACTGATATGAACAAAGGTAGAGGATGAAGGTGTGTGTGGCTGAATTTCCAGCACTGGGTCAGCAGGTGTTGTTCTGCTAGCCATAACATGATCCATGGCTTTCTAATGGCTGGCTAAGAGGAGCAGAGCCGAGCATCAGTACTGGACCTCCAGCAGGACTAAGTGCTCATTTGCTCAGGTATCAATAACATTTCCCATCAGCTTTTATATACACCAATACTGATCTTTTCCCATGCAGACATGGAAATATCGATGAGGGCGACTCAATGTAGACATAATATGTGACTGTTTGCATGTAAGCTACCTGGAAGTTGATGTAAAATTGAATAAAATATCTCTCTCTCTTGTTACAAGTCTCATACGACTCTTTCCATATGTTTCTCTTAAATTTCCCGTCCACCTCCATCTTCCTCTCTCTTCTCATCCTTTCCTTTCTATTTTGTCCCCAGGACCAATTTGTCTGCCATAAGAGAAATCCCTCCGTTCGGAGGAGTCAGTGGAGAAGGCTTTGGCAGTGGGGGTGGGGGGGGTGTATGGGCCAGGAAGGGCCACCTTCAAATAAGTTCCATTAATCACCCAACACACTCTAATGTAACTAATATTTTACAATTAGAGGAGACAAGACGGAGCTCCAAGCCATCTATCTCTCTTATACCACATGATCATCGATTCATAAGACCCTGCCTGAGAGCTGAGCAAACACACACACACACACGCACGCTCTTGTTAAGTTGCACGTGTATGTGTGTGAGACTGTATGTGCTCGCCGATGATGAGCATTATGACACGGTGTGTATCCAGACGCACAGAGAGCTCTCGAATGGTGACAGATGACTGTAGTCTGTGTGCGTGTAAATGAGAGAGGAAGAGTGCGCAAAAATGTGTAAAAATGTGAATAGGCTGTCAAAGAACGTCTGATAAGATTGATTACGGATTGACTGCAGATTGAAAATGGAAATAGAGTGCAATTCTCTCTGCAGACAATGCCTTTCTCTCTCAGATATCATTTAGTTGGCCTTAATGACAAGATATAAACAGGCTATAATCCATGTGACTGACTCAACGGCAGAACAAAAATATAAGGTCTGAGTATTAAAATGTGTGCCACAAGCTCTCACATCACTTCTATCAAGATTTACTGATGTAAAATCCCTTTCTTGATTGTAATCTTTTATCTGTCATGTGTTGGTGTTCAAAGGGCACAGTGTTCAGCCTCCACCAGAAGTGTTGGTGCTATAAGTTGGTTTATAGCTCCATCTGGTGGTGTGAATAAAGAGTTGTGTTTGCTAAAGTATGCAGCCGGCATGCAGGCCAAATGAAAGCTAGCTGAACAAATGAGAGAGAAGAGAGGTTCAAGCGCAGGTCACCATCTGCCCAGCTACAAGTGCTGGCACACAGCAACCCAGCCACGCAGCTTTCTTAAACATATCAGCTACATACACACACTCATACAAATATGACACCATAGAGACAGAGTGACACTAATGCGCTGAAATACCTTTTACAATACGTAAAGGTAGAACACACACACAAACTCAAATGTGTATATCCTTATTACTTATCAATATATCTTATACAAATAAATACTATCTTGATAACTTGGTATGGTGACTGAAAGGTTATCATATTGATACTCCAAATTAATACATAATTGATACATAGTAAACTTAAACAAGCCAACTGTAAGCTGATTCACTACAATCAGCTACTCTTTCAGTTTGCTGATTTTAAAGGGTTTTTTGGGCACTTATTAGCTTGAATGCTGTGAAACCATTTTATCTTAAACCAGCCAAGACCATCAAACCAGGGAGAAAACCATTACAATGTAAAAGAATCAAATGGTCAAATGCAGGGGTGAAAGTATTTTTGGGTAACACTTTAGAATAATACTCAATTCGTCAAAATTAGTGCATCGGATATCATTGGCTAACAATGAACAATTATTTTTCCCAGAATTTATTATTATAGGTTAATGTTAATTTATTCATAGTACATTCACAATATATTAACTAATGTTAAATATTATTGTTCATTAATAGTTCATGATGTCTAATGCATTAACAAATGGTAAAGTGTACAACTAATGTTGTAAAGTATAGTAACACTTTAGTTTACAGTGTTCCTTTTACATGTTACATGTACTTACTATAGTAATAATAGTAAAGGATGCATAATTACATGTACAAACCCGATTCCAAAAAAATTGGGACACTATACAAATTGTGAATAAAAACAGAATGCAATGATGTGGAAGTTTCAAATTTCAATATTTTATTCAGAATACAACATAGATGACATATCAAATGTTTAAACTGAGAAAATGTATCATTTTAAGGGAAAAATAAGTTGATTTTAAATTTTATGGCATCAACACATCTCAAAAAAGTTGGGACAAGGCCATGTTTATCACTGTGTGGCATTCCCTCTTCTTTTTATAACAGTCTGCAAACGTCTGGGGACTGAGGAGACAAGTTGCTCAAGTTTAGGAATAGGAATGTTGTCCCATTCTTGTCTAATACAGGCTTCTAGTTGCTCAACTGTCAACTGCATCTTCCTCTTTATGATGCGCCAAATGTTTTCTATGGGTGAAAGATCTGGACTGCAGGCTGGTCATTTCAGTACCCGGATCCTTCTTCTACGCAGCCATGATGTTGTAATTGATGCAGTATGTGGTCTGGCATTGTCATGTTGGAAAATGCAAGGTCTTCCCTGAAAGAGACGACGTCTGGATGGGAGCATATGTTGTTCTAGAACTTGGATATACCTTTCAGCATTGATGGTGTCTTTCCAGATGTGTAAGCTGCCCATGCCACGCGCACTCATGCAACCCCATACCATCAGAGATGCAGGCTTCTGAACTGAGCGCTGATGACAACTTGGGTTCTCCTTGTCCTCTTTAGTCCGGATGACATGGCGTCCCAGTTTTCCAAAAAGAACTTCAAATTTTGATTCGTCTGACCACAGAACAGTTTTCCACTTTGCCACAGTCCATTTTAAATGAGCCTTGGCCCAGAGAAAACGCCTGCGCTTCTGGATCATGTTTAGATATGGCTTCTTTTTTGACCTATAGAGTTTTAGCCGGCAACGGTGAACGGCACGGTGGATTGTGTTCACCGACAATGTTTTCTGGAAGTATTCCTGAGCCCATGTTGTGATTTCCATTACAGTAGCATTCCTGTATGTGATGCAGTGCCGTCTAAGGGCCCGTAGATCACGGGCATCCAGTATGGTTTTCCGGCCTTGACCCTTACGCACAGAGATTGTTCCAGATTCTCTGAATCTTTGGATGATATTATGCACTGTAGATGATGATAACTTCAAATTCTTTGCAATTTTTCTTTGAGAAACTCCTTTCTGA
This sequence comes from Coreius guichenoti, assembly GCA_039654105.1. NCBI lineage: Eukaryota > Metazoa > Chordata > Actinopteri > Cypriniformes > Gobionidae > Coreius > Coreius guichenoti. The sequence continues at coordinate 24,487,160 of CM077168.1, forward strand.
TATTGCTCCACTATTTTTCGCCGCAGCATTGGGGGAATTGGTGATCCTCTGCCCATCTTGACTTCTGAGAGACACTGCCACTCTGAGAGGCTCTTTTTATACCCAATCATGTTGCCAATTGACCTAATAAGTTGCAAATTGGTCCTCCAGCTGTTCCTTATATGTACATTTAACTTTTCCGGCCTCTTATTGCTACCTGTCCCAACTTTTTTGGAATGTGTAGCTCTCATGAAATCCAAAATGAGCCAATATTTGGCATGACATTTCAAAATGTCTCACTTTCAACATTTGATATGCTATCTATATTCTATTGTGAATAAAATATAAGTTTATGAGATTTGTAAATTATTGCATTCCTTTTTTATTCACAATTTGTACAGTGTCCCAACTTTTTTGGAATCGGGTTTGTAACTAACTCTAAACCAAACCCCAATCCTATAGTAAGGGAATGTTGTTCATTAACATTACTCATTATTAAATGTATAATTACACTGTAACAAGATTAGGGTTTAGGGTTAGTTGCATGTAATTATGCATAAGTTACTGCTATTACTATGGTAAGTGCATGTAACATATGCAACAAGGACGCTGTAAAATGAAGTTACCCAACAACCTAAAGTTTTAATCATTTTTGAAAGACTATCATTACATTTGAAAGGCTAATGCATTAATCCACATACTTTATCTATCTATCTATCTATCTATCTATCTATCTATCTATCTATCTATCTATCTATCTATCTATCTATCTATCTATCTATCTATCTATCTATCTATCTATCTATCTATCTATCTATCTATCTATCTATCTATCTATCTATCTATCTATCTATCTATCTATCTATCTATCTATCCAAAAGAAATATAGCTTGACTTTCTTCAATTTCTTTCAGCTCCAGACAAGCTAGACACAAGGAGGGGGGTGCAGGAAAATGAAACGGTTATTTTTTCAGGATGTGAGTTTTATTAGGTCCAGGCCTTTCTCCATCTGGTCTAGTGTAGCTGATCCGTTTAAAAATTAGTCAGGCGTTGACCTCAGACACCTCCCCTCACTGGGGTCTTGACGGCAGGTTAACACAAATATGGATCCCATCAGACTAAAGAATATCAGGTTTCCCTCCACTGAGACCCCGCTAACCCACAGGAAAAGGTTAAGAAAAACATGAAATATGGAACTATAATGGGAAAATGCTCTCTCAGTCTGTGGTGTGTGTATGTGCGTGTGGGGATGGTTTTCATGTGTTTAGAGAGCAGGGTCTTATCTCTCTGAGGTATTGACACAACAGGCCCCTATGCCAAAGGGTGTCAGTTATCGCTTGTCACTGGCCTACGATGAGAGTGTGTGACGGGGCAAATCCATCTCTGAAAAAGGGCTGGAGAGAGGGAATGTCCTTGAGAGGTTTGTTCTGTGCTTATACTGTATGTGTTGCACTGATACAATTAATGACATCAGAGAAACAGCAGACATTTCTGCTTATTGTATTTGGATCAGGCTTAGAAAGTTAAAAAAAAGTAATTTAGACTAATGTACGCCACATACGTTAAATTGTACGTTCACATGGACTATAGAATGTATTATCTTGCCTGAAAAAGTCAGAAAAAGCAGATAGAAAATTGAAAAAAAAGAGGATGAGCATCATTTGGCACACTAGTTTCCAGCTCTCACAGGTTTGGGGAATTAACACGGCTATAGCCCAAGGGTAGAGAGCCACAGTTAGCAGGAACACAGCCGGTAATGCGAGCTGTCATAATCCACACTGCTCCCGAGTCAGACACACACACACACACACACATACACACACAGGCCTGTAGCCCTGCAGCTAACACCATGTACTACACTTAACATGGGAGTCAGGGGTAGAAAGAAACAGGAGGACAAAGAAATGTATCATTGCTGCTGTCTATCGTACAAGTCCTCAGCTCACAAGTGTGTTGAAATGCTGCTCTGTGTGTGTCTCTGCAATTCTATTTGATAGTGTTGGGTGTTTATAATTATTCTAGTTAAATCTCAAATGATTTTGAACTGATAAAAGTCTTTTACGATGCAAAAATCTTTTTGTCTAAAAGAGATATTTTATATATTTTATCTTTCCAGTAACGTGTCAATATTCTTAAAAAAATGTTAATTCAAAAAGCAACATTATAGGAGATATCTTCAGTGTATTTTGTGCATATATATATATATATATATATATAAAGCATGAACATCAAAATGGAAATACATATATGCTACTGTTCGTTGTCCATAAGATTTCTTATATGTTTTTGAAAGAAGTTTCTTATGCTCACTAAGACTGCAAAATTTGATCAAAAATACAAAACAGTAATACTGTTTTAAAATATTTTAAAATGCAATTTATTCCTATGATGGAAAAGATGAATTTTCAGCAGCCATTATTCCAGTCTTCAGTGTCACATGATCCTTCAGAAATCATTCTAATATGCTAAATTTGCTTATTTCTTTTGCTGCTTTATATTTTGTGGAAACAGTGATAGTTTTTTCAGGGTTCCTTGATGAATGGAATATTCAAAAGAAAAACATTTATTTGAAACAGAAATATTTTGTAACATTATATAAAATTACATTATAAAAACATTTTTATATATATTATGCTGTTAACGATAACTTTTTTAGTGCTAAATACAAAGTCATACATGGTACCTTAACATTTATTGCACCCTTTTCATTTCCTCACAAAACATTTAGTAAGATCAAAGTTAAAATAGCAAATACATATAGCACAAAAATGCTCAGTTGTTCACGCTGGTGTTTCATAGTTTGAATACATTTTATTTCTCATTATAAGTACAGTTCAGTAGTTACAAAACAAAGCATCTGCCATGAAGATACAGCAACCAAATGAAAATCATACAGTCCACAAGACAGCTCAGAGGTGTGGAATGCTCATATATTAGTCCAGAATGACTGAAAGAGAGAGAGGGAGAGAGAGATGCTCAGTTATACTACACAGAGGAGGGAGCCAGAGGTGTGCTCATCTATAACCAGTGTATATAGAGATTGATCAATACATATCCTATCACTGACCCTCCCTGTCATAAGTCCTTTACCTTACGTAGCCTGTACTAGTTTACTGAAACTAGTTCACTAAACAGTTCCACTTTGAGACTTTTTTTATTTTATTTTAATTTTTTTTTTTAATTTGTAGCATTTACAATAAGACATAACCTTGCTTGAAAACTAAAAAAACAAATTCAATTTTCAGAGATGTGTTTTTATTTATGCAAAGAGGACAACTAAAGAATATATCTGAAGAGACTGGACACACAATGACTTACAGGGAAGTTCATTGAATTGATTCTCAAAGCAACATAGAAGACCATCATAAGATGAAATAGTTTGAACTACACAGACCAAATCAGCAGAGTTCACAAAAGATTAGAGAGAATATCAGTCCACAACGTCAAGGGACGCACAAACACGCACGCACACACGCACCTTCATTTTCCATTAGTGATCTGCGTACTGTATAGACTGGATTTTCATTTACTATCACAGTGCAAAATACTTCAGGGGAGGGGGGTGGGGGGATGGGAGGGCCTCAGGTTTGTATTTGCTTGCATGAGGCATGGGTATATATACTGTATGGATTTATACGCTTGCAGCAACAGAAGAAGATTGTCAATCTTTCTTTTTTTCCTTTTCTTTTAATGTTATTGGTATTTTACAAAGGTGAAAGGCAAAAATTACAGTACTAGAGAAGAAAACTCCAATCTAATACCTACACTCTAAAACAGCTAGCTTTGTAAATGCAACAACGCATGACTGTATCTATGGCTAGACAATACTCGTTTCTTTTTTCTTTTCTTTTTCTTTAATAATTGAATACATCAAACCATTTCAGTAGTCAGTAACACTTTGCAACACTGATTGGTGGCAGTATATTACAAACACAATCTCATAACCAGAGTACTTGAAGTGAGCAAGACTGAGATCAAAGCATGAAGGGTTAGGGGCCGCGTTTCTGTTTGATTTCTGCAGGCTGCATGTTCGCAGTCTCCTTGGCTCGTGCCGTTTCATCAGACACGCTCGATGTAAACTAGCTCTTCCGTCACCTCAGCTGGTTTTTGTCTCGAGTGCTACAGTGTCCTCTTTCTCAGGTGTTCAGCTCCGAACATCTCACAAACACATCAGGAGAACAAATCGTGGATCGTAAAACCACGGAGCCAGTTCTCAACAAAAAAGGCGTAGTTTCCTTTTTTAAATGCAGTGTTCTCATTTCCTGAATGTACTGGATTGTCGTTCTTCTGCTTTGACGTCCAGGCACTGACTGCTGAGAGTGTGCTGAGTTTTTGACAAGGGTGTGCTTGGTCTCCTAACGTGTAGTGAGTTGGTCCAAACGTCCAGAGGAACGGTTTAGGAAGCCTCAGACAAATAACACTGGTGAAGATTCAGTGGGCAGTGAGAAACACCAACAGAGAGAGAGAGAGAGAGAGATGGGGGGGAAGTCTGTACGGTTTCTCACTCTCTCATTCTGAGACTGGCAACTCTCCACCATCTTGGTTCAAGGAATGTGTTGCTCTGAGGGACAAGCACTTCAACGTTTCCTCACTAGGTCAAAGTCAAAAAAGCAATTAAAAACACAGAAAGTATTTATCAGCTACACAAGGGAGGATTCAAGACACATAAAACACAGGAAGCAAAAAATTGTTGTTTTTTTCCTCACTGTTTCCAGCTCACTAAACATCAACAGATCTTCTTCCCTCCATCCAGCGAGAACGCTCGTGTAGGAAACCGTCTGAGCTGTCCAATTTATTAGTCTTTTTTTCTCTCTCTTGAAGTCTTTTACGTTAAATAATGTTTTGATAAGATAATGTCCTTCATTGTCACAATCCTCTTCCTCTTTTTCCGTCGCCTGCTCTTGGCCGCTCAGTCCAGTAGGGGGAGGTGATGTTAGTTTCTGATTAGTCCTGCATCTCTGTGTCAGTTAGGCTATGTTCAGGGGTAAGAGCAGGGCCAAACCTTCGGGACGCCTCTTCCTCCGCCCACAGATGAACTACGGTTAAGAGAACAAACGCAGATTAACACCACGGCCTGTGTCCTTCCTCTCTCTCTCTCTTTCACACAAATGCATACAACTTCTGACAGACCATTATTAACAGAAAAAAAGGAAGAGAGTCAAAATCAAACCATATTATTATGTTTGTTGTCATTTATTTTAAATTGTCATCTCAGATTTTGGCAACACTTCAAGGACATGAAATACAAAGAACTATTATTAGCCTGTGATAACGACTATGACCATCAATAATGACTAAAACATGTTTTATAAAGAATTAAGGTCCATTTAAGTGTTACCAAAATGTACATCCTTTGATGCCCTTGACTAACAAAAGGTTTTGAACAATAATGAGTAAAAGAAAAACACAGTTTGCTTTTGATCACTTAATTATGATTTCAAAGTAGTTATTATGAGAACAAAATTATGATTTAAGGTACATTTGGGAATAAATGAAGGACCACTGTATGCCTGTGTGTGTTTGTGTTTAAATGTTGACTATTAATCTCTCCATTCAGATTCCGTTAACTTCTAATGGCACTAAAGAAACGCATCTTGTGAATCATAAGATAAAACATTAGATATGGGAGGAGGGTAATTTAAACAAGTTCAGACTTCTTCCAGCTCTAATATAAAGATATAAATATATAAAGTCTTCTAATATAAAGACAATAACTCTCTGAACATTGCACTTTTGCAATTACTGCTGAAGTTTGAATCCGGTGAAAATGCTTACTGCTTTTATTTTTCCTATTTATGTGCTATCGCCGTTTGAACTAAATAATATAAATGCTGTTTAATTCCCTCTACAACCTCTAAGAAAATTATTTGGTAATAAAATCTACAGAGTGCATTTCCGAGTTGTGTTCTTTTAAAGTGCCTCTATGAAAATGACAAAATGGAATTAAAACATGCATTTATTTGAGTGTGCTCTCGGAAGAAATGTTATGGAAATGAAACGAGGAGTCAGTTCCCCGCTAATAATGGAATAAAACATCGTCATTTAGATTTGCCAAAGAGCAATAACGCTGACGCCCACTCGCTTTGCATTATGCGCACATCTCGGATGTGCTCTTCTTTAACAGACACACTTTCCACTCAGATGTCAGGAGCTTCTGAAATTGCTGATAGAGATTAAGAAATTAAATTAAAGAATTCAAAGATCACACCCCTTTAAAAAAAAAAAAAAAAAAAAAAAAAATACACTGCTCTAATTATATATGAAAATAAATAGAATTGCTGATTTTGTCATCTTGGAATTATACTGGATGGAATTATAATGGAATTATAATGGAATTATATATATTCAGTTTTCAGTTACTTATGCCATTAGAGAAATACCCTATTTGCAGTCAGCCATAATTAATGTATTCCACAAACAAAAAGTGTCCAATAATACGGGGTACCAAGAGAGAGTATTAGACTAGTCATGTGATCTCAACATGTCTGCACCCAGAAGTCGACCTGTTAAATATAAAAAAAAATAAATATAAAATTAAAATAAAACTTTTACAAGGCCACTTGTGTCTGGAGTCTTAATCTCATGTGTACAAAAATAGTATCCTTATTATTTCTTTGTGTGTAAAAAAAAAAAAGCACCTTTGAAATAAGTACCAAGGATAAGCAAAGCAAACCCCACCAATTTTTTTCAACCATTCAGACTGTGTCCAGTGCACACTTTGTCCAGGAGATGGCAGTATAAGCCCCCGAATTAGCTTTCCACCCAACTTCATGTTGAAAATAAGATCTTGTTACTCAATGTCAATTTCCTTTAACCTGCTGATATTTCATGTTAATCTACAGATAAAGTGTTTGTTATTTATCAAATCTGAAGTGATTGGCAGTGCTTTGTAAGACTATACTGTGGTCACGGCTCTACAGCTGTCTGCTGGCATTTTTGTTGTGCGTCCATGAGGAAATTAAGATAATCATAACCATAATGATAATAAATTATGTTCTCAGGTTTTAAAACCGCCTGGTCTCCCAGGGGCCAGTGCTCTTCGTGACTTCCTCTTAAAGAAAGTTCTGGTAATGAGTTACAGATTCCGCCCCATATTTGATTTTCACTCTTCATTAACTAAGCCACCTGGAATGTTATTATTTAAGAACGCCATTTCTTTTCCCCAAACAACTGCCACTGCGATCTGGAGACTAGCACACCAACTTTACGATCCTCGCAACTTTTTCCTCCTCCTGTTCTGATCAATTCTGAAGTCTCCCTGTCCGCATGTGGAGTGATTGCTTAATTATTTCGCCATCCTAGAAATATTTATCATACTCTGGCCTGTCATGTTCTTATCAGTCTATTTTCTCATAGCTTGAATCATGCGTCTTTATTTGTGTTGGTCCAAACATTAGTTTTCCTTGCCATCATTTCAATCCAAACAAAGCATGATCAATATTACTTTGATGATAATTACTACAAGTTACACAGAGAACTTTAAATGGTAATGAAAACAACACCACCGAATCAAAGAGAAGCAAGAAAATGTGGCGCCCTCTACTGCTCAAGTGTGATAATACACTCTCACTGTAAGACAAGAGAGGGCCCTGGAAAGTAATACAAGACATATGGTAAGAGGACACATAGCTCCAGGATCCATCTTATGTTAATACAAGTGTCATGCTTAACAGAACGGCTAAATGAAAAGGCAGACAGAACAATAGCACAGCACAAGGCTGGAAGCAAGCTCAGTTAACAAGGGCCAGCACACTTGGGGAAAAGCGAGGCTGTCTGAGTCAAAGTCCTGACATTTCCTAACTGCTTCTTATTATTCCCGGACCACAGAGTTAAGGCGAAGAGCGCTCCCATCTAAAACACAGGGCCGCTTTATACCCTGACCTCCCTCAGGTATTCTATTTTTACCATGAAATCTACTTAGTGAATATTTGTGTTTCAAAGGCCTGCTCGTTTTAGGTTTCCTGAGAACAGGGGTCATTTAATTGGATATGAATTTCAGAACTTTTGAATACATGTTTAAGCAATCAGATAAGGCAGAACATGCATTATGGAAAGGAACAGGGAACATTTATTTTGCACATGGCCTCTTTTTACCACATTATGTAGCTACTAAGTGCTTAGTCTATTCGTAATATCCTCGGTTTAAAGAAAAACTTCAGCTGTTTTGGAAGTCTAAAAGTCTCTGTTTTTCGATATGAATGAAGTCTAGATGTAAGTGATGTGGTTCGCCATCATCTCCTGCTGAACACAAACACAACACACACCGCACATTCTGCCATGGAGAGTGGCTTTGTTCTCTCCCAGGCATCCGGTGCTGCTGGAAAAGAGTTGTTTTTGGCAAAGGTAGACCTCATTGTACAGCCCAGTATTTATAAATATGTAAATACGAGTCAGCGTGCGAATACACACACACGCAAACACACATATAAGCGGGCTGAACGCAAGGAAGTGCACCCAAATCATATTTTTAGAAGGTTTTAATGAATACAGGATGTTTATGAATACCATTTGTAGTGATTCACAAAGACTAGAAGAATCCTCGCACACCACCCCCTCCTCTCCCCTCAAAGCGTAAAAGAAACCCAATGTTTCTGGAGGAAATGGCAGAATTGTACGTTTGGTGCTTGTGTGGGTTCAGATTGCCTTTAGATAAGTATACAGAGGAGCACAAAGAAGCAGGCAACCTCGTGCATGTGGCACACTTGGAAAAAGTCCTCTGCTTTTTTCCAAGTTGAAACGCACTGCGAGGAAAGGACGACTGTGAAGGTAAAACAAACAGTGTGTTTGTTACTCCGCCGGATGACTAGGCAGCAAATAAACCTGCCTCAGATGACGGAGAATGACACGAAAACTGTTTGTCTTACACATATTAACCAGAAAAAGAGAAACTACCACACACAAACCAGACTCTGACTCCGTCAAGAAAAGGAAACGAGACAGTAGCTCTCAAATGCAAGTCGTCTTCCGGAGAAAACGGAGGGCTGGGATGTGAATGTGTCTTGCTCTCTGACTCAGTCTATTTCTGGGGCAGAGATTCTCACACTGATACTACCTCCACTGAGCAATTTAAAGCCAAACACTGATGTTGCAATCTGTCTTCTGTGCCTGATAGCGCTTTTCTCCCTCTCTAACCCAAATTACTTTCTTTTCATATCTAATTATATTTGCTAATGATCTTATAAGGGGATAATGGAATGTGCTTGATCTATTACCTTTTTTTGCAATACATAAATACAATACAAATGGCTATGCAGCACTTTGAAATTTTCCATCATCCATTTCAAGCAAGGCGAAGAGAGGATATTTAAACAATATCTAAAATTTTACCACTGCTGCAATACAAATCTCTTGGCTCGTTCAAAGCTACTAACAGGGAACACAATTTGTCCGACTACACTGACAAACAAATGTGGTCTTTTCATGCCTGTTCGTTTGTGTGCTCATTCACTAGCAGGTTGCGAGAGGCGACTCTCAGGCCACGACCTCCGCCCCGGCACGTGAGGCATTGAGTGCGGACAAACACCGCCAAATAAATGAAAAGACGCGTTTTTTGAACAGACACAGGTGTTTTTATTTTAACCAGCACCCACACACATTTTAAAGTTTCATCCGGACTCCGGACGATCTTTCAATCTCTACAGAGGTCATCTATCCGTTTCTGTGCACTGTTGTTATGAATATTCCCGTTGGCCAAGCCCCGCCCTGGTCTAAGCCTCTCCCCATTCTTCCCTCAGTCTTTTTCCCACAGGCCCGGCGATGGCCACGGCATGACAGCCGCACTAAACCCCCCACATTAATGGAAGGAAATGGCATTCGATCTCCATTTGATCTCGTAATCATTTCTGCTGAAATGATAATTAGTGTCCTCACAATCCTCTGACTCAGAGCTCTTGTAGCAGAAATGACACTTCACTCAACAACCAATATACGCTTTTCTTGTACGTATATATTTACGTATCCCTCCTAATCGCGCACATACACTGGCCTCGTCCGCTGGCGACTGCTGTCTGTGATTCTTTTCAACTGACATAATCCTGATTGATTCGTTCAGCAGATAAAAACTCAGTCCACTTGTGCCCTTTACTGCTGGAACATAATACGGCTCTTTATTCTGCAACAATGTAACATAATGGCGTCGGAATGTGAGGAGGAAAAAAACGTTAGGGCTGCGTCTTAAATGACTGTGACACTCTGCGGTTCAGGCTCAAGCTGTGGTCTAATGTAAAAGAGAGAAAGGAGGAAGAATGAGGGAGAGGTGAAGGGAGTGCGAGGGAGAAAAGAGAAAAATCATTAAGCGCAGATTACCAGAGTGCCCCACTAACAAGGTCGAGGCAGGGCTGCTGGTAAAAGTTGTCATTGTCTGTTTCTCTTAAATGCGTGCGCTTCACATTTCCCTCTGATGAGATTTGGGTTGCGTTGTTTTAAATTCTTCGCTTCGTGTTTGCTCCCCCCTTCATGCGTTTTTTTTATAAAAAGAATCTTTTGTTTGACAACAGGAAGATATGAGGTCATTTTTTGTTCATCAGGACAAGTAGAGAATGAATCATGCTTTTTATTTCGCAGGGCTTGCCTAAATAGGCCAAGGCCAAACACACACACACACATGCATAAGGTTTGTGTGCCATTAAATAAAAAAAAAGGGGGGGGGGGGGGAGCTGCAGCGTTGCACTTAAAAGGGGGTCAAATTAAAATGAATTCAAAGAAATTAATATGATTGTCATTTTTTAACTAGAAAAGTTAAGTTTGTCAAGACAAGTCTTGAAAACCTTTTTTTTTTTTTTTAATTAAAAGCCTTAAAGGATTATAGGCCTTACAGACAGAGAGCATGTTATAAAAATTAATAATTTATTAAATATTATATTAAAAAACATATAAAATAATAAAATAATTAATAAAACATTTTATAAATATGTAAAAATTTATCTAACTTAACTTTAAAACAGGGTGGAAGAATACTTCATTTCTCAGAATGACGTGTTTATATTTTTCTTGAATTACAATTCAGTGAATTTCTCTTCCTTTCATTTCAATTCCTGTGGGGTGTGGCTAATTCAATTACACACCACACTTTCCTCAATTCTGAATTTTGCACGACCCAGGCATACACATGAATGTGAAGTTTTGCCTTTGTTGCAACTGCTTCCTACACGGCGTACACAAAAACAATGAGTATCGGCAAACAAACGGAGCATTTTATGTGCTCTAAGAAAATGTGACAAAACTTAAGCTCATCACAAAGGAGACCAACAGACGCAGCCTCATTCATAAACATTCAGTGTCTGAGATGTTCCTATAGGATCGTGTTCAGCAGGCCTCTCCCTCTCTCTCTCTCTGTCTCGTGTATGTGTTGTATTAATTGTGAGTCCTAATCTAGAAGAGTCGGGGGTCCCTGGAGCTAGCGGCGCTATTATTCGCGCAAGCATCGCGCACCACACCGCTCTCGCTTACTAATTTCGTTCGACGTCGCACCGCTCAGCCGAGGGAACGCACCGCCGAACGCTGCGTCTGAGTCAGTCAGACAGCTCCAGACGAGATCCCTTTAGTGCCACGCTGTCAGTCACTTTATATGTTGTGAAATAGAGAGAAGGAAAAGAGAAAGCGAGAGAGAGAGAGAGAATGTAGAAACAGAACAAGTCCTTTTATCCTGCTCGGCGGGACCTGTCAGTGCCACCTTCTCTCTGGTTTCCCAGCAGTCCCAACACAGCAGCTATCAGAGGGAACCTGACATCCACACACCGCGTTTTCCAGGGGGGAAGGAAATCATGAGAGCGGTCCCACACAAGCGAGCAGCTAGTACATACTCTCCTCAGATCAAGCAACAGTCTCTCGTAAGAGAAGAAAAGAGAGAGAGATTTGGATGTTTTAAGTGGGAATGTAGGCTGACAGGCTTTTGCTGTTTGTGACATGTGAAAGAAACTAGGTTTGCAACTCCCTGTGTTCATTTTGGAGTTTGGACAGAGATGAGAGAGTGAGTGTGTGTCGCAGCTTAAGCACTGATAGTTCTGACTTAACAGTTCTTTATTCTTGCACACACGTCTCAGTTGTGACTCCAGGCACCTCCGGAGTCACTTCTATTTTTCTCCACATTTGCAGGCCTTTTTTCTTTGTTTTTGGATAAAAAAAAAAGAGGAAGGAAGCAGTTCCTAATCCATACGCGACACACACATCCATGCGTGCGCGCACATTTCATGGATTGCAGTGCAGGAAAATCACGAGCACCTGGCTGAGTGTGTGTTTTTTTTTTTTCCAATATGATTTTGCCTGCTTCCCCACTGGTCTCTGATGATTCAACAGTTCCTGCTCTAACATCTGCTACTTACTCTTACTGGGTCTCAATTAAGACAGCAGTATTTATGAATCTGCTCTTATTTACATTTCTATTTTTCTGCATATGTGCGTGAACGGCGGCCAAAACAGCCCCTCTGCCCCACACACCACGCAGATGTTTCTTCAGCGAGGCCAAGAGGTGAGCGCTCGGTTTGAGAACAGCGACGCGAGAGTGCGGGCTGAACAGAGAGAGATTTAGGACAGCAAGATTTGCAGCTTTACTGTCATATAGACGAGAGCTCCTACTCTCAGGTGATTGTAATATATGGGAGTTTGATTGAGGGATTGTGGGATTGGTGAAAGCCATTCCCCCTGTTAAAGAGAGGTGGTTGGTGTTGGAAAAACCCACCTTTGTGTATGTGTGTGTGAGGGGGATGTATAAGAATGTGTGAAGCAAGGGATTGTTTTAATTAACTACAATCCCTTTTTTTTTTTTTTTTTAAAGTTTTTAAGTGTTTGTGTTTGCTTTCAAGTCAAAACACAAAAAAAATTGTTTTTAATTAAACCATCATGTTACATATCATGTTCAAGATGTTTATTTTCCAGACATACACTATAAATTATGAAGGGGGCCCAAATAATATATATATACATACATACATATACACTGCTATTTATATATTTTTAATGTTTTCTAAAAAAAAGTCTCTTATGCTCACCAAGGCTGCATTTATTTGATTAAAAATACAGCAAAAAAATAATAATAGTAGGCCTAATATTGTAAAATATAATATCAATTAATATAATTAATATAATTTAATTAATATTAATATAATCAATATAATTTCTATTTTAATACATTTTAAAATGTAATTTATTCCTGTGATGGCAAAGCTGTATTTTCAGAATCATTACTTCAGTCTTCAGCATGGCCGTGGGAACTAGGGGTGCTGAGGGTGCTGTTTCACTACATTGGAATTTAAGATGACACGATTTAAAATAAATTTTCGTTTTTCAACATATTTTTAATTTCCACCTTTATTCATAAAATTACTCTAAAGATTATTTAGTTTTTATATATTGTCAAATATGGTTTTGCACGGTGAAAAACTAAATATAGAGGTCTTAATTAAAAAAAATTCATTTGCATTAGGGGCTGTTCACACAGAACGCGTTTTTTCCATTCGACTGTGCTACTTTTCCATTGTTTTTCTATGTGACTGCACTAGACGAACCGATGCACTTGTGCCTTTTGCAGTGTCTGGCGTATGACACAGCGTTCTAAAAATGTGGCGCTCAAGATAAAATAAGTTCAGCTTCTAAAACGCATCTCGATGCCTTGCGTTTTTCCCCATTCCCCTGCCCACGTCTTGCGTTTTGAAAGTTTTTGCTTTCTGTGTGAACCGAACCCTAGCTCCTGAGCGCCAAACTACATTTGAGAATTATAAGGTAAGAAGCAGATTTTTTCTGCTGCCACCGTGTAGTGAAATATGCAGTGTTTTTAACATTTTCCTATTTAGTTCTGAGCGTTCTCACAACTCTGTCCTTATTCATTTGTATGTTCATCTGTAAGTGTTGTGTGGGCTGTTTCACATGCTATCGGAATTATCGTAAATACTAGTTTCCTAGTTAAAAAACTGGACATGAATGCCCTCTCAAGTCAAAATTTACATGGGATGAGCTCGTAACCACGACTTTAGAAGTGGGAAGTAGGACATTTCTGATAGCACGTGAAGGCGGCATAATATTAGGATTTTGTTTAAATCCTCCACCATGGCACCGCCCCGCAACATCAAGCCCCGCCCCGCCTCCCAGCACCCCCCCGCCTCCCAGCACCCCCCTGATAAAATATGTTTCCGTGGCTATGGTCTTCAGTGTCACATGATCCTTTAGAAATCATTCTAATATGCTGATTTGCTGCTCAGGAAACATTTCTTATTGTTATCAATGTTGAAAACAGATTTTTGTGGAAACTGAAAAATCGTTTTTATTGCAAATGACTTTAATGTCACTTTTGATCAATTTAACGCATCCTTGCGAAATAAATAAATAAATCAATCTTGCTAACCCCAAACTTTTGAACGGTAGTGAATGTGCGTGTGGAACATTTTATTTTAAAAGCTTAGGCATTAATAAGGAGTCGGTCATTCCTTTGTTTCTTCACTTTTGTGTGAAGACTTTCCACTAGATGTTTGCTCTCATTCAGACCCACTGACGACAGGTGCAGTTGCTTACAGTCACCGTTCCAATTCAACTCAAAGGTGTTCAATGGGATTTAGGCTCTGTGCAAGCAAATCAAGTTATTTCACACCAGACTCTCCCCCAAAGGGAGTCTGTTTGTCAGAGGAGATTGCATGGCTGTATCCTGGATTTTATGCACCTGCTAGTAATGAGTGTAGCTGAAACAGCCAAACATGGTAATTTGAAGGGTGTGTCCACATACTTTTGGCCATGACAAAGTACTACATAAAACTACTACATAAAATATACAGATTTGTATGACTAGTGACAGTTACACATATGTAGTATGACCATGTAGGAATACTAACTATAAATGACTGCAAGATACTGGTATGCAAATGAATAACTAAACTAATTAAACTAGCACCTGTGGTCATGCCTTGGACTCTGAACTCTGCTTTGGTAATACTTACTAGAGTATGTACTTGAATGAAGAGCCAGATTTATGTTAAACAAATATACACACACCTCACAAAGGGTAATAGTGAGAGAGGTGTCAGTGTGTTGGTTTCAACAGACCACTCATGTCTTTAATAAACTGTAATGCGTTTCCCTCACACACAAGTGCCTAATCATGCCAACCTAATGATGCCATTAGAAGAAACAGACATGAGTGACATCAGAATGGCATAAAAAGCCTGTTATTATTTCATCTAATAGATAGATGTTCATGGGCATGCAATGCGAAAATACACCTGAGATCATTAAACACAGAATATGAGAGTATCGAGATCCTGGGTTATGTGCGCACCAGAAACGAAGCCTTTGTTTACCTTTTATTTATTTACTAGCACAAGTAAAATGCTGTTGAATATGAAATGTCAAACTATTTATGTGCAGTGTAAGCACTTAAGGCAAGGCTTTTTAGTTTATGACACAACCTGTAAACAACAGAAGATCTAACATTCTCTGTAAAGACCAAACATGAGCTGGCAGATATGAAAGCATTTATCCATGGAAACAAGAGTATGCCTATTTACAGACAATAGTGGGGGGGACAGTACTTTCGCTTCTCGAAATCCACTTCACACTCTTAATGACCTCTTCTGCTTAGATATGGCAATTTTATCAATTACAAATGCTTTTTACTCTATTTGAACCTAAATAGCTGCTTCCATGGGCAGTCAAGGAACAGTAAGTCTCTCAAATGTGTTATTAATAATTCATCTGAGAATGCCGTTTATGAAGTTCGGGAGGCAGGTCTAATAAGCATGGACAGCATCTAATACGCCATGTGCTGGACAAAGCGCTTTTGAGAATTATTACTTTGTGTGCTTGTCTAATTGAGACTTCATAAATTACCCAGTAGGCCTCGACTCGCTGCAGATTGCTCCCTGCCTTCGCTGGAACGATACACTGCATGTTTTCTCAAGAGCCACATCATTTTTGCGAGCACATGAAGGCAGGCACATGAAAACAGTAATGGCAAATATGTAAATAATAATAAAAATAAAAGCGTATCAAGTAAAATAAGCCGAAGCGGCAAGTGAATAAAGGTCCTTTCTGTTTAAAATTTCAGCACAATCGCAACAATTATCCGCTTTTCCTCACTTTTCTCTGCTCTCATTGTTTTTGGCAGGCAGATCCATAACATTCTTTTTGTTCCACTTTGGTCTCCTCCTTTTTCCCAAGCCTGAGAAACTTCAGACATGAGAACCCTTAGCCGCCTCTAATATAAAACCAGTGAAATTTACCTAGGATTATAAGTCATTGACAAATAACCTTGCTGATAGATGCGAACTAGATTTTGTTCAAAGCACTCTGACAGCCTCAAAAGAGATTAGTGGAGTTCTTATCAGGTCAGGGGTGTCACGGGGGAAATGTGTTTAAAGTCACATTGATTTATTGAAAGATTTTCCAATAAGAAGACTTCTCTCGACTCTCAGACATGTGTGTGTGTGTGTGTGAAAGAGCGATAGAGAGAGACTCTAGCAGTCATTGTGAACTCTCCTGGACTACAAAGGGGAAAAAAAAGCTAAAAACAACTGCAAGACCAACACACAGACCCCAAATAAACACAAGAGATCTTTGATGGCCGGGTAAAACTACACTGTGTTTCCTTTCCCTTTCCCATCATCTGCTGTGTGCTATTCCTCCAAACGTAATAGCAATAGTTGACCGATATACACATGAATGTTCACACGCACCCACAAACACACACACATACACACTGACAAGAAAGCATAATAAGATCCTTTGTTCCTGCAGGCATTCATTTGACACTATTACCTTCTTAAGAGTAATTATGAATCTTTTCAGAAAGCTGGATTGTGGGAACCGTTGGGTTTGGCCCCGGATCCACCCACCATCAGCGAATGGATGAGAGAGAAAACTCAGAGTATCACTCTGCACCCCTGTCAGAGAAATGTCATTACCCCTGTATCTCTCTCCCAGTCTCGCAGTCTTTCACGATCCCGTCCTCTTCCCCCCTCCCAAACAACCCCGCTCTCTCTCTTTCTCTCTCTCTCTCTCTCTCTCTCTCTCTCTCTCTCTCTCTCTCTCTCTCTCTCTCTCTCGTTCTCTCACACTCCTGCTGCTTCGTTTGATCTCTGAGGTCCACTGGAACCCTGGAAAGCTATTCCAGCATTTGCGGTCCGTCAGAGTCCTGTGGAGAACCTTCTGGATGTGTTGGTGTGTCCAGGCTGTAACCCTTCCTGCTGACATGGCTCTCCACCACACAATCTGTCAGAGACTTCACCTTACCAGCACACCACAAGCTCAGATAATGAACAACGCTTCCCCAAATGCACCAAATCGACAGCCTTACAATTCTGTAGTATCATTTGTATGTCTGTATTGTATGGTGCCTTTCATAAGACTCATGATAGTAGATTGTCAGTGCTGTTTTTTTCCCTTATATTGTTCTTATCTCTCTCTCTCTCTCTCTCTCTCTCTCTCTCTCTCCAAGAAAATCAATAATTATCATCATCATCATCATCATGAGTTCTCCATTAGTTTTGCATCTACTCTATGAATATATTAAAAATCATGGGATAGTGTGACACTCCATGGTATGCTCATGTTTACACTCCATTAAATAGTAAAAACATAAAAGTTGCATTATAAACAGGTCACTGTCTGGACTTCAGATGTTTTTTTTTTATTATTATAATTACTACTACTACTACTACTACTACTAATAATAATAATAACAATAATACTGAGTTCTCCATTAGTTTTGCATCTACTAGGAATATATGAAATATCATGGGATAGTTTGACAAAATAATCCACAATATGTTTATAAATGGTAAAGGCATAAATGTTACGTTACAAACAGTTCACTGCCCTCTTGTGATATGATATTTAACACTCCTGGGCTTTTTTGTCCCATTTAATATTAGGTGTCTTTATGTACTAACATTCATCATTTACAATGCATTTATTGAGTACATACATGTTTTTACATTGTACTCATATTTTAAAAAAAAAACACCTCCATATAATTACATTTATAATTACAATGTTGACAGCATGTTACATGTAGTTACTGTAGTACTAACTATAAATTATGCATAATTACATGCAACTAACCCTAAACCAAAACCCTATAGTAAGTACATGTAGTTAGTTTTATTACACAGTACTTAAATACATAATTACACTGTAACAAGCACACCTTAAAATAAAGTGTAACCGTACATTGTACATTTTTATGTAAGTACATAGTAGTTAAAGATACCTTATATAAAGTGGGACCATTTTTGTTACTACTACTATTACTTCTACTACTACTACTACTACTAATAATAATAATAATAATAATACTGAGTTCTCCATTAGTTTTGCTAGGAATGTATTAAATATCATGGGATAGTGTGACAATCCATAATATGGTCATTTTTATAAATGTAAAGACGTAAAACGTATAACAAGTCACTGCCAGCTTATGATATTTAACACTCCTGGGCTTCACATAACACACTGATAAACAGAGCAAGGAACCTGAGAAGTCTTGAGAACTCAGAGACAAGTGTTTGTTTGTGTCTTTATCGAATCCGAAATCAAAGCCTTGCCCCAGTTATGTGTCGACCCAACTCACGCTTTACTGTACATCACCACCTGATCTATAGTCACAGTCAGGTCTCTACTCTAATAGCTATTCTCAAAGGTACTGTAGCGGTCGACAACAGGAGCCGGATAATATTTTTATGTTATCAGTAACACTCCCACGTTTGTTTTCGCAGCCACTCAATGGCCAGAGCATGGGATGACAGGAAATGGCAGCATTTGTTCTGATTTCGACCCCCCTCGCCTTCCACAATGCAAGACCAAAGAACGAGGGAGGACCCACAATGCACAATGATCTCTTGTTCAGATTGAAATGCTTTGTGCATTCATCTATAACTGCCCAACATGCAAAGATAACCAGCCAGTCTGATGATCAATAAATAAATAGCAGACAGCATAAAAAAAGAAAGACAGAAAGGGAGGAAATAATGACACAAAGGCAAACAGAGAGATGGAGGGTTCTTTGACTACTATTTGTCTTGTGTTAATAGTGGAAAACCGAGAGGAAAACGTTAAAGACGCTTTCCATGAATATGGTGCACTTTCGTGTCCCTTTACGTTTCATTTTTTTATAAGTATTACAGGCACAAAAACATGTTTTTGATGTAAGAAATACTATTATTTCTATTATTTTACTATTATTTTAAATTATTATATAACATAACATTAAGAAGGCTATCTATCTATCTATCTATCTGTCTGTCTGTCTGTCTGTCTGTCTGTCTGTCTGTCTGTCTATCTATCTATCTATCTATCTATCTATCTATCTATCTATCTATCTAGCTTTTTAATGTGATATGCATTATAATTGCCCATTAACCACATTTGGTTGCATTTTCTTCTATAAAAGTTTAAAGCTTATTTAATGTTAATAGAAAAATACTAAATCACACAAATAATTTTTAACTATGGACAAACCCAGCGTTTTTTTAATTACATTTTTAACCCAACGGCTAGGTTTGTCCATATTTGACCCAAAATTGGGTTAAAACAACCCAGCATTTTTTTGAGTGTACATATCCCAAATTTGAGTAAAAATAACCCTTATATAAAATGACCAGTACAATAAAACAGCTCATATAATATTTAGTGAAATTACAGTTAAGCGAAATAGCTAAATAAATAAATACTAACACTTTCATGGCCGATTTTATATAATGAAAGTGCCTAAACAATAACTGATAATGCTACATCCTGTGTATATAGATTACATTTACACTAAATTAATTCTCACCCTAATTTAAATGCAAACAAAATTAAGAACTAAATAATTAAAGAAACTAAACGAAAACAATATCCATCATATATGTCACAATGGATATTGAATCATTTTAGCCTTTGTATAATTGTAATACAGAAAGAACAACAATTATAACAATTATAATTTGCACATAAGACATAATCTAATATGCAATATAATATTAATATTTCGTGAGCTCTCAGACCAGAGCTACGCTAGTCATTAATTTCCAGTCAATAAATGCAGTGGTAGCTGACATAAGGTCTGTGATCAGATGTTGGACATCATCCTCTCATGTTAGCTTTGTAGCAGAGATCTTAAGAGCAAACGCAGGAGTGTAAGGAGTGAATGTTAGAGCTTATAAAGTGAAGTGATGGAAAGAAAGGTTCATGGTGGGGTTATCAGACTCTGGCAGCACTGGGGGCGACGTGGCTGTTTGCGGGTCTCCGTGCGCACACACAAGCGGAGCAGAAATGACACTAGCGTATAGCTGTGTATCACAGAGCAAACAGCAGCTCTTTACCTCAAAGTCTGCCAGTCTAGAGAGCGGATCAAAGACGGTGTTTGGGTGAAACCATATCGACAGAGTGTCAAGCACAACAGGGGTTGTGAGGAGGGGCACTCTCTGTCTTTCTTTTCTCTCACTACCAGCCTCTATTTTTCCACAAAGAGCCATTACTATGTGTGTCAATCACACTGCGCTATGTGTGTCAATATCTAATTGCTCTGATGGCTGAAGATGGACAGACAGAAAGGAGGAGCGAGATGGCAATCAAGTGAGTCGGACAGAAGAAAAAGAGCCATTTTATTACAATTCCATTACGGCTTTTTCAGCATTGCGACATGGATGAAGGAAAACTATTACTCAACCTGCACACGCTATGAAAAATGAAACTAGTTCTGATATACAAAACTGCTTTGTTCTTGATGAAGATAAACAGTCTGGGTATGTTTGTATTCATTATATAAAGTCCATAGCAAAACCATACCAAAATAACACGTCAAAAATAATCAAAAGGGGGGAAAAAAAATCTCGCAAAAGCCATTTTAAACATTGTGTCAGTACTGGACAAATGAGTCTGTGGTAACACCCACCACCCTGCCTCCATACACAGGAAGACAAATATTGAACAGGACTCCACACGCATCAAACAACACTGTGGGGCAGGGCTGAGTAGGCCTGGGTCTCGTCTGTAATCACAAATGTCCAAATCCTCTAACAAGGTCCAGAGCTCTGTCCCCCACATCAAACTACGTCTCTGCACACTGGGTTTCCATTACGTGACTCTTACGCTGATCAATTAATGCTTTAATGTCAGTTATATATGATTCTTAAAGTGTTAAAACTTACATCTACGTGAAATATTAAGCTGATTAAAACAATCAAATGCACCCGAGAAGTTATCTTGTAGTCCACACAGTTATGTTGAGTGACCTGTAGGGGGAGCTGCTCTTTTATGACTTGGGGGGGTGTATTTGTGTAAGACAATAAAAACATTAATTTGCCCTGAAATCATTCCTGACGTAAATGTAAAATGGTGCCCATTGGAACCCAGTAATGAAGCATGCGGCATCTCTGCAGCTTCTAATTTGACTAGTTAAATGACTCCATTACGTGTTTAACAGACAGAGGCAAATCATTTCTGGTCAGTTGAGGCTCACTTAGCCGCGTCACAGGGCTTGGGGAGAAATCGGAAGATAACTGGTCCTGCTTTTTTTTTTCTTCCCTTTTTTGCACTCTACACTATTGCAGGCCAAAAGTAAAAGGCTGAAAGAAAAGCTCACGATATGACCTGCACATTTCCTCTCATTTTTTCTTTTGTGTCCATCTCTCTCTCTCTCTCTCTCTCTCTCTCTCTCCATTTGTGATGGTGTTTGCGTGCATCTACATACCACTGTTCATTAGGTGCCCACTGTGCATGATCAAGTCCTATATAGTGAAATACATACAGTAAATAGATGCTCATCAGAGAGTGTTTTCAGTACACAGATTGGACTTATGATAGGAATCATACTGCATGATCATACTACTGTCCACTAGTTAAAGTTGGAAAGTTAGATGGATTAGGACAGTATTATGAAACTTTTTTTTTTTTTTTTAAATGCATTAACAAATTATCAGATCAACACTTTACACAGAAATGAAACAATATTTTAAAGGTCATATAAAGTAAAGGAGGTGCTTAACTTTAAGAAAGTGTTCAACCTTTAGGAGGTCAAATTAATTATTATATGAGCTGTTTTATTTTCTGTTCATTTATTTAATATGAGGTTTGCATTAAAAAACCTATTACCAAATTAAAATCATATTAAACCCTTTAAAATCATTCCTGATCAATCCTTATGTGTTTACAATTTCTAGGAAAAATATTGAATAAATAAAAACTAAATTACATCAAAATATAAATCAACAGCAAAATTATGCCACAGAGTTGCATATGTAACCAAAAATAAGACCAAATGTTAGTTTTCAGTTATTGACTTATAACCTCCGATACATCAAAGGCATGTTTTTACTTTTTTTTTTTCTAACAATAACCTATGTAAGAGGCAAAATAAAACACAATGTATTTTTTACATGCTGTTTTTAGTCATTAAAATTCATATTTTTATTATTTTTTTATTTGTATGATTTAATTGCTGTATAAAATAAGGTCAAAACCTCACAAGGCAAAAAAAATAAAATAATAATGGGCCAAAATAAAACTGACTTTTGAAGTTTTTAAAACTATACTGTTCTTTTCATGCTATGTTAGGAAAATAGTTAATCTATTAGACAAAAGTTTATCTAACATATTTTATAGTTCTCACAAGACCAAAAACACCAAAGGCCAGCATGTTTTTTTAAATTTATTTTTTTTAAGTGTCACACTTTGAGATTGACACATGCTTTCACATGTCATTCATCTGTAGAATGTGAAGCTGGTGTTGAGGGTGTGAGAATGATCAAACCTACAGAGAACAACACCAATTACTAATATCAATTGGCCATTCCACACACAGACTAATACGGGATCGTCAGTCTAAAAACACACATACACACACACAAACGCAGGTGGGTAAAGACAGGCACTCTTAAGGGATATAGGGCTGATTACAGCAGGTGCCTATGTGTGAGTCAGACAGGCCTCTGACCTCTGGCTTTAAATGGGGTGATTAGGAATGGAAAGAGAGTTAAGTGTGGATGGGCTGATTCGTAGTACACTCTCTGTGCCCTCTGCCGTGCTGCACGGAAGGGCAGGAACTGAACTCCTCCGCACGTGCAGAAAGCTGGAACATCTCTGCTGATAGACAGAGAGCCAATCACAGGTTGGCATTGCTTGTAAGGATAATGGCACATGCTGAAGGATTTCATCATATAATCTGAGACATGCCAAGTTCCTATTTTAAAAAGCATTGATATGTCTCCTTGAAACACACACATAGACTATTTTCAATAAAGAGCTCAATGGGATAGCTAACCTAAAAATGAAAATGGTGTTCTTTCTTCTTCTGAAGACGTTTCAAAGAATGTCTCAGTGTTGTATTCTACATACAATGATTGTCAGTAAGGTCCAGTGTTATATTGGACCCCAATGACTTTCGTTGTATGGACAAAAGCAGTTGTAATATTCTTTAAAATACCTAAAGAATGTCAAACAGGTTGGGAAGGACATAAATGATGACACAAATTTCATATTTGAGTGAACTATATCTTTTATAGTTGCTCCAGCTGTTCTTGCCCAGGCCGGGTCAGTGTGAGTATGCAGGGGCTAGAGTCTCCCACTCTAATGGGATAGGTAATTATGCAGTCTGGTCCCACAGACAAGGGATTTAAGAACTAAGTATACTATGTGACACATGTCTGGGATTATTAATAGTCATAACT
Organism: Coreius guichenoti; assembly: GCA_039654105.1. NCBI lineage: Eukaryota > Metazoa > Chordata > Actinopteri > Cypriniformes > Gobionidae > Coreius > Coreius guichenoti. The sequence goes on from CM077168.1 coordinate 24,510,766, forward strand.
GGATGGACAGATGGACAGACCTGAGATAATGCCATCAGATGCCATAATAAGCTTCACTGCAGATTCTTAAAGTACAAGCAAACCACAACAACTACAAACAGAACTCTGTAAATGTCTCCGTACAGTAACGGCCTCTATCTCCTGAGCGCCAGTCTCACAGCAGATGTCAAACGATGGTAAAAAGCAACGGCAAGATCCTGAAGAGCAAAGATCTCTTTATCCCTTTAGCGTCTATGGCTCAACTCTTTGTAGTCCAACTGAAGTGCAGTGAAGTGGGCCGTTTGCACCCCCCTCCCCAAACGTCCGAGTCTTAACAACTCACCCACCCACCCCCTCACGTCTGATTGTTGATCCTCCTGAAGAGGACAGATCAAATATTCCACTCCAGTCTGCGAGCGGGGCACAGATATGATTGGGGTTGACGGACGGGGCCCCAAGTTTGAAGTCTTAACAGACAGTGCGACTTTGATATCTGTACTCGGCGCGTATCACCAAAGACACAGGGAATGAATGAGAGTGAGGGGGAACTAAGAGAGACAGAGAGAGAGAGGCAATGAACAAAAGCATCTGTGGAGTGGTCAGGGCCAGCGGCAGCATGTGTCAGAGGCTTTTTGATGTTTAACCCCCTTCCTCTCTCTCTTCTTCTCCTCCTCCTCCTCCTCCCTGTATTCATCCCCCCAAAGGCCCCACTTCTCCCTCACACTTCCTGCTTTCTAGGAGAGCCCAGTGGCAACACATACTGTATATACGCATACACACACCAACAGCCTCATCCAACCAATTACCAGCCCCTTGACTCTTGTACATTAGACAGCGCTGCTTCGAATAAAGGCAGGAAACCGCTGTTTATTCGCTGAAAACTCTTGCTAAATACAAAGCATGTTGAATCTTTCAAATTGTATATGGGAGAAAATATCATATCGGACACATCTTCTGGAAAAGTCAAGCAAAAAGGCCCATTCACACCAAGAATGATACCTATAACTATAATGATAACTATTAGACTCCACACCAACTCAAAATAACATTCTGTTCATTATAAGCATGCACTACAGTTGGATGTGATATAAATCCAACATAATATGTTAAAATATCACATTGTTGTTTGATTTTAATTAAGTGGAGAAGGCCAAAACCTCACAAGGTAAAAACTGGGCCAATGTAAAACTGATATTTGATGTTTTTAAAACTAAATTCTTTGCATTTCTTCTATGTTAGGATAACAGTTAATCTAATAGACAATCCCAACCAATAACCAGCTCCTTGACTCTTGTACATTAGACATCACTGTAATGACATACAACATTTTTTTCAAAATATCATATTGGACACATCTTTTAGAAAAATTAAGCAGGACTGTTCACACCGAGAATGATAACTATATGAGTCAACATCATCTGCCACTTTAAATTCTTGAGCTCCTTAAAGTTGGGTGGATTCTGATTGGCCGTCAATGTTTTTATCATTCATCAGGTTTAAATAATCATTCTGAAATTGATTCTACAATATCGTTACGCTGTCATTATTGATATAGTGGGGGTGTGGACTTCCCTATTCTCATACAATTAGAATTATTATTACAACCTAAACCTAAAAAGTATTGTTATTGTCTTTGGTATTCACAATTACAGTACTGACAGTCTTTCTGATGGCCTGCGGGTGAAAACTGAAATCCGAAAGTAGTCATCTAAAAAAGAGGAAAAGAGATAAACGTGTGCAATCATCATTTTCTTAACTTGTGTTTCCGCAGATTCAAAGCACTGAGTTTTAGCATAAACAGCAGGCAGGAAAAGTGGGTTTTTAAAAACTCGCTCTTCCTGGGATTGAGCGTTCGGAGCAGAGGGATGAAGAAAAGACTAAACAGATGTCACAGCTTGGCGGGAACGAGGGAGTTAAATAGCTTTATTTTTTTTTCTCCGTCTTTTTAAATGTCTCACGTATAAACAGATTTTGTTGCTTCTTAAAGTGGGCTCAAAATTAAAGCGTATCGTTTTACACACATATTGCATGCATATTAGTGAGCCCCAGCTGCCCGTGTCCTGTTCTTAAGAGCCATATGATTGAGTTAGGGGCCCGGGTATCAGATAAGATTTAAGCCTGCTCTCCCTGTGCGCTCCCCCTCTGCATTTTACTGCTAACTTATTAAATGGAGAGAAATGACATTATTTTTCTGAGTGTATGTGTAATTATTGTCACACACCTGTGACTCCTGCCATAGACGACAAGAGGAGGAGAGGAAGGAAGAGACGAGGGCGAGGGGAGAGATGTCGCTCGGAACAGCGGGAGCTCTGGGTTTTTTCCTTTAAATGGTGGGTGAGAGAAAAAAACAGCAAGCTTGTTAATCACAGAATCTCTGTCGTAGGGAAAACACGTATATTCTAACAACTTAAACGACAGATATCATTGTGAATTTGATCTGAAATTAAATGTCCTTTCATGTTATTTCCTGCAGACAATAACATTCTACATGCACTCCTGAAGTTTATGGAAAAGTTTCCCTTTTTTGTCTGCCAAACAGGCTTTCTTTCCACATACCACCAACAAACTGTTCTGTGTTGGCAGTTCTAGATGGCGAACAAAACGTCTCATCTGAAATTCTGATGTATGCGCCAAGCACACGTTCCTTTCTTTCTTTTCTTTTCTTTTCTTTCATTCTCTCTCTTTTTTTTTTTTTTTAGGGGACCACCCCGTGGAAGGCAACATGTGAAATACATCTCTGAAGACAAAGGAAATTACCTATTAGAGAGGGAGCAATGATCTTCTTTTGCCCCGACTCCAAAAAGTGACTCAGAATGTTGTAATTGTTTACCTTTGACACTGACCGTAATTCTTCTCCGCTCTGCCGTAACAGAATATTTCAGCGTCGCTTTTCAAAAGCTCTCCTTCTCGCTCTCTCGCCGCAACGGCGATGCCTCAAATGTCATCGAATCGCTCGGTTTAACGTATTTCTTTTCAACACCCGCTCTTTGCTTCACAGGAGGAAGGGCCAAGCAAGTGAGAAAACGTCAAGAAAAGCAGCAGATCGGCTTGTTTAAGATATCTCAGCATTGTTCGCCGTCAACTAGGCCCTTAAAATGTGACCTCCGTTCCGTCTGTGACTTGTGCAAATACATCGGGTGCCACTCAAAGCCTTTTATTCTGACACTTTTGAAAGGGCTGTTGATAAAAGCTAAGCACGTCAGGAGGTTTTACACTGTCAGTCTCGCTTTCCTGTGCTGATCTAAAAGCATGGAAATAGCAGCGTTTTTTGGTGTAATGTTTTAATAGAAAACAGATGGCCGCAGATGTAGGGCTGCACAGAGCTGGGTGACATGTCTTTAATATTTTAGAGTGGTCTTGCTGTAAATGTAGAAGCAGCTGTTTCCTCCCCGTTGTAAATTTGGAGTTTTTAATTTGTGATTGACAGCTATTGGATTTGCTGTAAATTACAAAAATGAATATGGAAGCGATGGAACCGATGGCCAGGAAGGGGGGAGGAGAGGGGGGCATTTGACGGCGTTCACGGATGAATAGATTTATGTGCACCCAAATGTGAGGTATTTACGTTCTCTCTCTCACTCTCTCTCTCTTTGGTCTGATTCCGCTCAAGCACACCACTATATACGCCGCTGATATTTAAATGTACATGAATATTGAAATATAAGTGCGGGTGGAGAGGATGCGAGCGGGGGGAGGCGTTGTGCGCACAGGCGGCTGGTAACAGAGTTCTATTTCGATGTGTTTGTTTAGCTGCTGTTCGTTTAGTTTTAATGTCAGCCGCGAGTACAGCTCCCTTGATGCTTATGGTAGAGGTGATTGTCATCAATTCGCATCTTGGCATTTAAACCACCTGCTTCAAATATGCGTATTTGAAATGCAAATAAACTGCATATGCCCAGACAAATTAAAAAACATGGTGAGTAAACACTTTTGAAGTCATAACTTTCTCTCTCCTTTTTTTCATCAGGGACTTGCACTGTCAAATGTTCTTTTACTTGAGAAGGCAACGCCAGACAGATAATGCCTCTCAGAGCAAACCTGCATAATACTAACTGATTATATATTTATTTATGGTTTTGTTCACAAGGCATAGAAAGCGGTTATGTTTTTATCTCGGCCTCAGCTTGATTCTTATGCCTCTGGAGTGTTTTCGATTAACCGTTTCTGTCTCTTTTTTTTGTCCTTCTGAAAAACGAATGCATTATATTTTCTCTGCTTATTTACCACCTCTCTCTTCTTCATCGCCTGACACTACTGTTATTCAAACATCAATAGCTATACGTCTTCTTTAGCACTGACTCTTACTTTCATATTGATATTTATATGTGATCATTACTTTTCTTCTCTAGGCTTTGTCTCTGTGTGTCAGCTCTAAGGTGCAATATCCAATAGTGCATTCAGAGCAAAACGCAGCGCAAATATGCCGCATCAGGCTGGATACCTTTATAATGAACCCCACACATAATTCTTCTTAAGGTGTCAGTTTAAGCATGATCATGTTGCGCATTTATTTTTCCTTCTATTTGCTTCTGTTTCTGTCCAGGCCGTGTGAGAGGATACTATGATAAAGATGAGTTTTTAATCAGGCAGATGGCTGACACGCTAAACACTCTTCCTGTATGTGTGTAATCATTGCCATCACTCTCATTAATCATCATCATCATTCGGGTCATCTTCATCGTCATGTTTTAGATGAAATAAAAACACATTCACAATGGCAATCTGTGCTTCTGCAAAAAGAAATGAAAAGAACAAGGTGGAAAAAAACAAAAACCCACCCAAACTTCTGCACCACTGCTTCCCAGCATCTCCCTGTTCTCCCGGTTTTGATAAAAGTTGCTGAATGTTGTTTCTCAAATTAACGAGCAGCCGTTTCATTTTGTCAGATGAAGAAGTTGAAGTAAACAGGGAGGAAAGACACACATGAAACAGCTTCATTAGCGTTAAAGACCCCCTTCTAAAAATGCACACAAACACCGGGTTCACCTCATCGAGTATCGATTGTACCGCCAATCGGGCTCTCAGAAAAGCAGCTGTCATCCGTTTGACGTGCAGTTGTCAAGCGCACACAGTGACCGTGCACCACCAACGCTGCTTCCGCTGCCGCTAACGTTCACGCACCTGTCAACCGCAGGCAGGCAGAGCCCCTGATGAGGTGTTACCTAATTGTGTTTTAGAAAGCGATGACACCTCGTCTCTACCTCTCTCTCGCTCCACTATGATATGTCTCTTAATGCAATTAGGCATAATGAAAAACTAGAAATGGTGAACACTGGAGGGCTGCTGGAAGTGATGTGGGGTAGGGTGGGGAGGGGAGGGGAGGGGAGGGGAGGGGGTTGGACTTCCTGCAGAGAGCAGGCATTCAAATGAGAACTTAATAGGAACATCAGAACAAGAGCAGTATTTTCTGTGAGATGACAACAACATTAAAAAATCCAGGTAATTAAAAACATACTCTGTGTTTTGTCAAAGTGGCCGTCATTGTTGAAGTTGAAGCCTCTCACCCCCCCTCCCTACCGATTTCGGCATAAATACGAATAATGATCTCGGGAACAGAAAAATGAAGAAGACGGTCAGAGAAAAGCAAGAGAACAACAACAACAGGGGGGTAAAAAATCAATCAAAGTATTAGACTGAAAAGTTGTTCTGTTCTCAAGGACATCGAGTGCTCGGGCATTCTGTCGGAGCTGTCCAGTAGAAAAAAATGAGACATAACTTGGATGAGACACCAGCGAGAGGGGAGGGGGAACGGAGGGGGGGGAGAGGAAAGAGACACAGAAATAAACCCAACTCCCATCTGATGACCAGCTTGTCTATAATACTGAATCCCTGCACCGTGCCAAGATGCAGAAACAGGATAAGTCCAGATCGGAGAGATTTGAACTGGTCTCGGGCCTGTGAGGGAGCGGCGACAACTTTCAAGCATGAACAAAATCGCTGTTTCACCTGCTTACCAGCCCTTTTCGTAAACCGATAAGATAGTTGAGTGTAAAATCGAGTGAGGGAAAGAGAGGGAAAAAAACATGATACATGGCATTCATCTTATCGTTTTCTCCCCCCAAAAAATTACAGGACAGATGATGTGGCCATCTTGAGATCGTTTGTCAACTGTCAGCCTGGGTTGACCTTGCAAAAAAAAAAAAAAAAAAATACAAACAGGGAGGTGGCTGATATCATCTTTACCGAAAAAAAGGAGAGTGAGGAGAGAGAAAGGACTGATGTTTTTGATAATAAAGAGACATTTTGCCTTCCATTTGCAGCGCCAGTTAAAAGCGCAACCAACATGGAAATCCATTACGAAACGCTACTTAAAAAGTGTGACCAATCCTTGTGCAGTCAATTAGGGACTGGAGACAGACTATGATGTTTGTCGTTTAGGGTCTGGCGCATTCTGATCAGCGAGGATTTAACGATGAGGAGGAGAGATTTGGTTGGCTTTTTATTGTTGTTTTTTTTCATCGCTTATTTTTTTCCATGGGGGAAGGATACATAGATAGAGGGATGACATGGATGGGAGGGGGCAGCCAAGCTCCACTTATCTGTTTTCTCTCTCTTCTCCCTCTCTCTCTCTGTCTTTTCATTTACAGAAGCATTAATGTGCACAGCTATGTGCTCATCCATTGTTCTGAGTTTTACAGCATGAAAAATGCATTTGTGGAGTGGAGATTGTCAAAAAAAAAGCTGTGTTCTTAAACTCAGTACGGGAGAAAGACACAATATGTAATCTAAAGTGTGCAAAAAGAATGATTGGCCGGAATAAGTGGGGATGAGGTTTCATATTAAAAAAGATTTATCTTAAAGTATGGTGTTAATCCTCAGATTAATCCCCAAACACCCCCCCCCCCTTTTTTTTTTTGCATGCTGGTTTTCATAAAACCTATAACCCATAAAGTTCTTACATTTTCTGGAAACAGGCACGCTAGGCCTGATTTTACAAGAATTGCTGCCCAATGAATCATGCCGAGAATTCATCCTCTAGTGGTGTGCGACTCCAGAACTGATAATTAAACAACAAAACAAGTTTTTCAAAAGGAAGAGCAAAGAAACAAAGAACTTGTTACATAAATGCAGGAAATTTCGTTCACTAATCAAACGAAAGAATAATGGCGGTTATTACGGATAAATGCAAGAATTGTTTTCAAAACTGCTGGAGCAAAATGTTTAATAAAATGTATTAATATGAATAATTATTATCATTGTCTTTCCTCTTTGTGTTCTATATAATTTGTAAATCAGTGTTCTTTGCTTCAGTGGAAACTCATCACATTAGAACTGCCTGTAAACTGCTGTTAGGCTGAAACATATGGGTGCATGCAGTCGTTAGCCCACTTCATAAATATTTCATTCATATTTCCTGTTTGTGTGCATGGAGCTGTGTGACTGAAAGCCTATGCATGGGTGTGTGTGTGTGTGTGTGTGTGTCCGTGACTTTCTCGCTCTCTCTCTCTCCTTTTTTTTTTTCTTTCTCTGTATAATTAAATCTCAGCAGATTTCCTTTGAAACTGCTAATCATACCAGTAAATCAAGGCTGAGATTTATCTTGATGAAGGAATAGAAAATAACTTCTGAAAGTAACAGAAACACCACTCGAGAACAAATAGAGGCAGGCAAAAGGTGAGCTTGATTTCAGACTTTGCCTCCTAACTGTCATCAACCATCATTCAGCCTCAAACACGCTCGAATCGCAATATTCTCCACGCAGGCAGTGTGTTATAGTGTGCGAGAGAGAGCTAAAATGGGATCACAGGCCACTTATTGAGTTCTTGCGGACACAAAAGGCCTACTGTTGCAGACAGCTAAAGCTGAGGCAGTTACTGTACCTTTCAAAACTAATATGTAACCATATCTGTTTTAAAAGGACGATTCATATTACTGTGAATGCAGGAGGAAAGTTGTTCCCATCTCCCAGGCCCTAGGAAACTCGAGTCCTGACCTAATGGCCCTCAATTGGAAGGTGGCCTTTTGTGGAAGGGGCATCGCATTCGTAGAAAAAATGACACATGAAATTTTTGTGGTGATGTAAAGCACTTCAGCTTTTTTTTTGATAGCACAATGGCACTTACTGTGCTTTATGGTCGCCGTTGCGACACAAAGGTCATTCTGTATATGACTCAGCGGACAAGGGCAGCACTGAATGAAAATTAGGTTATATGTGATCAACCAAGTTATTAATCTGATTAAAATGGATTCTCTTTGCTTCCTATTTAGCAAGGCTTGGGAGAGAGAGAGTAACACACACACACACACACACACACACACAGAGAGATGAGGGGGGAGGAAGGGAAACAATAGAACATTCTGTTTATTTATCCACAGAAGAGTGCCAGCGCAAACTCCAGCGTAAATTCGCTAACGTATAAGACAACATCAACACCGCAAAATATGCATTTTTGCTTTCCACATGCAGCGGTGTCCTTGCGTTGCTACCTCATCCAGGTAACCTTTCTAATCCTGATTAAATTACTGCAATTAGAACAGCAGCTCTCCTACCTCCCCCCATATTTCCCTAATAAACAATACGCCATCTTAAATCCATTCGATGGGATTTGCATGGAACAATGCTCGAGCTCGTGCGATTTATTTCCATCTCTACAGAGGAATTAAGTGCATTTTTTAACAGCTAATGGTATAATGTGGGCTTATTTCTCATGCAATGCGTTTCTTTTATGTCGCTCCTCCACTCTTTCTATTTGCAGGAACTTTGCTTCCACCCTGTTTATTTGAAGTCTAAATCAAATGTGGCTTATTGGACTGGCTCTTCTTTCACGCAGCAACTTGAATGTGGAAGTACGCGGATTCCGACAGATTCGTCTGTAATTGCTACACGACCTCTCAAAACACACCCCTGTTGCCTCTGCCTCAACCAGCCTGTGTTTTCTGTATTTGTTTTATTAACTTTAGCGCATTGTTTGCCATTGATGTGGAATAAAGGAGCAAATAAAAGTTGACATACTTGTGCTTTTTTTCTTTTTTTAACTCCTGCGCCTGCCAGTCGGAGTCGGGGCATATTCTCTCATTACGTTTGGAGTGTATGTCATACGCTGTGTGTAAGCATGATCATTATACTGTGTGTGTGAGGTGTGCCCCTACACAGGCAGGAAGTGTTGTTCTGCTTGTACAATCCCTCTGAGAGCAGATCATCACATCTAAGGGCACCTGGGGAACGCAAGCAGCACAGCTATGAGGAATACCTCCAATTGAACAAAGTCTGAGAAACTAAACAAAACAAAAACAAAGAAATAAGATCAAATATATGAGGTGGGGAAGAAAAAAACATCGGGTCTAGGAGCAAATCTATTAAGTATTAGCTTAAGGGTTTCTGTCATTAAATGCAAACTATAGTGGGCTACGGGGGAATAAAAATAATGGAGGCATGCCGTGATTACTGTGCCAGTGAGAACACTTCATATTTTCCTCTCCCAAGGTTTCCTCTAACAAGATCTTTCTTTCCGTCTAATATTATGAATAGCATAATTGTTTTGCTGTCATTAGCATTGAATATTTCTATGCCTTTGTTGTCATACTGGAACATGATCCTTTATTCAGCGACCACTTGCTCTTTTTCTCTCCGCTGGAAACGACGGAGCCTACTGTACTGTACGTCACCAAGGTACGAGACAGGACTGAAAGAGAGCGAAATTACTAGGCCTTTCAAAAGCTTTCAGCGCCGCCAAAGTTGATATCAGAGTAAATTAGTGCAGGGAAAAATATTTTTAGAGATTGCACAGCTGCTGGTGGAGAGCAACAGGTACCATCCAGTGGGCTTGACAACAGCTTTTACAATTAATTGCTCTTTGAAACCAGAATTTGCGTTGCTGAGTGACAAGGCGCTAATTCACCTAGGTTGAAGTTAAAATGGTAATATTGAACATGTGAAATAGCACCTCGCCTTTACCCGACGAGCCTTCATCACACTCCGCACAATGGAAAGAGTGGAGATGCACCAACACTGTCTGTCACCTCAGAGACTTCCAAGGAGAGAGCGAAAGAGAGCGAGCAGTCTTTCATTGTGAGAGCACTTCCCTCCGGCAGTGTGCTCTGAGATGGAGAAGCGTGGGACAAGGCTCATAGACACAGTCTGATGTGTCATGTCAAGACTCTACCTTTACTCTGTAATAAGACTGTTTGACAGCTCTTAAATGTACCACAACAGTGCGCTCGGAGGCTGACAGCATTTAAACTCCTGGAGACAGGTTAAACGTCATCTGTCAGAGATGAAGGATTCGTCTTGGAGTCTTTTACAAATCAGTCGTATGTACCTTCCTGGTTCATTGCAGGTTCTCTGGTTTTGACGGCGAGGAGCTAAGATTACGGAGGGCCTCTGCATTCCCGGGGGAGGGATTGTGTGTATATAAAACACGGACCGGCTGACCCTCGGGCCGTACGCATCATCAGAGTGTGACGGCTTCTCCCGCCTCTCCGCGGTCGCCCGAATGCAGGGGCTGCATGGATGCTAGCAGACTAACACGAGCCATATTACTGTTAATTAGCCACCTGATGAGGACAGCATTACTGGCAATTACCAAGTTTCATCCCTGCGCCGCTTTTTGAATGTGGAGATCTCTTTTTACTAAAAGGGAGATGAAAGTCAGGGGCAAATAGTGAGCAAAAAAAAGTAAATCAAGAGATGTTTTGTCTGTTCTGTGTTATATTCCCACTCGTTCTTGCTCGGCGTCTGTAATAGTTCTAGTTGTTCGTAAATTAAGAGACCGCAATAATTACTTAGTAGTAATTGCTATGTGGTAAATGATCATGTCATTGAGGTGGCATGCAGTAGTGCGTTTGCGTGTGGAGTAAATTGTGTTTCTAAAGAAAATTTAAAAAATCTCAATTGGTGGGTCACAAGTCTGTTCTGGTTGGGTGGGGGCATACTGCCCAGCCAAAAAAAAAAAAAAAAATGTCGCTGACTGGATTTAAATAGGCAAATGCTTAAGAGTCTGTGATTGGATCATTATTGCAATTATTATTATGTTTCTAGCATGTTATTTGTTTGGCAACAGTTCTTCTAACCCTAATTGATGGAGTGTGCAGCATTTCATTTCTTAAACAACCATTTATAGCCATATTCTAGGATAACAATGTCAAGATTCATCAGGCTCACATTGTGAAAGAATGGTTGGGAGGGAGCATGAAGAATAATTTTCACACATGAATCGACGAGTCCAGACCTTAAATTCATTGAAAGTCTTTGGGATGTGCTGGAGTAGACTTTACAAAGTGCTCGACTCTTGCATCGTTAATACAAGATCTTGACCAAAAATTGATGCACCTTCTGAAGGAAATAAATGTGATGTGAGGTGAATCCATTTTTGGTCAAGATCTATGTTTATACAATTTGTTCTTTATTTATGATTTTTATAATTAAATCATACTAAATTATATATAGATGAATAATTATATCTATGACATCATTAAATGTGACCCGTACTGACAAAATGAGTCGGAACGCGCACAGGCTACTTACAAGCTACAGGCAAAAGATGAGTTCATTAAGCCCTCGTCTAGCGATCCCAATGCTCCAAATAGCAAGTAAACATCTAAAAGTATCTTTATTTGTACGTTTTATGAGAGGAGTACCTTTCCTTTGTCATTGAAAAATTGCCTGCTCATCTCTGCTCATTTCTCGACGGTGCTTCCCCTCAGCACAAGTTTGGTGTGATTTTCAAGCGCAGCATTCCAACTTTGTGAATATTCATAGCAAATTCTCGATGGCATGAGTCTGAACCAATAAAATTAGATTTTCAAACTCATGCTTATGTAAACAAAACGATCTTACTCATGCTGATTGACACATCCAAAGACTTTCAGACAGTGTGCGATCCCGATATACACAGAATTACAGTATTTCAAAATATCAGTTTTGGCCAGTATTCATGAAAACATTATCTGTTGTATCTTAAGTGAACAATAACTGTTGGGGAAAAAACATCTAATTGTAGCATTATATTAGATCCGTGCAGTACAGTAGGTCTTAATATATAGGCTGTCCGTTTCACTAATGTTAATCAAACAATTGTGGTATCATGGGAAAAAAAAGCTGAATATATATTTTTCCTATAGATATTTGGTTTTGACTTGGTGTGCGCCAAATTTGGTGTTATTACCAGGGTTTTTTAAGGTATGGTTGCTAGGTGATTTTGTTTTGGAACCTTCAAAAAACTTTAACAATAACTAAATAATTTTTTAAAATTTGCTCATTGAGACTCATTTTGCCAGCATGGGTCACAAATATTGTATCATATATTTGTATTATTATATTTTGAATACTAATAATAATCATTGTAATTAAATATTTAAATGTTAAATTTTGCAGATATTAGTTTATTTTTTTCTAGATAAATAAACAATTTTCTAATGGAAAATCCTGAAGCAGAACCCATTGACAACCACTGCAATATGGTATTTGAAGTATACTGATACATAATGTGATGAAAATCTTCTGGGAATTAAGAGCAAAGGAATGTTACAATGAGCAAGAAAGGTCTGTTCCACACTAAGCATTACTTACGTGGACGTGTGATGTTTGTGCAAGCATGTGAGGACGTGTCATCGTGTTCCTCGGTATGAAGGAAAAGTCACAAGTCGCGTCTGTTTCTTTACATCTGTGGGTTCACTGTGTGCATTGCAGGCACCATATGTTTTTAATTATTATAATAGTACCTGGTCAGAGAACAACACACACTCACATAAGTGCTTTATTACCACACTCACTGAAGAGAGACCGACTGAAAACAAGAGAAAGCGTGAGAGATAGAGAGGCATTTAAAGTTAGAAGAAGTTAGCGAGGGGGAGAGATGAACTTAAGGCTGACAGGAAGACAGGAAATAGTGCACTCTGTCTGACCCACACCAGACTAGGGTCAAGACCCGCCCAAGAGAGAATCTGATCCTACACCCTCCTGACAGTGATAATTGGCCACTGGTGACTAAACACCATTTACATTTAACTACCCACTCCTGTCTGCTGGTCAATATACATGCTAACACACACACACAGGCTAGCAGACAGGCGCGAAAATGAAAGGAGCAAAAATATTGGGTATTCCTACATTCACACATCATCTTTAACTGCATCGTTTATAAAGTCTTTTTTATTCGGTTCAGAGTTTGTAAGTCTGCGGTGACATATTAAAGGATACACTGTAAACTGATAAACCCAAAGGGATTTGCATAGAAGAATAAAAGGAAAGACACAAACCAATCCACCTAAGCATACATCTCTCTTCTCTCTTTCTACTTTCACTCGCTTTATATACCCAGCCACTATTTCTCTCTGTTTCCTTCTATCTTTCTCCATCTCCAATCATCTGTCATTCTCACTGAGTGGTTTGGAGTGAATGGGGACAGGGTTCACTGCTTTTCCACCAGGGGGTGTCATGGCCTTATGAACTAGGATGGTTGGGGTGAGCAGCCCCTCTTTCATCAGTCCTTCAAGTCTGATCTCTCTATACGTACATCCTCTCTCCCTCTTTTTCTGTCCGTCTCTTTTTTCTCTGCCTACTACGCAACTATCGCTTGAGGAATTTCTTGTCTGAGTGGCAAAACTGGATTGTGGGTGGTGGCTGGACAGCTCTTAGCGGTAAACATCTGAAAACTGTGCTCCTGTGGAGTGTCTGGGGCCTCAGACACTCACATAGACACATACTTCATACTATTAAGCAAGGTTAGAGATGAAAACTCACACACTTTAGACAGGCCGAGTAACTGTGCTCCGTACTACGGGCCTGCGCTCACAACTGCTCCTGTGAGAAATCTAAATGTGGCCATTTTTCATGACGGCTAATGGAGACAGGGCGGGTGAATCAAGATAACTGTTTACACTGCAAGCTACGACGACCACGACAATGAAAACAACAACAAAAACAAAACAGGGTGAGGGCAGAGAGTGTGCGAAAGACCTCGGAGAGAGTGATGGTGGCAGATAGAAAGGACACTAATAATCTCATTTCTCTCGTTCTTCTTCTTTTTCACAATAAATAAAAGCACTTTTTCCGGTGACACGTTTCGATTATTATAGCGCACCAGCAAACATTTAAAAAATGTTGAAGGTATGTTCCTACTGTCTTCTGGCCTTAACAACAAATTGCACAGGTGCTGCAGATAATCGGGTCTGATGTGTGGTTATTACAACATGCATAGCTTGTGATGATACGTTGTTAAATTAAGGGGAAGACAAAGAGGAGCAAAAGAAAGACAGACAAAGAACGCAATGCTCGAGACATGTGCAATGTATAGATGAAGATATGCCACTAACAGACCCAGTATTGATTATATGATACACTTACACAATGGCTGCCTTGCACAATGGAACAAGGCCATTAAGCAATGTGAACAATACAAAGCTAATCCACTAGACTACACAGAGTCTGAGGTGTCTGATAGAACTCAGCACTAAATCGCAGATATACTTCATGTGTGCTGTTTTTTTTTTTTTGTTTTTTTTTGTGAATAACTGCAAATAAACTCTCCTTCCTGGTTTCAGTTAGTCTTTAAATTAAATTATATGTTGTGATTAAAGTAAAATGTGCATTGTATTTATATATGGGAAATGGCTAATCTACAATACTATGAATGTAAGATACTTGATATGCAAGAGAGAGTAAATGTGTTTGTGTGTCTTATAAAAGCGGTATAATAATGAGGGTGTCACTTTAAAATGACTCTCACTCATTCCATCCCGGATGTCAAGGCATACCATATTCAGCTGAGATTTCTAAATATTAATGATTTATGCATTATTTGCATACAAACCTAATGCCAAGCCACTTCAGATAATCATATTTTGCCCTGAATTAAATTTTCAGAGGGATTTTTGCTTCATCTATGCCCAGCCCCAAGGAATCATGCAGAATGTGTTTCACTCAATTTTGTACAAGAGACCCAAGCACAAAAGACACAAGATCAGATAGTTCCAACTGTATAGTATTTTACATTTGGGTTTCAAACAGAAAAAAAAAAAAAAAAAAAAAACACTGTCTTTTTAGTGCTTGTGCTGTTTTTGTGTCAGTATATGCATAACATTGGTGAGGTCTGAATTGTGACTGCCCATATACTGAGGATATATATAAAAAACAAGTGAAAAAATTCGCCAGCTCCAAAAGACAAAATACAGTTATATTTACTATGCATTTGAAAAGTCTTAATACTTCATGTAATTTTGCTTTTCAGGAAAAAATGTATACATATTAACATTTTTTAAAGGATACATTCATATTTTAATAGAAAACAACACAAAACAGAATACATTTTAGTAGAGTGTCTTCATCGGGTTGTCAAATCTTTTTGTGTGTGTGTGTGTGTACTGTACAAACTGTATATTCTATCCACTAACCCTAGCCCTACCCCTAAACCTACCCATCACAGAAAACTTTCTGAATTTTTACATTTTCAAAAAACAGAATTCTGTATGATTTATAAGCTGTTTTCCTGATGGGGACCAAAAAAATTATCCCCACAAGGTCAAAAATTGCTGATATTACTATCTTTGTGGGGACATTTGGTCCCCACAACTTATGGGTTAACCAGGGCCACACACACACACGCACATATGTCTGGTTCGCTATCTTTATGGGGACTCTCCATAGACATAATGGTTTTTATACTGTACAAACTGTATATTCAAACGTTCTGCATTTTTATATTTTCAAAAAAAAGAGAAAAACTATTTCTGTATGATTTATAAGCTTGTTTCCTCATGGGGACCTCAATTTAGGTCCCCACGGCGACATGAGTCCCCATGAGTCTGTGTGCATTCAGGTTAAAGTCCCCACCGGGATAGAAAAACATGAACACACACACATACACACACACACAGTATGTAGAACAGGTTCAGCAGTAATACTAACACATTCCCTTCAGAAAGGGATGAATAAACTGTCTGTTGAGTTCTCCTCATGGTCATTCAATGCTTTTACTGTATGTATTACTCAAACATGCCCACACACTGTCACAGCGTATACAGAGGCGCCCGGCTTCCCGTCAGCATCCACCAGCGACAAACTGATGGAGTCATGCTTTAAAAATGCCAAACAAAAAACTTTTGTTCTCCAGACAAAGCCTTATCTCTAAAGGTCAGTCCCTCTTCACAGCAGCAGGAGAAGGGGACGTCACAAGGGCACTTTTAAAATGTCTGATTAAAGAAGGATATTACAATACGATACATTCACTGCAATGACAAAAAACTAGTATTCATTTTCAGCCGAGTGAATGACCTCCTCTAAATATTAAAAATGCAACAGGTTCCTCCATGACAGACATATTTTCCATAATTGAAAGGTCAAAAGCACCATTAATTGTTAATATAAACCATTTTGATGGGGGAAAGTGAAACACATGGCTGTCTTGAGACTTCACTTTTCTTTTTATTGTATGATTCTCTTGTTTGATAGATGCTTAAAAAACTAACTAAACACTATGGTCTTCCTTTACTTTGTTACTTCCATCTATCACGATGGGAAGATGCTTAATTCTTTAACAGCTGCACAAATATTTGTTCATCTCTTTGACTGTTCATGTTTTTCCAAGGTTATGCAGAGTGACTAGAGATTTAGTTTTTTTTCTCCACATAACTGACTCACACTGTCGACTAGTTCAGCTGATGTAAGTGTTAGTGATTGACTCACTTGTGGTCAATATTATAGTAAAAAAGAGATCCAAATGTCATGACACAGAAAAAAAAAATCGAATGTAAAATATAGGCAGCTTATTTAAAAAAATAAATACCTAAAATAAAATAACTACTACTAAAAAAATAACTTATAGTGACACCTACACTGATTTTGTGTCATTCAAATTTGTGGTTACTATTCAAGCACAACACAAACAAACTGTCTTAAATGAACAGCTCGATCAATCCAAATTAAAGGAATAATAAAGATTTGTGAGAATGAAGCAGCTTAATAAAACATGTCTGTTAAAAATACTTGCAGTACTAGTTTAAATCCCGCTGTTTAATCCTACACCTATTTGCAGTAAGATTGTTTTACTGGGAGCAAAAAAAAAAAAAAAAAACGTCTACCTTTCTCCTCTGTGTTTGCAGAGTACAAGTAATAACACCAATGTAAAGCACCAAACTAAGAACGTCTATATCAACTGAAAATTAGCATCTCCTTAATTAATAATACATTAAAAGCAAAAGGAAAATGGAGGACACATACTCTTTATTACCTGACTGTTTTACTTCAGCAAAAGTCATCTTTCAACTATGAAATAGCCTTAAAAAAAGATGTCTAAAGACTGTGGCACACACTTACTTTCTACTACAACTGCCCAAACCAAACTACAAATTCAGTTCTTGGAGATTTACTCTCTTTTTTCATTCATGGTTACTCTCTTTTTCTTTTTATCACCAAATTTACAGAAAGGGCAGTGTGAACCACAGTAGTCTCAAGGAGCACCAGTAACCTTAGCAGAATCATGAAAGCTGACAGATCATTTTTCACAAGGCCATAGATCCCGGGCTCTTATAAAGTAATGGGCTTTTGGGAGAGGCCTTTATGAAAGCTAAGATAGTTAAGTTCTGCGTGCTAGAGATGACACAGGGACCATCAGCTCCTGGTCTGCTTCAAAGCAGACACCCTTATTCCCAGAAAGAGGAGGGAAGGAGAGAGGGTGGGACTGGAGCTCTTGTAAAATGACAATATAATAAAGATTAATATGTTACTTTGTCATCCTGATGGTCTCTAAACTTGCCCGAAATAAGGTTGAAATCACTCAAAAGCAAATCTTGCTCCTTTAGAGAGTATTGGTGCGTTTCTGACCAATGAGGGAGACATTGAACAAATGTGTAATTGGTTCACAAATAAGAAATAGTAGATTCTGTAGTGATGATGTGCTGCTCATAATGTAGTGTATATCATGTGTTTACTTGCCAGAGAGTGTGTATGTATAACAGTGAGTCATTTTGAAAGTCATTGTTCATTGATTTATGACACTAAAAAATGGGTTTATGTTGTCATACTCACCAGAGGGGTCATTTCTTTTCATGCTGCTGGTGCCACTGCCTCCTCCATTGGAGCCGCCGCCAAGGCCTCCGTTGAAGGCTGCGAGGTTCTCTGAACTGTAGGCCCGTAGGACAGATAGCATGTTCATCTGGTGCTCCAGGTGGGCCTGGTCAGGCTTTACCAGGCCAGGAGGACCACCGCTCGAGGAGAGAAGACCAAGGCCTGCCTGCTGCCACTGCTTGTCAGGGGTGGAAGGCTGAGGAGGAGAAAGCCCAGAGCTTTGGGGGCCCATAGTTAGCTTGCATCTTTGGATGTCCTTCCCTGACAATGGAGAATCAGGAAGCATTTGCATGGATCCATGATCCTCCTCCTCAGCATCACCCATCTCCATCTCCTCTTCTTCTCCGGGCTCATCTTCGTCATCTGAACGCATATGCCTCTCTGTAGCAGTGGGGTTGGGCAACGATTTGTCACGACTCACTTCATCTTCCTCAGACTGGCCACCATGTTCCTCAGATGCCTCTATCTCGCTGCAAGATGCCTTGTCGGATAGGTCGTCCAGAGGGCCTTGACCACCCATATCATTTGGCTGAATTTGCTGCGGGTCCAGGAATCCAACAGGCCCTCTAGCAGTGCCATCATACACAGGACCAAAGGGCTTGTAGAAGTCACTGGAGAATGCTCCATGCGGGGGCTGCTCCAGATGGTTGGACCAGCCTGCTTGTCCCTTCAGATCCCCAGACTCAGTCTCTCTGTCCCTGGACGGGGCTCCCTCATGGTGATGAAGAAGGCCTTGTGGTGGTGGAGCCAAGCCAGTAGATTTGCCAGCATGGGAAGGCTCTCCCAGGAGGTGCTCCTTAGTATCTTTCCCTGTGCCACACTTGCCTTTACCTAAGTGGTTGGCTTGGAGGTGGAGGGCCATCAGCTCCACAGAGGCAGTTGTGAATGAGCAGAAGAGGCAGCCATGCCAGGCAACATTGTCCTGGATGGTGATGGAGGCTCCAGGGAGGGACCCCGCTTCAGGTCTAACGGACAAATCCAGAGGCTCATACTGGGAGCGGCCACCCTCAGCTAGTTTGACATCATTGCTGGGATTCTCTTCCTGGTTGGCCTCACTGGCCCTTTTGTTCTTGGCCTCAGCACTCTCCTGGCTAAAGTGCTGGCCATGCAGCTGACTCTCTCTCATCTCTTTCTCCTTCTTCATGGAGTTGAGAACAAAGCTGTCCATGAAAGCCTGCAGGGAGCCCTGGAAGTTGACTCCATTTCCCACCATACTCTGGTAGGCCCGGCCCAGGTCAGAGAAGCTGGCAGGACTGTCCCCTGCAGAGGCTGGTCCCTCTGGACTCTTTATGTTCTCCGTGGTGGGCTCTGGCCCCGGTCCATGACGATCACGTTCCCTTTCACGGTCTCTGTCTCTGGGTGAGAGCATTCCTGGTGGAGCCCACTGGTGTGGGAGCATTTGACCCCCTCTGAAGTCAAGACCAGAGGGCATCATGCCTTTGAACACCCCGCGAAGGACATCGGGACGAGCAAAGACCCCACTGCCACTGCTGTTCTTGCCGTGGTCATCCTTGTGTTCAGAAGATGGAGGGTGGTTGGCTGAGGGGCCGCTTCCATTCTGTCGCTCACGGTGATGGCGCTCCAGGTGGTACTTCAGAGAAGCTGATTGAGTGCCTGCATAGTCACAATGAGGGCACCTGTAGGGCTTTTCACCTACAATGAGAGTGATAGAAAGAAACAAAGACAGACAGGAACTGATGTCAGTACAGCAACAATAGTATAGGTGCCAACAAGCTCAGCAGGAACCCTGGGCTTGTTCCACCTGTCAGAAGAAGAGCAAAATGAAAAACAACATGTAAATATTTGACAGGAATCATGTCAGGGATTACGTCAAGCCTCTCTAAATCTCACATTCTGCAGTGTTCGACCACATTTATCACTTAGTAAACAGTCCATCAGCCTTTTTGAGAGGAGGGAGGAGTTTCAATACGGGTCGATCCAGCTCAATCCAGCTCCTAGGAGTGAGCCATCACTCACGTCAGCACCATAAAAAACATATCACCATATGGTGCCTTCAGTCCACTACAGAGATCATATTTTCAACTGACAACAAAACTGTCTGGATGTTATCTCTGTTCACATGGGGAACTGCAGGCTTGTGGTGCTGCTGGTTGCTGCTGTCTTTCTCGCTCTCTCACTTGTCTGTCTCTCTTCTGGCCTTGTCTGCTGTCAAGCCTCTACCTTGGTGGTTGAGCTTTTCTGTGGACATTCTCTATTTGCAGTTTATCATTGTGAGGATAAATCAAGCCCCACAGAAGCTCTTCATTCCCCCCGGAGGACAACTGTGACCCCACAGTCCAAAACGCACCTAATAAAAGGCCCTCATTTGAGAGTGAAGATAGTCTAAATGATATAAACACACCATATGTGGTGCACATGAGCATTCCTCATAATGCAGCCTCACACTGTGGATTACAAAATGCTAACCAGCATGAAATGTACTGTAAAAGAAGGCATGCAGGCAGTTTAGAAACACATGCAAATGTACAAGAATTCTTGTTAAAAGTGAAAAGGGAGCAGCATTTAACAAGAGAAAGAGTCTAAATTGCATTTGCATGATCCAATCAATATCGATATAAAATACTTTCTGACAACAATTAGAATAGGCTTGGAATGAAAGCTAGATTTATAAGATCAATAAGCAATAAACTAAATGCAAGTCTTGATTTTTGAGACCCTGTAATGTTTCAGGAATGAAATGATGTTGTGCGAGGTAGAAAAAAGACAGTGAGGGAGGGAGTTTCGAGAGATATGGGAAAATGAAAATAAAGGCATGTTTTTCAATGTGTGTGTGTGTGGCTATAAACACTTAGATTATACACATGGAAAACATTTTTTAACCCAGAAAAAATGTTGCATTGTTACGCAAGACTGAATTGAATGATTTAAGTCTGGCTCTGTAGTAAATCATGGATATAATTAGCAAATGGCATAGTGCTCAAGTAATTTATCATTATTTGGAGGGCGCCATTCCAGAAAAAGAATGGAAGATCTGCAGACCCACTGCAAAGCTTCCTAAATAAAGGATTGCAAACATAAACTCAATACTATATTGATAAGGAACAAATATACAGAGGGACATATAGTGAAGGGCAGGGGGGAGAGGGTAAGGGAAAAAAAAGAAAGAGGGCCGTCTTTTGTTCTTTTACACAAGAGTGTTTGAAGCGCATATTCAAAAGGCATCATACAAGATGAGCTTTTAACCCAATAAGTGCTTATCCTCTGAGCAGGATAACAGAGGCTTGGTGTGATTCAATAAGGAAACGTCCTTGATGCAAATGATCATTTTCAGTTCCTTTAACTGGAAGGAATGATATTCTGTACCCAAAATTAGAATACAATTAGAGTGATCTGCTTTTCTCCACCCCATCTTGGGCATCTGCTTATTAAACACTGATAACATCTAAATTTATTTACTTAAAAAATATATTAGGATACAAATATTAAGCTAATAAATTATGAAATGCTAAAAACTATCATTCATACCAATCAATATAGGACTATTATGCATATATATATATATATATATTTTTTAAACATGAACACTATCACTGGTTATATGTTTATGTGAGTGTGTGTTCAAGTGCCTGTGTAAGTCTCTGTGCGTGTGGCATGTTCTTTGTGCACCATTTGGGCTCAGTAAGACATCTGCTCCATCATACGTCAGGGGCACGTGTGACATCTGGGGAATATACTGTATCCTGCCTTGCAACATTACACACAATTTACTGCTAAAGGTCATTATGTACCCGTTAATCCACTTTTAATTGATATCCACACAAACAACACAACCTCAGGGAAACAAAATGGATCGCCAAGGCAGAGAGGTAAAGAGATTATTATTTTTCATCTTTTGAAATGAGAGTGTGCAAAACTCTCTCAAAAAGTTTCCAAAACTCACTCTTATGGCTGATGGACTGTGTTAATAAAAATAGGGAGGAAAAAATACATATCAAATTGCCATCTGGTATAGTGTGACAGGCTTTATATAAATTACAGAGACCTCTCACTGTGAGTTGTACATATCCATTATCATTTCTCAAGTTCACTTCTAACAGAGAGTGTTCAATCTCAACACTTGAAGTCCAGCGCAAACTGATTTCATATGGATTTGTGTGATTTGTCATGACTCCATAGTAACAGTTCAGAATAAACACCCACAGCCTTTACAGAAGGGCAATTAAAATAGTTAATAGATATGACATACTTTAAGATGAATTTCCATATGGCTTTACAGAATGGTGAAAAGTCAGCCTGCATTCCACAGGGGATAGAAAGAGAGAGAGATAGAGAGATTGACTGCACTGGAAAAATAGATGTGTTTTTTTCTTCTTTAAGCTATGCTTTATCTATGCCAAATGTAGAAACAAGAATGTCAAGGTGTTCGAGTTCTTAAGCCCTCCACGTAGTACCCACAACTTCTATTTACATTTTAAATTACCCTTTACTGTATGGCCCATTACTTCAATCCTTCCATTCATCTTAAAGACTTTTAGAGAACTAACTCACCATGTAGTAAGCAAATAAGCATTACCAGAGAGAAGAAAAACAAAACTAAAAAAAAAATAAGAATGAAACGAAACCGCAAAATCATGCACAAGGCAAAAACTCGCTAGTGAAACTATCAGATTTCCATCAGGGAGTCTGATGAGTGACATTTGTTATTTACTTATACTTTATTGCTTATGGTTTGGAACAGTAGCAACTGACCACAGACCTGAGTTTAATCTCTCTCTCTCTCCCTCTTCAAAGTAAACCGTCAAAATGATGTTTGATACAACCATAAACCTCCATCCGGCTGTGTGAGCCAACCTTCCTCGGTTCAATCCAAGTCAAGATGCATAATGGTTCCCAATCACCAAGGTGAACTCGCACGGCCGATGCCTGTCTGTCCTCTGTCTCTCTTCAAACAAAGGTGATTCGTCTGGCATGTTGGTTCTCCTATAGCCTCAAGTTATGCGTAGCCATTGTCAGGAGCAAGGACCTTTTTATTTTTTATCTACAGCTGCTTACTGCTAAATACTGCCTTGTCCAGAAGGGGACAATCTGTGTCTCTAATTGCTGTCACTGAAGCCTAGATTCATTATGTGACTTTCCCATTAAAATGTGAGCATTAATTTGTATAATGAAATATCACCCACTGCAGTGTTCATTAGCTGTGGCCCCACACTATACGCTGCACAATGTTAGCTACCTAGAAAACTGTGCTTAATTTCACTAATGGATATTTTCCCGCTCACTGTTGGAGAGGAAATTAATACTGTAACATTAGCTCTTTAACTTTTGGAGAAATTTAAATTCACTTCATTCCTTTCAAGCCGACGTTAGAGAGTCATTAATCTAACATTGTGTCGCACAATGCCCTGGCCTCCTCAGTAAGCAACGCCATTGTGATGGGATAACGGCATCGGGATTGAGGCCCGCTTTGTGTCATCCGCATGTCTGATTGCTTTAAATCAAGGCAGGATATTTGTTTAATGTCAATGGCATAGTTTCAGCCTGATTGGAAGAGCCTGTTGCTCCTGTAAATTATTCGAGGAGAGCAACCCGAGACCTGTGCCGTATCTCTGACGTCTGTCAGCCAGGAATCTTTATGACAAACCTATAACCGATCAGCAAAGAGTCACACATCTTGCAAGTACATCAGGGCTCGTGTAAATTGCTGCATCGACAGAAAGTGAAGCGTCTGTGTGTAAACGCACTCTTGCCACACCGCACACACGTGGGCCATCCCGGCGCGCGGAGTGTGTGAGTGAGTGAGTTAACGGAGGCTTGGGACGAGGGCCTCTGTTTCCTCTCGGCTGAAATACGGCCCTACTGGGGACCCTTACCCCCTGCTCCAAGCAGGCATAACTCAACCTCCCTCAGCTAGAAACATATTTCTCCACTCCATCCGCTGCTCTCCTGCTAGGAGGACATAACCAGCCTGTCCAAAGCCTTAACCCCTCTGTTTAAAGAAAATTTAAACACTGTGACTGCCTGTCATTGCATGTATGTTTGACACTCTTGTATGTGCAGCATTATCTAGCCATATGCTACATAACAGTTTAAAGATTTCTTTCTTCGAGTCATTTCAAGGTAAATCACTCTTTCCAACTGCCTCACAGTCCATATTAGAAAATAACAAATGCAGATGACAGCGATCTGCAGACTTCATATGAGTACTGTATTAAAATTTAACTTTATTTCCTGAGCTTCTGTTACAACAGAAGATTAAAATACTGCAGGCTATGAGAGTTACACATCAGCTTCATTGTTAAGCATGCCTTATAATCAACCTTAATGCTCCAGAATAGTGCAGCTATGTGCTTCTTATTAAATGGGACAAATACCATCTGGGTGGTCTCCGCTCTTCTTTGTATGCACATACCAAAAAAATAGCAACCATCGATTCACTGAGCTGCGAGTGATTACAGTTTACAGTTAAGGAAAGAAGTGGGATTTGTCAAAAGTTTGGAAACATTACAATTCTTTCATGTTTTTTAAAGAAGTATCTCATGCTTACCAAGACTGCATTTATTTAATCAAAAATACAGTAAAAACAGTAATATTGGGAAATATTATAACATTTTAAGATAATTGTTTTCTGTTTTAATATATTTAAAAATGTAATTTATTTCTGTGATGGCAAAGCTGAATTTTCAGCATCATTACTCCAGTCTTCAGTGTCACATGATCCTTCAGAAATCATTCTAATATGCTGATTTGATACTCAAGAAGCATTTATTATTATTATTATTATTATTATTATTATTATTATTATTATTATTATTATTATCAATGTTGAAAACAGTTTTTGCTGCTTAACATTTTTGTGGAAACAATGATACCATTCAAACATTTGTGGATTTAAGATTAAAAAAAAAAGAGAGAGAGAAATAAAAACTTTTATTAATCAATGAAGCATTTAATTGATCAAAGGTGACAGTAAAGAAAAAGAGAGAGAGAAATAAAAACTTTTATTAATCAATGAAGCATTTAATTGATCAAAGGTGACAGTAAAGACATTTATAATGTTACAAAAGATTTCTATTTAATAAATGCTTTAATAAATGAAAAATAAATTCTGTTCATTGAACTTTCTACTCAAAAATAAATAAAAAAATATATATCACCATTTCAACAAAAATGTTAAGCAGCAAAAACTGTTTTCAACATTGATAATAATAAGAAATGT
This sequence comes from Coreius guichenoti, assembly GCA_039654105.1. Classification (NCBI taxonomy): domain Eukaryota; kingdom Metazoa; phylum Chordata; class Actinopteri; order Cypriniformes; family Gobionidae; genus Coreius; species Coreius guichenoti. The sequence continues at coordinate 24,535,923 of CM077168.1, forward strand.
TACCTGAGTGCCAAATAGCATATTAGAATGATGTCTGAAGGATCATGTGACACTGAAGACTGGGGTAATGATGCTGAAAATACAGCTTTACCATCACAGGAATACATTTTAAAATATATTCAAATAGAAAACAGTTCTTGTCATTTTTATATTTATTTTTTGATTAAATAAATGCAGCCTTGGTGAGCATAAGAGACTTCTTTAAAAAAAAAACAAAAAAAAACCCTTAAAGATTTGTAATGTTTCCAAACTTTTGACAGGTATACTGTATATACATTTAAGACTTTAAAAATTTAAATAAAAAAAAGAAAAGGAAAAAAAATTAAGTTAAAAAAATAAGAAAATTAAATAATATTTATAATTTGTGTTTTACTTTTTTATATATATATATATATATATATATTGTTATTGTTGTTGTTTTCAAAAGAATAAACTGTACTTTATGATTATTATTGTATTAAAAGAGGCTGTCACTTAAATTTTAACACACTCATATACATAAACAGAGACAGCAGTGTGCTGAATCTAAGGTGACCTCTGAGTGCTTATCCTGGTTATCCTGCATGTTAACTAGGCCAGCTGTGCCTGCTAGTGAGCCTCAGCCTTGCTCTTGGGTGGAACAGCAGGGTCTCCTGACAGCCACTGGACCAGCACTGCTCACATCATTACTCTGCTGGGCTGGAGCATCCTCCCTCACATACCTGAAGTTCATTTATGGGCTCAGTGTTTTTAAATTCTACTAAAGTGGACTGTGTAAAATGTGCATCATACATGTATGTCACTATACATGTGAAATTAATGTAAAGGCTTAAAGTGCAGTAAATTTGCTTCATGTGCTTTTCGCTCACCTGTGTGTATTCTTAGGTGAACCTTCAGATGGTGGGAAGTGCGGAAAGATTTGCCACAGTAGGGGCAGTCCTTCATGCTTGAACCCACACTCCTGTCCCGGTGCTGGGTAGTGGGGGCCTGGACAGCACTCACAGGTTTCGTCATCTCATCTCCGACATCTAAGAAACAGAGAAACAGAGGAAGACATAAGTCAACGACTGTTCTGTTTCACTTCAAACCAGCAACATGCCAGAGAGGTTTTTCTCATCTTGTTCCTTCTGTTGTTCTCCATCTTTTCAGGTTTTGCCACCCAAATCTGCTAACGCCACACAAAGTCAAACACATCAATGAGTTCATGTGCACCACTTTCCCCCCTCCCCACCCTCCGCAACCTGACAGAACGCTGACAGTTCAGAAGCTTTCTTTAGAGATATCACCCCGACCCCCACCCAAGTACACTCACGTCCCAATGTTTTATCCAGCTTCTCATCATCTATAGTGGGAAGCATATGGCAGATTGTGTTGAAATGAACAATACAAAGGGGAAAAAAAGAGAAAACAGCCATGTCAGCAACAGGGTCTTCGTTTTACCGTGGCGCCCTGGTTTTGACAGGTGACGTCGGCAGGGAGCTTGATGGGAAACAGTGATAACGAAGGGCCGCTATGATTGAGCAATTGTCACACCAATAATGTCTAAGAGTGTCAACAAGTCCACACTTGGAGATAATTAGTCACTATGCTTATATGTGAGATGTCAGCAGTGTTACAGCATGGTGAGTTACAGGGGGATCTCATATTGTGTGAAGCATTTGACACTCCAGTGAAGTTAATGTGATACAAGACCAGGTCAGGTCCTTTGAGAAGTTACAGTTGCCTACTAGAGATTTTCCCACCATGTGCATTATTTTATCTTCTTTTTTTTCAAATGTATTTTATTTTATTTTATTTACTCTGCAAACCCTCAAATTAATAAAAAAGTATTAAAAAAGAAGGAGGAAATATATATATATAAACTCAAAATAATCAAATAAAATGTGATTTAAAAAAAAAACTTTTCTGTTAAAACTTTGAACCAGGTCAGGTCCTTTGAGAAGTTACAGTTGCCACTACAGATTTTACATATTTTTTATTTTGTTTTATTTTATTATATTATATTGTATTATTTTATTTTATTTTATTTAGAAATAAAACAAAATACATACAACTCAACAAACTGAGATAAAAAAAGAAGCTTTTCTGTTAAAACCATTGCACATGCTTTAACATATTGAGCTGTGGCACTCATATGGGCAATCTAACTCAATTTCCTGTTTAAAAAAAAAACTGTTTCTATTAAAAATCAAATACTGTGTGTTATGAATGAGAAAAAAAATTCTCATATGCACACATGCTGACACTAAAAAACACGATTACCCCGTAACGGCATTTGGCTCTATGTCTTTACTTCAGCTCAAGAAGGTCTGTGAGCGTGTGACCAGCCACAGTGCAAAAAACAGTTTGTAAATGCTTTCTTATTTCTGCGCCTACTCATGATATGGTGTGTGTGTAGGGAGAGACGTCGTCCGAATGGCGCAACCCACTTTAGCAACCATTTGCCTCAATCAAAAGCTTTTGTACGAATAATCTTTCTTTCTTTCTGCGTTTTTTTCTCCATTTCTCTACCCTCTTTTAAGAATCAAATGAGATTTGAGAAGTTAAAAAAGAAAGAGTGAAGTCAGCATCTCCTTCTCTCTTGTGAATGATCACATTCCTGCAATTTGCTGCCTCCGTTTTGCCTACACGTGTTACATTGTGATGTGTGCCCCCATTTTCTGACCCAAACATATACTGACACAACGAAACAAATACAAACACAGACTCTGACCCACTTTAGCCTGGTACCCAGACGCTTACAAATATTACTCCAATGGGCTTTTAGCGAAGAGATGGGATGTTATTGTCCCACAACCACACACACACACACACACACACTTATATACACACCGTATATTGTATATGCAAAAATAAATGTGGTATTTGAGTGCCAATCATTACTCAGACAACATTAAATGTTCCTTCAGATCCAGATTTTAACGTAAACCATCAGTCATGTCGCTCTCATTCTTACCTACATACTGTAACATCAGACAGACAGATACATGAGCATACAAAGCCTTTACAGGTAACTCTGTTCTTTATTCTCGGTCTCTCTCTCTTTCCAGACACACACACACACAGGCCAGCAGGGCTGTCTTTAATCAGCTGACTGCTCCCCAGCTTTTAATACGGCTGTTCCAATTACTGTAAAAGTCATCCTGCACCAAATAACCACAAATATTGACAGTTTATTGCACAACACATTTATGACATTTGAAGGTCACCCCATATATTACGCATCATCTCTCGGCCCAGGGTGTCTGGAACAGAGAGATTCTCGATAACCCACCACCTATAACTATTTTCTGCATATTGATTTTCCATTTCTCAGCCCTTTTCTATGCAAAAGAAAAATCTGTAAGAGACACAGCTTTAAAACGATTGTCACAAGCGAGCCACGGCCTTCATATATTATCCAGTTAAGCCTGAAAACAATTACTCTTTAGTCCAGGGCCTAGGCAAAACATTATGGAATGCTACAGCATTCCTTTATAGATGTTTACAGTCTGACTAATTAGACATGGGGATAATGAAGTTACATCTGTAATTTATGATTAACTTGCTTATTGAGACTACGCTGGTATCAATCATCTCCGTCTCCATAAATATTTCATCGACCACTGGATTCGCTTATGAGCTTTTTGCTGCCGTAACCAATAATAAAAAGCATCTCCAAGCGCTTGACACAACATATCAATATCCATATCTCATTGTCCATTGAGTTTGTTGCGCCAAAACAAGGCGGTTAATGGTACATACATGTAAAATGAGGTGTTCAGGGGGCTTTACCGGACCAGCGTTCTGGAACATGCCAGAACAATAGAACAGGACAGGAGGCCACTGGAAAAAGCCATCTGGGAGGAGGTGTGTCGCTCACCCTGCTGTCTGCTCTGTCTCTTTGACGTACACACACGACTATGGAAGCTGGTAAGTTGCTGTGTGTGCGTGTATGTCTATAAAAGGATGGTAAAGGAAAATGTGTTTGTCTTAGTGACAAGTGTGTGTGTGTCTCAAAAATCTCCAGATGGACCACACCCTGATCCTACTAATAAAAAACAAACAACAACAAAGGCCCACTATGCCCACTATTAATGGATCTCTCACAATCACACTTCCACTCTAAATCAGCCTGTGGTTCTGATTACTCGCATATCACTTTCAGAGGGGAAAAAAAGAAAAGAAACAATCATAAAAACACAAGATGTCTCCCCTATCCATTAGAATAATGTGTCACGTGCCACAGTCAGTCATTGACCTTCCTTCCTCTGTAGCACCCGAGGAAAATGTGAGAGAAACATTTGGATTTAGATAGTAAAAAGCAGAGAGAGAGAGAGAGAGAAGGTAAAATGTGATGACATCATTTGAAAGGCATTAGGCTTTTAAAAATGCGCCCGGGGGGAGCTGATTTCCTTACGCTGGAGCAACACAACACCATCCGGCTGATGCGCACGCTGCACTCTCTCTTTTTTGATTTGGACCGGTGCCATCTTTGTGAACAGTCTGGTTCAGGCGAGTTAATCAATTTGAGGTTTAGTTACACTGCTGAGGCTAGCATTCCGCCGACTGCTAGAAAGTAATCGGAACTCGCAGAATTTATTAACCAAACACCAATTATCATTAAACACCACTGCATTATCCCCTCCTTTTACTACCTGACAAGGACTACTTAATGAAATTTTAGATTAAAGTTATTTAGCCTGCTGATTTATGGTGGCTAAAACTCCTAATGCGGCCCCTTGGCACAGATGCTCGCACAAGCAGTTATTTATTTATTTATTTATTTTAAGGAGTACACCAGGGACCCCGAACCCTCCATGGTACCACCGCAACCAAGTCCTGCCCATGGGAGAGAAAAAATAAATAAATCTCTCAAAACGTTTGTAAGATTCACTGGATATGAGAGCAAGCCCTCTCGCTTGCAGGCGGTACATGCTGACCTGCGTGTCAATGAGGTAATAAATTCATGGAGGCAAACTAGAATTTAAATAAATAAATAAATAAATAAATAAACACTAAATTCAAAAAGTGTTTACCCCCTTTCTGTATGTGAGATGAAACAGCCGCAAAATGTGCTACATATAAGGCATGTGGGTAAACAGGGGCACCAGATGTTCTTTGATGTTAATAATGGCATTTATTATTAATATTAATTAGACTGCATTCAGCAATACATTTGGGCCATTTCCAAGTCAATTAAGCAAAATGGCATTCGGGAGATGTTGAAACGACATTTTAAGGCAGGTGTTCGGCGGTCCCCTAATAAAACATTTTTGCTGTGACTGAAAAACAACCCATTTTCAACAAATTCAGTTTTTTTCTTGGTCTGCAGGAAAGCAGCATTTTCTCGCTCTGAGCACTTTGTTTTTTTTTCGTTTTTTTTCTACAGTTGTAGTTAAACGTGAACAGCCTTGCTCTAGAATATACAGCAAAAAAAAATTAAAATTAAAAAATAATAATAATATATATATATATATATATATATATATATATATATATATACATACACACACACACACACATTACATAAAAAAGAGAGACCAAATACATTCTATTTTGTATTTTTACACTATGTAATGTTCTATTCATTAAAACCAAGTATAAATTTATTCAAGTTAGTGTTTTACGCATTTTTTCATTTATTCCAAAATAATAAATAAAAGCGGTAACAATTTAAACAATACATTTTATTTGTGAACTAATGTTCAGCTTTTCTTTTTAATAGTCTACTTATTTTCAGCAGTCATCAAGCTTGTACACACTGGTCACAGACACGAAGATGTCTTTAATTTCACCAAGCTGAATGCTCACTAAAAAAAACCCCTAGTCAGTTTTTTCAGGCCATTTCAAGTTTAATTTTGACGTGATATAAAGCGGAGATAATTAAGTGGCTGAGTTGTTTGTTTACTTATTAATTAGTCTTCTCATTAACTTGTCTTCATTCGGGCCAATACCAGAACACGCACGAAAACAAGAGGCGGGATTTATCGCACAAACCAATCATATCCAACCATAACCGATCATATCCAATCATTGTCTCCTCTCACGTGACTTTTCCCCATTCATTTCAATTGCATCCCACAAAATTCAGTTATAAGTCAATAGGGACAGAGGAGGCGTGCCTCCCGCTGTAACTTCACCTGCGGGTGTCGCTGTTGGACACTGTTACTTTATAAAAACAAGTGACTTTTACACTGTTTAATGTCACATTTTGTAATATTTGTGCATTTTTTTAGAGGAGACACTGCCTCCCTTGCCTACTCGAAGGAAATGCCCCTGATATACATTATATATATATATATATATATATATATATATACATATACAGTATTAAAGGTGTTTGTTTAAGAAATGCCAAACCAGAGAACAGGTTATCCATCTAATCATCCATCCACACAGTCAAGAGCTAAACTCCACAGTTAATTTCAATAAAAAAAAAAAAAAAACTAATTACTGCCCACATGGCGGCAAAAGATCAGTTGGGAATGCGAGTGTGGGGGGAAGCTATGTTGTCTATATAATCCTTATATCCTATGTGTAAGTATAATCACACACACTCAGACACACAAAACAGTTTTAAAGCTCCATTCTCTGTAATCTGGACCATGAAAAAGGGGGCCGCTAGCACATTACCTCCAGCTAGCACTGATTTGGCAAGAGGGTCCTGTGTTTTTTTTAAGCTTGTGGAGGCTCAGCCATACAATGGTACATTAACAATCTGTGCGTTCATTTATCAGCCCATGCGTTTTTGGACTCTGTGTTTATGGCGCAGTGCACTTTTCATCGCTGAAAATTAATGAACATGCCTCTCCTCGCAACAAACATGCACCTGTGCCGCCGTGATGCTAATCACAAACATTTATATTTATTAGCGGCAGCCTGAGTGAAAGTAGGATTACAAGAGGAGGAGGAGGAAAGATTGTCCTTTTTCTGCTTTGTGAACAGAATGCCGCATTTCTCTCTCTCCCTCTCTGTCTCTCCCTCTCTTTCTCTCTTTTTTAGAGCACATTTGTTATGCCTGCCGGCAGAAGGGTCAGGTGAAATTAAGCTTTAAGTATTCTCCCTCCGACTGTAAGAAGTTAGAAATCTTCCTCGACTTAACATGCTTGACTAAATCCTCTCCATCAATAACATCAATAGTTCAATAGTTTAATGGGCGACATAAAGCACAAGAAATTCGACATGAATAGGATCTTGGCCAAGTCATGCGCAGCTCAGTCACAACTGAAATCTGATGAATGCATCTCGAGTTCCTCAAGACGTGCCCTTCACAAACACCAAGCATCATGCACCAACACAACAACACGATAGAGTCTCAGGAGGTCAGAGAGGTGAAAGTGGCAGAATTGTGCAAATGAGCCACATTGACAGCACTCTTGACTGAAGAAACCCTCTCCCTCCCTCCCTTTCTCTCTCCCTCTCTCTCTCTGTCTATCTCTCCTTCCCTCCCACCATCAGTGACAGAAGGTGCGCCTCTCCCTCTTTAAAGGCTATGCCTCTGTCGAGCTGAGGGAACAGGAATGGTGCCATAAGTTTCCGCCTGGCACTCACCCATCTTTGTTTGCTCCTCTCGAGTTGCTTTCAGGCTTCAAAGAGCAGCAAATTAAAAAAATGAGCGAAAAAAAAAGAATGAAAGAAAAGAAAATTAAGATAAATAAATTAATAAATACGCACTGAAAAGAAAGTGAAACCCGGGCTGCTGAGGAGGCAGTGAGGTCTCACTAACTTTATTATTCTGCAAGGTGATCACAGCATGCAGGGGATAGGAGAGGGACTGCCGTGACCACTGCTGGCCTGACGCATGAGAGGAGACGTTCTGCCATGTTCAGAAGCCTTAGTGAGCTTGTGAGGGCCCTGAGGGTGGGCATCTTATTACAAGCCCCACTTCAGTAAGGCTGGCTGCTCTAAATCGTGGTAAATATTCATTGGACGCCCACTTTTTTTTTGTAAAAATGGGCAACTTTATCATTAGTGAAGCCTGGGTGGATGCTGTCTGTTCAGGGCTACTGTGTTCTCTATGGTTAAACTGTGAGAAGGGGGACAGTATGATGCAGAAATTATATGTGATGGTTTTAAAGGGACAGTTCATACATTAAAATTTTTAATTCTGTCATCTTTTACTCACTTAAAAAAAATGTCTGTGTTTGGACCACACTGACTTTTCAAAAACATGGAGTATTTATTTATTTATTTTTTTTAATGTCTTCTTTTGTGTTCCACAAAGAGAGAGTAAATGATGACAGAATTGTATTTCTTGGTGAACTATCTCTTTAATTACAAGTTATTATTTTCAAAAGCATTTTGCATGGCCAAATATATAAGATTCTATTAAAGAAAGAAAGAAAGAAAGAAAGAAAGAAAGAAAGAAAGAAAGAAAGAAAGAAAGAAAGAAAGAAACTGTTGTGGAGCCAAACAGCCTTTCATGCATTACTTAAGCACAACACTGTACCTTTAAAACTCTTTCAGGGTAGAAAAAAAAACCCTCCTCGCCTGACATTGATTTTCTATTCATTTTTCCACCCGACCAAATCAACAACAAGTACACCAGGCAATCATAAAGCTGACTTACACATCCCTTTACAGCACCTTCTAAATCCATTAGCATCCCTCTAAAGCCATACGCTTTGAAAAGCCATTCCTCTATCGCTTTCATTAATGAGAATTAAAACAATACTGATGTACTTGACGATATTAGGGAAATTACCATATGGATGGTCTGATCAATAACAACATTACCAAACTAGACATCCACAAAGACTGACACTATAATGTGAAGATGATGAATTACACACAGGACAACATTAAAGGTTTTCCCCATCTTCACGTATTGCTTTAACCAAAAACCTGCATCTTGACAGGAACTGTAAAACTTGGCTTTTTCGCCTCAGCCACATGGACTATAAATTGCGTGGTCAAGGACATCCCCGCTTTTACTCTTATATGCACTTGTCCAGTGTCTTGGAAAATGAAATAAAAAGATTTATCATGCCGCCCTAAACACAGGAGAGTCTCATGACTGAGCAACTCCATCAGAATACATTTCAAGATGCTGAGAGCTGGGCAGAGAAGCTTTAAAACTGTCCCCCCCCCCCCCCCCCCCCCAAGGTTACATCATCCATCAAAAATAGCATTGATATATTTTATTTAACCCACATTAATCTGAGTGAGATGTCTGAATGAAGTCTGAATGAGTAATTTTAGAAGAAAAAAATATCGGAACACAGTCTGTGGAGCTAAACTGATATTAACAGGGTCAATGACGTGATGATGATTTTTTTTTTTTTTTTTGGTCCTAGCTATTTAAAAAATACATCTTGAATACACATCTTCTATAATAGGTATGTTTATCATTTCTTAGTTGAAATTCAGTTTGGTATTTTTGTGGGCATAAAATAAAATTGTCAAAAAACTGTCCTGAAATCATAAAGAAGAAAGATTTTTAGGAAAATCACTGCTAATACTTAAATATATTTTGAAGGAATTTTTTTTTTTTTTTTTCCCAAATCAAGACATATTCAGAATAAATAAATCGAACTGAACTCATGCAGACCCTCATGGCTGTGTATCAAGGTCAAGAAGTCTCTTAAAATAATAAGATGACATTTTTATGACAAAAGAGGTTTAGTTCAGGTTGTAAAATGTCACATGGTGTGATTTCACAAAATTATTATATTTATAAATTAATATTTTTGTACAATTGTAAAAAATACTTTTAACTTTGAAACATTTTAAAACATTGAGATTCAAATAAAGACCATAACATACCATATATTAACATGACCGACAAGCATCCACACAATTCTGACATCACATATGGCTTATTTATATTTACGCCTTATTTCATTTTGCTCCTCTCTTTCTCTTCGTCATCCTTTCACTGTTGACTCTTTCTACAACTCCAATCGTTCCAGTTGACAGTGCGTCACCCCTCACACATGTCAGTGAGAAAGCCTGCTCCCATCTCCTCCACAGACCAAATGTTCATTTGTTATGAAGGTCATTGACAGAGAGCAAGAATCACCATTGAGGAGCTAACAATTTGCCATTTCAAAAAACTGCTACACTGATGAGTCAACTATTAATAGACTTCCCCCTCTTATATGACTAAAGCTATTCTGGCGATTGCACGGGCCACAGAAAAAATGGAGCCTTATGTCTTCATTTCACTGTCTGTTATCTGAGGAGAGATATCTGACATTTGGAGCAAATTAATGTGAACCTTAGCCCTACGAAAATGACGAATATCCATGACAGGATATTGAAAATTAAATAACAATGTTACCGAGAGAAAAGCTTCAGATGCCTTGCTGCCCTATTCTTGAGTTTTTTTTTCTTCCTTTCTCCTTTTTTTCCCCGATCCACACTCGCATCTTTAAAAGACTGTGTTTGTACAATACCACCAACACGCTGTCACTTAAGCACGACCCTAGATTCCATTACAAGGATTCGATGTTTACAGCTAAACAATAACAGTTTATTTCAAAACTCATTTACTGGCAAGCTCGCTGTTGCCAGGGCATTCAGACATACGTGTCTGTATTTGTCTGAGCGCACAATCATTTAGGCTTATGCTATTTTAGTCCAGCAACCAGCATTTGCTTTTTTTTTTTGCTTTCTTTTTTTTTTTTAAAGATCCGTGTTTCTGGAATGAAGCATAGACTTTGGAATCCTTTATCTACAGAGGCTCAAAATCTCAAGACTAATTACAAATTAATCTGAATCTGTACATCTGAAATAAGAGGGCAATAACTCAGCGTAATAAGATCTATCTTTTATATATTTATAAATAGCTTCACATAGCTTGGTCCGAAGAGCGAGAAGCGTGACATAATTGCTTGTCGTCTACACCCATATGGGGACATTGGGGCTAGAGATTGTGAATATTAATAATTGATCATTAGCTTGATATGTGTGAGTGAGCTCAAGTTTGGCTTTCAGAGTTGACTAGCTCCATTAGGAGTCGCTCCTGGGGCCGCAACGACTCCGCTAGAAGGTCACGAAAGTCACTGCGGCATCTCTGGTCTGCTATCGCTATTAGCGTGAAAGTGTTTTAAGCGCTAACTACAAGGTTAACCTTTCCATAAATCATTGTACATCAGGTTGACATAAAACCTCAAAGACACAAAAGACTATCTGATGCACAAAAAAAAACCCCTCTTGATCTGAAAACCATACCCCCCACCCAATCTTCAGCCAGGCTCTGGCGTGCTCCCCCAGCAGGGGAACCTCTGGGCACCTTGACTTTTGTTAACTGCTTGTGGCACGAGCTGAGGAAATGGGTCATTAAATGAAACGAGCCAGGGCCAACCTCCCAGACTCCCAGAACTGTTTCCAATCAGATTGCTTCCTTTAACAAGAGCCAGAATCTCACACAGCATTAACGTCATTAGAGCCACCCCATCCACTGCCCCCGTCTTCTCCGCCCCCCCTTCCGAAGGCACCAGAAGGCACTAACATGGATCTCCCCGCTTTGGTAAAGGGCAGACACCTTGTTGTTGGGGCAAATGCTTCAAATGCTATCCGCAGCTCACAGGCACTGCAGGATGTCAGACACTCGATTGACATCCCCTCATCTCTCTCTCTCTCTCTCTCTCTCTCACTCCCACCCATTCACAAGCAGGTCTTCGCAAACAAATCTTAGACACTGAAAGCTTGCGTGCCAAGGCTTTTCTGATGAGGCCCTATATTTACACACCTCAAAATAGAATAAGCCCGAGCTGCCAATCAAAGTTTAAAATATGTAACCGAGAAACACATTATTTACAGCGCTTGAACTCGCAGCGCACTTGTTGCCTCCCCGTCTGTGTATTTCGCTTCTCCCCTTCATTTCGGGAAACAAGATAAATGAGCGACGCGCATCTCCCGCACCTGTCCCAGCATCCTGCTCCTCTCCAGGGTGATAAGGGATTTCATTAATGGCAGAGCATTTGGTCTGAAGGAAACATAATTGCTCGGCTGCTGCCGTCGCTGCCTCTGATGACGCCCTTATTTCCCATCATCCTTTGCTCTTGACTGTTAAGTGATCATCATATCAACAGAGAAGTGGGTGCAAGGTTGAGATATCGACACTCTGTGGTCATGTTGAAAAGCAAACACGGGCGTGGTGCAGAGAGAGAGAGAGAGTGCTGAAAAGGGAGGAAGGGGAGGGGGAGAAATGGACGGATGAAGTGTGGTAACAGAATGACAGTGGATGTGAGCGATAAGATCAATCGGGAAAGATCACAGCATTCGGTAATGATTTAAGCGCCCAGACCGCTCCCTCTAATAGTCCTTGATGGATAACTGTATGAGAGATACATAATTTTTTGACTTGCCATTTACACAGCATTGCACCTGAAAGCCGGGTGGAATAATAGACAGTTTAAAATGTCAGGGAACTAACTAAGAAAGAGAGACGGATCGGCCGGCGGAATCTTAATTAGGAAACCCGGCTAATGGCCCTGGCAGCTCGAGGGGGAGGGGTTGGGTAGAGGAAGTGCTGCTCTGAAACAGACAACACTTCCCGGCAATGCTTTGGTTCAATCAGCCAAGGCCTCTCCTTCTCGTTTGTAGTCCATCGTTTCTGCCGTTTCTTGCCTCGATAGGCTGACCAGTCACATTGCAAATATATATCTAGTAGCGAAGCCCATCAAGAATATGCGCTGTCTGGAAAGGCATGTATAGGATTTACCTATCTGTCCCAGAGCAGACCTGTGTGTTGAGCTGAAGCCAGCAGCACATGATTGTGTTAATTAATCTGCCATTGTAAGCAGGGGGAACAGCTGCAGAGGCTCTCGTGGCTGCGTTGTCAAAGCAAAACAATGCCGTGTTAAGCTTCCCCCACTGAATCTTCCCATTACAAAAGCGGCTCCAACACAGGGGCTAAATTCATAAAACCCACAGATCAATTTTTACCAGCACTAATGTCTGACCTTTAAAGGGAAAAGGGTTTTAACATGCTTAATTTCGGCCTGAAATATGGTCAGATATGTGATACCTAGGATTTGGGCCAATTCCCTGGGCTTTGAAAACAAACAGATTGAGAGAAAGGGGTGAGCAGAAAAAGAGGGCTTGAGAGAGAGAGGAAGATGGGAGCTAAAGAGGTCTGATCTCTTAAACAGGGACAAACAGAAGAGCACCAGGATTCACCAGCTGAGCGGTGGTATTTTAAAACAATACGTCTAACATGATTAGGAGGCAGCCATCGATCTCTGTTATGTGGATTTAATTTACAAGTGAGGGGGAAGGGGTGGGTGGAGGGTGAGGAAGGGCTGTGTTTGCACACAAATTCCATGACAGAACCGGATGCATCCCTAAAAGGCGAGCGTGCAGTGTGGGTGGAGATCAGGAAAGGTGATGCTACTGAAAAAAACGGTCAAAAAACTCAAGACAGGTCAAATATTGCAATAATGATGCCCATATAGTATTCATCCTTCATACACATAAGAAGACTGTGTTTGTGGATGGTTGTAACAAAGGGAATATTTCACCCACAAATATATATTTTTGTCATATTTTACTCACCCTCATGTCATTTCAAACTTTTCTTCAGTGAAAAAACAAAAGTCAGTCTTGAAACTATCTTCTTGAATGTTAACTCTTAAAAATAAAGGTTTGAAAAGGGGGTGTAATGTTACAGAAAAACATTTTGGGTTCCCCAAAGAGCCGTTCAGTGAAGGAAAAAGAAAAAAAAAAAAACATACATACATACATACATATACATATATATATATATATATATATATATACATCACAGTGAGAAACATTTAAAAAATCTGATTACACTTTTTTCATAATATCATGGAATCATATGCCAATAAAAAAACTTTATTTCTGTGAGTGTTCCACAGAACACAGTAAGTCATACAGGTTTGGAATGACATGAGTAAATGATGACAATTTTATTTATGGGTGACTATCCCTTTATTAAAAAATACATTAAAAAAATAATAATAATAATAACAATTCAAATAGGCTGGAAAACACTACAGAAAAATGCATACAACACAGGCTAACATAAACATAACAGTTTAGTGTGCAGTTGTCAACTTAAACACTGTGTTATGCACAAATGTACATCATTATACATTTTGTTTAGTCTTTGTAGGTACAGAAGTAAAAAGGGGAAAGTAGTGTTTTTTTTTTTTACATTTAGCCTATGTGAAACATTTGGAGTAGATATTATATACTGTATCACATTAAACAAGAGTGTATCTTCTGATTTAGATGATACCAGTTCAGTCATTTAACTTGCATTAACCTGATCACAAACCAAATTATAAGCCAGAAGTGAAATTGAATGATGGTCATGTTCAGTGTTACAACCATCCAACCATTTAGTCTCCACTACTCCTGTAAGGGAAACATGTCTGAGTGCTGTAAAAGAGCTGTGCAATCATTAACATACCTTTTTTTTTTTACTCATCATTAGGGGATAATTCCATGAAAGGTTGTGCTAGGGCCAGATAAACAGAATGAGATGCATGAAGAAAAAAATAGTACACTGAGAGCGAGAGACATTACATATGTGTGTATGGCGGGAGGAACGAGGGCTCTGTGGGCTATTTCTGTCAGGGACACTGAAGGGGTTAGACAAACAAAGTGTTTGAGGGGAAGATTGTGGCGAGATTCTCTGGAAGCTCTGTAGGGGGGAAAGATGGCACTCTGCTGCTTTCTGGTTTCCAAAGAGATGGGGATACGACGCAAAAAAACTCATGGTGCTCCCTGGACCTCAACCCACTCTGCAGTGGGAGACCGTCTGTTTCTGCAAAGCTCCTCCAAAAAGCCCACCAAGAGTGTCCTGCTTTTAAAGGGACAAAGTCTGATGGTGGTGGTATCAGTTTAGCCAACATGCCCTCAAGGTTTAGTCAGAGGATGTGGCATGGCGAGAGGGTGAACCTGTTCGGAAAGCAGACGCATTGAAGGTTTAAGTGAGAATATGGCCATAAAGCTGATATAGATGTGACTGTAACATTAGATCTCTTGTGCAACTATCAGCATAACGGGATTTATTACGATTTCATTTCATATTTCCATATTGCTTCATTTAAAACTGCAATTAAATGAAATAAAAAAGATCTATTCAAACGGAGCAGGCAAATATTCAAAGCTAGATAACGGCTGTTTGATGTTGCTACATGTGAATTCTTAACTTAAGACTGATATTTGTCTCGCTGTGTAAGTGAGAAACAATACTAGTGAGCAGTGGCTGATAAATGAAAGCAGAATGTGCGGCAGCTCTTGTGAGTGTGTGAGCTTGGCAGAGACACACTAAAGGGAAATTTTTCTGAAGGCTTGCAGATGGAGAACGGTGACATGGTGTGAACACGCGTCTCCAAAGTGTCGCTCGCTCACGCATCTCACCTGTCCGCCACGCTGCATCACAGAGAGCCATCAGATGTTCAACTTACCGCTACAGTAAGCATGAGATAAGAAAAGCCTGTCTGTTAGTGCTAACGGCACGCCGTACTTTTCAACACCGTTAGCTACGTTTAGGCAACGTTGGGCAACCTTTCGACGATGATTCATTATCATGTCTCGTGCAAAGGGGATGGAGATTTGACGTTGAGACTCTCAATGGCTGTGCGCAGAGGAACGGGTTTTTCACAATGCTAGCTGTCAGAATTATTTGGAATCAGGATGCGTCGACTTAAGATTCCTGCCTACATCCATTTAGTTGTCGATGGTGCTGGTGTCTTACTGTGCTGAGCCTTGCAGGGTGTAAAAATAAACTTTATGGAAATAGACATGCATTGACATAGTGCCATGTTCAGACTGCGAGCAGCTTGTGTCTCATGAACATAATCCAGAAATGTCCTCCAAACTTTTTCTCTCTCTAAAGTTCAAGTTGCTCCTCTTCATCCCCTCTTTCTCTTGTTTTGCACCACAATAGACTAAACTGGTCTTCTCGAGACTCGCTAGATACCCATGAAATGTGAGGATCAGAGAGGGAGAGATGAAGACAAAATGAGAGAAATCCAGATTTGACATTCTTTCCCGAATCCCCATCTCTATGTTTTACAGGAAATACCTGTTTCTGGCAGAGGAAGTGCTTCAGTGGCAAGATTACACCTCACCTGCACCCTGAGCCAGGAGAGGTGGCATTTGGGCAATCCGTCCCCAGTGAGGGGCTCAGCCACGGTTTAGCCATGCTGAGGGAGCGGGCTGAGGCCCCCGCACGCAAAACCAGCACTAAACCTGTGTCCTGAGGGGAACGCAGGTGCAACTTTTCACACACGAGGCCTGCGTGGTGTCGAATGAATCTCTAAGCCTGCGGTACTAAATCACGAGCTGATATTGTTTTTCTTATTTTGTTATCTGTAATATGTCAAATCTGTCACAATGCCCAGAGTCTGTTCACAACATCACATCTTTTCCATAACGTCTCGAGTGAGAATCCCCAGGGAAAAGTTTGCTGAATCGTAAAAAGGATATTATGCGCTTTGGAGAGAATGAAGGGACATGTGATGGAAGCCAAATGCAGACTGATACGAACACCTTTAGCAATACAACAACATAAAGAAAACTTGTTTAAAGAAGTAGTTCACCTAAAAATGAAAATACTGTCATCATTTATTCACCCTCATATCGTTCCAAACTTGTATGACTTACTTTCTTCTGTGGAACAAAGAAGAAGAACGTTTTTTGTCCGTTCAATGAAAGTCAAATCCAAAAGGAACATTGAAACCCATTGATCTTTTTATTTGTGAGTAAATGATTGACAGAATATTATTTAGGGAACTATCCCTATAAAATTATATTGCATCATTATCTGAATCTGAATTGTACAGTTCTCATTCTTACAGTTTATCAGTTTGAAAATCTAATAAGAACGAAAATAAAACAAAAGAAAAAGAATAAAACCTGATGAAAAGCAAAATTCCAGTGACCTTGGTAAAAACGAAAGCCTAAATGATCGTGAAGGTGTGAGGTTAATGATGCCCATGTGTTCCCTTATGTTTGGTAGAGAGCAGGAAAATCACAGATGTAATGTTTTGCACTGTTCTTTAGTTTCTCTACCGTGAATTAAGAGTGTTTGCTAGTTTGTAAACAAACCGTGCTAACAGCTCTTTTCACATGAAAGTTAAACTCAAATAACATATGCTCTTAACAAAAACAATAGGTGTTAACCATCTAAATTGCATTTGGGGTAGATCTTACACAAACAAACACCAAGCTTTGTTTCCAAGACAACTAAAACAATGCTCGATGCTGCCACTTCTTGCTTTGCTTCACGTGAAGCGCCGTTACCGAGACTGTGGGAGTCTGTGAGCAAATGCCTTCCTTTGTGGCAGGCTGCATTCGGTCAAACCAATAAAAAAACATGCATGTGCTGATGGTTAATCAAACTATTTCCCTGTGTAGTATGAACAATTGAACTTTCACTTTGCCTAGTGTTATTTTCTTCTCCCTTTTTTAATCTCTCTAGTTCTCGCTCTCTTTCTTGTTGTATTCCCGAGCAGCAAAATGAATTCAACTCCAAACCTAATTAATCCACAAAGGTTTCATGTCTTAATCCCCAAAGTCAAGGGGGTTATTGTCCTCACAAATGAGGTCAATGTTTCTCCCAGTGGAAATACAGGAACAGCAGTGAGACTGATAGAGACGGAGGGAAAGAGAATAAGAGTGAGAAAGCCAGAGCTGAAACTTACAGTAGGAGTTCTGAAGAGGGTGACACAGGCTACGCAAATAGGGTTAGAGGTGCTGGATTGTATTTTTAATTATCTCGGTTTGGCCCAGAAACTGCTCAAGAAGACGGATAATGACAAAAAAAAAAAAAAGGATTTTAGACTACATGTGGAAACAACGGTTTGTTCGAAACATTTCAGTGTTAAACAGATACCACCTTGAATGTTCTAGCATTAGCAACCTAGATCAATTAGAAATGTGAACTTTAGTCTCTAATGCAAATGCGTAGAGACGGATATGCAAAACAACAAAATGAATAGTTCGCAACCTGCTCTTTTAAGGGAAACATGAGGACAAGTGCGGACCCAAAGCATCTGCTATCTGATGCTAAGTATGATACTGTAAAGAAAGAGACTAAGAATAAAAAGACAAAAATTGAAACATAATGTAAAGGCACAGTTTCAAATTGGCGGAAAAAAAAGAAAAAGGACCACCACACACAGAACAAAGAGCTGCTTCTTCTACCCACACTGGTTGCAGTGAAGAGGGGGCTCTGTATGAACCCAACATACAACACAGGCTCATTAGCAGGAGCTCCGCTGTTTATGATTACCCATAATTACCAGCACTCGAACGAGACCTAAGAAAAAAAAAAAGGAAGGAAGAGAAAAAAAAAATAAAAACGAAAGAGAGAAAAACAATGTGACTGTAGCCTTGTTACAGGCATTTTCATTTCAAAGTTCTTTTAAAGCTGAAGAAATGGAAGCGGTTTACATTGTCATCCCTACCGCTGTGCTTGACACTTTAGTTTAAACTGACAGTGGGAATTAAAATCTGTAAATGGCTTTTATTTTTTGATGCACAATGTATGAATCAGCTGTCAAACTCAGTGTTTGTTGATTTTTATCGGGAGGGTTATTACATTTTGAGAATGTGACAATTAAAAAGCCCTCGATCATTCCATAACTTTGCCTCAGGGTGCTAATCTACAAAGTAGGAGCAGGGAGAGAAGGAGGCACATAGGCTCTGGTGTAAAACTGATTCCCAATCAGTCGGCAAAAACCAAACAGGCCGTTTGAAACAAACATTTCGTCATGCGTATTTCTTTAAAAATGAAGTTTGACAGTAGATGTGTTGGAATGCAGCTGCCATAAATGTAGTGTCATGGCTGACTGTGGTTATGATGGGTCTCGGCGGGTCTCAGGGTTAAGCTCAGGCCACTGGAGCATTGCAGAATTGGACATAACTGGATAATGACACGGGACACAACAGATCAAGATGCTTGTGCACTAAATTGAGCGTGTTTTCACAGACAGGTCAAAGCGCTGGTACCTGCTGCCGCCACAGCTGTGAGCCAGAAAGAAAAAAAAAAGTCTGATATCTGTTTCTCCTCTCCGCTTGCAGAGGATATACAGAGGAGAAAAAAGATTTAAAGGGGAAAAAAGGCACAATTGTTTATTGATTTTATAATAGGCTTAATGGCAGAGAAATAAAGTGGAGGTCAGTAAGAGAGCTCAAATGTGAGGAAATGACATGACAAACACCAGCCTACCGGAGCTGACAACAGTTCTGTTCTAACAAAACATTCTTTCTTTCTCTTTCCCCTCTTTCTTGTTCTTTCTTTTTCTCATTTATTCTTTCTTTCTCATTTTTCCCCTTCCTTCCTTTCTTCATTCTTTCCTTCTTGTTTTTCTTTCAAGTTTATTCTATTTGTTCTTTTGCTGTCATCTTTCCTTCATTTTTGGTTTTCTTTCTCATTTATTGTTTGTAATATTTCTTCCTTCCTTCCTCATTCTTTTCCTTTTTCCTTCTTTCCTCATTGTTTTCATTTTATCTTCTGTCCTCATTCTTTTCCTTCTTTTATTCGTTCCTTTTCTTTATTTCTCATTTTTGTCATTTTCTTCCATCCTTTTTCTTTTCCGTTTTAATCCCTTCCTTGTTCTTTTTTCTTCCTTACTTTTTTCTTTTCTTTCCTTGCTTCTTTCTCTCACTTTCCCCCTTTCTTTCTGGTTTTTGCCTTCCTTCTTTCTTGCTATTCATTTTTCTTTTACCTTTTCTTGTTTATTTTTTTCTGTCTTTCTCATTCTTTTCTCAATTTTCTATTCTTACCTTCCTTCGGTTTTGTTTCTTTATTGCTTTATCATCCATCCTACCTTCTTTTGTTCCTGTCTCATTCATTTCCTTCTTTCCTCTTTCCTTTCCTACTTTATTCTTGTTCTTTTCCTTCCTTCCTTCCTTCCTTCCCAGTTATGTTCATCACTCCTGTACTCTTTTAACAGCTTTAGGAATGATCCCTATAGACATTTAAGGCACTTTAAGAACAATATCATATATCTGGGCTGTTTACGCTGCGAGACATAAAATGAAACCTGATCGTATTTTCCAGTGTGTGAGCTATAATTTTACAGTTTGTGGCTGTATGTATCAGAGTGTCAAAACATTAAATGTGAATTTGAGTCATTCTGTGTGGCAAAAGTCAAGGCAACAGCAGGTAAACAAAGACAATATCTAAACTCTATATCAATAAGTCAACTACACCTCAATCACAAGTGATTGTGTAAAATGGGAAGGATTCTAAAGACAGGGTCATTTCATGAACTAAAGTGCCCTGCAATGTTAGGACACAAAAAGCCCTGATCAGATTCTCCTATGATGGAGGAGCAGCATGATGCTGTGTGTGTGTATATAAGTGTGTGTGTGTTTGAGCGTAGATCAGTGTGTATGCGTATGGCCTGATATATGGATGATAACACTAATTAGCTCATTTTGTTTGGGGCACAACACTCATTAAAAACCCAGTGGGACCATTAACGTTACCGTCCCTCCAAAATGCTGCAACCGCCATATTAATCTCCCCAGCTCTCACTCCTAATGGCGACCGCTTCAGGTTGGGTTGCGGAGTAAAATAAATAAACGAAATAAAGAAATATTTGCGAGTGCACATTTCTTGCATTTCTCTTTTCTTCTGCAAGAGACACCCCCCTCCTTTCCCGTCAATTAATATCCATTAATAGTGAAATTCACAAACACGTTCTCTCCCAGCACCAATTACTCTATGTACCTTCTGCTCAAGGCTAAACTCTGAAACGGTGTACGCATAAGGATGCGGGATTCACCCGTGCCGCTTTTGACAGTGTTTTCAGCCTTATGCGGTAATGTACCCATAATTCCAGTGCTTCGCCGCAGCTTGCGCTGCCATAAGGCACCACTTACGGCGAGACAGCGGAGTCTGATATCTCAGGCCTGTTAGGATTAGGAGAGTAGACGTAGCATCCTGCTAATAGACCGAACGCGGAAGCCGAACTCTCGAGGGTCGGTCACGCGGAATCTTTAATGTGTCTGCTTTTCGCACCATTTTTCAAACACCACAACCTGTTCGGGGATTTTCGTTCAGCTGCGCTTTACACGAGACCCGCATTGCGAGCTATCAAAACTCAAGTCACAGTGCATGGCAAGCATCCATTCTTAAAAGCCTTCCAGAAACGTACTATCCCCTTCCGGCCAGCAAAGAGAAAGTGGCAGTTTGCGCTAACCGAGAGCCTGCTCCTCGACCGAGTCGGGCCTGGATGGTGGAGGGTGAAAAGGCTAATATTCTCCATCTCCAAGCTGGATATTAGGAGTGTTGATGAGATCTATGAGTTTGCCATTTGCCCGTGGAGCGCCGAGGCTGCGGCAGAGGCGGGTACCATATGGCTGGTGAGAGATTTCCTCCCTCTTTTCCCCCTCTCTGCGCCTGACAGCTGGATGCCTGCTAACAGGGGACGAGGAGCTTGGCAGCTGCAAGCTGAGAGCAATGCTTTGATGCCGTGCCTCGCAACTAACGCAAACTTTCTACAGGTAGGTGAGGGGAGGATAAGACGTATAGACGGCGAGTGTGAGAAAGGGGCAAGAGGGAGATGGTGTGCCAAGAGAACGGGGAGGAGTGAAAATGCTTCTGGGAGCACATTAAAACGTACAGCTGGCAAGTACAAAAGTGAAAGAGCTTTTTTTTTATATTTTTCTTTTTTTCTTTGAGTCAAAGGGGCTTTCATCATCTGAAAAAAGCTTCCTTTGGAAACAATGATGCAGGTATGAGGATGTTTTGAAGAGAATGAATAAAACACTTCATCTCTTTTGCTGTTTTAATCAATGCAGAATAAAAGGCAGCTGGTAGTACATCGAATTTCACACGATAGAGAAGCTCTACGTAGAAATCTGAATTGCTAGATTAAAGAGCGAACGCAATGATGTTGTGTTTTTCTTTGGGGGGGTGGGGGGGTTTGGGTTGGTTGGGGTGGTGATGATTTAAGTGTCTCTGCATGGAAGGAAATGGATAGTTCCACCATGCTGATGAGTCAAATGTCCCTCCTTTGGGGGAGCTTGTCAGCCCTCTCCTGTGAGTACGGAGAGGGGTAAAGCATAGACATACTCCAGTGAAGATGCCACAGTGCCCTCCACTCCAGATCAAATAACTCACCTCTTATTAATCACGAACCGCTCACTCTAAACAGGAGGTAGTCATCTTCAAAGTGCCACTTACTGTCACTGTCAGCGGTCACAAAACAATGTGGATGCCCGCTTTAGTTTGTGAGAAACTAACTACACCAAAGCATTACATATCTAAAAATGTGGCATGAAATCTGCAAAAAGCTGGGGAAAAATACTTTTCTATACAACAGGACAGCACAGATTGGCTGCTGTCAAGTCGTCCAGGTGGTTGTGGCATATTGGTGATGGTGAAGGAGAGTCCCAAACCTGCGCTAAGAGCGCTAAATATAAAATAATTCATTTAGTCGTTCCACATTCATTCAAACTTTATTTGGAAAATGAAAAATAGTCAAATGTTTCCCCAGCTAAAAAACTAAAAATGTGCCTTATGTGGTAACATCTAAATTATCTGGCTTTATTCAAGTCAAAAATATGATTTAATTTGACTGAATCAACCTGACTATTATGTTAAACCAGCAAGTAATTTTTTAGGGTTAGATCAGGTAATAAGGTGATAATGGCACATTTTCAATTTTACAGTGGAGAAAAAACCCTGATCAAGATTATTCATGATAAAAATGACTAATTTGTCAGCTTGATGTAGTCAGTTTAAGAATAATTTTTGACATGCAGAGTAAATGTAGGCAGACAGATTTCAAGAGTTTGACATTAAAGCCCATTTTATAAATCTTACAAATCATCCCATCTTAAAAATTTGTATTGTCTATGATTCATCCATGTATGTGTTTCATTTATTTATTTAATTTTATTATTTTGTATAGTTTTTACCTCATAATGTTTCATTAAAGTGTCAAAACGCAATCTTCCAGTGAAAATGACAAACTCAACAAGTGATGGATAGAATCAAGTCGCCACACTACATTTTTTTCTTTTTAATAATCTGTTATACTTGTTATACATCACAGAACAGAAGAAACATTATGCTGCTACTTCCATTGCATTGCAGCTTTATCATGTTGCTAAGCTAATGGTACAATACTTTAAAAATCATAATAGGTAGCATACAAATATTGTGTAAAATAAGTTTTAATTACACTATTTTATTCATACTTTTAAGCATTAAATGAATTTTAAGTATAATTATAATATAAAGTCTTGGATGCTGCGATTTTAGAACTTAGCATAAGTAGTTTACTTTCTTTAACTTCATCATCAAAACATGCATTCAACTAAATTGGCGTAATTTAATAACCTGGCGGAAGAGCACGTAAACAGCATGATGCATTCCGCACACGTCCTAATAGAATCTGAACACACGAGAGCTAAAGTTTTTAAGCGAGCGAAAGAGCGAGAATGGATATGCTGAAGTTACATGTGATTAGAATAAATCTGTATTATTTATACAAAAGTATGATGTCAGCTAAAGTATATTTCCCCCAATTTTTCAGTCCTCCCATTTTCCCATCCGTTGTTCTCGCGTTTCTTTCACATGTACTCCCTCGTTCGCCATCATTATTTTAGACATTCATGAGCTTTCCTTCCTCATAACACATACAGTGTTTTCACTCATTTAGAACTGCATTCATTTTCACCCCTGCCTCACTTCCACCATGTGTTCATCTCTCCCTCATTGTAGTTACTCTAGAGCAGACAGGATGGCTTCGCTGGGGCTGCTCTCTCTTGCCCCTGCCTGCCAGTACAGGGGTCTGTTGGGGGAGAGGTTTGCCCAACCAGAGCAGTATGTCATTCTGGATCTTTATTTCCCCGAGTTGCATTACCATCCAAATCTTTTGCCTTCATAATCTCAGCGTTTGGTGTTCGGCTCCAAGAAGCGTATGACTGATTTTTTAATTCCCTCCAAGCGGCGTGTTTCTTTCCTTCTGTTTCTCCATCCCCTCGCTCACTTGTTCTTTATCCCCGTTTCTTCCTCTCTAATTTCATCACGCAGGGTAGCTGTCTTTTTCAATCTTTCTCTTTAGGCTTTATTAGTGTGATCTGACCATCATTTGCTCGTCTCGGCCCTACTAACCATCCCTGCATTTCATCGCGGCCACACTTTTTCTTTAGCATGCTACCTCTCTCCGTCTCTCATGCCAGCCCTCCCTCCATCACTCTCTCTCTCTCTCTCTCTAGGCCCCCTGTTGCTGCCTGCTACCAGAGCCGTGGTGTGGAGTTTGGCTGAAGCCGAGAGGAGCAGCTGGGCCAGGCTAACGGGGAATGATAATGACCTCAGAAATCTGCTCCTCGCTCCACAACAATAGGGTGCTCAGTCTAGTGGAAAATTGTGTTCATCAGCTAGCTCTGCTCACTTACTAATTGACATTGCCAAATATTTTAAGAACAATTGGAATGCACAGGCACAAAAAAAAAAAAAAGAAAAAAAGAGAAAATGAAGATCTTAATCCGTGGACTTTTTTGCCCAGTTTTCTTTTTTTTACCCTTCTTTTGCCTTTGATTAGAAGATAACTATCGCTAAAATGAAGATGGGGGGGTGCGGAGAAGAAGAGGCAAACTTTTCATGTCATTATCTGCCTCATGTCAGTGCCGTGATGTTGACACAAAGGCTTTTTTATGTGGCCTGTCAATGGGGTTAGGAGGGAGAGAGGGAAAGAAGAGGGGAGAGATACTCATCAGTGCATGATGAATGCCCGTAAAGCCCCCCCACCCCGCCACAGCATGGCTGGTGGGGGGGGGGACTTTGACACATGTGTCTTTCTCTCTAAATACTGCTTTTAATCTACATAATGCTCTTGCTTTACACCTCCATAACTTGTGTTTACGCAACTGTGCAAGAGAAAGACGGGTAAACAAGAGAGAGCGAGACAGCGAGAAGAGGAGGCAAATGGAGAAGGAGGATTCTTCTGTCATGGTATCATATGGCTGGTCCTCCATATTTAATGAGACAAAGGTCAATGTATTCACTTGCTCTTTCACACGGGAGGCACCCCAATCATGCCAAAGTTAACTTGTTCAAACAAAGCGCCCTCCCACCCAGATATGCCATTTGTATGCACTGGTTTGAGAGAATGAGAGAGAGAATGAGAGAGAGAGAGAGAGAGAGAGAGAGAGAGAGAGAGAGAGAGAGAGAGAGGTGGTTTCATTCCAGAGGAATTCAGCTCTGACAGAGTAAGACAGCTGTCGACCTCCGCTCACAAAAAAAAAAAAAAAAAAAAAATGCAGCACCATCAACCTTTCAGCAAATAAACTTTTTGTTTTCTCCAGTAAAGAATGTGATAGTCAATAATGACACTTTGCATCTGCGAACTAATTCAAAACTATTTGATTTAAGGAAAATGAAAAGCATTTTTTTTTCTTCCTGAGCAGCCTGATGATGATATTTTCAAATGCCTCAGTCAAGACGGTTCATTTTTTATTTCTAACAAGTACATTTAATAGCATACAAGACCCCATTATCTCGCTTAAAGTGATGACACCTTTCCAGTCGGCTGAAAGACGTCATATTGATGCATTTAAAATATTAATATTCAAACTCTCTGCCTCCCCCAGTACGACAGCCTTCTGTTGGGGAAAGATAAATATTATGTTTTAATTATAAAAACATAAAACAGAAAATGAAGAGACTGATGAAAAAGCGTGGCCCTGCCAAGGAGGCTTGTATGCAAAGGTAAGCAATGTTTTGGCAAAGACATGGAATTAAAATCTGGTATACTGCATGCGGCTTATGCTCTCTCTCTCTCTTTCTCTCTCCTTTTCTTTTTCTCTTTCTCCAAGCGGTACATAGCTCGCCGTTGTCTCCATAACCAAGCAGGGAATCCTAACAGGATCATTAAGACATAAAACAGACTGATAAATGTTTCATAAGGACTGCCCGTTGATAGCCTCACAGGGGTACGGTGAGCACAGAGAGACGACACTCACGGAAGCTCTTTCATATACACTTTGGAATACAATTGGAATTTTAAATATAGTGGAAAAAAAGCAATGCTAATTCCCACTATGGGTAATATTTACAAATTGAGAGAAAGGGAGGGAAAAAGCGAGAGAAGGCGAGCGAGAGTATAAGAAGGAAAAGAGAGAAAAAGTGAGCATGCGAAATAGAGAAATCAAATGAGCTGCTGCTAAGGGGAAATAAATTGCCCTTTTATTGTTCAAGCGTGCACAAAAATACTAAGTCTACATTTATCTAAGACACGTCAATCAACAGAGCACACTGACAATTAACACGTTGAATAGAACTTTTATCATGTAAAGACACCAGAGTCCTGACCCACTGTACTGAAATAAAGCAGTATAATAACATTTTTCTCACACACCAAGACATTTTTTAAAATTATTACACTTCAAAAAAAGATGACAGATTTAAGAGAGGGAGCACTGAGCTGCAGAATCTGCATAGGAAGACCGAATGCAACATTTAAATAAAATACGAGAAGTGTGGAAAAAAGTGAGAGCGATGCATGCTGGGTGAGAGGGCAGAGGGCGCGAACTATAATGAAGGTGAATGATAGGAATAAACATTGACATAATTCTTCCAAGGTCTACAGTTCCTAATTAGCACATGAGAGAGAAATGTAGTCTGTCCTCATTTTAAAGATTTGGGAGAGCAAAAGAGAAAATTAAAGAAAGAGAAAGAGAGAAGAGGAGGAGGAGAGAGATTATGACAGAGATGCCGTTAATGATAAGTAATACTTCTTTTGTCTCATAAAAGCTATTACGTGTAATTTTAGGGCTCGGATCAACTTATTTTTCAGTCACAACAGACTATGTGGACATTCAGAAGCAAAATCTCATATTCTGTATATTATACAGGCCTAATGAGTTTTGGACCACTCAAACAGTGTTACAAAACAACTGAATTTGACTGGGTAACAATTTATAAATTTGTATAATGATTTAGCAAGTAAAGCAATAAACATCTGCATGAAACTGATGCCATAGGTCAGAAAGGATGAACAGGTTTGCTTCTCTGGATAGTTGTGCATTTTGCATAGCAGTTTGGGTTATTTCGACTTTAATTACACCACAATTACATTGTACAGCAAGTCTGCATATGTAATTACTCCAATTTGTAATTGTGTAATTAGATGAATATCCATGCTTTATAACCTAAGGCATCCATTGGCAAATCCAATTTCAATTTGTATGGAGCAAGTGTTTCGCCCAAAACGGCGGCAAGCTGTAAAGACCTGGGGATATACTGATAATCCTTGCCATGTTAAAATGCTCTTCCTCTTAACAATATTTAGACATGGGGGATTCTCAACTGGAGGAAAAAGACAAGGCAGGTTTGAAGCCTTAAGCAACAGAGATCTGACAGTAGAAAAAAAGAATGTTCATAAAGACAAAATGCTTTTTTACTTGGTTTTCTCAAGTTAGTAGTACAAGAATCATGTATAAGGATGTCCTGAATCAAATACAAGGGAGGAATCTGGTCCTAAAAAAGCATTTCACGGGTGTCACACAGGAAATGTTCATGTGTACTTACTCTAAATAAACACTGCAAAAGAGCAAAGATGATTTAAGTAGCCTATGTTTTACAAGAATACTATTTAAGTGTTTCTACTTCAAAATTTCACTTTTAATTCAATGTCTTACGTGCTGTTATTTGTGAAATTTACTAGCAACTTCTGAGTGAAAATTGTTTCAAAGAAAACCCTACACCAAAGTGCAGGATTTACTTTGAAAGGATTGACTTTGAAAGTATATAGTGCATATATTGTCAATCTATATTAATTGTCAATATATATATATATACACTCACCTAAAGGATTATTAGGAACACCATACTAATACTGTGTTTGACCCCCTTTCGCCTTCAGAACTGCCTTAATTCTACGTGGCATTGATTCAACTAGGTGCTGAAAGCATTCTTTAGAAATGTTGGCCCATATTGATAGGATAGCATCTTGCAGTTGATGGAGATTTGTGGGATACACATCCAGGGCACGAAGCTCCCGTTCCACCACATCCCAAAGATGCTCTATTGGGTTGAGATCTGGTGACTGTGGGGGCCATTTTAGTACAGTGAACTCACTGTCATGTTCAAGAAACCAATTTGAAATGATTCGAGCTTTGTGACATGGTGCATTATCCTGCTGGAAGTAGCCATCAGAGGATGGGTACATGGTGGTCATAAAGGGATGGACATGGTCAGACACAATGCTCAGGTAGGCCGTGGCATTTAAACGATGCCCAATTGGCACTAAGGGGCCTAAAGTGTGCCAAGAAAACATCCCCCACACCATTACACCACCACCACCAGCCTGCACAGTGGTAACAAGGCATGATGGATCCATGTTCTCATTTGGTTTACGCCAAATTCTGACTCTACCATCTGAATGTCTCAACAGAAATCGAGACTCATCAGACCAGGCAACATTTTTCCAGTCTTCAACTGTCCAATTTTGGTGAGCTCGTGCAAATTGTAGCCTCTTTTTCCTATTTGTAGTGGAGATGAGTGGTACCCGGTGGGGTCTTCTGCTGTTGTAGCCCATCCGCCTCAAGGTTGTGCGTGTTGTGGCTTCACAAATGCTTTGCTGCATACCTCGGTTGTAACGAGTGGTTATTTCAGTCAAAGTTGCTCTTCTATCAGCTTGAATCAGTCAGCCCATTCTCCTCTGACCTCTAGCATCAACAAGGCATTTTCGCCCACAGGACTGCCGCATACTGGATGTTTTTCCCTTTTCACACCATTCTTTGTAAACTCTAGAAATGGTTGTGCGTGAAAATCCCAGTAGCTGAGCAGATTGTGAAATACTCAGACCGGCCCGTCTGGCACCAACAACCATGCCATGCTCAAAATTGCTTAAATCACCTTTCTTTCCCATTCTGACATTCAGTTTGGAGTTCAGGAGATTGTCTTGACCAGGACCACACCCCTAAATGCATTGAAGCAACTGCCATGTGATTGGTTGATTAGATAATTGCATTAATGAGAAATTGAACAGGTGTTCCTAATAATCCTTTAGGTGAGTGTATATATATATATATGTATATACACAGTGTATATATATATATATATATATATATACACAGTGGTGGCCAAAATTATTAGAACACTTGGCATCTGGGAGTTGTCTTATTGGGCCTAGATTTATTTAAGAGGACAATGACCCAAAACATTCTTCTAACTATTGCCAGAACTACCTGCAACAGAAGGAATCTGCTGGAACATTGAAAATGATGGACTGGCCCCCTCAAAGTCCAGACCTCAACCCCATCGAGCACATTTGGGGCAAGTTGGAAAATAAACTGGACAGATCTACTGTACATTCAAAGGAAAGCCTTTGGCTTCAGTTGCAGAAGGCATGGAATAACATTAGTGTTGAAGTTCTCAGAGGAAATATATTGACACTATGCCAGAGAAATGTGCTGCTGTAATTGCTGCAAAAGGTGGACATACCAAATATTACAGTTAAAAGTGGATTAAAAACAGTACGACTCACTTCATCTGATATTTGATGGTCAGAGCAACCATCTGCAGGTTTCATGAACATTATGAAATGAAATCATGTTTTGGAGGCAAAAAAGGGTCAATATTTACAGATCTGTAAGGTGTTCTAATAATTTATATATATACACACAATATCAGCATATTATAATGATTTCCGAAAGATCATGTGACACTGAGGACTGGAGTAATGGCTAATGAAAATTCAGCTTTGCATCACATAAATAAATTATATTTGAAAGGATATTAAAATAGAAAACCATTATTTTAAATTGTCATAATATTTCACAATATTACAGTTTTTTTTTTTCTGTATTTGTGATCAAATAAATGCTTGATGAGCAAAAGAGACTTCTTTCAAAAACATTAAAAACAGTAATGTTGTTGACCGGTACTATATACTATAAACTGGCGTGTATATATATATATATATACATATATATATATACACACTTTACATTGATCATCATGTATGTATATATAATGTATATGTATATATATATGTATATATAATTGTGTTTTGCCATTCACTGTGTTTCTGTTAAAGACTTCATCTCTCTCTATTGATTCTCCCTCTCCCTCTCTCTCTCTCTCTCTCTCTCTCTCTCTCTCTCTCTCTCTCTCTCTCTCTCTCTCTCTCTCTCTCTCTCTCTCTCTCTCTCTCTCTCTCTCTCTCTCTCTCTCTCTCAGCTGTCACTCAAAGTCCCACAATAATGAATTCAGAAACACTATCAGGAATGAGCCCCCCTTGTTTATGAAGCCCAATTCAGACTGCAGAATCTGAAATAACAATAGATCCCCTTCTCAGTCAAGCCAATCTTGTAATGGTAATAAGAAATAAAAGAGAATGGGGAAAAATGTAATAAACTAAAAAAGAGAGAAGGAAAGAGGTGGAAGAGATGTACAGAGGCTGGAAATTATATTGCACAAGAAGCATATTTAAGGTTGATTATTGAGAGGAGAGGAGAAAAGCCTTTAGAGGACATTTCTGAGGCAACTTTTTTTCTCCTTTTTATCTGTCTCTCTCTGTGTTTAAACAAGTGCAGTGTCAAAGACAAAAGCGATTGTGTCGACCTTCTTTCACAGTTGAGATGTTATTGTTGATTACTGTAATTCAAGTTTAACTCAAAATTGCAGTGGGTAGGTGGTTTAGAGGTTGGGTGAGCTTGCTGAAGGGAGACAGCAGATGAATCTGCCGTACGTTAAAGAAAGGGTAAAGAAAAAAAGCAAATAAAATCGACACATGATAAAGGAAGTCTGTTCTCTTTGGGTTAGAGGAACGTGCGAGATATTAAAAGTAAAACAGAGGTATGACATGCCACATCCTGTTGCATACTACATAAACATACACCCTTCCTCCCCCCCCAAAAAAAAAAAAAAAACACACACACACGTATACATATATAAAACCAGGCCATGACATGTATTTTCTTGTTTTTATCCTTCCTATTCAAAAGCCAAACATTAAACACAAACTAAATCATCTTTATGAGAGAAGAAATACTTTTCTCCACCATAAACAAATGCTGGGCTAATAAAGATACACTGCATTAAACATTAAAGCACCGGCAAACAGACAGTGCAACACTTCCTTCCCTGTACATCACACCTTTAGCTTGTAAGGGCCATGGCCTGAAAGTGCAGCCCCTTGTGTATGCATACTTTTAAATAAGTATGTCACGGAATCTGCCAAACTGCCCCTTGCTATGGCATCATTCCCCCATAAACACGCATCTCCCTGTGCTTGCAAGCAAAGAAACCTGAAGGTCAATCTCAAGACAAGAGGGGGGGCTGGCATTATGCCCGCTGCACAGTGAGAGCTCCCTGCCTGCTCCAACTGAGCTGGGCAGCGATGTGGGATTTCAGCTGGTGATCACACTCTACCTTGACATTAACTCACACGCAGGGTGGATAGAGAGATGGGGAGGGAGCAGGTATAAGATAAATAAACGGATAAATAAAGCTAGAACTAATATTAGTTACTAATAATGCATCAATTAAATGCATAAAATCGAACTTAATAAAAGTCTTTTGTTGGGCTAGTGAACCTTACTAGAAAAAAAAATATGAAAAGAGGGTAACACATTATTTTGATGGTCCACTTTTACATTCTACTAACTATAAGTAACTTTGCAACTACATGTCAACTACCGGTCATTAGAGTACAAGTAGACTGTCTGCTTAATATCTGTTAACACTTTAGTTTGATGGTCCCTCAACAGACATTCTGTCTATAATTAACTTTGCAAGTACATATGTCTTATGAACTTATTCCATTAACCCTAACCCTACCAGTCTACTAATACTCTAATGAGAGTTAGTTGACATGCAGTTGGAAAGTTAATTATAGATAGAATGTCTAAAGTGGACTATCGAAACAAAGTGTAACCAAAAAGTGACATCAAAACATCTAGATATAGACTAGAAAACAGTGCAAACAAGAATGTAACCTACAGAGCTACAGAGCTTCAAGCTATAAAGTTCAGATCAACAGATTATAGGTGCACCAATCACTCTGGGTGACACATACTGTATCTGGGAGGGGGGCACAAAAAAAGTCAGAATCAAGAATCATGTGAGAGGATGTTTGGAGTTAAAAAAAAAAAAAAAAAAGAAAAGAAAAAAAAAAAAAGCATAGGGTTTTAATCCAAAAAATCAAAACAATAATATGTGTGGCATGAATGTTACACTACCCACACCTCAAAAACACCATACCTACGGTGAAATATGGTAGTGCTAGCATCATGCTGTGAAACTGCTGTGGGCATTGAGTGTTTTGTTATAAAATAAGGAACAGAGGATGGTCCACAATATTGGGAAATTGTGCAAGGGAACTTGTTTCAGTAAAAATACTTGGGAGAGAGTTTGTTTTTCAGCAAATGAAATGTTACATAGGCCACATCCAAGATTAATGTCATTATTTAAGAGAGAGAGAGAGAGAGAGAGAGAGAGAGAGAGAGAGAGAGAGAGAGAGAGAGAGAGAGAGAGAGAGAGAGAGAGCATACAGAGTATACAGCAAAAGAGCATAACCAATTTCTCGGATTTGTGTTTATTAAAACTGGTCTACTTATGTACAATAAAAGCTATGAGAGTGCCAAAGAATCAATAAATAAATTGTATTTTCATTCTCTGTCCCATGATTCAGTTAGTGCTTAACATTTTTATTATTAAACACTAATCACTTTAATTCTAAATACCCTGCCAATCTAACAAAAGCTTGAGAAGAGTTTATAAAATGCCATGAGCTAAATCTCAAAGTAGTAGTAAGAGAGATGCAAAAGAAAGAAAACTTCCTGCATTAAAATTCACTAGATAATTACTTCCGTAACATACCCTCCTTTCTGTTGAGGAGTGTTTAGGTTTAATAGTCTCTGTAAAGAAAATAGGTTTTATCTTCTTCTCATTTTCATTAATTCCTAATTGGGGTGGGGGTTGTCTGTTATTATTCCTTAGATTAAAATAAACATAGCCCATTGCATGTTCAAACTCATCTCACTACATGAGGGTGATAAGGACTGGGAATAAATAAACAATTTCTTCTTTGCTGTTGAAATTAAGTTGCTTAGAGCCTTAAGCTAAGCCACTTTTTTCTGTTTTTTTTTTTTCCGTTTTTTTTTTTGATGACTTAAAAGCACATTTTACCCAGCAAATGAAGTTCATTTTTTTGACCTGCTTTATATGTATATCTTTAATTAGTGTCTTGTTTAGCTTAAGCTAACTGATTATCACATAGACGTGACCTAATTAACAGCCAGGCTGCTTAACAGTGGTGTACCACCCCAAGGAATGAGAAAGTTACCTTTAAAACTTCTGTAATCATTAGCTGCAGCTTCACTTAATCCCACTAAACATACATTTTATCTCACAAGCTCCGAGTTCCTCTGATGGGGCGGGTTTGCTGTCCCTCTCCCGTACAGCAGGATGTTTTAATCACTCGTACATCCACATAGGCTTTCTATTGTGAGAATAGAATATGGATTTTTTTTTTTATAGTTAACTTCATATTTAATGAAAAAATAAATTGATGCCGAAGGATAGCCAAAGTAAGGAAAGCTCATTAATGAATTTAAGAATTTAAGAGAGTAAATAAAGATACTAACTCCTTCTGAGGGTGTTTGATGGATATTTGAACAGTAACATTAATTGTCAGAGTTATGCATTGAATGTGCTGCTCAGATTTATATTGTCGCTGCAACAATGCTAGTGGATTTCATCACCTACCCGCAGTCAAACATCATCACAATCACCCATTTTCTGTTAACTGAAAGAACTATCAAGACTACCAAAAGCGCAAATGCATTCACTTCCTTTTCATTGGTTTTAGTGATGGCTTCACTGCATTAGCTGTCTATTGCTAATGTCGAATGATAACTAAGCTTTAAAGGCCTACTGACACATATCCTAAAATAACCCCAGCATTACCTTTACACAGAGAATATACAGTAGGAATCATGCTTTTAGGTTTTAGGTCCGATCTCTCATGGAGCCTCCTTGCATACTAGACACAACTAGTGTGCTAGTGCCATGTATGGATCTGAACCACTTGATACTGCCGTCTCCCCAATTCACATCCCAAGGTTTCTTCCCCAGTTGTTCCTTCCCACTGTTAAATTGCTCTCTTAGGGTTATAACTGTGCTACTTTGTAAAGTTTCCATTAGATAATTGCTATTTAAATGTATTGATTAACAGAACTGAATCCTGTGAACATTTCACAAGTTTTGTTACTGTAATCCCAGACTGACAAGCAAATTTAAGGCATTAACGTTTTTAAAAGTATTCTTAATACTGTTGGCTTTCCTAAACTGTCTTAAAACTTTCTTACCTGAAGATGGAGAAGAAGGGTGGGGACTGTCATCCTGCACACTGCCTGTTTGGGAGTGTCCGCCTCCAGCACCGCTTTCCTCTGTCACATTGGAAGATCCTGGGGTGGTGGATCGACTGATGGACTGAGATTCAGGGTCACTAGCTGAGCCACGCCTTTCGTCCAGACCATGCTGGGAGCTCTCCTCTAGGGTTCGACGATCCTTGCTGTGCACCCGGGAGTGGACCACCATCTGGTGGTAGGTTCTAAAGACTCTGCCACAGTCAGGACACTCAGTTGCTTTCTCTTTCAGGCCAGCCAGGCTGTACTCAAGCCCTTGGCCTAGGCCCAGACCCCCATGGTGAGGCAAGAACTCACGGTGGCTATCAAAGCTTACACCCTCATCTTTCAAAGACATCATGCCTCCACTTGTCTTTACTCCATGAAGGACATCAGGATGTTGCTTCTGCTTGGAACCATCATTAGAGCCTAAGGTTGGGTGCTCAAGCTTATCTTTCCCAAAGGGAACAATCCCAGCTGCACTGGCAAGTTCATCATCTTGTCCGTGCCCCCCATGATGCTGCTCTTTTGGCATGAAGGAGCGTTCCATAGCCATTCCACGTGCCATGATTTGCCAGGCTTGATAGCTGTTCAGGGGGTCCATCTCTGCCACCTTAGCTGCGGCTTGTAAGCGCTCCATACAACTTGACTTCAGAGGGGGCACCAGGTTCAGGCAACCCAAGAGTGAACGCTTTTCATTTTCCCCTAAGCCATGGCCCATGCTGGCCATTGGGCTCAGGAGCTTTCCAAGCATTTCTTTTTCCTTCATAGCTATACCAGCCTTGGCCAGCATCTGGTGCTGCTGTTCAGCCAGGCCTTGTTTGTCGGGTGTGAGGAAGCCACTTTGCAGACAAGAAATGTATCGTGAATACAGGTTGGCGTGGGCTTCTTGAGCCAGGCTGCTCATGCTGTTTACAGAGGGTCCATCTTCATCAGCTCCTCCACCAACAGGGGGCTTGTTCTTTATGGCAAGCTTGTTTAGATGCACCTTCATGTGATTCTTCAGGAACCAGGGCTCCTTGAAACGACGTCCACAGATCTGGCAGCAATGTTCAAAGGAGTCCTTGTGTTTCCGCATGTGGCCTTTCAGAAACCAAGCTTGACTGAAGACCTGGCCACAAACCTCACAGCGAAATTCATTGGCAGGCTTCTCTCCCCCGCCAGCTCCTGTACCCTGTCCCTGGGCTGATTCAGCTGTGATATGGGTTTTCTCCACATGGCTGATGAGGTCCTCCTCCTGGGAAGCAGCAAATTCACACAGGGTACACTTGTAGGGCTTGTGAAGAATGCGAATGTGGCGCTCTAGCTCCTCACGCTTCTTGAATTTACCCTTGCAAAAAGTGCACCGGAATCCTTGGGCTGGGTTGAGGGCTTGCTCATCTTGCAGGTTGGTACCTGCAGGCTTAGGTGAGGCAGACGGCTGGGTCAGTCCATCAGGCGAACCACCGATACTGGTTGGAGTGAGCAGGCCACAGGCAGAACCAGGCTGTTGCTGGTTGTGACTCTGGATACCCAAGTGGGGTGGAAGAGGTTGAGAGGGCTGCAGCAAACTGTTCCTCAGTTGCTTATCACGTAAAATAGCTCTCTCTTCT
Source organism: Coreius guichenoti (assembly GCA_039654105.1). Taxonomy (NCBI): domain Eukaryota; kingdom Metazoa; phylum Chordata; class Actinopteri; order Cypriniformes; family Gobionidae; genus Coreius; species Coreius guichenoti. The sequence goes on from CM077168.1 coordinate 24,571,784, forward strand.
AGTTCATGAAGAAGCCTGTTTTCCTCACGTACCCGACCACGGCCCTTACCGAGATTTCCCAGTTTATGGGTGCGGAGGTGAATCTTCAAGTTACCCTTTTGAGCAGCTCGGTGGTCACAATAGGGGCATTTGAAGGGCTTCTCTCCAGTGTGTGTTCGCATATGAAGAGACAGAATGCTGTTGAAGCGGAAGCGCTTGCCACATAGTGGACAGGGGTATTTACGGTTCTTGCGGGCATCATCTTCTATATCATTCATCTGGGACATGATTCCTAAGTTCTGGCCATTAAGAAATTGTTGCAAATCAACACGGCCATTGAGACCACTCAGGGCTCCCACTTCCATGTCACGGTTAAGCTGGTTGGCCAGTAAGGCCATCTGACTGCTTATTGGCTGACTAGCTAAGGCAGCATGGGTTTTCTCATCCAGCGGGGTGGCTGCCTTTTCCTCTGGGATCTGTTGGCGACTCTGTAGTTCAGGAAAGGCATGACCCAGCTGAGCAGTCAGCTGATGCAGTTTCTGACTGATTGGGTAGCGGCCATTAAGTACTGCGTTGCTGAGATGGGTGTCAGCATCTGGGACCACCGAGGATACACCAAGGCACAAACTAGAGTCCTCCATCCTAAAGGAGAAAAGACACAGAACAGGTATTGAGTCCACTATTCAGAGGTATGCAGTCACAAAAAAACACCTCTTTATAGCCTTAAAGGGATAGTTTACTTAAAAATGTTGTCATCATTTACTCACCCCTTTGTAGCCATTGACTTCCATAGAATTTTTTTTTTCCCTACCATGGAAGTCAATGGCTACAGTCAACAGTCTCATTACCAGCATTCGTTAAAATATCTTATTTTGTGTTTAATAGGAGAAAGAAACTCATACAGATTTGGAACTTGAGGGTGAGTAAATGATGACAAAATAAAACTATCCCTTTAAGGCACCACCAATACACTTGTTGTATTATCACTGTGCACAACCAACAGAAAAACACTGCACAATATATAAATGAAAGTAAAATGATATGCGGAACATCATGTACAAAATAACAAATATCAACAATAGAAGTAAAGGTGCAATGTTTTGGACAGAACAGGTTGCAGCACACTCTTAACTTTACCATTGTCTGAGAACTGTTTATGAAGAACACCCACTCTGCTCTCAGATTTCATGAAAAATAAAGACCTTTTCTCTTATACCTTTTGAGATACTGTATAGTGTGATGAAGGTCATATTTCCAAGTTAAATAGCATCACAGTGTCAAGTCTGTCTTAGGCATTAGCACAGACACAAAGGTGTTTAATTTTTTTGCTGAAGAGGGTGTAGGTTTGGAAACAAAACTGTAGATATACTCTTTTGTGTGGATCTATGTCTTAGATTGTATACTGCATTGTCTGGCAAAGGAAATCACACCATACGGCAGATAATTCAGTTCATTCTTGAGTACCCCTTTGTGTGTCAGCAGTCTGAGTATGGTGTGAGGAAATGGTTAACAACGATGACTGCACTTCAGTGACAAGTGTGAAGAAAAAAAAGAGTGAGTTCATCTCCCTCTGATTTATGAAGTACTACATGTACTCTCACACTTGGGGAGAGAAGCTGCAACTCTCAGAACTTTTTCTCAAACAGTAACACAATTTTGGAGGCAATAATTACCCAGTAAACACGACAAGGCTCCGCATAATTAAGCTACTTGGTCCCATCCTATCAGAATCCCTCCAATTACACGCCTTAATGAAACGGAGCAATGGTATTGTCATGAAGCTCCCGCAATACTACAATTATGATATTAACAATAGCACTTAAAACCAAGGGGTTACTCCAGTAAACACAAGCCCTTATCTCACTGCTGCGACACTTGTCTTGGCGTAATTTTCCATTAAGAGGCACATTACGTTTGATGCAAATCATTCTGTGTTCACCTTCTTTTTTTCCCCCTCTCTCTGTTCTCTCACTCTCGTATGGCTTCCGATGAGAAGAAAACAACAGTTGGCGTTATTGAAAGGGTTCCCAAAGTATAAGAGGCTTCCAAGTTTTTTAAAATGGCCACAGAGTGGCCCAATGAACCGTCAAACTAAAACTAATCCATGAACAGTGCCTGTTGTCATCTGGATAGCTAGTGCTTATTTAGCATGCTATTCACCATCTTAAGCAAGGATAATGATGTTGCTGCATTCCCCTGCAACTGACAGGGTCAAGCTTCAGAAACAATAAAGTGAGTTTTGCTTTGGTCAACAAAATATTGTATAATATCTCATTAAGCTGATTAGTATGCTGCCTGGTAACAGTGGCTGTGCGCTTTAACACATGATTATGAATGTGAAATAAATGCACTGTGGATATTTTAACAGAGACAATGGCAAGAGCAGATATTCAGGAAACTACATCCAGAATGAAGGAGGCGAGAACCTTCTCTTTTCTCTACATTATTTGGAAACACATGCTGGTTTGTCTTTCTCACACACTCATCGCCTCAGGAAGGGTGTTCTGAGCCGGGGAACCCACACCCTTTGGTCATTAATAAACCTTTTAAACGGTGCAGATTGACCCAGTTTACTTATTAGAGAGGGACTACCTAATGACTCAGCACCTGCAGTCTATGGGATGCTGACACATTATATTTCACGTTTCCTCATGGCAGTTGGACAGCTCCCGTGCATTTTTTTTTCCACATGACCCAATGCACAGGGAAGCAAATAAATGATTTCTTTGTTGACAAGCAGCAGCAACTCCGACAACGATGAACCTATTGGATGGTACCAAAAAAAAAAGTGCACTTGTGGAGACAAATACACAAAGGCTATCAAACCAGCACACACACACAGTCTGCAGTGGAAGGCAGTGGGCTTGGAGCACATATTTGCTGATGCTCTCATAAGAACTCTAATAAGGGCCGCCTGTTCTTTAGCTATTTGCTCTTCCTACGCCATGTCGGTTGCAGTCTTATCTCTCCAACATGAATAAAAACACTGAGGCCACTTCCAGTCGCTGCTAAACACACTGTGGGCTGCTGCTGAATGCCATTCCTCTTTTGTCCAGAGCTATAACTCCGAGGAATTTAAAAGAAAAAAATGCTGGAATCTGGATGTGAACAATACACTGTAGGTGTATTATGTATTTAAAGACTGGGTGTGTTATAAACACACTCACGCGTGTAAGCACGTGCGCTGCAAATTATACATGGCTAAGCAGTTCTGTGAGGATTTTTGATATTCAGCAAAATGTAATACAGGAGTAAATGCAAGACAAATATAAATCACGGACGGTTCGCTCTGCCAGGTCATCTAATTAAAGCAACGGTCTTCAGACAAAGGCCTAAAAATGCTGGGTGATGTTTGGGTTTAGCGTGACGCCTTATGACTTTGGAGTTTCTTTGGGTAGCGAGTTGTTCAAATTGCTTTTGTCGACGTCGCAGCAAATCCTGGCAGATATCAGACGAGGCCCTTTTTGAATGTGGCTTCTGCAATAGAAATCTATGATTTAAGCAAGGCATGATGAGCAGTTGCTCATTTTGAGAGATAACTGCTTGCCCTTTTCTTCAATTTGATTTCCTTCTTTATCTTTAACATATAACAAAGGCAGATAGACAAAGGAACAATGTGAAATGAACTGATGAATCCAGTTTGTTTTTGAACATAGCCTCGCCTGACGACTATATGCAAATTAAGTGCATTAATATGCCTTCCTTGCTCCCAAGTCATTTCATTTTTTTTCTGATTAAAAAGGACATTTCATATGGTTAAAGAGGTGTCACACACACACACACACAAACACTCACTTTTGCAGAGGCAGACAAAGTATTAAATTCATATGTGAACATAGACGCCTAACACACATAAACTCGCAAACAATAACACACACAGTCTGCAATATTTTAGAGAGCATCTATAAATAAATAAAGAAATGAATACATTAATAAATAAATTTGATACTGGGAATACTTTAAGGGAGGCATCACCACGGAACAATTATCAGTAAAGTGCATATTTTCCACAGTATAATTAGCAGAAACTCCAAGCCAAAAGCCTTATCTCAAACGAAACAAAGTCATTAAAATCTAAATACATCTGCTCTTAAACACCAGCATGCTTAATGCATATCCGAAAATGCCTCCGAACCAAATTTGCAGAGCAGCAAGCACATTTGGAGGGCATTTTGTCAAAAATGCATACACTGTTATTTTAATTCAGAAGAAAGATCAAAAAAATGTTATGCATAACTCAGTTCTTCATATTTCCATGTGATTTTTTCATTTACAACTATACCTAGGAGTAAAGTTAAAACACCCCATTTCATAAATCTACAGCACATTTAAGGTTTCAGCATTCTGCTTTTCAATATTTCTTCAGCGATGCATGTCTCTGTTATCTGCATTTGTAGGATGCCCTGCAAAGTTTCTCACTGCCAATCTTTCCTCTGTTAGAAATGCTAATACCTCACCTATTTGGATCAGTGCCATTGAGTCGTGGCCCACAGCATGTAGGCCTGACAGCAAACACGGTGGAGGCTCCTTGTCCCAGACCCCCGTCTCCCTCTTCCCCCTCCTCTCCCTCTCTCTCTCTCTTCGGGCTGGGGCAGTTAGGTTAGCCAGGAGCTAGACGAAACGATCGAGTCTCAGTGGCCTGATACTACCTGTCACACGTAGCGTAACAGCAGCAGCGTGCTCTAATTAACGTGTGCACCGCCGCCGTGTCTCTTGAAAAGCCACTGAGACTTCCTTTAGTGCACTGTCACACAGGGCCCAGTGGCATGCAGCTTTACAGTCTGTGGTTAATACTGAGCCTTTCAAGCAACATGGCAAAACAACCGGATTTATGTCTTATCTTTACCTCACTTTACATCACATTCTGTTCACTTTTGCAAGCTCTGCAAACCACATCTTAATTAGAGGGTGCAAATGCCACCATCAGACTTCTGTCCTTCTCTTCTTATCCTTGCTTTGTCAAGCAGGGCCATTGTTGTTAACACCAGAGAACACATTGTTTGATTTCTGCCTTAACATCATGTCAAACAACTGTATGAGCATATAGCAGGATCTACTAGTAGAAACGCAAACACAGCAGTGCACTTTGTGGCAAGTGTGATGCAAGTGGCAAGTGTGATGCACTGATGTTAAACAAAGGTATTTCTAAGATATTTCAACTGATTGTGGTTTCTGATAGAGCCTGCAGTAAGTTTTGCAAAGTGCATGGATATGTGTTGCATTATCTGGCATTTAGATTGCTTTCGGGAGGGCCAGGCTTTGATTTTGGGACGTCAAGGTGAACGCGACTAAATTAGGGCCACTGTAGCGACAAAATATTACATTAAACTTGAGGTACCTGTGCGCGTTCACGTCCTTGAGCTGATCCTCTAGTGGCTTCTCACAAATCAACACGGAGGGCAGAATCAAGGTTCCAAATAAAACACACATACATTCACACAAACTCACTAACACGCAAGTAAGCTTTAGCCTTGAAGGGGTTCTGAACAAAGAGTTTTTAAGTGTACAGCTAACCTCAAAGAGGACATAAAACCCATCTAATCCTTAAATGTTCTAGATTACACAGCATGTTCAAGCCCTAAATCAAATAACACAGAGCAGATCTGGCCCTTTCGGGCTTTGCGTCTTAATATAACATAATTTTGGTGTCCTTCTGCATCCTTGTTTGGAAAAAGTATGTGTACATTTACAGAAAATGGTAGTTTCAAGGGGGAAAAGCCACTGACAAGTAAAACAAACCGAAGTCAAAGTATTTGCGAGTTGAAATGAAAATAAAAATATAGATCGCAAGGCCATTAGCTGCTCTGTTATTGTGAAGCTTTATCGACCAAAATCCATTGACTAATTACTATGCAGTAGCTGATTAATTAATTATGAAAGAGGTCATCGTTATTGATAAATCAATCATTATTTACAGAAAGTGCAAAAGTCAGTTTTATTTCCTCTGAATCATTAGCGGCCCCCGTATAAAACAAAAAGGAATGAACTGTTTGGTGTTTGAAAATGGCTGCCATATGTTGCATATTTAATGAATGGAAACAGCACTGCATGTTATGCACTTATGGGAATATGGCCAGAAACGTACAATAACAAAATCATAAACCGATAGCGATAGTTAAAATCATTGCACGCTTATCAGCGAGGTCCGATCTGTCCTTCTCTCTCTCTTTCTCTGCACGTGTTTAGTCTGTTGCAGGTGGTCTTCAGAATAGTTCTAATTAATCCAATAAAACGTGGCTTGTTTTTCTTCCTCCCGATGCTCTTTGACTGAACTGGATTATTAGTGGCTGTAATGAGGCATTAAGCAAAGGTTCCCAGCACAAGACCGAAACTGAATCAAACAGAAGAAACGCACACAGCCTGAAAGGACGAACTCGTTCTCATCCAGCAAACAGCTCGCTGCATGATGCAGGTTGTTTTCTTATTTGTGGTTAGACAGTAAGTGACCTAATTATACCTAGTTCATAGGTTGCGACGCCACCACAGACGAATTGTTACAGTTACAAATACATCGCCTTCCTCTCTACTCAAGTTCTACCTTCTGTTAGCTCAACCCGCAAAACTCTCTCGGTCTCTGCCGGTGTCTGTCTCACACAATATGTCATTGAGAGCGTCTTAAGAGAACATTTCAACAGGTAGTTCGGCTTTCAGCTCATCTTTACAGATCAGTATGAGCCCACGAAAGGATGAGCAGAGAGAAAAATGCTGCTCCTTTTATCCTGTGTGTCTGACAGGCTTGTTGGGATGCCAGGGGAGGGAAGATCAGTGGGAGACCAAAGAATTCCCACAGTTCATTGTCCTGGCCTGCTGCATCCTCATCCTCATCATCATCATCCAGAGCCGGCCTGAAGCTCAAAGCCTCCCTTTATGTTAAACATTTGCAGCATTATCCCGAAGACCAGCAGATGTGCTCTGTGTGTGCATGCATGCGTGTGTGAGCGAGGTACAATGGTAGTCACAGCGTGTTGAGCCTCCTGCCTGTAGATCTCAGACTGTGAGAAGGGAAAAAAGATGGATAACTGAGCATTTGTTAAATTGTAGAGGTGGGTTAGAGGGGGTCTGTGCATAAAGATTGAGATAGTTACAAAGAAAAGCGCTACTCTGTTCACCTCGCTCGCAAAGAAAGAAAGAAACCAAGTTAAGTGACCAGCACTGAAGGCTAAAATAGCATAAAACATACTTCACTAAAGGTCAACGCATGACAATTCATCTCTAAAACTTTCCCTAGTGGTTTCCACCCGGAGAAATAGCAATTGTACATGAGGTGGCAGTCACTAAAGAAGAAATAAAATCATTTAACCCTGTCTGACCTGAGGCTCTTTTGGCAGTCCCATTAGAAGCACAGGGATGTGTCTTAGTGGCAAAGCTGAGCGAGTCGTGGTCGAACCAGCCATCACGCATGACTACACCTCAGCACAGAAAAGCCGAAAAACAATGAACACAGTGTGGCGATGGGCAAAAGGGCCATCATCCAAGCCTTACATCATCTTTCCTCCTGCTCAGGACAGCAGGACAATACTGCCAGATACAACCAGAAATCATAAAAAAAAAAAAATCAAATCAGACCAGACCTCTATTGCCGGGAAAGAGTGCTACATCCATCCACCAAAACTGCCACTGTTGTATCAAGCTCTGAACTTTTAAAGGGATAGTTCACCAAAAAATAAAGATTCTATCATTCGCACACCCTCATGTCGTTTCAAACATAAAACACAAAAGAAGATATTTTGAGAATTATTTTTGTCCGTAAAAAAAGTCAAAGGGGTCCGAAACGCTGACACCCATTGCCTTTAATTGTGTGTACAAAAAAAATACATTTTTCAGTCCTTCCTTTAAGGACACCAAAGATGACCTGACTAAATATGATATGAAGCTGTATCACAATCAATTGACTGTCTGAAGGTGACAGTCTGTTTTCTCTCGACACTTTCTCTTACCTCTCAGCTGCGGCGAACAAAGATTACCTTTGTGGAAAACTTAAATGTCAATGTAACCCCCAAATAAGTGAATATCAGAAATAATTGCTGTTTTCTTCTCGCACATGCTGGTTTTGTGCGTATGAGTTTTGCATAATGACTCCAACAAGGGGTGTTGTTTTGACAGGTGCTGAAATCGAGTCGAGAGGAGAGGGAGACAAGGTTCAATTTAGTTTGTGAATCTTTTAATTGTTGCATGGCTAATTAAAATAAAAGAGGAAAAAAAGGAGAAAAGACAAAGAGAGAGAGAGAGAGATATGACTCAATGTTCCTGAGTGTTTAATGCCGCATGTGTGCATACATCGGCCCCAAATTGTGCCTCCAAGCCGCTCAATGTAAGACAGACAGTACAGGAGAGAAAAATCTGCCGCTACTTCAACATACTTACCAGCTCTTCACAACCGCAGCCTGTAGTTTGGAGTTTTCACAAAACAAATGTATGGCTAATTAGAGATACTCATTAAGGGAGGCAAGTCAAGTAATTATTTTACATCATGCCGCTGTTAATTGAATGATTCTTCAATGTCTTTTGAAAATATCTCCTTTTTTGTCTTTCCTTTTCCCCCCAACACACACAGAAAGAAAGACGATAAGACTATAAACAGGTACCGTAGCCATATGCTCTTGAATGAAAAAGTACTTCTGTCGTGGTAAATGGACTTTTTAAATATTGAACCGCTGCATGTCTTTTTAATATGGCTGATGTTAAATCTTCTTTATTCTGTCACTTTGATAAACTCCCCGAGCTAAACTGAGAGAAAGTTTCACTTTTGTGAGAAAGCCTATGTGGAGACATAGAGTTATGCAAGCATTCTCTGTCCATAAAGCATGTTTTTAAAAAGCAGCCCTCTCACATCCTGTTTAAGAAAGCCACTAATCTTATCAAAGCCATCAGGAAGTCAGAGTTGACTGGAAATGCTTGTGACTCTTTGTATATGTTACAAATATATTTTCTTATTTTACATTGTTTTATTTGGTATTTTTTGTCTGCTCTATTGTTTGTCTGTGAATGGTAAGACGAGATGGGCCTACTAAAGCTGTGTTTCTTCCCTCCACGGTCGCTCCATCACTGCTAAGCAGAAGAGAAAGACTGTGAAGGGTGAGTGTATGTTAAAAAGCCTCTCTTTATTAAGCGAAAAGAGTGTTTTATTGTGGGCTAATTGTGAAGGGAGGAAGTGTGTGTGGAATGGGTGGACTCTGGAGAAAGGGTGGAGGACCTCAGGGAGATCAGGGCACATGTTTATTTATCAGGCTTTATCGGAAATGGTGAGGCCACAGATCCCAGCAGGATCAGAGACAGAGAGAGGGAGAGAAAGAGAGAGAGAGAAAGAGAGAAAGAGAGAGAGAGAGAGAGAGAGAGAGAGAGAGAGAGAGAGAGAGAGAGAGAGAGAGAGAGACAGAGAGAGAGAGAGAGAGAGAGAGAGAGAGACAGAGAGAGAGAGAGAGAGAGAGAGAGAGAGAGAGAGAGAGAGAGAGAGAGAGAGAGAGAGAGAGAAACGCTGCTCGACCACAAGCCAAGCAGAAAGCGTTTACCTCCATGCCAATGTTACGCTGTCACACAACTATGATTAAACGACCAGAGCAGAGCTGGTCAAACCTCAAAGGCTTTTGTTTATATATAAAAAAGGTTTGTGATTCATGCAACAAAAAAAGCTACATTCACTGTTTCTTTTTATGCAAAAAAGCAACAAAAATAAGCAGGTGTTGCACAGCCTGTAGCTTAACTGATATTTTTTCTATACAAATTAACATTTTATACTTGATGTTTCAAGGACCCATTTAGGGTAACACAGTGAGCAGAACTTAAAGATCAAGTGTGCAATTTTTTTCAATGTTATGAATAAATGAATAAATAAATAATAAAAAATATGCAGAGCCAGCTATAAGTAGACCATTAGTAGGTTGATTCCCCCTAAAAGTGTAAACACTGTGGCACTATCAAAACATTGCTGTAGAGTTTTTTAACCTTCATGGTCTGCATGATATAGCAACATTGACTCAACCAATAGGATAACTTTGGGAGGGACTATTTGTGTTTCTGACCAATTGCAGATGGAGAAGTCTTCGGGAAACCTGTTTGTAAACAATAATAATTTCACCTTCACATAGCTGTTCTTTTCTAAAGCAATGGTTCTCAAACATTTAAGCAAGTGGGCCCTAAAATAACATTGACAAGAACTTGCGACCCACTATCACAGCACAGCCAGTCACAGCATATCTTAAAGTCGCAAAATCTTATTATTATTATTTAAGAAGAGTCAGGACTCAAACTCGGGTTGCCTGACGCACTGTTGCTCTGTATGTCGGAGCGCTGTCCACACTGCTATTGCTCCGACGTTTGAATATATATATATATATATATATATATATATATATTTTTTTTTTAATGATCAGGCAGTTTGAGAACTGGTGTTCTAGAGCATATATATAAAAATAGGCAAGACTCTCACGTTGCCTACATTTAAACAATCCACTACAGTAGCACTAATCAAAGCCTGAGAACAAGGTAACAAATACATGGTCCAAGTGCACAGGGTCAAATGACATCAGGGTCAAAGCCAAGCCCATTTGACCTGTAAATCATAGCCTGCCACTGTAAGGCCCTCCACCTGTGGTATTTAAGCATCAGAGTTTAACTGATGGGAAACGAACAGAGGCACAGTTTGAGAGAGGTCTGGGTTGGCCAGCACACCAGATTCCACACAGTCTCCTCACTCAGTTCCTCGTACTTCTTCCCCTGGCCAGCTTGACACATTCTTATCCTCCTACCTGCCCTCTGTGACCTTGAACATGATAACACATTCATCCTCTTTCAGGGGGGGCTGCCACGGTGACCCGCAGTCAGCGAGAGAGGAAGAAAGCAAACGGAGAGAAAGGGAAGATAAGTTCATAAAGCCAAGGATGTTTTAGTGAAAAACGACCTCCCTGTATCTCCCGGTCCCGTGAGATGCAAGGTGGGCACGTGGCTCTTTCGTTCTAACGCGTGGGGAGGGATTACACATATTCCTCCCTTCATCTGTTATGGTTTGGTTCGAGCTGCCATGTTAACATGTTGTATGTGTTACCATTGCTCGCCAGCACGCCTCGTGCACTGATCTCCGTATGAACGTTGCCGGGGAGGTCGTGACCTCTATGTGCAATTTGGCTGTCAGAAGCTACACAGCAGCTGGGTGAAGAGATGGGAGGTTTTTATAGTGTGTTTATATGGCTTGTTTACATTAAAATGGACATACATTTACTGACAGTATGAGAAACAAAAATATTAATGAAATTTATCCTTCAATAATAAAAAGAGGCAGAAAAAAAACCCAGCCATATTTTGTAAACTCTTTTTTTCATGAAAGAGTTTATACATTATACATTAAGTGTTTAGGCGTTTATCATTTTATAATGATTTTTTAAAATAAATAAATAAATAAATAAATAAATAAATGTAAAGTTTACTTTTTATGCTGTGTTGATTATAATATCTGTTAAATATCATAAAAGTATCGAGTTTCCCTACATAATTTAAAAATAATAAAAATGGGCATTGCAGCTGAACTATACCCAAATCAATTCAAACTGAGCATTTTTTAATCAGAATTTAATTAAACTGAAAAAGTGTATCGATAAACATCCCTAGTAACCACGTGACACCTGTTACACTGGGTTGCCTAAAACAGACACAGACCATCAGGTCTCTGTCACTTGATTGGATATGATGCAAGCCAATCACTGAACTCTTCCTGTCTGAAACACTTCATATATCTCCGAGAAGATACCTCAATCTGCTTAACACACACTCACACACACTCCTAAGCAGAAACAGACACACACAAATGCGCATCCTTAACCCCTGCGGGACCTGCACCCTGCACCCTGCAAACATCATCCCCATCGGTAGAGAGGTTTAATCTTTCACTCTCCGCCATTTCAAAAGACCCTGACTCTTGTTTGTGCAGCCCCCTCCCCTCGATCTTTCCTTCCCTCTCTCCCCCCTCCCTTCCTCTCCCCTCTCCATATTTTATCTCCTGCATCTGATTAAGTTAACAATGTGGCGTTATTTGCATGCTGATTTGGCGAGGTCCCTCTCCTCCCCGCTCGCTCTCACAAACACAGGGGCTGGATCGTGGTAATGTGATAGCACAGCAGCCAGCCGATGCAATCTCTACCCCTCCTCCAAACCCAGGTGTGTGCTATCCACTTCCCTCTTAATTCCCTCCATGCTCATATTTTAGTCCCTCTTTATTTTTTCTGTCGTTCTGTGCCTTGTAAGGGTTGTATTATAATCAAATCTGGTGCAAAAAAAGGTTGGAGGAGGGGGGATATCCTGTCTTTTTTTATTAATTATAGACCGCGGCTGATGTGAATGTATTCCGAAAGCATCTTCAAAATAGGTCGGCATACAGTTTTCTATTCTTATCACATTTAAATGTCAACATGGTGCAAAGCTCTACAAATTAGTTCAGGCAGACTTCAACCCCCATTTAACATTTAAAGCTCCGCTCAGTAAGCCCCCAATGTGTGATTCAAATCAGTTTACACACACATAAAAAGGAAGCGGTGCGTCTTTCAAACTTCTCATTTCAATACTGATATTATTGCCAACCTTTTGCCAGAGAATAGGCTGGCAGAGAGAGAGGGATGGGGGGGGGAAGAGCCACGAGATGAAGCAACAGAAACAATGCATTAGCTTTCATGAATTATATATCCGCCTTCATTCTGAGTAGAATCGAGGATTTTCTGAGCCTATGCATATATCCTAGACAGGAATGAATAAATCACGATGGTGGGGTCATTCCTTTTTACATGCATTGAGAGCCATATCGGGATAATAATGTCCACATAAAACACTTACTGTGGCTCATTTGGAATGCAAGCGATGCAAAAAATTCTCCCTGATTCTCGTATGTCAATGGAAATGTCCCGAGGAGAGCTGCTGTATCAGGACATTTATTTGTTACAGAAGAAGGCAGAGGCGAATATTGAAAGACTGGGCTATTTCTGATGACACTGGAATTCTGACTTTGGGTGAATGGGGATGATTTCTGAGCTTCGAAGTGAGTTTACTTTACAACCACAGGTCTATGTCTACCACATAAAAGGATGGTTGTATTATTAATAGTCAAAGAGGGTATTAAAACACCTTAACATGTTGTAACTCAAGCCAATTGACTCAACAGCACCGTATGGCTACTCCGTAACCGTTAACGTCTGTTCTCAGGAAACTTTCCAATGCTAGAACAATGATTCAGTCCCAAAGCCATGGATCAGAGCAGGCTGCCGTGTCGCTCAGTTGACTCAGCATTATAGGGCAGAGAGGCTAAGGGCCCAGGGGATGAGTTTCACACCTCTAGCTGTTTCATGCCAACGAGCGCCATGCATGACCCTGCAAGTCTGCTCCAGACAGCCCTAGAGGAACACTCGCTAGGCGTGTGAGGATAGGACGTGCTCCTCACGCCTCATTACCCAAACGTCCTAAGTCCCCCAGTCACCATCGGCAGAGCAGAAACGGCTACGGACGTGCCTGCATGGCCTCATATACCCACTCCTTCGTTTTACCCTAGTAAGCTTCCTCTACACCGAAGGGATCCTTTGCTATCCAAAGTCCTTTGGCCAGGATTGGTATTCATGTTGGTTGTCTCAAAGCTGCCATTACCCAGCTGTCTTTGAAAAACCATCTTTGAAAACTTCGTGCCTGCCATAACCAAAAAGCCTTAGCTTTTCGTCCACCGGTTTGGACGATCTCCAAAGTATTGAAGCTACAAAAAAACATTTACCTGATCCGAATTCCTATTTATTCTTCTGTCCGACATGCCAGTGCAACGCCCTCACCTTATCTCGTAAAATGAAGGCAGGCTCTCTGACCAATCATCAGTCGCCCTCTTTGGCTGTAGCTGGAATGGGGCCTTTTAAATGCTCTATAAAGGCTATTCGCTCTAAATGTGCTCTGGGTGTGCCTAATATGTCTGCAGCCAAATGTCAAAAGAGTTATATATCCCTTTATGCACAGAAGGGCCCTGAGGGCTTTAATTGACTATGGTGTAAAGAGAGTTGAGGAGGGGTGAAGGAACATGATGAAAATGAATACTGTTCATTATCAGACAAACAGAGCCCAATGGCGCTCCTAAAACTGGCAGGGAGCGAAGATTTCCCAATGTTAAAGCACATTTGTCCACCGAGTAATTATCGGACTGAACTTTCCGTGGCATTGTTTCAAAATTATGAGGAATTATGCATTTTTCACGTTTAATGTGTGTGAGTGGCAGAGGGCTGCCAACTGAAGCCTGTGCGAGTGTGTGCATACAGCCGATCTAATATAAGCCTACACTCTATGTAATTGAGTTAATGCAGGTATAAATGCAGGTCTGCTTCACTAGGTTACAAAATAAAGTCCCAGCTGATTAGCTTTTAACTTTCGAAACGTATTACTCTATACCTGTAGTTTATCTCTCTTTCTATCCCTGCACAATACGCCCGTCTCCGTTACGTCTGCTTTCTGAGCCCAACGTCTGTGATATTCCCACTCTCTGTGCTGCGCTCTACGACCGCCTGGCAACTTCAAATATTTATCAAATGGAGGAGGGGAAGAGAGAGCCCTCTCCATCCCGCTACAGTCATTTACCAATTATTTTGAGTACCTGCTGACAGGTACGTGTCACAGTCAGCTACCCTTCCCCAGTCCTTCTCCTCACATGATTTACCTTTCCCCCTGCTGAGGAGGAAGCCGCCAAGCTACAGGCAGGAAGACAGAGGAAGTGTGGCAGAAGAGGGCTGCTGTGGCATACAGCTGAAGTTCTCAGGCTTTGATTCAGGAAACAGTTGATTTGGAGGAGGAAAAAAAGCCTCTCTTTGTCAATGCATTAGAGGCAGAGAATGACAGAGAAAACGTAGAGGCGAACTGACAATTGGGTCGGAATAGAAAACAAGCTCATTAAACCAGAAGAGCGATATACCAACAAAACACCTATCAAGGTCTGTCACTATATTCTAGCGTTTGAAAAAAAAAAAAAAACAATATACACATCTAAAGCATCACACGCACTTTTGACAGTGTGTATTTCAGTCTACATTAGTGTCAAGTTGGAAAGCAGAGCAATGAGGACTTAAATATATTTTTGTTGTAGGGCTAAAAAAGCAGTGTTCTTTTTAAACAAGCTCTAAATCAATTATGTTTCTGTGTACTTATATGTATGTGTAGGACTGTGAAAAGAGGAAGAATATGCTCGCGTGTGTGTTTGAGAGCATCGTGTGTATGAGCCACAAAACACTGAAGGCACGAAGTACTGCTCTCATCTGAGCAAGGAATAAATGAACAACTCTCCAATGCGCGTGTGTGCGTGCACCTCCTCGAGGGGGCACTTCACAGCACTATCAACGTTCTCTGTACTCCAGATTGTCTGCTTTCTATCTTTTGAGAAGCAGCAATACTTTATGACAAACAGCAAAGATTAAAAAATAAAAATAAAAAAAGAGAGAGAGAGAAGAGTAAATGAAGATAAGAGACTGGCTAAGTAGGTATTCTCCCTCTCTTCCCCTTTGAGTTTCCATGATGGCTGGATTACAAAGGTGATCTGACATACAGGTCTGAGATTATCAGGGGAGAGATGGTGTACAGCAGTGCTTCTCAGCTGGTCGGGCATGACCAAAATGGGTGGGGTGGCAGATATGTTTTGACAGGGACACAGGCACCTGGGGTGGGGTGGGGTGGAGTGGGGTGGGGGTGGGGGCAATGCTAAATATAAATAATAAAGTGCAACTAATCATATAATTGTGCATTTTTACTTCAAATAATTTTAATAAATAGGCTTACCGACCTTTAAAAGGGAAGAGAAAGTGCTTCCCATAATTTTTTGTTGTTTCCAAAGGTCACACATCTAATCAAACTCTGTCATTGGGTAGAAACTAACAAATAAGGCTCATGTCAACATGAACAGGTTGCTTGGCATGCCATCATCCTCGATCCTATGAACAAAACAACACTAAGGGATTAAAAAAAGGATAAAATAAGTTTTGTGCAGATACTTATTTGGCTGCTAAGAGCATTAACTAATTGAAATTCAATTCTGTATGATATGATGGTTTTGGTAATGTGTAGGTCAACACTTGATATCTAAAGCAATTCCAAAAAATAAGTAAAAATAAATGCTACAAATAAGAATATACCATTGCGCTGTCTGGCCAAAACCTTGAATCTCTATATTTTGTCATAGTTTTATAAAATTAATGCTATTGGTCATCCTTTACGTCTGTAAGTGGGTTTTACAAATATCTAACCAATAAAAAGCATTTAAAAGAGGTTGGCTCCATTGGCTCCTCAAACTGTCAGTCAAACCTCATAACTCCACCCTGCCTCCATTTAGAATGTGCTACACACAGTTTGTAGATCTCTCTGCTTGTTTGCAATGCAAGGGTAAACAAAGAACTGATGTTTGAGTAAGTACAGCATTTTCTTTACTCAAGAAACACTATGTCCATAAAGGCTGACGTTTTTTGTATTTGAATAGCGGAGAATAGTGTTAGTCTTTGCCGTCTATAGCTGAAGCAAATATACTGTTTAAAATATCCTGTGCATAGCGCTTCTTTTGTATCATGAGATTTTGACAACAACAAGAAAACTGAGCGCCCATATAGCTACAATAACTTTTATATCATGTAAGTTGATGAAAAAGTAATGCAATGCCTCAGATGTGGCTGTTCCAGTGACGGACAAAACATATATATCGCTGGTCAAAAAACTTGTAACTCAATTTGAGCTTGATTTTTATAAAATATTAATATTATGACAACTTCAAGTGTCTGACCGTAACTATATAAAGCCACAATACCAACTTTGACAACAGTGTTAAACACGAGGTTTCCACCTGACAGCGATGATATGTAAATTTGTTGTTTTATCATCACCAATAAACATCATACTATGACCTTATTGTGTTCCTACCTGACTTAAGTTCACATTAAATGTGAGTACTACTTTTAACACAATATCTAGTTGTTATATGCCATTTGAAGTGATGCATGTTTGTGCAATTTTGTTATATTTTTATATAGTGGTGTGCCGTGGGATTTTTTACTTATCAAAACTGTGCCGTAGCAAAAAAAAAAAAAAAGGAAACCTGGGGAACACTGATCTAAAGTACTTGACATCCACTTGATGTCCAAAATCTGAGATCTAAAGCAAAATCAGTTGAGAACCACTGCCATAGATGACCCTGGGGAATGATTTGATGGAAAAGCCATAGGAAGGTTTTATAATACAATTAGCTTTCTAATACAATCATATTATTTTATCTTATGAAAACATCAAATGAGAAGACAATAACTATAGACATTTATGACTGTAAAATAAGGTGGGAGCCTTTCTTATTTTCTTTTATTTAAAAAAAAAAAAAAATCTTTTAATTTATGGCGTTTTTGGAAGTCAATGAAGTTTGGAAGTCAAAACGTTTTGGTTACCATTTACTTCTATTGTATGATCAAATAAATAAATCCTTTTTATATATCTTCTTTCATGTTCCACAGAAAATAAAGTCATACAGGTTTGGAACAACATAAGGGTGAAGAAATGTTGATAGAATTTTACTTTTTGGGTGATGTGATTATCTGTAATTCTAGGTCCTGTACATGTACAGTGGGGAGAACAACACTGCCGATTTTGCAGGTTTTCCTACTTACAAAGCATGTAGAGGTCTGTAATTTTTATCATAGGTACTCTTCAACTGTGAGAGACGGTATCTAAAACAAAAATCCAGAAAATCACATTGTATGATTTTTAAATAATTAATTTGCATTTTATTGCATGACACAAGTATTTGATCACCTACCAACCAGTAAGAATTCCGGCTCTCACAGACCTGTTAGTTTTTCTTTAAGAAGCCCTCCTGTTCTCCACTCATTACCTGTATTAACTGCACCTGTTTGAACTTGTTACCTGTATAAAAGACACCTGTCCACACACTCATCAAACAGACTCCAACCTCTCCACAATGGCCAAGACCAGAGAGCTGTGTAAGGACATCAGGGATAAAATTGTAGACCTGCACAAGGCTGGGATGGGCTACAGGACAATAGGCAAGCAGCTTGGTGAGAAGGCAACAACTGGCGCAATTATTAGAAAATGGAAGAAGTTGATGACGATCAATCTCCCTCGGTCTGGGGCACCATGCAAGATCTCACCTCGTGGGGCATCAACGATCATGAGGAAGGTGAGGGATCAGCCCAGAACTACACGGCAGGACCTGGTCAATGACCTGAAGAGAGCTGGGACCACAGTCTCAAAGAAAACCATTAGTAACACACTACGCCGTCATGGATTAAAATCCCGCAGCGCACGCAAGGTCCCCCTGCTCAAGCCAGCGCATATCCAGGCCCATCTGAAGTTTGCCAATGACCATCTGGATGATCCAGAGGAGGAATGGGAGAAGGTCATGTGGTCTGATGAGACAAAAATAGAGCTTTTTGGTATAAACTCCACTCGCCGTGTTTGGAGGAAGAAGAAGGATGAGTACAACCCCAAGAACACCATCCCAACCGTGAAGCATGGAGGTGGAAACATCATTCTTTGGGGATGCTTTTCTGCAAAGGGGACAGGATGACTGCACCGTATTGAGGGGAGGATGGATGGGGCCATGTATCCCGAGATCTTGGCCAACAACCTCCTTCCCTCAGTAAGAGCATTGAAGATGGGTCGTGGCTGGGTCTTCCAGCATGACAACGACCCGAAACACACAGCCAGGGCAACTAAGGAGTGGCTCCGTAAGAAGCATCTCAAGATCCTGGAGTGGCCTAGCCAGTCTCCAGACCTGAACCCAATAGAAAATCTCTGGAGGGAGCTGAAAGTCCGTATTGCCCAGCGACAGCCCCGAAACCTGAAGGACCTGGAGAAGGTCTGTATGGAGGAGTGGGCCAAAATCCCTGCTGCAGTGTGTGCAAACCTGGTCAAGAACTACTGGAAACGTATAATCTCTGTAATTGCAAACAAAGGTTTCTGTACCAAATATTAAGTTCTGCTTTTCTGATGTATCAAATACTTATGTCATGCAATAAAATGCAAATAAATTACTTAAAAATCATACAATGTGATTTTCTGGATTTTTGTTTTAGATTCCGTCACTCACAGTTGAAGAGTACCTATGATCAAAATTACAGACCTCTACATGCTTTGTAAGTGGGCAAACCTGCAAAATTGGCAGTGTATCAAATACTTGCTCTCCCCACTGTACATAGTACTTATTATCTGACCCTAACAGTACAGAGAGAGAGAGAGAGAGCGAGAGCGAGAGAGAGATGCTGGCACTCTGTGAAGCTCACTAAGACATCTCTATTATCTCTCTAGTGTGTGACTTGCAGATAGGAGGGAGATGTGTCTTCATGCTGTGATGTTTTGAGTTTTTCTGCTCTGCCAGAACCACTACTTGGTTCTAATCCCACATCCTACCAGTGACCCGGACCCGCTGCATTACGATGCTATCGGGCCATGCGCGATACGCCTCTAATTGAAAAAGGCCCTGCACCATGTCTAAGACTCTTCTTGCAACTCCAGCGCATGTTGTGTCTGCATGCGGAATCGGATCTGTAAGAGGCTTACGAGCTCGTGTGAGTGTGTTATGCTAAGCAAGCATGTGGGTGCGTATGGCTATATGTGCGATACGTTTAAAACAGAATAGATTGATATTTGAAACAGCCAGGCAAAGGAATGAATTAACCACCTTTACTTGGTTTTAATTACAACAAAGTCCACCTCTGTAGCAGAGAACTAAAAATACACACAGGGTTTCCCTGTGGGACTGAAGTTAGCATGCCTTACGGCTGCTCATACCTCACACACACACACGCGCGCGCGCGACCACAGCAGTACCTAAACCTTAACACCAGAAATAAAACAGGCCATACATCTTTACTGTGTATTTTGGGATCTCAGTCTAATTCAATAAGATAATGCTACAAAAAAAGATACATTCAAAAAAGAAAGAAATAGAAGAAAAGGAGAAAAAAAAATCAAATTTGAAAAGAGAGAGCAAAAGACACAGGGGAATATTAGATGAATCCAGGTCTTAGGGGTGTTCCAGCGAGTAAAATAAGGTTGAACCTCAATAGGATCAACATTCAGGGCAAAACTGCAATAAAAGTAGAAATGTGACAGGGAAAATGATCTGTAATTAGGACAAACAGCACTAAAAGCAAGTTCAAAGATAATTGTTTTTGGAGGGGCGTGTGACTGACTGCCAGGATTCCCAGGGTGGCCAGTTTGCTTGCGTGAAGATTGAAAGAGAGAGAGAGAGAGAGAGAGAGAGAGAGAGAGAGAGAGAGAGAGAGAGAGACTATGATAAAAGAAAGAAAATATGAAGGACTCTGCAGAAAAAGGTTAAGAGGGAGGAAGAAACACTCAACAGCAGGACAGAAAGAGAGAAACAAGAGTATAAACTGAGCGAGGGGGTGAGGAAGTCACTGAAGGTAAGATCAGTCCATTTGAAAAAAAAAAATTAACTTTTTTTTTTTTTTTTTTTTTTTTTTTTTTTTTTAAGTGTGAGAGAAAGTTAACAAAGACACCCTACCGAACAAGCACTAATCCATCATAAGACCAGGCATAAAAAACAACAAGTGTCCCAACACCCTTATCCCCACACATCTCCACACAAAGACTGCTATTGTTATTGGTTTTCACAACACTATGGCCTTTGATGGATTCTGCAAGCTAAAGAATAGCGACACAATAGATGGCAGGGGTCAGGGTATAAAATGCATTATGAATTACATTTTTTTGATGTTTGTAAAACAGCCCAGGCCCCACGTTTGTATTAATCACCTGAGGAGGGTGTTGCGTTCCCAAGGAGATTTGACGGTCAAGGGAGGAGGGACCTGCAGGCCGTCCTTCATAACTTCACTTTCTCTGTCTGTCTGTCTGTCTGTCTGTCTGTCTGTGCATCAGGAAGCTGGAAAGCAGCAGGAAATCTTGACAATGTGAAATGCTATAAATTATATAGTTTTATTTTATTTGCAAAACTGCCTGGGCGGCCTTCTATTTCCTCCCCTTTTCCTCTCCGTAAGATGAAGTCACACTTGGCGTGTGTAAAACATAAGCATAATTGTGCTTGAACTGACTCAGGCAAGACCTAAAAATACACACAATGGCAGTGAGATGAGCAGACACAGATAGAGAGAAAGAGGGGCGCTTGTCCTTTAGCAGTGCATGCATTCTCCCTATTTTCCCACACATGCCAATAACACAGGAATACACGGATGCGAGAATTAAACCTCATTGTCCGCAGATATGTCCTGCTATATTTAGTCAGTTTTTTTTTATTTTTTTGTAGGATGCTCCGGGGTCACTTTATATCGACAAAATAGTGTGTCGGCGACGCCATATTCGTCTCTATCTGTGCATGCTTTGGAAAGAAAAAAAAGGGCAGAAAAACAATTCATCCGTGCAATTTTTGCAATTAAAAAAGACACAAAAATAATTATTCCGCAGCACACTCGAGCGACACATCCTGAATCCACGAAGCACGGATCACGTGTTTAATAAAAAGGTTAATCAGTTGTTAATCAGAGGATTAATAACTTGTTATTTTCTTTACAAAACCATTAATATTATGCCATAAATATTTAATGCTGATGGGTGTATTTTTTCTTCTTTTTTCATTGGGCTAGGAAGAGAAGACTGCAAGAATTAGGAATTCACACGCTAATGTGCATTAATCATGCTTTGTTAAAGACAAATAAATTCCTTCATGTTTATTAATACAACCTCGGAGACAACAATACACTTTACATTATTTAGAAAGTTATTAATAACGTATTTATCAGCAGTGCCACTAACAGAGAAGGCAACAAGCTGGCTAATGTATATAGGCCACAGTCACAGACCCTCCGGACAAGGATTATTACGATTTTTAAACGGTGGTATTATCACTTTAGGATGAGGTTGAGGTGGCTCGTGTAGGTAAAACAGGAACCCAAAAGTTTTGACTTGAGGAAGGCTTTTTGGTTCCTTTCTGGGGGGGGGGACAAAAACAAAAACAAAAAAACAACAACAACAAAAGTCCCTGCCAATCTGCTAATCAAAGCAAAACAAATATTGCATTTCTCTCGCTCCATTTGTTTGAACGAATATATCACATTCCCAAAATACTCATTCTCGGTTCAAATGTAATTAAATTGTGCCTTTAGTGAAAACATGCAGTGGTTCTCCAATTAGTTATGTTTTTGTCATTCAAAAAAAAAAAAAAAGAAGAAGAAAAAAAAAAAAGAAGAAGAAATACTGGACTTGGGCACGCCCAAGGCACTGTCGCTTCCCGGAATGAAGTGATGCCTGTGTGTTCGGTAGGTTGAACATCAAGGCAATAGTTTAGTTTTTGGTCTTAAGACTATTGATGGAGAGAGCAGAGTACACAAACAGGGTGGGTGTTTTGATTGAAGTGAGTTAAAAATACAATTCTATTGATTTCAACTGTGATAGTGTTTGAACAACAGGAAGCGTGAGGGGTGCAATATGATGGCACAGACTCCGTGATTGACTGATTAAAGAACTATACATGATGCTTTGTAAAAAAAAATAATAATGCGAGTATGTGAGGCTGGAAGTGTTCGATTTAAATTGCTCTGAAACTGTTAAGTACTGTAGTTTAAGGTAAATTGCTAGGTAGAAAGACAGCTGTCAAGACGCAGGAAGATGTTTCTCAGAGGTTTCTATTCTCCTCCTTGCACACTTTCTATGTGGCTTTGATAATTGTTTTAGCCCTCAATGCCCTTTTATTGTCAAAATCATTCTTGCAAGAGTATCAGTTTGACCTTACCTATTCCGATAAACAAAAACTGAATAAACTTCAACTGTCCTCCATTAAAAAAAGATGCTCTAAGCATTAAATTATTATTATTATTATTATTATTATTATTATTAATAAATGTGATTCATATGATTAATAATTATTCAAAACAGGATATGATTTGAGAGGAACATTAAAATAATTTAAAAGATAACATTACTAATTAATACTAATAATACTAATAGCAATAACAAAAAAGAATTGTATTATTATCTATTTTTATTATCTTTTTTTTTTAATTATTTTAGTGTTCCATTGACCAAATCTAAATAATACAGATAAAAGTCATTACCATTAATAATATATAATAATGAAAAAATATTATCTATATACTTCCATATTTACACATTAACAAAGTCAAACAGAACATGAGGGTTGAGCTTCATACAGAACTTAAACTGCAGTTGGAAGGCTCTTAATACAACATATAAGAGACCATCACTGAACTGACTAAAAAAATTGTTTATTTTCAAAGTTGGGTTGTATTTTGATCGAA
Organism: Coreius guichenoti; assembly: GCA_039654105.1. Classification (NCBI taxonomy): domain Eukaryota; kingdom Metazoa; phylum Chordata; class Actinopteri; order Cypriniformes; family Gobionidae; genus Coreius; species Coreius guichenoti. The sequence goes on from CM077168.1 coordinate 24,595,042, forward strand.
TAACTGAATGGATTTCTCACAAAATGCAATCCATCTAGCTGTCAATGCATCCATCCATTCTCTCAACAATCTAGTAGTGGCCCCATGCTGTCAAAATAAATAAATATAAATAATGCACGTCTACATGTCTTTAATGGATATCAACTGAGAACGACTTGAGTGAACCCTCCACAAATCTATGAGCCTGAAGTCACTGGTGAATAATTGTTGAATAAAATGTTTGCTATGCTTCACACTTTCTTTCACATTAATAAATGGGAAATGTGGCCATGACTCCATCCAATACACCAGCTTTTATAGAGTCCTCCGGACCAGACGTCCAGATGGACTCCATCAGGGGAAAAAAACATCTCCAAAATGCCATAGCACGACACACCATCGTGCCACCCCGCATGGCATTTAAACCACCTTCATCCTATTGTCTCCAATGAACAGAAAAACCACAGAGAGAGAAAGAGCGAAGGAAGAAAAGCAGGAAAAGAACAAGCCAATGCCAAAAAAGAAGCCCGGGGAAAGTGGGAGAGAGATCCATTTTGTGTTTCGGTTAAACACTGATTTCATCACTGGACTAAAACACATAACTTTAAAAGCGAAATCAAATATTAAAAATGACAGGCGGTATAAGTATGGTGAGTGAGCCGGGGTCACGGAGGGAGGAGGCGCGGGCGGCTTGTCAGCCACTATCTGTCAGAGTGAATTAGAAACAATCAGGGGCGACTGAAAGGGAAGGTGATTGTTATTAAGCAGCGGGGCTGCGAGCAAGCTCCCCCAGATGTGGCCATGCATATAAAAGAACAGGAAGCCAGCAGTTTAATTCAGGAAGCGCTGGCGAACACGGCCCGCACAAAGGAGGAAGGAGGAGGGGGAGGGATGAGAGCAGGAGAAATAGGCCTTTTGTTACTAATAAGCTGGAAGTTACTTTGATAACAGGCAAGGGTTAGGCACCGGAATAAAGCGAGACCCCCCCTTCCTCTACGTCGCTGTCTCTCGTGTGCGCACGAGCGCTCGCTTGTTTCATCCTCAATTCATATTTTCAGGAAGACAGGCCGCACCAGTCAGTCAATATCTGTGGGGAAATATAATGGGAGTGGAGAAATAAGGGGTGAAATGTAGATAAGTTGACCTTAACAAGGGTGAGAAGAAGAGACAGCCACAGCCATATATCAATTACCCAGCTGCAATCACACTCTGATGATGTGGGAGAGGGTTTGGGATGGACAACCCCTCCCTCTGCCGTCCCTTGACAATCTCTCTCTCTCTCGCTCTGTCTTTTTCCTGTCTCTCTTTCTCTCTCTTTCCGCAACCAGCTTGGGGAAGCTCCTCGGAGGCAGCCATCATGGCCGCAGATTGTCGTCAGGGGCGACGGGGGGGAGGGAGGAGATGTGTACAATATGTTTTTCAAAGGGAGCGGAGACTTGATTTGAATGATAAGAAAAGACGCTAATCTGCTGCGCTATGGCCTCAAAGGCACATCCACTCTGACACTTCAGCCCTCACGCCACATGGGGAAACACGCACGCTTGCACGCACGCTGACCCGAAGGGGCCGAGGACTCTGTCGCACATGTCCAAACACAGTCGGAAACTAGCTACAAACATCAGGAACATCAAACATGGCTACTTTCATGCAACTCTGACAACGGTGACACCAGGCTGCCAAAACTCTCTGCGCAGAAACAGACGACACTGAGGACTTTGGGTAGACGCTCATTGTGATAGTTAATACAATTGTACAATGCGTTGTTAATATATGTAAGCTTGCATCACCCTATGTGGCAGAGAGAGTCTCTAGAGAGAGCGGTTTTGTTTGTTCTCCCCAACCTGTCAAGAGAGACTGCTAACTTCAGCTATGCAAATACTTCACCAGCCGAAAAATACGAAAAAATGAAAAGTGTCATTCGAAAAGTCTCTGTCTTTCTTTAAATGATGGCAACGCTTTGATTTCTAGCTTTCTTTGTAGTGAGAGATATCTATGGAAATTATCCCTGTCTTGAGATTTTTTTTTTTATGTGATCCTGTAATAGCTATAACTGTTAAATAAAAGCCACATTTTCTTCAGAGATAGAAACGCAGCAGATTCAGAAGCATGTCACCTGTCTGTTTTTTAAGCATGATGTGAGGATCTGTGACTGGAGGGTTGTGGTGTTAAACATGCTATTGCTAAATATTACCTCAGGGAGTAACAGTGTATGTATATATATAACACCTGAGAGAGGGAGAGAACGAGAGAGGGAGAAGTGAGGGGGAGTGGAGCATGTTACAAAAATCCAAGCGAGACACATATGGACTGATAGCGAATTAATGAAAGAGAGGAAGAACGTTAGAGAAGGATGGAGGAAGTGAAAGAGAACAAAAGAGGTAGTTCACCTGAAAATAAAATTTACATGTTAGTTTATTTTCTCCGTGGAATACAAAAGGGGAAATTTGGCAGAATGTCCGAGCTACTCTTTTCCATACAATAAAAGTGGATGGGGACTGGAACTGTCCCTCTCCAAAAAGGAGCAAAAATGCATGTATAATTAATGCATCATAAATGTGGTCCTTATGGCTCATGAACTCTATTTCAAGTCTTCTGACACTATGGAGTGCAACAGTTGTTTGATTTGAAGGAAAAATTATTTGAAAATTAATCAAAATACGACGATACAAGACTGTGTACATAAATTAGATAAAATTCCAGCATTGCAAATGACAATCAAATAAAAATGTATTAAATTAAAAATATTCATTTAAAAGTTTATGTTTATTATATTTATAGAAACAATATAGTTTATGTTTATTGCAATATATATATATATATATATATATACACATACACAGACACACACATACATATTTAAGTAGTTTTATAGTGTAGGGAGATTACATCTACTATTACGTAATTCGCAGTGCTTCATGGGAGTGGGTCATCCTTTTGGCGCAATTTGCTTGTTGATTGGTGAATATTTCTTTGGAGAAATATGGGTTATGACGCTTCACACCAGGAATTCTGCTGATAAACATATTTTACAAATAAACAATGTGGGTTGATAGCTTCAACAAAACCATATTTTACTGATTAACAACCTCATAGTTTACAGTAGGTCTGTCTTTAAAGGTTTATTAGTTTTCCTTAAAATTTGAATTTGAATGCCTTTATTGTCATTGCACATTGGTACAAGGGAATCCAAGTGCAACTCCTTGAGGTAAAAAAAAAAAAAAAAAGAAGTAAGACACAACAAGCACAATACTAAACACTGAGTAAAGGTAACACTTCCCCTATGAAGAAAGTGAATGGGATTTTAACTTCCGATACCCAACTGTTGCACTCTACAAGAAAGCTTTGTGTGAAGAACAGACTGAAATGTATGTCATTATTCCCTGAAAATCTTGCTTGACAGCTGTGGTCACCATCCACTTTCATTGTATTTAACAGAGCAGCTTGAACATTCTTCTATAAATAACTCCCTCTGTGTTCTACAGAAGAAAGTTTTATGTGTTTTGAAAAACATGAGGGTGGGTAAATGGTTCATTTTTGAGTGAACTGTTCCTTTAAGGAAAAAAGAAGAGAGATTGTGAGATTGATAAAGTTACAATGAAGAGAGAGGGTCCATGTAGTCCTATCGTCTCTTCTCCTCTCAGGACATGTCTTAGATTTCAGTGTGATTAGATAGTCAGGGATAGAGAGATGTTCTGAGGGAGTATTAGTAATTAATCACTACTGAAGCTGGGATTTCCACTCTCACTGTCTCATCTACACACACACACACACACACACACACACACACAGTTCCTTTAACCATTCAACAAAACACAACGAGAAGGGAAAAAACACCAGAAAACAAAATAAATAGGAATAAAAATAGCAAAACAATGCAACAAAAAAAGCATTAAGCAGAGGCTTAAGAGGCAATCGGTTCCCTTTGTGCCATGTGCTAATTATTACCGTGCCCATAATGGGCTCCAGTCTCCTCCATAGACGATGTCTTAACACCTATCATTACTGAATGAAAGGGTGACCATAAAAAAGAAAAGGAAAAAAAAAAAAAAAAAAAAAAACCAGCGACCTCCGTTTACAGCTCTTACCACCCCTTCCCAATCTTTTTTTTTTTTTTTTTTTATTTATTTTTTTTTTTTTTCTGTACTATGAATAAATTTAGTCTGTCCCGGACATGAAAATGTCAAATACCTAAAATACACCTAGGCTAAATAGCATATTAATTTTTAATGCTCCTTCATCCTATGCTGCTATTCTCATATCTAGTATGTCTGCCAACAGCTGTTGCAGGCTCTCTCATAGGGGATTTATAATCTATCTAAAAGTGTGCTGGAGCATTGTTCAGGAGGAGGAGGTGGAGGAAGAGGAGGAGGAGAAGACTTTTTATTCATGGGCTGCTTTTACCCCTTATTTCCCCTAAAAGATGTGAAAAAATATAAATCATTACAGCCTCTTTTCATTCTAGATTTTGATTTAAAGATCACACTTAATGATGAAATAAAATGCATGACACAATTTTACCCCAGTGAATATTTCTCAGGCTGGGTTTATTATTGAAAGTCAATTTCTGTATTTAATTTTCTTGAAAGCCAGGTATGTCATAACAATATATAAGGTAAGTTGTCATAATGAATCCTGTCAATAATTAAGCAGTAAAACAATTTGAAAATTAAATTCATGAAACATTAAAAAAATGTACTACAAAAAAAAAGGTAACTTATCCAAAAAATATCCAAAAATAAATTTGGACTTCCAATATTTTATGGGACAACCTACGCTGACCTCAATATTTATTTTTTATTTGTATTTATTTATTTAGTTTTGGTTGAAGACTGAGAACACATCAACCTTTCGGTTCAAATCTACTGTCTGGTCTGAATATACACTATCATACAAAGATTATGTAAGATGTTTTAATGTTTTTAAAAGTAGTTTCTTGTTTTTATTAAAAACACTGTAAAATGTAATATTGTAAAATATGATTACAATTGACTATAACTGTTTTATATTTTTAAATAGTTTTTAAAAATATATATTTAAACATTTTCTGCATCATTACTCCAGTCTTTGGTGTAACATGATCCTTTAGAAATTATTCTAATATGTTGATTTGATGCTCAATAAACATTTCTTATTATTATCAATGTTGAAAATAGTTGTGCTGCATAATATTTTAGTGGAACCTGTGATGGTCTTTCTTTCTGGATTATTTGATTAATAGAAGAATATATTAAAACAACAGAATTTATTGGAAATATAAATATTTTGTAAATCCATTTACTGTCACTTTTGATCAATGTACTGTACTGCACCCTTACTGAATAAAAGTATTAATATTATGTAAAAAAATAAATAAATAAATAAAATAATAATTGTTGAAAAGTTGGATAATAAAATTCTATAAAATTATAATTTGAGAGCATGTTTGAAACTCGCATACAAAACCACACCTAACACACAAGTAATCAGACTTTTGTCTCAAAATCTTTTAGATAATAAGATACAAACATTAAGACAACTAGCTCCGGTATCCCCTACTGTATATCTTTTATATTTATTAAGAAAAGAAAATCATGATGGCCACACATGAAACATGTCACTGAAAAGGCTTGAACCAGATAGAAGAGCAAATTGGAGAAGCAATTGCTCTAAATTGGGCTTTTATATGTCATTTAGGTGTTCGGCTTAAAGAAACATCGCAGGAGAAGATTACAACCGTTCAGCACAAAACGTGCCACTTCAAATGGACTGTCTGTAAGGGATCAGACTCTGGGATCAGTTAATCTCATCCTGACACTGATGATTTGAGACCAACGGGTAAGTGAGCATGCTTCATGTCTTATCTAAGAAATGCTCAAGCGTTCAGATCTGGGATCAGAAATGTATGTCCTGCATCTGGTCCAGGAGCAGCGTCGCGTTACAACTACCGACTGTAGGAGCGGTGTGGGGCATGAGGTGAACTTTGCTTACCTGATCACTCTAACTGCATACTGGTCCGGGGCCCGTCAGGTTGAAGAGACCGTGACTCACCCCGCCACTGAGTCTGTACGGCAACAAGCGATGACAGCAGCGAAGAGTCTTACTCTGTCAGCAAGAAAGAAAGAGAGAGAGAGAGAGAGAGAGAGAGAGAGAGAGAGAGAGAGAGAGAGAGAGAGAGAGAGAGAGAGGATGTCAGGCCAAATGTAACAAATTCACTGAATCACAGCAGTGGCGCAGAGGTCAAGGAAAAGCAGCCGAAAAAGGTTAAAGATGAAATCAAAGCCGTGGCTCAGAGCGCTGCTGAAAATCTATCCCAGCAAGGCAAGGCCACCGCTGACGCGCTCGGCAGACAAGAAGCTAAATACTGCACGCCACTCTGGGATCTTTCATTTTCAGCCGATCAATAAAGACTTATATTTATCAGGATTCCAAGCAGCTGCCACATCTGACAACCTCCACTTCATTTTAGCACTCCGCCCTCCCTCCTTCCCTCCTTCCCTCCCTCTCTCTCTCTTTCTCCCTCTCTATCCATCCATCGTCCAGCCCGTCTTCCGTGGCCTCGTGCTAAATCGGGACCTATCGACCACCAAAGCCAAACGGGGTGCCTTCGGTGCGGCTTCAGCCCTCACGTACAGCCGTGCTCCTGCAGCGTCCCCCTACTAATATTGGGTTAAGAAGCATGCGTTTTGTCATTAGCCTGTTGGCTCAGGCCCATCTCCCTGCTCTCTTTGTTCCGCGGCACGCCATTGAAGTCTGCCAAGAAAATGGCGGCGTAAAACACGTACACATCACCACTTCGTTTTCCCCTTGCGAGCGAGTGAGCGATTCGAAAATGCAGATATATTTAGGGAGGAAAAGCAGGGGGAAAAGAAGAAACTCTCCAATTTAAATCATTCACAGAAGCAGAAGATTTGCTGAGAGGGCGGAGAAGGCCGAGTTAAAATAGCTCAATCTCTAATCATCTGTACGACAATATTTGCTGTGAGGCATTCTAAATAGATTATCGCTGGTCCATCTGCCTCATCACTGATTTATAAGGCGTTAAGCTGCTTTCCAAAGGCAAGGACTTCCTTTGCAGCTACAGTGGAAGGATTCTTGTTCAAATCAGGGCCAATGGCAGCTGAACAAGCCCGCCGCTCACAGTAAAGGAGTTTCTGCTTTCAGCGAGAGAGAGGGAGAGGAAATAAAAATAGGACGGCACTATCCGGTTTGGAGTCACCACATGAAGCAAGTTTGAATCCAAAAAATTTCTATCTCTGAATTTTTTTTTTTTTTTTTTTTTTTTTAACACAAAAAGACAGAGAGGAGGGGAGGAAGTGAAAAACACACACACAAACATACACACACAAAACAAGGGACATCATTAACATATGAATACTGTATGCAAATGGTTAGAAGAGAGCAGATGTTGGCGCATTTAATTGACCTATATGTGAATTGCATCCAAACCTTCTACACAGAGTATGCTGAGTGTAACACTGGATGCCCGGCACTGGCTTCCTTACACAACACAAACAGGGAGGAAATGAGGGGAGGATTTGTGCTTGAGAGAGAGAGAGAGAGAGAGAGAGAGAGGGAGGATGGAAATAAGAGAGATAGAGATGTGTAAAGTGAGGCAGAGACAGATGAAGACAAAGAAGCCCGTGTCTGTAAACGGCACTGCCACAGAGATGCCTAAACGCTTCGGCTGTCAGCTCCTTGCGTCTCTTATGGATGACATCACTGCGCCGCGCAGGAAATCAATCAAGCTGTGGCCTTTGGGGAACATGAGCGTCGCTGACAGGTTATGAGCTGCAACCCGTGTTAAGTTCAGTTTATCCAACTCAACTCTTACTTGAACTCTCACTCTATGCTGTCGCACTGTTTCGTCTAGGGACGAAAAGAAAAGGGGGATGGAAGGGTGGAGTCATAGCGCTTCTTTTGCTAAGTTTTGCATGGGTGAACTATAAGAACCACAAATGCTAATTTAATCTTGGCTTTGCCCTTTCTTTCCCCCTTTCTCCCTCCTGCTCGGGAATGTCATTAAATTGTATTAAACAGCCTTTTGTCCACAGGGCAAGGACCACCCGATATATGATAATACATTAATGCCCTGGTGCTACAGCCACTGAGCTGAGACGCTCTTTAAGGCCGCGGGCTGAGCGGCACACACATGGAGCGCGCTAGTCTGAGTATGGGAGTTTGCATGTGCACAAGTGTGCATAAGAGAGAGAGAGAGAGAGAGAGAGAGAGAGAGAGAGAGAGAGACAGAGAGAGAGAGAGAGAGAGAGAGAGAGAGAGAGAGAGAGAGAGAGAGAGAGAGAGAGGGGGGGGGGGGGGTGGAGGCTGGCTAACAAGTGTGACACATACTAATAGAAACATACCTAATAAATTACAAGCTTTCAGGGTCTGGCAAGCTGACATTTTCTCTGTGAGCGGGACAATTTCATATCTGCGGAGCAGGGGAGCAAATTGCATCACGTGGAGATTGCTGGAAGATTAGCATAAAAATTAACACTTAAATTTCAGCTTATTGTCAAGCCTTCTTCTGCTCTTTCTGCAAAACCAACAATCAATTCCTCTTAGAAATCTGATTAGCTTCCATGATGCTTATTATCCTAGTCATGTTCCCGCACCGCCATCCAAGACTCCTGGACTATTTGTTAAAATAGAATTAAGAGGCTGATCAATCCATAGGTGTCTCTTATATGCACATACCTTCTCGCACTCGTGCCTTGTCCGATCCGTCATCAGCAGTCACTCATTAAACATGCTGATTAATATGCCATAGATCACAGAGGAGTATTTTACATTTAGATGGTTTATTATTTACATGTGGAGTCCAGCTGACGCAGTCAAAAGAAATACCATTAAGTGTGAAAAAAGGGAAATGCTTCATTAGAGTACTGTTAGCCGTAAATTTAGCTGACATCTTTTATTTCTTTCTTCCATTTTAAGCTTTCCACCGAGAACATTATATAACTTTGCATATGCAAATAGCTCCAGAATTTGAAATATCTGAATACAGAAACTGAAGACAAGTGCATAAGCTACATAGTTTTATGGACTTCTTAAAAAAAATAAGAGTTAAAATAAGAGATAATTAAATAATATTATTAAATAATAATAATAATAATAATAATAATAATAATAATAGATAATTACATAAAGATAGATATATTTATTATTTATTTTACTTATAAGTGCATAAACTATGTAGCTTAGTCTTCAATATATAATAATAATAATAATAATAATAATAGTTGTTATTGTTTTATTTTAATTTTATTATCATTATTATTATTTAGCAGATACTGAAACATGAAAGTGTAAACATGAATACAGTGGCTTTACAAATTCAAAACAGGATATGCTGTAATCACGACTAATAATAATAATAATAACAACAATAATAATAGTGAATAAAATAAAGAGGAACATTTTTATTATTAATTTGGAGAAGAAGGAGAAGGAGAAGAAGAAGGAGGAGGAGGAGGAGGAGGAGAAGGAGAAGGAGAAAGAGAAGGAGAAGGAGAAGAAGAAGAAGAAGGAGGAGGAGAAGGAGAAGGAGAAGAAGAAGACGAAGATGAAGAAGGAGAAGAAGGAGGAGAAGGAGAAGAAGGAGAAGAAGAAGAAGAAGGAGGAGGAGGAGAAGGAGAAGAAGATGAAGAAGATGAAGGAGGAGGAGAAGGAGAAGAAGATGAAGAAGATGAAGAAGAAGAAGAAGGAGAAGGAGAAGGAGAAGGAGGAGAAGGAGAAGGAGAAGGAGAAGGAGGAGAAGGAGAAGAAGGAGAAGAAGAAGAAGGAGGAGGAGGAGAAGGAGAAGGAGGAGAAGGAGGAGAAGGAGAAGGAGAAGGAGAAGGAGAAGGAGAAGGAGAAGGAGAAGGAGAAGGAGAAGGAGAAGGAGAAGAAGAAGGAGAAGGAGAAGGAGAAGGAGAAGAAGGAGAAGGAGAAGAAGGAGAAGGAGAAGGAGAAGGAGAAGGAGAAGGAGGATAAGAAGAAGAAGAAGATTATGTTTTTGAATTTGTTAAAACATATAAGTTCCTCAGCGTTTTCCCCCTCAGTTCCGGCATGAGTAAATTCATGGTATTCATGTTGACTCTTTCAGTAAGAGCTGTGAAAGTCATCACACATTTTCAAAAGCCTTCATACTGCTGTACTGAAATATCTGTCAATACAGTCCTATTAAAATCACTGCACAAGTATGCAGGGATGAGCAGCGTGCACTCTGGGTGGCTTTCCAGGTGGAGAGAGAGGGGCTTCATTTTGTTTAAACAAATTCTATTTCATCGCATCCAGATGTCTTTAAGCACAGTCCATTCGCACACTCCAAGATCCACAAAAAAAATGTATACAAACATTTATTCATAACGGCATGCCTCTTCTCAGACTGAAGAGTTGTCATGGTTCCCTTGAATCTGTTTCGAGGGTAAACTAAGTGTAACGTGAAGCAAAAACAGTGTAACGTGATTAGCCGGAGCGCGCCGCTTCTGTGACCAGGTTCCTTGTTCTCTAGCCAGGCGTCTAAGCTGGGAACGCGTGCTTGTCGTGTGGCCCACAAAAGCTGGTTGGACTCAAATCTTGAGGAGTGCCAAGACTGCTCAGACATCCCTGATATACCATTACCTGAAATTCTTGGACTTCATTAGTAAAAGTGGGAAGTGAAAGTGAACATTGACATTCTAAGTGGATGACAAGAACTTCTGCTATGCAGACTCTCACTCTTTCAGTCTCATTTTGTGTCTCTCTTTCTAGCCCTGCCTCCTCCCTATCCTCTATTCTTATGTTAACATGGATAATAGGAATGGGCCACCCGGCAGTGAACTTTAAAACTTAAGTCCATGCTCAAGGAAAATAATCCATGTCTCGCCATCCCCTGATGAAACTAAACTCACTTCAAACTTTATGTGTGGGCCCTCTATAGCTCTACCAATACATTTGCTGGCTCCTTAAAGCATATTACTTTTCACACGGTTTAAAAATAATAAACGTGCACTTAGCCGAGCTGTTTTTTCGTCCTAATGCCACACAATGGTGGGGAATAATTCAAAAGTCTTTAAGTTCAGAGTAAACACTCTGTTCCTTTGTTGACTGTACAGCTACTTCGCCTTTTTTCTTTCTCTCTCTTTCTCTCTCTTTATCTCTTTCTGAGCTTGTTGTGTTTTTACTCTAAACAATACACCCCTCCTTCACATCTGAGCAACACACCTCACTGCCGTTTAATAGGTTAAATCCCGTAGTATGGAGAGTCATATTTTAAACCGGTGGTTTATTTTTATGAGCGGGTGTAATTAACGCAGCATGTCCTATCTCTTAGTCATCGATGCCAAGGTCTCTATTTAAACAACTTTATTGTGAAATGTTTGCATTCTCAGCATTCGCCAGGCCACACACAGATTATTATTTCATACTTCTCAGCGACGCTCTGAAACGTTTACGCTTTCCGATGGTTATTGTTTTTGATTACGGCTCTGTGGATCATTCTAGGGGAGGACTGACTAGAAAACATGTTTACACAGGACCAAGTGTGAACCTGAATGCCTCGCTCAGGCCAAATGAACGCTCACCATCTGATTTATGAAGCAAAGATTAAACTATTTATGTCCAAGCAGCCTGAGTTGTTTAATTTCTCTGCTTGAGGCCTTCGCGTTGTTATTTTAACTTTTTTTCTTTTAATTTTGGATGCAGAAATGCACACGCTTGACTGTCCTGTATTTTTACTGCAATTGAATGTGAATAAGCAGCATGAAGGAGAACTTGTGAAAAGTGTACATCCTTGTTAGTGACTAGAAATGTAGTTAATAAAGTAAAAAAACATGTTTTTCTCATGTATCCCTACAGCCCCTTCATACCAAAAACTGCATACTGCATATTACTAATATAACTGTATTATTAATAATAATAATAATAATAATAATTAGCATAACTTTATTTATAGATGAAATTCAGATGGGTTGTTTAACAAAAGTACTAAAAAGTTCTCCTTTTATAATGATGTATTTAATTTAAATACAGCAAATGAAAATATGTATGAAATATCATACCCAATTTGTAAAAAATAATAATAATAATAAATAAGTTGTAACTGGTACCAAAGGTGCATGTATATACAAGCAAATAAATAAATAAAATCTTAAAAAAATCTTTTAAAGTACCCAACTGGAAGCTGATTAAGTACCCCCTGGGGTACACATCCCCCTGGTGGGCTCTACATTGTTAAAGGCAGAAATGAAATATGGCCTTGAAGACATGACACTGAGCCAGATCAGATGGCAGAGCAGATGTGTTTTAACAATGCCTTCTCCTCAATGATGTGCCCTATGCCACCACAAACATTTTAAGAGTTTCATTGTTACACAGGTGCTTTCTCAGAGCGCACGAGACAACAGAGCTCCTGAGGCACGCGCCACCCCGACCACACCATTCACACTTAATAAACCTCACGCTCAAGCCTCCAGGGTGATGAGGTGGGAAGGCTGAGATGGACGCGACAATCTGTGAGCTAACCGCACTTCGACATATGGTAAAGGTCCACAGGCCTCCCTTAATCTGTCCGTCAAACTGGCTGCTCTGTTTCCCCACTGAAACGTGAGAGCATTGCATGTACTGGCCGCGAGACTAATGCTGGAGTATGCTATTTACCTAGTATAGTGATATTTTATTGTTTTGCGCTTAACGTTTTTCCCTTTCCGTTGAGTTTTGAGATTCAGCAAGTGGGAATTACCACGAGCGAAGCCGTGAAAACCCCTACCCATAACCTCAGAACATGATATCGCTCTTGCCCATTCAGAGCAGCTCTAGGCTGTGCAGTGGCGTGCAGATGGGACTTCAGAGGTCTGTCATCTTTTGATTAAGAAAAGGAAATGATTTCACTTTAAAGACATTCCTTAGAGTCACCATGGCCACAGCACAGATTCTCTGCTAGTCTCATTCACTCCGCAAGCTGTAATTCTTTTCCCTACACTATATACTGTTAAACTTTAGGATGATTGTTACCTGTCCGCCTATAGCTGTCAGGAGACAGGCAGTAAAAAAGCAAGCAAACCAATTCTGGTTAACATGAGAGAGCGAATCCATCCCTGCTTTTATTGTCAGGCTCTTATGACAGCATACGGCGAATCAACTCAGGGACCTGACCTTGGGTTAAGTGGGGCACTGTGCTATTTCTTCATGACCTCAGGCTTGTTAAGCAAAGAGATAGGGAGTCGGGGAGCACAGGGGGAGGTCTCAGAGATTGAGACGCAGACACGGAGCTCCTCCATAAACCCGCAGAGACACACTGAGAACCGTCTCGCCCGTCACATTAAAACGTCTCTCAGCAACACATCTGCACATGAACTACAAATCATGCCTGGCCAGCGCTAGAGCTGTCGGGGAACTGTAAATGTTTCAGGAGACACAGATAAAAACTCACTGACCCCTCGCTAGGGTCCCTGTGTGAGTCCGGTCTTGTTTCGAGATTTCTCTGACTGCATATGAAAGTGCTGGCCAAGCATCTGCTGTCTGTTGCTGTGATCTAATACTTACAGATGACGTCTACATCATATGAGGATTTTATCACAGATATCAATGGATTGGTTTGCATTACGTTTTATAAAATATATTTGTCATATTCATTGTAATAATATTCTAAATATTTCAAATGACTAACCTATTACACCAAAGTATCACTTATGTTTGCCCTTTTTGCTATTATTTATATAAAGTGAATAATAATAATAATAATCTATGTGTAATCTTTATATCTATGAAGGTATTACGGGGGTGGACAAATTCTATAATAATTATTTTACAACAAATATTACACTGTTTAAAAGTTTGAGGTCAGTAAGATTATTTTCAGTAAGGTAAAATTTATGTTATTGAAAGAAGTCTCAGTAACAGAGCTGCATTTATTTGATCCAAAATACAGTAAAAACAGTAATACTTTAAGGTATTAAAATATATTTGTTGTTTTCTGTTTTCTATACACTTTAAAATGTAATGCATTCCTGTGATGGCAAAGCTGAATTTTCAGCAGTCATTTCTACAGTCTTCAGTGTCACATGATCTTTCAGAAATCATTCTGATATGCTGATTTGCTGCTCAATAAATATTTCTTATTATCAAAAGTGAAAACAGTTGTTTTTGTTGAAACCAGGACTTTTTCAGGACAACATTTATTTGAAATATCTAGCAACATTATAAAGGGTTTTATTTATTTTATTTTTTATCTTATCTTGTTTCCAGTAATAAAACTGGAATGACAGGAGGAACAGGGGATGCACCTCGATTGCACATATGCTAAGCGCTAGACCATTGCTGCAACTGGCATCTCTCTAGTATTTCACCCCAGACTCGCGCCATTATCTAACGGATCGAGCCGAGTGTCAGAGCTGAAGCTGAGACCACCGGCATGGTAGTCCCTCACCTCAGTCCAGGAGAAACAGATCGAAGTGCTTACCTGCCTGCTGCCGACTAGGCACTTTACACACCAGGACAACATACTGAAACCAGAACCACCTCAACAAGAAAACTCAGTGGTGTTGAGTTCACACACTGATTGTTGTTTGTCTAATAACAAATAGCAAAGTGCTAGTTGGTGAAAATACATGTTTGAGGCACATATAACATGTCTAGGTCACACTAACGGACATACCAGCGCTTTAGCCAGTGCCTTCGAGTCACTTGCTTGTGTGCCCTATCAATTGCACCTGGACCCAACGTATTATTCAGACATTCTCAATATTTAATCACCAGACCCCTCCCTACAACTAGACCAGCATGCATATAATACACTTTCGAGCAAACTGTCCAAAACAGAAGGGTTTCATAAGCACCCTCCCTTGCATAAACACACACAGGTGTACACTTGTGAGAAACACTCCCTCAAACTGCTCGCTTTCTCATCGTTTTTTTTTTTTTTTTCTCTGTTGAGCGACCCACAACACACACACACAGTTTATATCTGAGAGCAGGTCATCTAAGAATAATACAACATGCTGCACACACACATGAAACTAATTAAACATTATCGCACTTCCTGTGACAATACATTCATTAAAACTGCACACACACACACTCGCAAACACACACAGACGAGTACGCACTTCACATGCCCACCCAAACCACGACAGTTCTGTTTGACCTTGCGCTGCCATATTCATTACATCATTAAGTTACCTCTTCATTAACTTTTCATTATTTATGGGGGCTTTTGGGGAGGGGGACCTTTATCAAATACTATCTTTTGTCGAGCTCACAATGTGGAGGCAGACCCCCTCGAGAAATCGTCTGCCATGCCTCACTGCCAACAGGAGTATCAGCCTTGAACTCTGTCATTTCAGAGCTTAAATCCAGCTCCCCAGACCAGGGACAAACACAAACACGCAACAGAGACCGGAAAAGCGTTGCGCAGAAGTATTCCCTTTAAGATTACAGGCACAAACAAAGGCCAAAACGAACTGCGTAACTTCTTTAATAATCCAAGCGACTCTGGAATTAAAGATGGGTTTGGTTTGTTTGTTTTCAAATTGCAAAAATGTTTCGCTTTTGCTTCTGCATTTCAGTTCCATTGTGTTGCCGATGTTTTGGAAAAGGAAATCAATAGACAATGCCATTTGAGTCATGCAAACATCGCTGACTACAGATAAACATATTTGTGTTCCTTACCCTTACACGAGCACCATTCTGTTCCCAAGGCGTATCGCGCTAGCTGTCATTAGCGAACCATCGGCCCCTCCACCGCCGCAGATTGCCTTTTTAAAAAAGTCTGGCTGCCGACCATTTCACATCGTTGGCCAATTATAAATGGCAAATCACAATCAAGCCGATTTTTCCCTTCCCCCCAGAAACACTCTACGCTGGCCTGGCTCCATGGCTGCTCTTGAATAATAGGGTGATAGCCCTTTGTGTGACAGCCTGCGCGGGCGTCGGGTATTTTACACATTCATGTGACGGATCCTGGGCTCAAACGGGCCTGCTCTTCAAACGGCGCGTCGGCTCAGCCAAGTCTCTAGCCTTTTGCCGAACACACATCCGAACACTAATAAATGGCTTCCTTCCCCAACCTACCCCTATCGGTCCGTATTAATCTGAGCACACGAGACAGGTGACAGCAATAAATGCTGTGAAAGTCTGCAAATCCCCCCGAAAAAAGAATAAGAAAGATGATTTCAGATCAATGTTGAAGAGGGATCGGAGACAGCAGAGGAAGCTATTAAAGTGTATTAGGGCCGAGCATTAGGCTTGACTGATAGGGCCCTCGCTGACTTCCAGTATCGCGGCCGTACAGCACTGAGCCGAGCGTGTGTGTGGGTGTGCGTGCTGCGAGTTCTCTCTCCATCCACACTCCATCCCATGATCATTCGCCAATTATGGAGAGCTAATGCATCCAG
This sequence comes from Coreius guichenoti, assembly GCA_039654105.1. NCBI lineage: Eukaryota > Metazoa > Chordata > Actinopteri > Cypriniformes > Gobionidae > Coreius > Coreius guichenoti. The sequence goes on from CM077168.1 coordinate 24,611,352, forward strand.
AGCCTAGAATCCCACCCCAAAAAACGAGGGGGGAAACTCTCCAGAGACCCGCTAATAATATAACTTAAAACATGCTGAAAGAGAGGCATTATGCGCAAAATGGAAATCAAAAAAGAAAAACAGTGTAATTTAAACTGGGGCAAAGCTGGAATGGGTTTAACTTACAAATGGTAAATTCTATCTTTTTATCTCTCTGTCACTCACTCACTCACTCACCCTCTCAGTAACACTAGTACCATGAACGAACACATTAGCCTTAGAGGGGGTCTGAAGGCTCGAATAAGGGTCCAGCTGTTGGCTGTGAGAGAGCTGAGGAGCAGGTTGGGATGAAGTGTCTGTGAGAGCCAGTTTATGTAGCTCACATACAGCCATTAAACGCTGTAATGTTGTTTAAAGTCAAGGAAATACATTTGAAAAAAATGCTGGAAACAATAATTAGAAAGCTTTAAAGGGATAGTTCACCCAAAAATGAAAATTATCTCAATTTACTCACCCTCAAGCCATCCTAGGTGTATATGACATTCTTCTTTCAGACAAGTACAATTGGAGTTATATCAAAAAATGTCCTGGCTAATCCAAGCATTTTAATGGCAGCCCAAAATTTGAAGCCCAAAAAAGTGCATCTATCCATTATAAAAGTAATCCATATGGCTCCGGGGGTTAATAAAGGCAGAAGTGAAGTGAATCGATGGGTTTGTGTAAGAAAAATATCCTTATTTAAAACTTTATAAAGTAAATAAATATCTAGCTTCCGGCGGACAGCCTTCCGTATTCAATTTACGCAGAAAGTGTAATGCCTCTAGCAGTTTAAAACGCTTACTCTACGCCCGACGTCCTCGTCGCAGCAGTTACACTTTTTTTGTAAGTTGAATACGGAATGTGGTCTGCCGGAAGCTAGATATTTTACTTTATAATGTGTTAAATATGGATATTTTTCTTACAAAAACCCATCGATTCGCTTCAGAAGGCCTTTATAAACCCACCGGAGCCATGTGGATTACTTTTATAATGGATGGATACACTTTTTTGGGCTTCAAATTTTGGGCTGCAATTTACTGCCATTATAAAGCATGGAAGAGCCAGGACATTGTTTAATATAACTCCGATTGTATTCGTCTGAAAGAAGAATGTCATATACACCTAGGATGACTTGAGGGTGAGTAAATCATGGGGTAATTTGCATTTTGGGGTGAACTATCCCTTTAAATAAGATTTTGCAAGCTAAACATCCTCACATTTTAGTCTTCCCACAATAATTATTGGTAATAGTTTTTGTTAAGTGATTAATTTAAGTGAAAGATTAGTTCTCTATGGCCGTAACATAATAATCTCCAGAAACGGTCACCAAATAAATCAGTGAACAAATCCTTTTAGTTATCCAATTCACTGGTAGGAATCTCCACCACTAATGGCACGGTCACATTTATTGTTGTTTGGTGATTTTTCGCGAACGTGCGGGAATCTAAGCAATCATTACGCAAATTTCACAACGGGTTCAAGCAAATTTACCATTTTGACCAACTAAAAGCTTCTTGGTTTGAGAGTGACTTGGCTGTGCTTCATACAGTACATTGCTAAACTACTGGCAATGGGATTGCACTGAATATTTTGCTATTTTCTAATATTTGCTAATTTGTGTGTAGAACGCATTAAGCTAATTGTACACATCAAATGTATAGAGCCTGATTGGTTCACACAGAACCCTGTCAGCAATCTGATTTGTTTACTCATTTGCATAGGACAAGATTCTATACTCCCAACCCACTAAAAGAAACAGCCCACATAATGATAAATAAAGGCTTGCTAAAAGCTAAAATAGTATCATATTCAAACTCAGAGTGAGAATAATACAAATGATACATACCTGAACAAATGTTTACTTTAATTAGTAGCTTTTGTCCTTAAATTAAAAACAATTACATTGAGAAACAATCAAGTACAGTGTAATTTAACTATTTAATTGATCTATTAATTATGAGCAGTTAAGCCACTGTTTATAATATCTACCCTACTATCAGAAATGAATATAGCGGAACATCTAAGGACAGGAATAATGGATTAAAAAGAGTCAAACTTTCACACACACACATACACAAAAGCCCTTCTCACTCTGCTTGACATTATGCCCTAAGACTGTGTTTTCCGAGCAGCTGGCTTGCTGAGAAGAGGTGTGCTGATATATTCTAATCAGTTCTTTAGCCCGTCTGATCCAATAGTTTGTGTGCCTATTTGTTGTTTTATCATCAAATTGCTCAGTAGAACAGAATGTTACCGTACTCCTTCAGAATGCCTGCGCCCCTCACTCCGATTTTTCCTCAGCAGGCTGAATAATTATTTGCTGTTATGATTTTTCTTCCTCTCACCATCATTCTTAGTTTCTTTCATCGGTATGAGTTTCTGAATTTTTGTGGTGCTGTAGCTTTAGGACATTAAATCAAGTGTTAAATCCAAATAAGCAGGTGCAAATGACAAGCAGAGAATGTAAAGCATGTGTGTGCGTGCATGTGTGTCAACCGCAAACCGTCCCACGGTACGCCTTCTCTCTACACTTCATCTACAGCATTATGAAGTCACATGAGGATTACTCATCTCCTTCTCCATTTCCATCTACCTCTCTCCTCCTCTCCTTCATGTCTTCAGAGTGCTCAGTCATATTCCGAGACATAATCCAAGTGAATATTGGAGAGTGGTGGCGGAGTTCAGATTGGATCTGTGTAGCGCTGACAGACTACATCATCCGGGAGGGCCTCTAAGCCCCAGTGAAATAGTTGCGTCTGCCGTACAATATTACTGTCATGCTCCTCAGTGTGTCCCCCCCTTCCCTTACAAGCAGACGCTCAAAGATTCCACACAAACATCCAGACCCATGGACTGTGTGAATGTACACACATACACGCACACACACACACACACACACACACACACACACACACGCACACACACACAGAATATGCACCCAGAAGAAAAAAAAAATGAGAAAGAGAAACTGAGCTCAATATAAGTGTGTTTCTGCAACTCTGGGCTTTTATATGTGGACTTTTACTAAATAATAATAATAATAATAATTAATAATAATAAATACAAACAATTAAATAATATTTTAACTTTCTACATAATTTGAAAAATTTAAGTTTTGTAAGACAATAAAAAATATATTGGTTATGTTATACTGATATTTACCTTGATTTTTTAATTTATTAATTTCACACATTACGTCTCATATTTCATCTCAAGCATGCTCTTCATGGTTTTCGCCTTGTAAACAAGCATTCTATTTCTGAAAAATGCAAAAAATGTGGACATCAAAACAGTCACTGTTTGTGTAAAAATGTATAGAATTTTTAAACAATATATATTCAGATGGCGTATTACTATTTCAATATTTGTTCAGATTATCATTGTTCTTAACTCTTTACCCGTCAGCATTTTTGATCAATCTTACAAAACTTTCATGGCCCCTAGAATATCTATGTATGAATATCTGAACATATAATATATCAAAATAAAGAACAGAGCCTCTGCTTTTAAACAAGAAACAATTCTAGCTTCAAGCATTCTTTTTTTTTAATCAACACTTGAATGTGGGTAAGTTTCATAAAAAAACAACATTTTGAGCATAAAAAAGAGAGAAAATCGCGTTTTTGTCAAATGTCGGATCCAATTCAGAACGAAAAAGTTTCCATGGATTTTTCATTTCCTCTTTGAGTCAGTTTAATCAGTTAATAACATTAGATTACTTCAACTCTCCAGCGCCTGTTCCCCCACTTTGAATCCCCTCAAGGTGGAACTACTGAAATGATACGGAGTCACTTTGAAGGGAGGCGGTTTGCTGGAGTGGGTGTTACTCCAATGTACATGATTACTCATGAGCGAGTGCTGAATATGTGTGGATGAGGATAAATGATGTCATATCGCATTAGAGGGACAAGAGAGGAGAGAGAGATGGATGGAGGTAAAGAATAAAGCAGAAGGAAAGAGGGAGGGGGACTGTAGGGAGTGTGGTGGAGGCTCTTGGGAAGGGGACAGTGGGTCATATGAGCTTCAGAGTGAGAGGCCTTTATCAAGCGAGGCATGAGCCGCAGTTGAGACTGTCCCGCGCAAATATGGCAACCACCTGCTCACCATTGCTCTGCGTCTGCAAATAATTAATTTGGAGTTTAGGGTAATTGAAACAAAAATACAAAATCTGGCCGTGTCACATTCATTTCTCTTGGCCTGGCTGTGTTTCATTTAAAACATATCTTTTTGTGAACACTCACTCTTTTTCTGGAAGGGAGAAACAGCCGTTAAGCGCTTATATCCTGTCCTGGTCGCCTCATACCACACCAGCTTCACATTCCACACATCGCGGATACATGCAGCGGGCTGTGCCAATGTTGCAGCTATGTGCAAATCAGTAACCTTTAAGGACGAACTTTAAGGAAGCAACTGGCCAATCGAACAGTCGGCCAGTATAATGACCACATCTGCATGTGTGTGTTTGTATATCACTGTGTGATATTCTTCGAGACTAAGCACCATCAGTGTCTCTCTATATGACTGAAGGTGTTGGTGTGATGCTGTGTGTGCGCATGCATTGGGAAAACCAACTGAATATTTCATCATGCATGAGCGTGTGCGCGTGTGATTGAGTGTGTGTATATCTCCTGATTGAGATTGGTTTGACTGGCTGGGAGGGAACAGATGTCAGCATGTGTCGACTGCCAGCAAGACTGAACAAAGCCAATCGCAATCGTCTCCCTGTCCAAGAGCACTAAAACAAGGGACCTGCAAAACTGAGGCCTGTCAACAAAACATACAATAGCACACATGTGTACGCACACATAAAAAAAAAAAAAAAAATAAAATAAATTAAAAAAAACTAGCCCTAAGTCCACAGTAGCATCTAATCTTTTCCATTTGCCCCAAAACAGATTTGGAAACGCAATCAATTGGCATTGCATCTGAGACCAAGCACAGTGCACAGATTTGTTACTGTTCCCCGTGTTATTATTTACTAGGTAGTACTCCTGTGTGACCGCATGATTAATTAACATAGAACCACGAATTGCGTTAAGACCCAAACTGCTAATTTATGTCCCTATCTCATACACACATGGTCAAAACAAAACATTTAAATGGTTATGGAAAATATGAGTCATTCAATGAGGCATGTTCATCAGATATATGAGACAGAAGTTATGAGAGTACTCGGCAAGGACAACATTCTGCTCGCTGATGCAAATGGTTAATATTAACACGCACGTAAATACTGTAATTATGAGCTATTTTTGTGGAGATACAATTTTCATAAAACTTTGAGATATCAAAAAAATGTCAGTGAAACATTTGAAATCGGGTGAGCACAGAAAGAAAGGAAAACTGAATGATTTTTGCTTGGTACTAATGTGTGTTGACAGCTTATGTGGTATTTTTATTCTTTCAGTTAAAGCTCTTAATGACAGCTCTTACAAGGTTGTGCTAGTTTCTTCTTGGTCAGGTTTTTGAATGGTTCTCATTGTATCGATAATGACACCTCTTCTTCTGCATCAGAAGACATGCACACATAAATATACCCACACTGAGAGAGGAAGAGAAAGGGAAGAAAAATGAAATGACTGTAAATACCAGCTTAGTTTAAGGGAAGACGGATTTTGTCTCTTAGATTTCAGAGTAACTGATTTGCGAGGTTGTGCGAGTAACATTTGGAAGGATGCATTACGGAACTATTAGCTTGACATCCAACACCAAATACACATGCAGGAGCAAGGAGGTGATAAAGGAGAGAAAGAAGAGCACAGAGAGAGAGAGAGAGAGACAGAGAGAGAGAGACAGAGAGAGAGAGAGAGAGAGAGAGACAGAGAGAGAGACAGAGAGAGAAAGTGAGGGTGTGATGTGCCATGACAAGAAAGCATCATGGGACTTGTGTGCATGGAAGTGTGCACAACAGTATGTCATGCCTCTCCTTTCTCCTTATCTTCTTATCGACTTTAATTATTTATTTTTGATCAGTCAGCCTGTCTTGTCGCTGAGAGGACAGCAGAGGTTAACTGGTAAAGGAGGTTTACCAGGTGCACACGTTGGGATTGGCGAATTAAAGGAAGCCCCTGTTAGAGGGGCCGCTGAATCGACTGTTGTGCATCCAATCGAGCATGTTCGTAATGACATGCTGAAAGGAGTGCGGGAAGAACTGGAACAGCAAAAAACAAGAGACAGAGGAGGAGACATAAGAAAGAAAAAGAAAAGCACACCAGATGCCTTGGATGACAGATTGCTGGAGTGCAACCCCATCAATGACGTTCTCTTTCTAAGACTGCATGTATGAGGATGGCGACTGTTTGTAGGGGGTGGGAAATATTTTGGTTGAGACCACAGGCAATGGATTTTGGGTTTACGGAGTTCCCAAAGTGGCCCGGCCATTGTGGCAAACATGAACGCGGCCCAGTCACACACATGTGTTCCAACTCTGGTGACCTCTTAAATTCACCACATTGTAAACCACACTCCATCTCCCTTAAGACTTTTACAGCCTGCTAGGGGTGCATAACCCTGGGGTTAAAGAGCAATCTGTAACTAATTAGCCATTTGACTGCCAGTGCTGGTTGCTGAACAGGAAGAATTAAGTGGAGTGAGGTAAGACGGTAGTGACGAGGAAAAGGCAGCAGGTGGAAAGAACCGGGACATGGGGTTTGATTCGGTTCTAGATTAGCCTTAACCACAGAACCTGGTTACAAAGCCATTGGTCGTTGTTTATGGGCCTCTCGGTGTGGTCCCTCAGTAATTACTGCCAGACCTGGAGCAGACAGACTTTTTAGTGTTCACCAGTGTCTGAAGCATTCACTACATTTCCATGTGCAGTTTAATGGTGCTACAGCGGGTTTTTGTGTAGTCAAGCTACAGTGTTTAATCTGTCCATGTATACATGACACATTGCGGAAGTGGATATTTGAAGGATTTAATGCGAGCTGAGGCCAACTGTAGACGAATGCTGGACAAAGCTGAGCTACAATTACATTATGTAGGTCTGTTAGTCAGACTTTGCTAAAACTGGTAATATTTGAATTCAATAAGTTGTAATGAAATTAAAATTCACCCAATCTATTTTCTAAATGCATGCATTGATCTTATAGTAAACAATTCATCCATGCACGGGTTGCAATTTTTTTTTTACCTCATAATTCTGGCGTCACGTTGCACAGGCCCCGCCCACAACTGCTGACAGACTCTGCCCTATTAGCATAGACCCAGCTCTGAATGAGCTGTTCAAGTCTGCCATGTTTATCTCCTCGCCAGAGCATTTAACAGCAGCGTTCAAGTAAGAAATGTATTCTTATTAAAGCTACTAAAGTTAATTCAATCAAGAGCAGTGAGTGATTTTCAGTTTTTCTTTTGTTGTTTGATTCATATTAACTACATATTTAACAGTAGGTACTGTATATTATTCACTTTAATACACAGATCTAATATACACGTGATCTCTTTACTTGCTGTTTACGTTCACAGACATAACCGACTGTTTATTTGAACTTTGTGGGTTTTTGACATAACCTTGTGTGCATCTGACATTTTAAAGGTTCAGTGTGTAGTATTTATGAGGATCTATTGACAGAAATGCAATATAATATACATAACTATGTTTTCAGTGGCGTATAAAGACCTTACATAATGTACCATTATGTTTTTATTACCTTAGAATGAGCCATTTCAATCTATATATACCGCGGGTCCCCTTACAGTGAAATCGCAATTTTGCGCTGTCATGTTTCTACAGTAGCCCTAAACGGACAAACTTCTCTACAGAGCGCTAGTCACTCTCTGCTCACTCCGACGACGACATTTTTGTCCTGTGTCGGCCCCCGTAGCTTTTCTATGCGCTCCTAAAGGGAGGGGTGAGCGGTGGGTGATGCAATTCACAACCTCACCTCTAGATGCCGCTAAAATTCACACACTGCACCTTTAAGCGCAATAAGACGTGAAACTTAGTTTAATACTCACGGGATGCTCCGTCTGACTTCCAGCTTTCTGTGTGCGTGCTTTGGATGTGTGCGCTCAGAAAACCATATCAGAAGTTTAGACCAGTGGTTTTCAAACTTGTCCTGGAGGCACCCCAGCCCTGCACATTTTGTGTGTCTCCCTCATTTATCACACCTGATTCAACTCATCAGCTTGTTAGTAGAGACTGCAAGAACTAAATTGGGTGTGTCTGATAAGGGAGACATACAAAATGTGCAGGGCTGGGGTGCCTCCAGGACAGGTTTGAAAACCACTGGTTTAGACTAATATGACTTAAAAAAGCATGCAGATAATACACTTTTATGATGATGAAGAACTGCAGTCACGTGAGCCTGACCACAATAGAGATGATAATCAAAACCAAACAGATGTTTTCGTTTTTGGCAGAGTATCCGAGGCATGAGCTCTAAAGGCTCCGCCTATTTCTGGGGACACCTGACACTTATATTACATCTTGTAAAAAGGGGCATAATAGGTCCCCTTTAAAGTGCACCTTAATGTACTTATTCAGAAAGATGCAAAATATTTATATGACAGTATAAAAATACAAATCATTGCTTTAGTACAATTGAAATCGAACTGAAGTGCATGTAAATGTGCCGATCGAGAAAAAGAGAAACAGAAAGAGGGACAGATAAAGAGGAGACAACCTATGACAAATGGAGAATTCAGTGAGGAAGAGGAAGAATTGGCAAAAGAGATATATGAATAGTGAGGCATGACGAAAAAAGGCATTTGTGTGAGATGGAAAAGGAGAAAGGAGGTATTGTTAGGCAAAAGAGAGATATGAATATAGATGGAGGGAGAAGGGAGAGCAGAGAAGTGCAGAGCAGGCCTTGTTGGGGCCGGGCCCCTGCCCCTCATCCATCAGCTTATCTGCAGAGGGATCAGGGCCGTGCAATGAGCCGTGGGCACCCTTACACATGTTGACACTCCTCAAAATAAGATCCATTTACCTCCAGCCTGCCGTTCCAGCTGCAAGCACACCCCTCACTGGAGGTTAAGACACCCCCCTCCACCATCAACCCCCCATAGCATGTCTCAGATGGTCTCCACTGCCAGGTTATCTATGTTAGATGAGATAAAGAAAGCTGAGGGAAAGTGTGGGGCACAAAAACTGTTACTCTAATAATCTACAGATGGCCCGAGTGCTCCAATGTAAGATTGCGATAAAAGTCTTGGTGAGTTCTCGACACTGCAGTCTCTGGTTTGAGCTACTTTCCAGAAAGAGAGGGATACCGTTATTCCATCTATGCCGGCACTTCGGCCCTATCTGCTCGGAATATAATGAGAGCAGAATTAGCTCTGGACTGTTTCGTTTTGCGTCCATATTCAGGGCTGATTACTTTCATTATCATAGATCTATCAGCCTTTTATTTTTCCTCATCAAGTTGCAAATTTGGGTCTTCTTGTCCACTGTCCAGCCACTTTCACACCACCCTAAATGACTAATGATGCATTTAACTGGAGAATTAGCAGCAGAGTGGAGAGAGAAAGACGAGAGGGAGAGAGAGAGAGAGCGAGAGGCATGTATTAACGCAACGTCATACCTCCATGAAAATGGAGTGCCTAAGGAAACAAAAGAAGAAATCAGAGAAAGCGAGAGAGTTGTTGGGCGAACGGGAATGCGTCAGATAATGAGACATTTCTTTTACCCACCAGCCCTGTGTGTGTGTGTGTGTGTGGTTCCATGATGATACGCCTGTTTTCCCCCGGCCCCCATTATCAGTGCACTTGAACCCGGGCTAACAATGAGTTCATAGAGATTGAGAAGTGCCGAGCCCTTAATTGTATGTATTTAGTCACGCAAACAGAGGCAATGGCCTGAGAATGGCTAGTTAGCCAATGACATCATTTGAGCTTTGGAGTCGGCTCAATGGACCCGTAGCAAATTTGCACAGTGGCAAACGTCTATCCATCGCCGCTATGGAGGAGCAGCATGGTTTCTCTCCAGATCAATGTGGTCCTGTTGGTTGTGTCTTGAGATTTACCACATAGCTCTGCTTTAAGGTCTCAGACATCTCCCAAGTGACTTTCTACTCCACTTCTTAACAGTCTCTGTCTTGCTTTTTTAAGTACTTGCTTCATTCTGTTGTGTGTGGCAGTGTGTGGAGTGCGTGATCTGTCAATCAATGGCTCTAGTCAGTGGCAGCGGTATGGAACCGCTGATCGCATCATGATGTTAGTGTGCCTGACTTGCTCTGCACAAAGGAAGAGGAGCACAAGGCTTCTCAAGCAGAGATGTCAGCACTCGAAAAATCAATCACCATCTGGGCTCTTCTCTTCCCAGACTAGAGGGAGGGAGAGAGAGAGAGAGAAAGAGACCAAAAGAAAGAAAGAAAAATGGAGGAAAAAAGAAACGGAAAGGACCAGCTGAGAGGTGCAACGTTGCGGCAACGTTGTGGCAATGTGGTGGCCTGTGCGCCCATTAGCCGTTGTGAGAACGACACACATTAGCTGCAAGCAAGGTCACACAAAGCAAACACAGATTAGCAGAAAGAAAGCAGCGATTCGTCTGCCTGACTAACACCTTGGGACCCAGGAGTCATTGGGTTTACCACAGATTTTTGTGACTCGTTTTGCGATTTTCCCTTTTTTTGCATATTCCTTTCCCATCTGCTATGCTGCGACGCTCCTTTATCAGACGCTTTTAAACATAAACCTCTCTCTTCTCTTATAAACACAAAGATAAATACTTTACACAGACGGCGCCTCTTTAAAGACCCCAATGGGTGGCTCGGTGTTCGCAGAGGGATGTTGGGACAGCGGCGTGATTTTTACAGCAGCGTTGCCTCTTTTCAGTAGCACAGCTGTGTGAAAAATACCAGTTAGAAAGGGTGCTGAGGCAGCAAAAGCATTTAATACTCAACAAACAGTTATCTAAGCCCATGTCCAATAACCAGACACCACTGTAATGTGACCTACATACTAAGTGAATAAGAATTTTTACATCAGGGAGGGGCTGAGGAGAACAGCACAGAGCACAGCTCATTCAGCTGACAGTAATTAAATAGCAAGTATTCCTTTTCACTGCCCTTTTGCCTCTCTCCCAGCTAAGAAAGTATAATGTAACAGAACATATTGTGCCCTTCTCTGTATTCTCTTTCTCTTGCTCTCTCTCTCTTACTACTTCTCTCTCCACTTCCCAGCTCTCTGTCTCCTGCTTAACCTCGGCCAGATTTAATTAAATAAAGAATTGGAGTTTGATTGTGCATTTGATCTCTTGTTTTGTGATGATGTTTTGTAGATCGTAAATAGTTGCTGGGACAGCACAGGTGCGTGCTACATTGATTTTTTTTTTGTCATTTCACCTCAATTAGACTTTGTAGACCTCCAACGAAAACACAGACGCATGCATGCTCACTCTCCCTGGAGAATGGGTGGCAGAGTGAAACCTCAGCCCTGCTGTAAGATCAGGTAGGCCCATTACAGACAGACCACTGAAAGATTATGAAAGAGTGGAAATGAACATACAGCGGAGAGCGGGCTGCCAGGAACAAAGCCGGTGTCCATATTAACGCTCGGCGCGCTCTTGAAAGCCCTGATGGTGAGGCAGGTGCAAAGAGCAGAGTCAGGGAAAAGAAAGTTTTACCTCCCAATTAGATGAACGAGAAGCCACTGGGTTGCAAACTTTCAGTCAGAGGGAATCATCGCAACAGATGACTCCCCTTTTAGGTTCTTCCAAACAATGACACTCATACTCGCTTATGTTCTTTAATGTTTTACGTACACCGCTTTTGAAAGTGTTTTCGTTGAAACTTTGAGGGGGCGACGGGGGTGGGGAGAGGAATAACACACAGGCTGTGTGGCGCAGGCTATATCGGACTTGAGTTCAAAGACTAAGACTCAAACATCTCCAAATACAGCACTGAGTGATGCAAATGATGCGTTTAGCACAAGGCATAACATGTTCCCATTTGGAAAGACTGGAGATTATATAAATAGCCGAGCATGAGTCAGACAGCCAGTCCCTATTCTGAAAACAGGATTTTGTTTTCATTAAACAACAGTGCATAAAAAAAACTTTGAGGGAGAAAGAGGATGATAAGACGAAGGAAAATGAACCAAAAACTACTATGGATCAATTACTGCATGTCAGGAGCAGTTTAATTGGGTTCTCGTCTACAGATGCCACACTTTTGGCTGGTTGTAGGTGCGCCCATTCGCATTCGACTGCCCGCGTTGCCTTCAACAACATTCACAGGCACATTCAAAGGTCTGCACAAAAAAAGACAAAGAGAGTCAGACCGACAAAAAAACATTGGAAGGAAATAAAAGTGCGATGCAAACACCAGATCAAGTCTTAGCGTTCAAATGGGGATTAGGCTAAATCTTTAAGTAAACCAAAAAGTTACCGGTGAAGGAGGAGGAGGAGAAGGGAGGGCCGGGAACAACAACAATTCCGCTTTTTCAGTGGTCTGAGGAACTTTGATGCTAAATGCGTACGAAAAAGCAGACAAAACAAGGTAAAAAACTTGTGTGAGATTTCCTCCATGGCGCGTTTACTCACACATTCGTTCTGTTAATTCAATTACAGACACTGCTGTGTTTCCTGCTTGTCTTCCCCTTTCCTTCTTTTTTACGGTGTGGTATAACAGCGCAGCCTCACATTTCTGTAAAGCCCTCATAAATATAGAGAGGATGGAGGTGAAGAGGAGAGGGAAAAGCATCAAATTATTTCTCCTTCTCCTTTTCAGATTTGCTCTCTGAGCGCTTTGTCGATGACCGCTGTTTCTTCACACTACTGCTATCTTTAAGCCCCCACTGATTTTAAGCTTCCATGTAGAAACCAGTCTCCATTGAGGAGAAGTCCTTTGTAAACTTAAATACACCCCAATGTGTCCCTCAACAAAAGCTTCTCCAATTCTTTTCTGTCTGGCCTTTTTTAATGCCTTAAGTTTAGGTGGTCTGTGGGTGGTAGATTTTTTTCCTCTCTCTCTCACTCTCTTTTTTTTAATCAAGCATTAGCACTGCTCCCCATTCAGCACCACAGCGACTATAAAAATTCATCAGGATTAAAATGACCTCACAAGCAAAATTAAAGTTCCTATAGTACACAATGGGGGCTGTATCTTTTTTAACATGTCCTCAGGGCCTTGGGAACAGAATTGTTTCCTGACAAAGTGCTCTCGCATTGACAATGGGCACCTTTCAGGCCTTCTACACCGACTGCCTTTAGAGAGCAGGAGAGGGACTTATTTCACATATCAATCAAAGAGAGGATGAAAAAATGGAGTGAGAAAGAGAGAAGGAGTGAGAGAAAGACCCTCATCTAGTGCAAGTGGTGCTTCAAAATGTGAACTGATCAAAATAGGGTATATGCTGCTTTTATAGGGGTCATTGACGGATATTTAGAGGTAGACGAAGGGTGAGAGCAAGATTTGATTAAAGACTGTGGGAAGAGAATCGTAAAGAGTAAAAGACTACATATCTGATGCCCAACCAAGTGTGTGTGTGATTGCTCAAATGTGCTCAGAGGTTTTACTTGATATTCTCAAAAAAGAACAACCATCTTAAGATTAAAGTAGCACACATACACGCTCCTATTACGCCGGCCTACCCATATAAAGAACCCAGCGTCTGTGCCGCATGCCACCCATAGCGTCCTCCGTGGGGCTGTGTCACTAATCACGCTGGAAATGAATTGGGTGCCAGCAGTGGTAATTCCACATCGTATTTGAGCACCTCAGCCCAGATCTGAGGGACACATATAAATATAGTATTCCTGGACAGGTGGATTAATGAGCCTCCTTAAAGGCCTTCTTTATAGGTCAGTGCCTGCACCGCACAGCCACGGCAGCCTAATCCCCCAAAAATTGTCTCATCTACCTCTCAATTCATTAAAGCACAGAAAGGAATGGAGAGAGAGAGCAGGAGTGGGAAAGATGGAAAGGGCTAAAGAAAATATCTGAAGGGTATATACATGAGAGGACGTGGAAGCAACGGTTTACTCGTAATTCAAAGAGCTCTGATTTGAGAGCACCTACTCAAGTAGCTGGTAATACAAAGTGTAGGTGTTCCTTGCTACAAAGTACTCAGTTTCAATTATATTTCCAATATTTTCTTTAAATCTAATAATATAGAATGTATTTACTTTTCATGCATATTCCATGGTTGAAAAGAAAGAGAAACAATTTAGACCATGTCATCAGTTCAGTTGATGTGGTTTTAAAATTGGGGCAGGGCTTTTTTGGACAGAGCTTTGATAGGATATCATATTAAACCTGATTAGATCATAGTAATAGCTTTAGGGCTCTTATGATAGATGCTAGCCTTAGGACCTGACTGTTTTCTTAATATTTCTTCTTGTGTGCAGAGCTTGAATTAATCTTTTTCTTATGTGGGTACAAACAGCTGAGCATGGCAAACTCTCTTTACACCTGTGAAGCAGAGACTGGAGTGTATAAATGTGTGTGCGCACATGATACACATATGAAAATAAATGTTTATATTCATTTTATATTAATTCATATTTATATTTAAAAATGTAAATATGAAAAAACACATTCAAACATATTCACTATTAGTGATTACACTATTTGCCTGATTCTGAGCATATTGCTGCTGGGTCATTCTGTTCTTTCAGATTCTGTCACCCAAGTCCCAACCCTGGTGTCAATCTCCTCTCTAACTTCATCCTCTGTCATTCAACTCTCCTTTTTTATACATAAAAAAGGTGTTAATGAAAAGTGTGCTTTCTCTGTTATGCGTGAGGTCGTCTTGCGTTAACTCTGGTCTGGGTGACATCTATCTTGCATGCACACCTTGAGGGCATCTCTTAAATTGCGGAATTTGGTCATTATGTGACATTAACCTCATTAGAAAACACTCTTTAGAGGCTGAGAGATAAAATTGATTTACAGCTGCCATTTCAACCACTGCTCTGCCGATCAATTGTTAAACTATCCTTTTTATGGCCCGCAATGCTGCATCTCACACTGCAAGCTCCTCTCCACCCAGTCCTCTGCTGTCGGCATGCCAGGTGTGTGTGTGGCTCTGTGAAAAACACTTGAAAAATACCTTCCATAAGTGAGAATCTGCCATCCGTTCACAATACAGCAATGTGATAGCTTTTTTAAAGCTGTATGTGTGTGTGTGTGTGTGTGTGTGTGTGTGTGTCAAGGTAAACCTATCTGCACAGAGGATGTGTATATATAAGACTTATTTATAGTAAGTATTTAGCCATATGAAAACGTGTGTGTGTGTGTGTGTGGGTCCATCCATCTCTCCTGTATACGTATGTATATGTATCTGTGTTTGTGTGTAAATGTCAGCATGTCAAGTCGGTGACAGCTGGGTTTAGCGTGGCCATTTAAAGCAAACACACGCTATATTCCACTGATAAATCGATAGCGCCTCCTTCTCTACCCACTGACTGCCTTGTGCAATCCCTGAGATTGATCTGTGGCTAGCACTCATGGAGACCAGGACACTTTTGAAGTATGAATAAAATATGGCAGTTTTGTGTTTCACATCTACGAGGCCACGAGACGCACATACAAGATGGACTTGTGTCTGCATCAACACCACCTCTGTGACAAAATCCCACCTCTTGTGTCAAAGGTGCCGGCGGCCCGGTTTGCATCACCCCTTCACATTTCCCAGTGCTTCCGATGCTCTCTATTTCAGAGCCACTGACTCAACATCAGACAATGGCATTTCAAAATAATGCGCGCTCTCAATTATTCAAACCTTTACAGTACTATAATGCTTGGGTTCATAACCACAGGACTCTTTGCTCTCTCTCACACATACACACACACACACACATAGACATACGCTGCGTATCTTCCCACTCTGCTCAGAATTATGACACATTCATTTCACGTCATCCTTCTGACTTTGGCAAGAGGCAAAAAGAGAGAGAGAGTGTGAAAGTGCATGGAGAAAATGGCTTTGCACCACTGCATTTAGGTGTCAAGCTCGCAGGCCATCTTGACATTAATATAAATAGATATAAATCAACATGGCAGCAGCTTTTTTTACATTTATTTATTTATTTATTTTTTAAATGTGCCATCAACAGATGAGCATCACATATTCACAGCATATTGCCACTCGCATTCACAGGCCTTTCCACCGGCTCCGTTAGAAATAGCTTCTAGGTGAGCTAACCCGAGAACCTGGCAAGAGAGCCGCCCGCTCACGCCCTCTCTCAGGCACCACCTCGCACCAAACTTCCCAGGTACCTGCTTCAAAACAAATTTTTTTTCAGGCGACATTTTTTGGTTGTTCTGTCAGGAAAAACTGCACCAACTGTACCCTTTTTATATGCATTTTGGGGCTTTTTTGCCTTTATTTTGAGAGAATAGAAGAGAGAAACCAGAAGCGGTAGGGGAGGAGAAAGAGGAATAGACCAGGAAATGACCGCGAGCCAGGACTCGAACTCAGATCACCCTAAGTGCTGTTGCCCTATATTTTGGAGCGCTGTCCACACGGCGATGGTGCTAACACAAAAACTGTACCTTTAGGGGTACAACAGCTTGTCACTGGGGCAGTACCCTTCAATGAACATTTTAGGTTTAAATAAGGTACTAAGTTGTCCCTTTAAGGGTACTGCCCCAATGACAAGCTGTTGTACCCTTAAAGGTACAATTTTGCTCTTTTTTTTCTATGGATGGCTGTTTATTCTCATTGAGTATGCCACAGCCGGCCTGTCCCGTGATGTGTTATTTGAAGAGCTGTTGCTCTGAGCATCTCCACTATGGCGTAACATTTAGGAGATTAAAGGGGAATTAGCTTCTGCGCACATCAACATGTATGGGGACAGATGATATAAAGCCACAAAGTGAGTAGTCATCATAATCATCTTCATCATTATGGTCATCATCATCACCCCATACGGCTTGCATCATGGGAATTACAGACAGGCGGTGGTGCCACCAGGCGTGCGCATAGTCACAGCTCAGACAGAGGCTTATTCAGCGGGAACATCTCTCTCTCTCTCTCTCTTTCTCTCTCTCTCTCTCTCTCCTGTCTGCTTAGCTCTGGTCTGGGCCCTAGAAAATGCTGAGCTCACAGCAAGCAATCTCTTCTGCTGTCCCCCCGTCTGCCCACCCCTCCCTCCCCCACCTGCCTGAAGGGTTTCCCCGGTTAAATAGGGCGGGGGGAAGGAGGAGGAGATGACTCACCTGTTTAACCACCACCAGCCCCCCACCACACACACACGCACACGGCTGACCCGGCTGAGAAGTACACGGTCATGAAATCTCTCACTCTCTCTGTTCATGCCTATGCTTTCTCTTGTCTTCGTAATTTGGATCGGACAAAAAAAATTAATCATACCGATTATTTGAACTGATGAAAAGTTATTGAGCATTGGCCCAGCCAAAACAAATGTTCTTCTTTTCTTATTATCTCCCTCCCTTCCATAATCCGTTACACTAAAGAAAACTAAAAGAATGAAAGGAAAACATAAGGAATGTTTCACACAGGAAAACATACAATAGATTCCCCACACATATCTTTCTTTATCTGTCAGTTGTTTTCAGTTGATGTAGCTCAACCTTAAGGAATAACAGCTCTTATTCTTCTTAAATGACCTCAGCTCTCTAAGTATTTTTAAATATCTCTTTTCCTTAACATCATTACATATCATACACTGGGGGAAAAAAAAAACTGGTGTAGGATCTACTTTAGTAAAATGGTTTCAAAGATAAGCAACATTGAATTAAACATTATATAATGCATTTATCTTTTGTAATACGATGCATTGGTTTCACTTTATTTTGATGGTCCCTTTAACACATTCTGTTGACTATAAGTAACGTTGCACCTACATGTCTACTAACTCTCATTAAAGTATTAGTAGAGTATTAGTATCACAATAAAGAGCTAGCAGATATTAAGCAGACAGTCTACTAATACTCTAATCAGAGTTTGTTGACATGTAGGTGCAAAGTTACTTATAGTCAACAGAATGTTCAAAAGGGACCATCAAAATAAAGTGTTACTGAATTTGATTGGTTTGGAGGGATTGAAACATGTTAGGAGTGATTTTATTAGTTAATATAAATTGCATTGGTTTATGGTTATTAATTATCCTTACCTGTGAGGCTTTGGTTACATCAGCAATATGTATTTTTAAAAATTAAAATAAAGTGGAGAAAGTTAATACATTTTGATGAAAAATATATGAATTGGCACATTTCTCTTAAAAAGCAAAAACTATGCCACTAGACTCAATTTTGCAGTGCTTGACAACAGATGTAGAAGTTTAACTTTGAAAAAAAAAAGCTGGATGTAGAGAGGGAGATGGTACAGTTAAAAGGGAAGTGTTGACAGCTGTGGATGGCGCATGGTGTGTGGGGGTCACAGTGCAGTCGGTCTTAGGGGTCGGCTGCCCCTTGCTAAATGAAGACTGGATGTGATATTGTTCTAGTCATCATGACCATCTGATGTCAATTTCACACAGCGGTGGGACCCTCCACAAGACGGTCCTCACCACCAACCACACGGGTAATAAACAAAACCATGACAGACACACACATACACACTTTACCATTACAGCCACAAACATATATATAACTCATACCAGCACACCATTAAATATAACTAAAAAATTGATGTACTAATGAATATAATGATGGAGAGAATAAGAGAGACCATAAGAATGATTTTTCCCCAAAAAATCATGCCTTTCTACAAGTATAGCACTGATACACATAACCTGGCGAACACAAACTCGCTGGGATGGTACATCACTCCCATCACACACGCACACACAATCACATCATCTCTTGCCTCAAATGATGCTAAACACGAGCCCATGGTATCCTGAATCTCTCCACAATCATCCCCTGTGCAAAAATAGCAATCTTGTCTTTCAGCTCAAGCAGGGCGAGAACCATTCTAAGAGGCAATGAATTTGGTTGGGGCTGAATAGGATGTTGGTACATGTTTTACTAAAGGAAATATAATGGCACACTATTATTAGATCACATTAATCATGAGGGTGCCAAAGGCACTGACAGCAGCCCTGAAAAGGATTGAAAACGTTGGTAATGGATATAAATTACCCATTGTGTGATAAAAGGATTTTTTCCACTAAGAAGGTGGGAATAAAACAGAGAGCCTCCGAATACGGGTGTGTAAAATATGGAATAATGCAGGTTATCACGTCTGGATTAAAATTTTAAGGGAATCAGATAGTGACAGCGAGGCCTAAAGTTAAAGCATGAGCTGTAAAAGTATAGGAATTAAAAGCAGATTAATATCAGTGTGACTCTGAGAGAAAGCGAGCGGGCGGATGAGAGCGAGAGAGGGGGCAGGAGGCACAAGAGTAGTTTTGATAGAGGTCTGTCAGTTGGCAAGACGATAATGAGTCGCGTCTCTGTTATTCGGTTATTTATTGCCGACTTGGCTGGCAAACAAAAGATCAATAATTTTGAGCAAATCTAATGTTGTCCCTGCTGCTAATGTGCTCGTCCATCACTCCTGCCATCCTCACATGGGAGAGACACCGAATCCCAGCTTATTCCACATCAAATGCAATTATGTCATATGGCTTTAATAACACGCCAGCCCCCCATGAATTCGTGGGGACAGTCGATTATGTGTATGCATATGTGCCCAAACCTGTCACGTACTAGTAAATCATAATATATGTTGAGATATCATATGCATTTTTTTGTTTTTCATCTGAATCAATCTTTATTTGCTGCCTCAGATTTCTAATATGAAGTGTCGCAAAAGTCCATCAACACAATGACAGAGAACATGCTTGCATGAGGATGAACACACACACACGTCAATGATGTGACGCTTTTCTTTTTTTTTTTTTGAATGGATCTAGTTATTCAAAATATCTAAAAAAAATCTCATTTAAACAGACAATGACTTAAATACACATCTTCTATATGTTTTTGATGTGTCTAATATGTTTTCAACATCTGAAGTAAAATGAGGGGGAAAAAAGTAATTTAATATAACTTATAAATTATTATTTCTAGGTGGGTCTTGTAAAATATGTCAAAGGGTGCAATTGTCCAAAGGGACATAATATGCTATAAATATCTGTCTTATTTGAAATAAAGATATTTCAGGTATTCATATTCAAAAAAATATTTTGAAAAAAGTGTCCTCCACAAGTCAGACATGCAGGAAGCCATTTTATTGCATTTTTATTAAGAAAATATAATAATATTTATATATTATTAATAATATAAAACATAATATTAGATATTTTAAATTTTTTATAAAAAGAAAAAAAAAAAAAGAGTTCAGGTCAAATAAATATTTACAAAAAAAAAATGTTTTTTGTGATTCAAAAATACATGATAAAAATTATGATAATGATGATACAAAATAACTTTATGTTGAAAATAATACCCACTAAGTATATTAAAAGAAGATTTTTTTTTTTACTTTATAGTTACACCTCTTGACAATTTTAGAGACAATGAATCAAAATTTTTGATAACAGTATAAACGTTTTTCAAAAATGTATGAAACCAACATGAATACCATTACATGTATGATATTGCTATTCCTACAGATGAATCCAGACAGACACACAGAGGCTCCTAGAACTAGCTTCTTAACTTCTCCATACATCATTCCTAAACACAAATCAATCAACACACAATCTACCACTACATCCCCTCCAATGTCTTCAACATAACATATTTTAATCTTAAACATTATAGTAAAAATCTTATTAGTAACTCTGTTTGTATGTCATCTCACCTGTATGACTTCTCCTGCGGTGTTTACCCCAAGAAAGTCTAATTGACATCCGGCTCTCATTGCCATTGTGCGAGAGTAAACTGGAGGCAAGCCATGTGTTAATGACAGTGGCGGGGTGGAGCATGGGAAAGACTCATCGGATATCATTAGCACTAGCTCACAGTGCCTAAGGAACAAGTGTCAAAAGTCACAGCTCATAAAGACAGCTTTAACTGAAAAACGAAAGGGGCTTTGGCCCAAAATACACTTCCTCAAAGACGACAACAAAAACATTGGTGTGAGGATGTATGCTGTGAATCACGCCATCTTTACCATTTAAAAGTTTGGGGTAAGTAAGATTTGTCTTTTAAAAGAATTCAATACTTTTATTCAGCAAGAGCACATCAGATTGACCAAAAGACATCTATATTTCATCATTTCATATTTCATCATGATCTTTTCTGAATTCTGAAAAAAAGAAAATGTATCCCTGTTTCCACAAAAATATTAAGCAGCACAATTGCATTCAAAATTGATAAAAATATTAAATATTTCTTGAGCAGCAAATCAGCATATTGGAATGATTTCTTAAAGATCATGTGACACTGAAGACTGGAGAATAGCTACTGAAAACTGTTTTGTCATCACAGGAATAAATATATATAGCAATGGAACAGCTATTTCAAATTGTAACAATATTCCACAATATTACTGATTGTATTGTGTTTTTTTGTTAAAACAACTGCAGCTTTGATGAGCATACGACGCTTCCGATGAGCATCTTAACAACCGCAAACTTTTGAACAGTAGTGTACATCAGGTTCTCTCAACAGTAGGCAAATATAATGTTACCGTCACACTGTTTAATGCTCTTAAAATGGTGAAATGAAGATATTCTCTTCTATAACATAGCCAGAATCTGCTCTTTTCCTCTGAGCAATGGTGCCATCATCTTCACTTTCACCCCACACAAAATACTCACGAACCCCCACCGAAGACTGCGAGTCTTCAAAGATGTCATTTTTTTAAACATACACATCAAAGTTGTGGAAGAGAGGGTTCTTTACTGAACATCTGCCTTTGTGTTCAAGCACAATTTAGCTTTGAAAAGAGAAGGAGGGAAAGCGAAAGACATCCAAAGATCGCTTTCCCATCCACATCCCCCGCGCCGACTGGCAATACATCATTTGTATTGATGCAATATTAAATTTCAATATCGCATGTCAAAAGGTACAAAATGATAGATCATAGCCTAACTAAATGAATTATTAAAAGGGCCAGACTGCACCGCTCTATCGGCTTCTCTCCCAATCAACTGTGTCTGAAAAGTACAGTTTGATACTGGCAGCATTTCAAAGCTCAAGCGATTCTCTCTCTTTGTCTCTCTTCGCTTTCTTTTCCTCAAAGTTTTTTTTGTTCGTCATAATGAATCTGGATTTGTGTCACCCTCAAATCCACCCACAATGCAAAGCTGCGTGAGCGTCGCTTCCGATTGTGTGGAATTTTTGTTTGTTTGTTTTCTTTTTTCCGTCCTGTTCGCTCCGGAGAATGCCAACCGTTATCAGATTACTCTAATCTGTTGCTACAGAATTTAAAAGCAGGGCTGAAACTGTTTTCAACAAAGCAGATATGTGCTTTATGGGTTTTGTATCCTGAAACCTCCATAAAAAAACCAAGACCCATAAGTTTGAAACATACTTTTTTTTTTTTTTTTTTTAAGCAGTAGCTTTTGAGAGGATGAATGAATGAAATTAAATGATATAATAAAAAATAAGAAAACTGTAAAAACGTCACCATAAAACAACTAAAAGAATAGCTTCAGTGTTTCACTTTGGTGGTTTTGTTTTTCAGCGGTCTGACCACAGAGGGCCTATTATTTTATAAGCTGTTGATCACCTAAATGAAAAACAAGTACAGTATGTACTCCGCTTTCCAATAATTATATTACAATTTTCAAGTCAAAAACATGATGATGTGTGTGTGTGCGTTTCTGTTGGTGGTAATGATGACTCCAGGGGGATTTAATTGGAGAGTCCAGATTGTCGGACCGGTGACCCCACACAAGTCGCGGCCACCATTAGCGTTCAGCTCGCATGTTAACAAACACAATCCCTTCGCCTTTTACCGTGGCGAAAATTCAATTTGAGCTCTTTGTCTGCCTGCTGCCTTTGCCCTAACGATGGTCCCCTTCTCTCTCTTCCTCTCTCTCGCTCCCGCTTTTTCCCCTTAACCAACAGAACACAGAGGAGTCGTTAGGACCCTCTCTTCATTACTTCAAAAAACCAATCATTAGACACCAGAGTATATACGTAATTAGAAAATCACTTCCTTTGCAATCCTGGCTAAGTAGTTTACATACTGTAATTACAGGGACAAAATCAATTTTTAATCATTCTACTGATTGGGCTCATCAGCTCAGTAGGAACATTGTATCCTGCTTGTTGTGCGAAAGCAACATCTGGGCTAAAACAATTACCCTTTTGTGTTCCAAAACTATTCAGCGCAGGGCATTCTCCAGCACCCGACGGCTGCCACTAAGCCCCTGCGTAGCCATCTCTTTCTTCCTCTTTCTCTCTCCCTCCTTTCCTCTTTCTTCCTCTCTTTCTGCCCTTGACTGTTGTGCAGCGGATCGCATTTAAAGCCTTATAAATCAATACGCCATAATAAGATGCTCTTGAGAAAACGCAGCATATTGCTTTTTTAACACCTATTGTTTCCCCCCACCCTTTTTTTAGACTTCGTCGTGTTGCTTGTTGTTGTTTGCGACTCAATCAAGAAAAAGGGAACAGATTTTGTTTTGCCTGAAGAAATATCACCTTATTAATAATACGTGTTCCACTCAGCTAACAATTAGAGTAGTATTTAATGCACAAGTACAATATTCACAGAGCAAAACTGTGACTGCATTTTAATTATCGTTGTTTTAGAGAGCGATGCAAGCGGAGGGAGTAACAGTGTTGTGGCCGTCGGCTCCGGAGAAAACTAAAAAAGAAGAAAAGAAAGAAAGAAAGATGTTTCCTTGCACGACGTATTGAACTTTGAAGTCAAAGCATTCCTAATATGTTCCTACCCTTCGCTGCATAATAAAATGCTTTGTATTCGTGTCTATGCGATGGCGGATCGATGGGCATTAGGCCCGACTCCCTTTCTCTCACTTTGAAAACAGAGGAAATCAGATTTGGAGAAAAAAAGGGAGATGAAAAATCAGTTAAAGCATTGATCGTGCCTGCTGTATGCAAATCACATTTGCCTCTATTTTTTGACTGATCAATAGGGTTAATTAACAGATTCGTTTTAACTGCACTTCGCGACACCGTCGACCTCAGAAATCATCCCACCGTCTCGCTGCCATCACAGTAACCAATGACGGAGGAGCTATAAATCTAAAAATCCAATCCATCTATGAGCACAGGCATAACTGTAAAATATGAGTGTGTAGACAGCTCTCAGGTAGATCTTTGTACTTCAAGGAAGAGGGACAGCAAAGACTGTCTTGAGCAGAGGATCAAGGCCCGTCAGAAGTGAACTTTGAAAGTAAATATCAACATTAACCATGTTACACATATTTTAATGCGAGTGCAAGTAGTTCGTAATTCCGACAGTCAGTGCTGCAAGTGTGTGGTGGCACTAGAGGTGGCATTTTTGCGATGGCTCTGGTGATGTTCTACTATTTTGGATTAATAATGAATGCTTTTTGAAATGATTATTATTCCCAAAATGCTCTTTTGTGATTTGCTTTGAAGGGGGAAGCACTGGGAAGATTGCACTTGCGAAAGGGGGCCGCTCATTTGGAGAGCTTTTTCCAATTATACAATTAGTCAGGAATGTAGGGCACCAGCCTCTGTGTACCGATCACTCCGACCCTGGAAAGAAAGAGAGGTTTTCGTTTTGTTTGTCGAGTACAGAGGGGAAAAAAAAAAAAAATAATAATAATAATTATTAATTCATTAAAAAAATAAACAACACTGAACAACTAGCCCAAAACAGCAGAGTAATGTACTGTAAAAAAGGGGGATTATTATTTAAAAAAATTATTTAAAAAAACTCTGACCTTGCTACTTTTGATTATGTGCAGACACAAGCAATACATTCTCCACTAATAGACAAAGTAACAGGGTCAGACATTTCTGTTTAAGTATATCTCTTTGTTTCTGAAGGACTTTTTGCTGTTACATAGATTGGGTTGATTGGCCTGTGTTGGCACCCAGGACCAAAAAGTCCTAATTATGCGACTGATTATATATTTTTTTTCTTTTAGATGGTGAAGAGATTTTAATTTTATCATTTGCCCTTTCCATTGTCCTCTTGCCAAAGCTGGTATAATGCCTGCTAGTTTAATATGAGTGGAAGAGAAAGACGAAAAAAAAACAAAAAAACACAACAGCTACCATCTGCTTGCCTGTGGATTTTCTGTAATCGCTCTTTACTGATTACACTGCTGACTACATGAACCTCTTAAATAATTATCCTGCAATAAAAAATGCTAAATAATTATTATCATTAACTCCTAGCAAGACGGCTGCCACTCCAACTAATGCTGCCTAAACTGTCAGAGACAGAGCGCCTATGTGCCATGTCAATCATCGGATGGTGAAAAAACGGACGATTTTCAGGATGCTTCACGAGGGAGATGAAGGTTTGATGGATAATGTCTGCCTATATTACAGATTAATCTCAAGAGCGAGGGGGGTTTGTAGGC
Organism: Coreius guichenoti; assembly: GCA_039654105.1. NCBI lineage: Eukaryota > Metazoa > Chordata > Actinopteri > Cypriniformes > Gobionidae > Coreius > Coreius guichenoti. The sequence goes on from CM077168.1 coordinate 24,636,709, forward strand.
GTGAGCTATACGACGAGCGAAGCATCTTCGGGGGCTCCACAGAAGTCCGTGTTTTGTTTCTCGCTTTGTTTTGCTTGTTTGATTTTGTCCTCTGGATATTGAGAAGATGACAGAAAGTGAGCCGTGCCTGACGTGTATGTGGTTGTACGGTACGTGTTCTTCTCTGAAGCTGAGGCCGTCGTGTAGGAGTTTATTGAGTTATGAGTGTACGTATTTACAGAATTGCTTTGGACGGCACATGCTTATGATGGATCCCGTATGGCTGTCGCAAGTCATATAGAGTTCAGACTCTAGGAAAAGCCAGTAGATTGACAGTAGTCTTAGCAATGGGATTTTCTATATCAGATACTTCAGCGATTAAAAAAAATTAAAAATAGCGACACTAAAACAGATGTGATTTTTTTTTGCCAAACCAGTGCAACCCCTATAGCTGATTTCAAAGACTGGGTCATGTCATCACAATGCTTAAACAAATAGTAATCCCTAAAACTTACAATTAAAAAAAAAAAAATATATATATATATATATATATATATATAGCATTAGTGTTGGTAGCACATCCTGAAAGATAGCATTATTGTTTATCACAATCGGATCAATTCATGACTTTTCTGAAATCTAAACTTTTCTTTGCAGGTCACTCTGTGATTAAACTGACTAATGAAATCGACTGTGGGCGGGCTTTTCAGTTTAGTGATTTGCAGTTTAAAAAATTGCGCAAAACAAATGCACCTTCAAAAAAAAAAAGTATTAATCAAATAAGGTTGAAAAAGTGATTTAGACTTGTCGATTTTTGGTCAGCATCATTCTCTGCTGCCTGCCATTACACATGCCATTACTGACATTCTCTCAATATTTTAATGAAAAAAAAAGTTTCGCATTTTCATGCTTCTAGAAAAGGTTCTCATTGATTAGCACTTTAGCACCAAACAATCAATTCCTACAAACTGGTCTGACCTTGCACACAGGACGATGACCTATTATGAATTAAGAGAAAGCTTGATTCACTGCAGGAAAGTGAAAACTGAGAAAAGAATGAAGGAAAGATGCAAGTATGCAAGTACAAGAGGAGTCCGGGACAAGAAGAAAAAACAAAAAAACAAAGAATATCTGAGAATCAGAGCAACGAGACAGATGTAAAACTGAGAAGTGTAGGAGCGCTACATCCCACCCTGTGAGCTTGTTGTGGAGCCATCATCTCTTTTCATCTCTTCTCTTTTTTCGGAGGACAGAAGATGTTGGAGTAAAACGGCAGGCAGACCCAATCAGTCGAGCCCTGATACAGACAGATAATTCACCCCTCCTGTCACATGATCCCTCATCAGTCTGGGAGATGGGGATATATCGCCAGCAGCTCCCGGAATAATGGCTGCACCTGTTTACCGTGTCACCTCTGTTTGCTAATTGTCTCCTTGAGCTACATTGGGGAAGTGAATATGTCTCCTGCTTCTGACAGGCGGGCGTTTATTTGGAAAATATCATTACTTCCAGCATGATTGTTCTTTTTTCCTGCTTTTTTTCTTCTTCTTTTTGTCACTTTATGCTTTTTCTCTCTCTTTCTTTTTGTCTTTACTGTCTTTTTCCAACAGGAGGGGGAGGAAGTGGTAAAAGTTAAATGACTATGCTTGGATACAGATTTCACGTCCTGATTAGGTGAGGTGACAGCACACGGCTGAAAAGTTCACATCCACTTGTTTCGTTGAGGAGGGGAGCGTGACAGACATCTTTAATATCCTCCTCTTTTGGCGCCATCAATCCCCGTGCCAAGCAGTCGTACCTGCAGCCGGGCGTACGAGGGAGGCGGCACAGGAAGAACACAGACAGGTTCACGCGAGGGGGTAGACAAGCGCCTGTAAACAAAACTCAGCCCATGCAAGAGATTCAGCAACCATGCGTTTGATTTACCTGTAATTACAACTTCAGAAAGTCGCGCTATATTCACGCAGTTCAAATATGGCAGGTGCAAAAAAAATCTGACTGATAATCAGTTGCTTTTTTTAATAAAACGCAACTCTTTTCATGACTGCCAGCGCCTCCACCAAATTTAAAGCAGGGTGAGCATTTGGGTTTCATTCAACCTGGATGCTCTGGATCAGTTGTATGTAACTGAAGCCTATAATGTTGCTCCACACTGGTTCAGGTGCAATAAAGACATGTGCTGAGACAGACCATGAGATCTGTATGTGGTGCAGGACAGGAGGGCACTTTGATGATGGGGTAAAATATGATTCCTGTCCAAGGTGCCACTTTCCTGAGAACAAAACCTCCTTTCTTCCCTCATCCGCATCATCAGCATCTGTGTCTCTGTCATCAGTGTCATTGATGCTTTTTTTTGGTTTTACTCAAAGCAAAGCAAACAGATAGAATTTCTTCTGTGTGATCAAGAATTCAGATTGATATATAAACAGACATTTACAATATATTTTTTTTAAATATAATTTGAAGGTCCTCTTATAATGTTAGTATAGCTTTTTCCACTAAAAACTACCTAATTAATTAGAAAATTTCACAAATTAAAAAAATAAATAAAAATAATAATAATTAATAAAAAAAATTATATATATATATATATATATATATATATATACATACACACACATACATACACAGTATGTATATATTAGTGCTGTCAAATCGATTAATCACGATTAATCGCATCCGAAATAAGTTTGTGTTTACATAATATGTGTGTGTGTACTGTGTATAATTATATATATATACACACACACACACACACTCATTCATGTATATATTTAAGAAATATTTGCATGTATATACTATATTTATATATTCATATAATTTATATTATATATATATAAATATAAATATTTTATATATAAATATAACAAACTTTTCTTAAACACATGCATGTGTCTGTGTGTTTACATATACTACATAATTATACACAGTACACACACATATATTATGTAAACTTATATTAATAAACTTTTATTTTATTTATTTCACGATTAATCGATTTGACAGCACTAATATATATATATTTTGTGGCAGCTTCTTGATTCTGATCTTTAATCTCAAGTCTTCCACAAAATAAAAGTCTTGTTTCTGACACTAATCAGCAAAACAGGAAAACCACCTTAATCTGACAAGTAAAAAAATGCCAATATCTGCCAATTTATCATCACTGGAGATACATCTGATGACCACTATAAAAAGTCACACATTCATGACCATTTCTACTTTCTCTCAGACCCTTAAAATCAAACAGGCTGCTACAACTTCAAGAAATGCTCCTTTCTCATGAAATGAGTAATAGTGCCTTTCTCCAGTAAGACACAAGCTGCAAATTCAAAATCGCTTTTAACTGCCCCATCCTTCAATACCAGCCTCTCTGCAAATCTTACATCACACTGTAACGTATACCTCAGACAAACTGATTGCTTCAAACTGCTTCACAAGGATTTTAATTTAAACGATCAAGAAACTTTTGACTCCTCACTATATGACCCCATAAGATTGAGCATATATTCTATAAAAGCACAGGCATGCTAAACACACATGCGTGCAATGACTCCATTTATTTGGACTTTTGTTTTTTTGTAATCATAACAGACATGTAGGCTAGTACAGAATGAAAAAAAAGAGGACGGTAAAATCTGACACAAATTTACAAAGTCTCGAGCGTTACCCAATCCTGCTTTGAAAGACTCCTGCTCAGTGCTAAATAAATAATCTGGATGGCATAAACTCTATGAACTACATAACCTGACCTCCCTTTAAAGTAGCACAGAACCCTGAGAATACAGGCCTCCCAGAGAGAGAAAGAGAGGGGGATTGAGAGAGAGGGCAGCAGTGAGAGGGCAGGGGCACAGATGTGGGGCTCAAAGCGGGCCACCCCCAGAGCCTGCAAGGGGAATTCTAATCACCCTGTAGTATTTCAATGGAGTGCCAAGATGAACACACTTGCTTACATGTGTACACACACACACACACACACACACGCAAACAGATACACAGTCACACACACACACACACATACTCAAAGGCATGCTTGCCTTAAGTCACACTCTAAATTGGATCCCAGGAGCTTTTTCTCTACCTTGTTCACCAAAGGCATTGTGTATGTTTTCTGAGTACTCAGCATATGCCGGGTAACCTGAGCGCTCTTTAGCATACACATACGCACACACAAACATTGTTTCCAGAAGTAGTAGTTATTGTGTCTTTTTTCTTCTCCTAAAGGTATTTCCCATTAGGAACTTAATTAAATTCAAAACACCACACATATATCTACTATGCCTAAACTTAAAAAAAAAATAAAATAAAAATAATTCAATCAATCAATAAACGCCCACCTGAGATGAAGCCATAAAGGCTGTTCACATGTTTATTGTATTGTTTTTTTCTATAATTCTCTATTTTAAGAGGATTCTCCCAAATACGTTCCTCCATAATATTGTGCATAGATGATTGATGACTGGCAATGATATCCTACAGTTTTGTTTTATTAAAACTTATTGTGGGATGCCAAAAATTCCTCCAAGTGCTCCGCTCGGAGCTTAAATATAATCTAACACTGATTTTCTTGAGATTTTTACATTCAAAACTTCACAGCTCAAAATAAACTGGTTGAAAGTCTTTGAATAAAGCATTTTCTTAATTTTTAGAATATAATGATTTTTTATTTTGCCTTTCATTTCACAGGATAGTGTATCAGTGAAATGAAAGGAAGAAAATTGGGATTGGGAGCCAAATTCGAACTTGGATCGCCTGCACAACATGTCAGAGCACGTGCGCTACCTGCCGAAATCTCCAATAACGAATGGAAGACTCCTGAGAATTAAAAGAAATGATGATCTCAGTTACCTATTCACAATATTTGCCTTTTAAAGGACCGTTTCTACAGTCCTAGAACTCAACAGACAGATCATGGAACAACGCAGTCTGTCAGAGCGGCAAAATTGTAAAAGTAATAGCGAAACCAGTGAAGTGTTGACTTTACAAAGGATACAAGGAAAAAAACAGACCCCCCCACCCCCCCTTCCACCCCCTCTTCCACCCCCTCTTCATCACCATCTCTCTCTCTCTCTCTCTTCGGCTGGCAGCCGAAGTTAACATTTTCAGAGAGAATATTCCTCCCTCCAATAGTGGAGTGTAATTCATTTTCCATCTCTGTTCATTAATCATTGTTAAAATTAGTGATCCATTTCTTCCACTCTGCCATCTGCACTCAGCTTCCTTACAAACATGACACCTTCCCGCATAATAAAAGCTGACAGGCAAGAGGATGCCTTTCCAAATAGCTTTCTGCATATGTGCACCCCTACAACTGATGCTGTTGTCAAGACAAAAGTAGGTTATTTAAGCTCCCCATTTTAACAACGCACACACACAAATGCAAACATACACACGTCTGGCACACGCATACAATCACGCTCCTGCCAGACACGCACGTATGCGGCATATAGACCAGATGTAGATGTCCGACAACAGAGCACATATTTACATTAATATCGAAAAGATAACACTCACAGATTCCAACAAACTAAGTTTCTTAGTTTGTTCCTTTTGCTCGCTCTGTCTTTCTCCTTTTTACGCATGTGCGCATGCACGCTCACAAACATAATCTTATCTGGAATGTGCTCAAATCTGCAAAAAAAAAGAAAACACACCAAAAGCTGAGCCATTGTCCTTATGATAAGTAAAGTTATGAAATATCAGTCTTTAACAAAGTCATCAGCGCCAAGACAACAAAGAACCTGTTGTGAGTTAATGTGCTGTTTATGTCCTCTGAAGTTTTATTTCACCTTTCATTAACACATGCTTGTTGTTTGTCCAACAGGCCTTGAGAAAAAAGGGCCTTGGCCCTCACCAGCAGCGTGTGTGTGTGTGTGTGTGTGTGTGTGTGTGTGTGTGTGTGTGTGTATGTGTGCGTAATAGGATTCTCATTTATTGCATTCTCATTTCTCACACATGGGAGACAGAGCTTTGACCTTCTCTAGGAAAAATAATAATGATAATGATGATGATAATAATAAATACATTACATTATACAAAACACAATAAATACAACATATATTTAATACTCACACCTACTCTTGACTGGTATTTGTCCTGGATATTACAAGCAGAGCCTCCTATTCTCCAAGCAGGTAAAGACAGTGAAGAGCTTGCTTGGTAAATGAAAAGCCACATAGTATGTATAGAAGCCCATTTCTGCACCAGAGTAAAAAAAAACTGAGAAACAGTTACAATTTCGAGATATAAAGTAAGGGGCCATTTACATGACACCATTTTCAACTAAAAACGTAAAACTTTTTATGCGTTTTGGCCGTTCATTTACATGACAACAGCGTTTTGGGGGCCTGAAAATGCAAACTTTTGAAAAACTAGTTTTTGAAAATTATACGATTATCATCTCTGTGTAATCTACAAAAACGCCAATTTGTGAAAACAGTGACGTCATGCACACGTGTATTATGTGTTTAGTCTATTGGCGCGTAGTGTTTATTTACACAGTGACATCGCCAACTACTGGCCTGGCATGCAGAATACAGTGTTTTAGTCGTTTTCGCTGATACACGTCACGTGAACAGGGATCGTTTTGACAATGGTATCGTCTGCACGTGAAAAATGCAAAGGAAAAACGTTTCAGTATTTAGTAAATTGTTGTCGTGTAAACGTACCCTTAAAGTTACGAGAAATAAAGAAACAATTGTGAGATTACCCAAATGAGCTACAATTGAGAAATGTAATCACAATTATGGTAAATAAAGTCTCATTTGTGAGATATAAAGTCACAATTATGACAGTTAATTGCGAAACACACGTAGTCACAATTATGAGAAATTAAGCAACAATTGTGATATAAAATCACAAATATGGTAAATAAAATCTCAATTGTGAGATATGAAGTCACAATTTCTTTTATATTTTTTACTATGGGGTGGAAGCGGGTGCCCATATGTCTGTGTTTCTGTGACGTGTGTGAGGATTCGTATGTGTTGGAGGAATTTGGGTACCAAATGTGTAAATATATACGAGTGGACTGTGTTATTGACAAGTGACTAAGTTTGTGCGTGTGTGTGCGTTGGTGAGTGTTTAGTGTCTCTGCTGGCGAGGAGAGGAGGGTCGTGCTGATATAATGAGCAGCTTGGAGCAGATGATGCTCCGACTCCATCCCTCCAGATCCAGACCAGAAGCCTGTGTTTGCTTTCAGCAGGCCGGGGCTCCAGTCTCTCCGCTCCCCCTTCCATCCCAGTCGAGTCCAAGGCTTCATGCTAGGCCTCCCAGGAGCCCTTGGCCCAAACCATTAATCTATATAATGCCCTCAAAGAGCGAGCTTTTTCACACCATCGAGAGCCAAGCCGAAACAAGGGCAATGGCTACACCGTCGAGTCAGCTGTTCGTCCTGCTGTCAACATACACACACACGCATATAGACACAATAGACAGCCATAAATAAACGATTCATCTTATAAACATATCTGAAGGACCGTAAAACAAGAAGTAAAAACCTGAACCTCAGATCACGTACGATGCCCGTGAAAAAGACAGAATCGGAGCCAGTCAGCAGACGGGGCGGTGGCTAAATTGTGTTGACATTCACCCTCAACATGACCAAGAGTAAGCCAGAGCTTCAGCAATTTCCCCTATCTGCTAATTCGGTTTTCCTTGACCCTGATGCACACAGCAAAACACACAACTCAACACTTTCATTCACAGCGCACACGCAGACATGTTTAATTTCAGGTTCTCACCACATCTGAATTACAGAAAAACTGATGGTGGACAGAGGCCAGGCCCTGGCGGACTGATTAGCATCATTTAAGAAAGCGTGCAGCGCTGAGAAGACCGCCCAGCCTACGAGATGGGTGGCCTCTCCCAGCACCAGAAGTCAATACCTAGTAAACTCATTTGAATTGAACAGAGTGAAAAAGCACTCCAGCGCCCCAGCCACTGCATACATTTCCCCTCTCCCCCCTCGCACACATGTATTTATGTATTCGTCTTTCCCTCGTTCCCTTTTTCCCTTTGTCTCCCGCTAAGTGCTTTCAACGGTGGTCACCATAGACTGCCGGTAGAGGTATGCATATACATTAAGAGTGGAACAATGTTCTTTTTCAGAGGTATGAAAATAATAGAAGGGAGAGGCGTCCCCCTCCCTCTAAATTAGATAAGCCATGCAAATGGCTTAAAATTTTGTAAAGCTTTTGAGAAAATCCTACTTATGGTTGCGATTCTGTGCCAAAAAGTTCATCTGGCCTGTAAATTTAAGCATGGATTACAAATATTCAAATCATGAGCTTACTGTTCAAATAAACATTTCCAACAGGGAGAAAAGTTGCAAGGCATACACTTTCAACATAATTCCCTGTCTGGCATTGCCTGCCCCTCACTCCTAATAAAACAAAACCTCTCCAAAAATTCAGGAGAGAGCGGGAGGGGGGGAAAAACAAAACAAAGGAGTTAAAAGTTCGCCTTTTCATTTTTCGTCAGACTGAATAAACACCGCTGATGAAATCTGTAATGAATGTAATTGTAACCACCTATACAATTGCAATCTGCTGGGTAAGAGAGCGAGACAAAAACGGAGGGAGAGAAATCACAGGCGCAGCACAGGCTTGGGAAGTGGAACAGATAGTAGAGTTTATATTTGAAAAAAAAGAGAGAGCGAGAGAATCAAATGGCTTAGGCTGGTCAGCTGCTTGCCACATGGTAGAACTAACAAGAACTGAAGTCACAATGATTCCAGCCTGGCTTGAATGTCTGTCCTCCCCTCTATTACATTCTTTCTCCCTCATCCACTCTTCCCAAAACAGTGGGACCGACACGGACCCGGGCCCTTCTCGCAACTTTAACCTTGCCCTGGACACTGGATGTCACGTATCTCGTTTCTCTTTTTCCGCCGAGAGAAGAAAAGAGAAAAGCAAAAGGTCTTTTTGTGATGACAGCCGGTGCTACCCCAGGATTAGAATAGCCCCTATCATTCCAAAGCAAGAGTGCCATATTAAAGTCTTCCACATTTGCGAAATTGCAAACAGATGCAACTCAAGTACCTGCAAATAATCTGCCAAGACCAATTTCAAAAGGGAGATTTCCAAATATGTGGAAGTCATTAGGACGCGCATTATTTTTGCGATGAGCAGGAGGCTGGAGCTGGTCTAGAGGCAGATGGGTGCTGCTTTTATTTAGCCAGAAAAAAGGGCTACATGTTTTTCCACCATAAATGAAGATATATCATGCCAACAAAACAATTATACCCCAAATATTGATGATTCAAAGACAACAAAAGAATGCACGATTTCCTTTTACCATTGCCGACCACAATCTTTCATCTTTCTCTTTCCTTCTTCATGTTTCGCTATTCACTTCTGATAACACGAGACTCAAAGAGATCTAACGGTGATGTAAAAAGAAAATATTAAAGGTAAAACGCTTCAGATATCTGATTTCCAACTGCTGTTGTTTTCTTTTCTACCTGCTCTTTAAGAAACCATATCTGAAGTTATCAACTCCTCTTGTTGATCTCTTGTTTTATGTATCAGTTTTTCCTGTGTTCTCCAAATAGCGTTTTACCTCTGCGTGCCTGTGCCGCATTCTCTAATTAAAAATGATTTTACCACCATGCACTGCGACAAACTTCATTAGGATATGTGTCGAACGACCTCTCTGCTCCATTCTGCATGGGATATCCCATTCACATGCATGTTATTCTTCGTTTTCCTTTTTCTCGACATGCTCTCATAGCAAATAAACAAATATTTCGATTTTCGATGATTTCAAAAGTTTGATTAATCCATTTAAATGTTATTGCAGAAAACACATTTTAGCCTCTTGAAATTGTTCAAAATCAGCCCTGTAAAATTCATTATAATTGTAACAGTAGGAAGCATTTTCACATGTGTGTGCACCTGTGTGTATGTGCTTTGGGTCAGAGAAGAATTGAGAAATCAAGACTGAATGTTAAAGGCATAGTTCACCAAACAATAAAAAATTCTGTCATCTTTTACTTTTACTGACTTTATATATAGACAGGAAGTCTCTTATACTCGCCATGGCTGCATTTACTTGATCAAAAATACAGTAAAAACAGTAATATTATGAAATATTATTACAATTTAAAATAACATTTTCTATTTTAAAATGTAATATATTCCTGTGATGGCAAAGCTGAATTTTCAGCAGCCATTACTCCAATCTTCAGTGTCACATGATCCTTCAGAAATCATTCTAATAGGCTATTCTGATTTGCTGCTAAAGAAATACTTATTATCAATGTTGAAAATAGTTTGCTGCTTAATATTTTTATGGAAACCGTGACACTTTTTTTTTTTTTTCCAGGTTTCTTTAATTACTAAAAAGTTCTAAAGAACAGCATTTATTTCAAATAAACTTTTGATCAATTCAATATATCCTTGCTGAACAAAAATGTTTCTTTCTTTCTTTCTTTAAAAAAAAAAAAAAAAAAACCTTACTAAAACTTTTGAACTGTAGTGCATACCAAGATATTCTTCAAAATATTTTCTGTTGTGCTCCACAAAAGAAAGTCATACAGATTTGGAACGACATGAGGGTGAATAAATGATGAAAGAATTTTCATTTTGGGGAGAACTGTCCCTTTAACTGGCTTTAACTAGTTTTTATCTCCCTCTTTCTCTTTACGCCGTCCATATTCGTTTTCTGTCTCAATGTGGCTGGCAAAAAAGAAAATTCTATAATTGAGCGGTACAGAACATGTGCCCTCCCCGCTCCAAGATGACAGATGGATTATAAAAACTTCAAAGGCGAGCATTTGGAGCACCAAGGGAGAGATGGTAGGTATTTGAACTATCATTCTTTACCCAGGAGACAATGGCTGCCTGACACGGCGTATACATCAAGAAATAGTGCAACCACATAGACATAATCTCCCTCTCTCTTGCTCTCTCTCTCTCTCTCTGCGATACATTAAACATCCTGTTATGAGTAACTTTCAGTCAGGCACAAAACGGCTAAGGAGGGTTTGTAAGATTAAAAACAGTTCACAGCGCACACACTATTCGGAAGACCTTCGTAACTGCTATATAATGTGACATACACAGGCATAAACAGCAAATTAACTTGTCATCCACAGCGAGAAGTCACTGAATGTTGTATTAGTTTTAGAGTCTATTTAATGAAACGCTACACTCATGGAGGCTATAGCTAGAGGAGCATTTGCCCCCCTGAATGAATCCAGCAGCCAGTGAAAGAGAGGTATTGCTATCCGTTTCTCTCATCCTCTGCCGTGCTTTAGATATGGTTGTGATCTATTAAAAAAACATGGCCATCTGTCCAACTTCCTTCAGCACAGAGGCAGCCTATGGGCAAACTACTTTTAATAATATAGAGACAAGATGTGGGAATGCCACCATGCATACCTAATGAGAAGATCTAGATCCCCTGCTGCAAATCACTATGCTGATTCTTATCCAAATCTGCCCCGGTGTGAACTTACTTGCTTTTGTTACTGGTCAAAAACACACACACTTGCAATAGAACACAATCTCATTTGTTCTGTGACTGTCGACTCTCTGCTTTAAGGATTCGTCTGTAGGATCTAAACAGTATAAGTGAATCCTCAGTTGTTTTCTTAAGATTTTACTTTGCTTCCTTCCAGTTAATTGCCACTTTTGTGCCTTTTTATGAGACACTTCGCTTAAAAATAAAACAAAATATACATTTAAAGCAACACTGTACATGGACACAAATGTGGAACTCAATGTAAGAATGAAAAGAACACATACATAAATGTTTGATAAAGCATACCTGGAATACAGACATGGCCCACTGAAGCAATCACACTTATTCATCCTTGATTTATAAAGCTGGTAGATGTTAAGCCTTGAGTTTGTACTAAGAGGGCTGCCCTTTGACCTTTAGGATAACCCCAGTTTGTTTGCATTTCTGTATGAATGTGTGTGGCGTCTGCAGTGGAGCATGTAGTAACGCTTTTCTCAGACTGGTCACCTTTTCAATGTCCATCAGGATTTCCTCACTAATCCCAATGGATCATCCTATCAGTGCTTAAAGCATGTTTATGTGTAATGGAATCCATCTTTCTCGATTCATCCCACTCCCCCTGCTTCTCTCTCTGCTTTCTTCCCAATTTTTTTGATCCATTTTCTATAGGCCTGCAGCCTTTCTCTAGCTTTGAGAGTAGAGTGGTCCATAAAATGTAGATATGAGATTACACACATTTAAAAAAAAAAAAAAATTATTACAAAAAAAAAAAAAATATATATATATATATATATATATAATAATAATAATAATAATAATAATAATAATATATATATATATATATATAAAATATTATACGAATAAATATATTATATAAACATATAAATTATTATAGAAATATTACAGAAATACAAACACTACTGTTCAAATGTTTTAAATCGGTATGATTTTTAAATCTTTTTGAAAGAAGTCTCTTATGCTCTCCGAGGCTGCATTTATTTAATTAAAAAAACAGTAATATTGTGAAATAGTATTACAATTTAATACAACTGTTCAGTCTTCAGTGTCACAAGATCCTTGAGAAACAACTTTACAATAAGGTTCATTAGTTATCATTAGTTAACTACATTAATTAACATGAACTAATAATGAACTGCACTTATTTATCATTTATTTATCTTTATGTTAATTTCAACATTTACTAATACTTTATTAAAATCTTGTTAACATTAGTTAATGCACTGTAAACTAACATGACCAAACCATGAACAGCTATATTTTTATTAACTAACATTAACAAAGATTAACAAATACAGTAACAAATGTATTGCTCATGGTTAGTTCATGTTAGTTAAAACATTAACTAATATTAACTAATGAAACCTTATTGTAAAGTGTTACCGAGAAATTCTAAAAGGAAAAACATCAAATATCAATTTCAAAACAGTTGTGCTGCTTAATATGTTTGTGGAAACTGTGATAAACATGTTCAGGATTCTTTGATTAATAAAAAGTTCATAACATTAATAACAATGTACATGTCCTGACTGCCACTTTTGATCAGTTGAATGCGTTCTTGATACATAAAAGTATTAATGTCTTTACATATAATATTTTTTTAATATTTCAACTGACATCATCAAGAACTAAAGCTACTGATAATCGGCCAAGCAGGCACACAATCTGATATGATCACAAAATGCCAAAAATCTGACAACATATCAGTCATTCACTGGCTGCGATAAACTAATCTTTGCCCACTGCACTTTCACATATAGAATTTGTTTTTGTTAAACCTGTGTATCTATCATAAAAGCTGCTGTAGTGAGTTTTGCAACACTGCCTCTCCAAAAACAAGAATCCAGGTGCATTCTTTTACCTTTAGCTTCTCAGCTCCTCTCAAACACCTGCTCTATTCCTCCACACAGTCCCACGATGCTCTCTTCTCTCCAGCTATTTCTCTCTCTTCCTAGGCTTGGAGGTGTGGAGTACCTCCCCTTTGCTCATAATCAACTGACTACACTGTTTGATTAAAAGCGCATTTGGACGGTAGAGAAAGAACCCGACCCGGCCTCCATAATTAAGATCACTTCCGAGATTACTCACGACAACAAAAGTGGGGAAAGCGGGGATCCTGCGGCCAAGGCGAGGGGATGAAACAGAGGAGCATGGGACGGGGCAGACCCCTCATGTGCCTTGATCAAACGTCCAGTCGAGGGGAGACAGACCCCCACGGCTCCCACCTCACAAGTGCAACATGAATGAATCCTGCTCCACATAAGTAGGAGATATATTCAGTACGGAGCGGCAGACGGCATTTCACACATGTACACACACGGCAATTTCACAATAAATCCCAAATTAGAGAGAAAGAAATAACAAAGTCCTCCCCAATAAAGGCGCTAACACACAGACACATAGCACGGGAGCAAACAAACATTTTCGTATGCAATAACGCAAATACACACACTCCATTTTGGAGTAACAATGCTGCAGGTGCTGTTCAAGTCTAATGAAGACAAATAAACGTGCGAGAGTGCCTAGAAGTCACATAATAACAAATAAAGATCAATACTTCTCAGAGGAGAATTATTAGCCAGCTTTGTGAGTTTTAGCCAAAAGCCTCTGGGTGTGATTTGTTCTGTCTCACTCATAACTTCCCTTTTTCACAGCAGACACAGAAACCCCACATCACATTTCTCTTTCTCTCTTACTCTCGTGCGCGCTCTGCTATGGCTGTGGTTAGGGCGCTCACTGAGGCGTTGCGAGTTAAGTGGCCTGCCCAGAGGGAGCGTGGAGCTACGCCGTGGCCCACCTGGGCCTTGATCCCGAGACCCCCTGCGGTCAGAGGTCCATCTCCTTAACCGTTCCTCGGCAATGCTTCGCATTACCCCGGCCGTCCTCAGCCTCCAAACCCAGCACGGGAGGCCATTAATATAATCACAGGGATGTAGTGTGCGCCGGAGAGCCCCGAGGCTACGGCAATCAGCGGGGCTGAGTGAGGGCTAAGAGAGACTGAGGGGAGAGAGAGGAAGAAAAATATATAAACCGAGGGGAAAATCTTCCATAGCTTCCCCGTTTGGCTCGCACCGAAACAGGATCGCGTCGGATCATCATTCCTGGAGACGCGGGATGAGAGGGGGGCTGAGGTTTGCACTTTAAAGGGGACCTCCCAAGACGGAGAGAGATCGGGGGAGGGGGGATCATGAATCTTCTCTGCCCAACCTTAAGCCTCTCTAGTTAGTTGATCTAACGATGACTGGTCACAGTACCATCATCATGCAAATTTAAACAGAGATGATCTTTTAGCCGCCTGATGAGGGGGCCACACATACAGGAAAAGTGTTAATGATCAACACCAGACCACAGGCCCCTTCCTCTGCACAAATCACGTCACCGCTGGCTCAACTTGTTATGAAAGTCGCTCTCGCTCTGAAAAAGCCGATATCCATAATGTTCTGATTAGTGTCGTGAAATTAATTAATCCTTAAGCATCTTAGTGAAATCCAACCTACAATTACATATAAAAAACCGAAACCATAAATATTGCGTTTATATTTAAAATCGTTTATGTGAAATACACAACATGCTTTCAAATGCAAGCAGGAGACAAAATGAGGTGTCATAAAGTCCATTTTGTTTTCCCAAGAAGTGTCTAGACACAGAACATGTGCTCTAAACATACACTTCCAATTTTTTAACTTGAAATAAAAATGCATTTTCCTACAATAACGTAAACAGGTTAAATGTACTAGTTCTCCTGACCTCGGAAAGTTAAAAAGGATGTTGGCGGTTGATCTGACACAAAGAAGTCATGCATAAAAACTTCCAGAAGTGTAACTGAACTCTAAGCTGTCCTTTCTGAACATGCCTTCCATTTTTTTTCCAGCCTCCAGTCGTGTGGGTTTGGAGTGGATTGGATCGTCCACATTACCACAGGCTGATCTATACTGACAGCCTTATTTACAAAAACGTGGGGAAGAGTAACAAGGCAAGTTACCCCACACTCTCTCCTTCACTCACTTAACTTAGCTTTCTCCCAATTACAACGATTGGCACAGACGCCATAACAAAAGAGATGAAACGGGCAACTTAAGAGACAGACAACAACACTTCGTGATCAAGACTGAAAAAAGGGAGCAGGCGAGAGAACAAAAACAATAACAGACAAGAAAGGGGGAGAGGGAAAAGAAGCTGAATTGTGAAAATCAGCGGAGATTGTGGGAGATGTGTTATGGGTACGCGTCAGCGGGGGGGGGAGAAACACATCTTAAGACTTAAAAGGTGTGTAAAGTAAGCTGAGCATCGGGGGAATTCTCTCTGAGAGCCCCTTTAAAATTCACCTCTGTATTAAGGCAGATAAATAAAGGCAAATTCCCCAAAGTAAATACTGTTTAACTCTCACCTTCAGCAAGAGTTACTTAAAGTGCTCTGCGCAAGACTGACAGCCCTCTACAAACAAAGCAACCAGGTGGCTGATTGTATGTGTATATATGTCTACAGGATTTAAACAATGCAATTTTTTTCATACATAAGTTAGTCCACCCTCCAGCACAAGCACTGCAGTAATACATAAATTAATGCTTTTGTGATCTTAGAATATTCAGTTTCACTGACATTAAAAATTTAAATATACTGTAAATAAAAACTGTGTGGGAAACGTCTAAATAAATAAATAAATAAAAATTAAAAAATACCAAATAAATAAATTATTATTATTCTATTTAGATACATTTCATAAAAATAATAATAATAAACCCAATTTGTCATCTATTCAATGTGTGATATTCTCTTTTAATTCGAAAAATGTTGACCCATTGAAATTGGGCCTGTCCTTAGCCTTGACCCAGAGTGACAGAAATTAGCAGATATACAACTAGGTACATACTTAATATTTATTCTGAAGAAAAAAATGTCAAGTATGTGTACTCATATGACACTGCTGGTCTGAAGATGTGGCATTGCTGGTGTGGCTAGAGGGCTGTGGGGTGGACAGTCACAGAGGGGCATGTGTTCAAAGCTTGGAACACTCATTAGCATTCAGACCTATTTATTTACTTTAAGATCACCAGAAAAACAGTAAAACCCTATTAGAGCTTTTGGAGGAGGGGAAAATGGTGTTTTAAATCGCATGGTGTTTAAAGTCGCTCAATATTTGCAAAGAACCTTTCGAGTGAAAGATGCATTCATATTTAAAAATATAAAACTGTAAAACGTTAAATAAAGCACTGAGAAAATAACTAATAATAATATTGCTCGGTGTCTTGGATTTCATTCACAATCATTCATTAAAAAAAAAAAAAAAATCAGCAATTTAAATAATTATAATAATATTGAATTGTTTAAAGTATATTAATTCTATTCTACTGAAACAATTGTAATAGTAAGGTCAGATATTGAGCGATATGGCCCTGATGTGACCATGATTCAGTTCAAAGTAGCAGGACAGACGTGCAGAGGCATTAAAGAGCTTTGCAAACAGGCGGTCATGTCCCTGACTGATATCAAGCGGCAGTTATCAGCACTGCCACACACAGATCTCTCACAGCCTGTTCAAGAGCACAGCACAGATATGTTAAATACATCACCCTCTCTCTCTTTCAACATCTCTGTCTTTCTCTCTCTCTCTCTCTCTCGCTCTCCCAGTGCCAGTGCTTCCCTCTTTCCCCTCCGTATGCCATCTCTTTCTCTCTCTCTCTCTCTCTCTCTCTCTCTCTCTCTCTCTCTCTCTCTCTCTGGTTAGGAGCTGCTAATTCACAGGGTCTGATCTGTCTGTAAGGCTGGAGACGCCAATGCTATCATTATCAGCCAATTCAGCCAGCCGTTAAATGGAGGAATCAGGAGACATTTGCTCTCCTCCACTATCGCAATGACATCATTACCGGGAGAATCAACAGCACAAGCACTCTGACCGTGTGTTAGTGTGACTCTGTAAGTGTGTGCGTGAGCATGTGTGCATACAATGTTGTGCGTTTGCATGTGTGTGAGTGTGGTGTGTGTAAAACATAAAAGGGTCGTATTCAGAGGAAATTAGGGGGGAGTAAAAATAACATCAGCCTACCTGTGAGATACCAAGGACCGGGACACACTGTCAGCTGAAAGTTCCCAAGTGCAGAGCGTGGAGAGATATAAAAAAAAGAGGGAGAGAGGGAGAAGGAAAAAGAGAGTAAGTGAAAGAGTCGTTTGCACATACAGGGTAAATGGCAGCTCGCCGCTAGCTGTGGCACTACTTTTTTTCTTTTCTCCACACCCTCCCTCCCTCTTTTTCTGTCTCCTTTTGCCGCCCCTCTCCAACATTGCGCTAATAGCCACCTGTGAACCACGCAGCCATATGATCCACTCCCAGGCCTCTGGAGTGGAGTCACCTCTGTGTTTTTCGGCCCCCTCCTCCAATGATAAATCATCATCGTTTAGCTAATATCCGTTTTTAACCTCTCTCCCTGATTAACAACACTCTTCCCCCCTGGATACAAACCACTCCTGCTACAGTGCAGCTAAATAGCTTGCCTCTTTTCCTTTTTTTCCCCCCCAGCTCTCTTTTTCGTATTCCTTTGCTCTCGGTTTTTCTTTCCTTCACTTTTTAAATTATAGGTCCTTCAAAGATAGGACAAATAACATTTCATTAACCATGACTGTCACGTCTGTTCAAAAGGGTCACTATCAGCATTTTAACCTTCAACTGCTCAAGAACAGGAAGAAAAGACACGTGCATTTTAATTAACCAATAAAAAACAATGCTAAATCACAAATCAGCCAGAAACAGATGTTATGGATTATAAAGTGTCTGGAAACACATAAATATATTTGTGTAAAATCGTTGCGGTGATTATGCAGAGATAAAAAAAAAGAAAAGAAAACGTGTTGCTCTTTTGATACGGCACCCCTAGTGGAGGGGGCGAAAGAGAAATTCAGTCCGCGCAGATCTGACTGGAAATTGTCAAAATATTTGCAGCAGAGGAATTCCAACATGCGAGAGGCTTGGGCTTCCCTACAAAGGACCCATCTTCCCTGAGTAACAAGTGGAGGGAATGAGTGCCGACAGAGAAGCTAAAATCCCTTAGGCTAAAGAAATCCAGCTATTGTAGTAATAACCCCTGAGACCTGGCTGAGTATGTACAGCTTTCAGAGGTACTTCTCATCCTATTTGTAGCCCCGCCAGTGATGTATGTGTGCGTGCGCGTACTGGTAAGTGACGGGATATACATAACGTAGGTCACTTCACTGCTCATGTGCTCCTTTAAACAGGCTCCTTTTTTCCATGTTCTCTGTTCTCTTTCATTTTTGTATTTTTTTTTTTTTAGACAACTTCCCACCACAAATACTCGCTGGGGTTTGCCTATAATACTATAATGTATTTTTTCATCTCTCTCCTCATCTTTTTTCCTTTTTTGTTCCACAAGGCAAGTTTCATTAAAGATCCAATTATGCAAATCAGGTCCTGAAGAGCCAGTTGAATATGCAGTATAATAGTGTACCGTAATAGTTCAACACAATATACTGCATCTGAGGCAGATTTACGAGGCAACATAACTGCTACGCCTCCGTCCTTTGGAGAAAACCTCTTGATCATAATTAAAGGTGCAGGGTCCCTCTTTACTTCTCAGTGGCGTCCATTTTAACCAGGCTGCCCTCCAGGGGGCTGCCGGCCCTCACACTCGGGGTGGATGGTGCACCCGTTGGGGTCACGACCTGGAAACAGTTCAAGGGTAGGCGTTGTTAAACTCCCCCAATTATCTGGAGACATCTTGTAACAGAGATGCCCTCCTCTCTAACGGCGGACCACCCAGCAATCAGAATTATCTGCCACTATTTTTGGTGCCTGTGCAGCACTGCAAATATTTACCACTATTTTAAGAGCTCGGATTAGAATGCAAAACAACATAATAGCATGTGCTTAAGGCCAGTGATTGACAGGAAGTCGCTTGTTTGTGCAAAGCCCCTGTCTACTGAGATGACATGGCTGTAATTTTGTGCTTCTCACCAACTCAAAAACAAACTGTCATGTTAGACGGTGCCGTATAACACGTAGGAATTAGTTGTTTGTTTGTTATTAATAAAGAAAGTTAACTTAATTTTTCAGCAATTATCAAAAAAAAAAAGTTTGGGTGTGGTCGGCTAAGTAGGTGTCCCATTTCTGGAAAAGGAGTAAGGCCGTAGCCGAAGGCTGACCATGTCTCCCAAGGCTGTGTAAACCTGCCCGATTCAACACTCTCCATAATGACCACATGTCCCACAGCCTTTCTATACTCTCTCTCTCTCTGAAATGTGTGAGAGAGCGTGAGTACGTGTGTGGTGTTGGAGGGCTGAATTTTGTCCACCCATTCCCTCTCCCACAGGAGAGAATTATGAGAAAGAGAGGAAAAAAAACTTAGCGGGATACAAAACATCTGCACACATCTGTTCAGCGCTGTCATCTGCGCATGGGCTAACTTTAACTGTAACGTATGCTTCCCTTCCAATGCTCGATATTCATTGCAGCGCCATTAGTCTATCTATATATTTTCCTCATTGTAAGTGCCTCAGGGTGGAGTAGAGCAAGGACCCTCTCTCTCTCTCTCTCTCTCTCTCTCTCTCTCGCTCCGTAGACAGACAGACGCTCCTTCTGGTGGCACCCTGGCATGAGGCAGTGGAGACAAGATCATCCGTCACCACCTCATCTGTCAGGGCACTCTTTATTCTTAGATCACACACTGACTGACGTCTGTGATTAGCCCGCTCAAAAACTTCCACTCCTCTACCCCCTCTCCCTCTCTATCTCTCTGTCTGTTTCGAACGACTACGAAAAGCCTTAGAAATCATCACTCATTTATAAGTGACATGTGCATAACGAAATGTCCTTATTCCACTATAATTATTTGTTAAATACAAAAGTTGACATCTGTCAGTAACCGAACATTCCCATTTATATTACGTAAAGTGACATGCTGAACTGTGTCTTCGCCTGTACACAGGCAGATATTGAATGACAGGGAATTATGCGCTTAATCAATTGGAGAGGACAGGCATAGGAGTAATGTGAGGCACTCCTTTTCTAAATGTACTTTCAGAGGATGGTGGATTCTATAGCTATCGGTACAGGACCACACCCATAACTTTATCCTGAAAATGTGGATGTTTGGAAGTAATATCATTTACAACAATATGGGGGAAAATGTCTATTTATTCTACATTCTTAAAAATAAAGATTCTAAAAAGGAGTTATCACAACCATTCCATAGAAGAACCATCAGTGAGCAGGAACACTTTTAATGTTAAAAGTTCTTAATGGAACCATCAATGCTAATAAAGATCCTTTATTTTTAAGAGTGTACTTGTAAAATATTTGAAAATGTCATCAGCAAAGATATATTCCTTTCTCGGAAGTTAGCACCTTCCTAGTCAAGGTCACTAACATCACTTTGTTAAGCCAACAGCATCACGTAAACGCCCCCAACAAATAAACACGACACTCCTGGCGTTTAGGGATTCTTCCGCCACGAGGGGAGAGGCCTAAGACTTTGGAGCTGGAGAGGAAGGGAACGGCGGGAACGGCAGCAACCACGGGGTGGAGGCGTGAGGTCGGTGTCTCCATAGCACATATCAATTAATACCTAAACGCCACGGCCTTGCCTGCCATACCGTCCCCCCTGAGTTTCCTGGCTAGGGCCCGGGCATCTGGAAGACAATTTCCTCCAATTAAAAGGAGCGGGGAGGCATTTAAGTGTGGAATGGCTGTTTGATCAAGTCTCCAAGGCTCAAGCACAGATCCAGCCGGCTAAGCTGGAGACTGACAGGCCTGGAGACAGAGAGAGAGAGAGAGAGAGAGAGAGAGAGAGAGAGAGAGAGAGAGAGAGAGAGCGAGAGAGCGAGCGAGAGAAGGCTCGTCTCTCCTGCCCGTTGGCACTGCCCTGCCCTCGGCTGTGGCGAGGTCTGGGGAGGTGCACCTCCACACCGGGGTTACTGATGGCGGCAGCGAGCATGCAGACCTAGGGACACACTAACGCTCTCGAGCGCTGCCAAGTTCTGCCACACAACACACACTTTCCCTGCCGAATGAGTGCAAGACGCATATGTAAATGAGAGCGTACACACCAGGGAGGAGACATTTTGACAGGATTGGCTTGGTCTGTTTAGCCCCATCGAACTGCTATCAGTTGCACTGGCAGAGTGTATTCACAAGAGTCTTCATAACACCCTCTCTCTCACTGCATTTAAACGAGTTTGATATTTCTCCTTCCAAAAAAATATATAAATAATAATTTGACTCATAGATGATAAATTCCATGTGAACATGATATACATTTTCAGCCGAAAATGAGTTTGTTAAGACCTAAAAAAAAAAAAAAGCAATAAGCAAAAATTGCAACAACATCAACACCTCTACGACTGTGGCTATCCCGTGCTGCAGCTATTTTTATTGTTTTGCTAATTAGTCAAATATTTTAAAAATAATATTCATTATTTAGCATCAAAGTCTAGGAACAATTGTTATATGAGGTTATAATAAAAAACAATAACAGCTTGCTGTTAAATAAATCAAGCATTTCACTTAATAAAATAACCTTCATTCAGATGGCCTATCAATTGTAAACACACACTATGCATGACTATTTTCTCTCTCTTTCTCACGGTCCACATTAATCCAGCATACTGTTTATTGATTTATTTATTTTAATTCATAAAGGAGCTTACAAGGCTATATTTGTGGTCATGTTAATGCTGGCCTTTCAAATGAATTGTGTGGGATTCTGAAAAGAACGTGTGACTTGACTACATCACAATGTCATTTCAAATCAGAAAAATGAAAAGAGCTGACAAAAATGTCTACGCCCAGACAATATTACAGACATAATATCCGTTAAACAATGACGGTACATCTGTGCCGCCTGCTATTTGTCCCTTTCCATGAACAATGAACCTGAGGAAAAAACAGTTATCTCCTTTCAACATTATGAAAGATACATACAAACTAAAAGTAGCTGAATGTGTGTGTGTGTGTGTGTGTGTGTGTGTGTGTGTGTGTGTGTGTGTGTGTGTGTGTGTGTGTAATATTCTTTTCCATAAGTAAAAGTTTTGGGTCATCTCATATAAAGTGACATGAGAAATCTGCACCTGGATCTGAAGGCATGAGACAGCAAATCAATTTTGCTAGCTTTATAAAGACCTTTCATAAAGAATTAAGCACATGAAGTGCGCGCAATAGGTGCATGATGCAATGTGTCATATTATAATTCTGACCCTGGCAATGTTATAATTTGTTAAGTGACAAAATATGCGTAAAACAATGAGCTGAATGATTTTATTGTGTGTCGAAACGCAGCTCACAATCATGCCAACATACAACATTTTATCTTTTCTTCAATTATTCCAGCACTCCCGCGCGCATTCCTATCCTAATCTCCAATTCTTGCAACTTTCTTGTTCTTTTTTCCTCCGTAATAGATCATTTCCCCAAGCAACAATCTTCGCAACAGTCGTTCAAATCTCCATTTCCAGGGGAGATGTGCGTGTTTTTTTCCGCAGATAAAAAGGTTTTTAAGTCTGATATGACATTTAGCCCTCAGTTTTTGAATGCCATCATAAGGCTTCTGTTCATAAGAGGTCGATCACAGCACAAAATGGCAGGTCTCACCGGCTCTTCCATCTCACAAGTTTTGACACATGGCATGCACCGGGTAACTTTGATCCTAATTCTCCAACCGATCTGTGTTCACTTCAGCTGAAATCCTAAACGCAAAGCCCTTGGGGCTGAAGTGAGAAAGTTTGAGCAGAGATTTGAGGAAACTTTCTTACAGCTCCATATCTCTACTTGGCCAGCACGAGCGAATCTGGTGCGCATCCCTGGAAAGCTTCTATCCACCTTACAGTAATAATGCACAATGTGTCTTTACACTTAATTAATACAGCTATCCTTACAAGAGCCAAATTTAAAATACAACGGCGTGTTTTTCTTTAGAGTAAGTTCATCTAAGCGCGTGCAATGGCTTCCAGTAACGCTTTCGATATGAAGCCGTTTTATTATCCCACGCGACAACGTTTTTGACAATTAACATTACATGCATTTCAATCAAATAGAGAAATATAATAATGCACACATCATTAGCACAAACTGACTTTTTGAAAGCGAAACGAGCGAAAACCATCCGCGAGCTCAATACTGATCTAGTCACTTCTTACCTTTAAATTCATCCGGACGTCAAGACGCGTTGCGAAAGAATGTCTTCATTAAATAATGAAGCATGTCCACATAATTGAGCTGATCATTTTCTTATACTGCTGATGGGGTTAAAGTATATAGTCAACACGCAAACACACACACGCGCGTGCTTCGGACCTGTTATGATCGTCCTCTCGCGAATCCGTTTCCCAACTGTTCCTCGCGCATCCCGAGTGATGAAAAAGCGCCTTTGAGTTTATTCTCAATATAAACGCGTTCATTGATAGCGATCGGCCAGCATCACAAGACATTTCCCCTCATCTGTCTGTTCGGACTCCCCCTATCTGGACGGTGAAAAGCATTGTACCGTTAAAAAGGCACTCCATTGTCGTCCATTCACAGAGAGCGGAGAGAGTCTTGCGGCATTTGATGGGACTAAAAGCTTGAACCCTTGATAAAACAGCCCCGGTGCACGGAATATCATCTCGAGTCGTCTATTTTCCCCACGCGGAGAGACTCAAAAGCGAATTTCACTCCATCGGATCATCTTATTGACCTTGACTTCCCCGTGAACAATTATTAAAATCTGTCTATCCTCACTCACATTGTCAGCCCCGTTATTCAGACGAGGCGTAAGTGGCTTTGATGCCGTTTAAATAACACCGTGGAAAAACACTACAAATAGCTACAATTGAACAATAAATGCGCTTACCTTTCGGGGAAAGTATCTGAAGTCTTGTATCCTCGGGAAAAAGTCCAGTGAGCTGAGCGGAGAGCGCGAGCATCAGTCAGTATAAGAGAGAAGTAATGAGTGATAAAATGACGCTCATCTGCACTGTAACCTTGTGGCGTATTTAATGTAAATAAGCCGGTTATGTTGCACACAATCACACACATACACACACACACACATACATGCACACAAACCGAGACCGGCCAAGACGGGAAGCGCTTTTTTTCACTCTTATATGCTAACGCGTCACACAGGAGCGCATATTTAAAACAAATACACGAGAAAGCTTATCAGTTTGTAAATATGAGATGAAATTGCCACTCAGCGGGGCGCGTAGCCTAACCAACAGCCTCCCTCTTCATCACAGAAAGAGGAAAAGGGGTCCAGACAGCGGTCGAGACACGCGCTCAGAGACGTGGGAGAAGGTCCTCTGAAAAGGTACTTCGGTGAGGACATGAAACTTTTTTTGGGGCTGAACTTCAGCGCTCAGGCCGATGTTGCTTTTACGCGGGGACTGAGACGCAGAATAACGCAACTGTACATTCAGTGTCCCGGCAGTTGACAAAAGATACTGTTTCAATAAACACTTTGTTGTGGGATTATATAATGATTATGTTGTAATTATGGGAGCGCTTTGGTAATAATAATAATAATAATAATAATAATAATAATAATAATAGGCTAATAATAAAATAATATCCAATGGGAATGCGAGTGCGCGCAACTTTGGAGAAAAGGACAAGGATGCGAGAATACAGATGGACTGATTGATTATCGATCGAATATTAGATTGATTATATTGATTTTGATATATATCAGGTAATTCAAAAGAAGGAAGAGGGGGAAAGCAGGTGCTTAAAATAATAAATAAATAAATAAAACTCCTGTAGTCTACTTAACTTTACAGGTTCATTTTCACATGGAGCACATGTGTCGTGCACATGAAAATAAATAAATAATAATAAAATAACAAATAACTAATTAAAATAAAATAAAAGCATGTATTAGGCCTAAATTGTGCATATTCTCTTAGCAATTATTCATATTTTTTATACGTATGTGTGTTATCACGCAGTTATTTTACACCAGGACCTTCCTAATGAGAAAAAAATCAAATCAAGACTGATTATGAATGACTTATGTATTAGGACCTGGTGACATCTAATGATACGGCATATTTACACACTCAGGACAAAAGCCTTAATGCTCCTATAACGTGATCCAGGGAAGCGTTTTATCATGTGACAAGTTGTAAAGTGGAGGGTTTTCCTCTTTCTCTTTTTGCTAAACTACACAGTTGTGTGTTTGTGGTATTTAAGTGTGTTCAAAGGAGCATTAATCGTTATTAAATCCCAAGGCAAAGGCTCGCCTTCTCTTTATTTTCTTTCCAGACAAAACACACGTTTTAAAAGATAGCACATTCATTATTCACTATGAAAATCAGATTCCCATGCTGCCCCTTAAACGCTCAGGAATTCAGCCCGCATTTTCCAGTCTGATGTGTATGAAATTCCTTTTTGAACAAATTCCAAAATAAAAGTTGTGCCTCTAAAGAAATTAGCATAACCATCCCATCAATAATATCGCTATCTCTATGGGAATGATAGCGAAAGCAGTAGGGGTGTTCCTTTACTCAATTCTTCATGGATTCTCGGTTTCTTTTGAACTTGTTATAGCAAGTCAAGTGATTCTTTATCGGTGACAGGCCTGACAATACACGACGAGGACGGGAAAGCAGGTCAAAAGGAAGTTGCCATATGGACTTCAACATGCACTTTCCTAACAATATAGGGCAGAGATCTGCTGCACACACAAGTGTGTTTATCGTCCTCTCTATTTATCGTTTATTTTTAAGTGCTTGGGGTTAAATGAAGTTGAAGACATTTGTTGCGGATAAAGTAGGGCAGCTGTATTGTTGTTAAAGTGAATCGCTCATCTGTGTTCCTTGTCTGTTTACCTCTCTGTGGCTTTTATGCTAACAAACAAATGTGTATGCGTTCGGTTTGGCTGCTATCCATTTTATGGATTTTGGTAGAAAAGGAAGAGAATGAGGTAAAATTGTCACGTTGTCTGGTGTGTTTGGAAGGGCAGCATTCGAGATTGATCATTTTGTCTCCGCAAATATCAACTTGTAACAGGAATCAAAAGGTCGAAAGATCCTGACGGCTCAAGTCACGTGACTCTACACTGCCTGCGAGCAACAGGTGCACTAGGGGAGGAGAGGACTCAATGCATCTAATTTTATTTTTATTTTTTTCTGAAAGATTTAAAGATAATGTTTTTAGTTAATGAAATGAATAGTGAACTGTGGTTTAATATTTCTTCATTTGTTTGTGTATTTAACAAGGCAATTATGTACTGGTAAATATGCTAATTCACTACATCTAGGGTGAATTCAGGTTGATTGAAACATATTGCAATTAAAATGACAGGAAAATGTATTTTAAGCGTTATATTTATATATACATATATATATATATATATATATATACATACATACTATACACACACACATACATACAATTAATATATAAAAATATATATATATTATTATATTAAAATGACACGAAACAAAACATGTTCATG
Source organism: Coreius guichenoti (assembly GCA_039654105.1). Classification (NCBI taxonomy): domain Eukaryota; kingdom Metazoa; phylum Chordata; class Actinopteri; order Cypriniformes; family Gobionidae; genus Coreius; species Coreius guichenoti. The sequence goes on from CM077168.1 coordinate 24,663,609, forward strand.
AGGTTTTTTTTATTTGATTAAAATATGTGGATGCTTAAGGGAAAGTGTATATTTTAAGTGCTCTGGCTGTATCTCGACTAAATCTTTTTCATCATCTGAATACTTTTTTTTTTTTCTTTCACTAGTTCATTTTACATGGTCCTTTGGTGTGACAAATGAATTTTAAAGTACCAAAAAATCCATTTAGATTCTCAATTAATATGAGGTAACGGAAGCTGCATATTAAGAAATTAAGAATATTGTTTTAAATAGCACTTTAAATCACACTCCAGGACACTACCCATACGCACAATTCAGTCAATTCACTTATATAGTGATATAATACTGATATTTCCTGCAGTAAAGCTGAGATTTATGGACTGCTCATTTTGCATTACTGCGTCACTAAAGCTGGACTAGTTATTTTTGCGACACTGAAAAAGCTGTTGTGGGTAATACACTACTCAGAGAGTAACCCACAGAGTTTGTTTATACTATTAGACCAAGACCACACACGTCCAGTGTAAATATTTCAAGACATCAAAGTGCATGCAAACACTGCACATTTTATTTTTAATACACGCTCATAACCGCTAACAAAGTGTCAGCCACAGGAGAGAAAAAAATGACTCAAGGTTTGAGCAGTTATAAAACAGATAAAACAGTCATGGCTGGGTATGATAGTTTCTCCAAAATTCTTTCTGACAGGAATTTAAGTACGAGCCTATCAGCACTGTGCCTGGTATCTGTCCAAGACAGTATGGCCTCTAAAACAGACATGCCAGTGTTCAGAAAAGGAGAAAAAAAACATGAAGATGTTAGTTCTCTCCATCTACTTGGACTCTGAAAGCAGCTATTTAGCATCTTTTAGCAGATGTCCAGATAATTCACAAGTTTATCAAATTAATTCAAGGGAGCAATGACCAAGGAAGTGATGTACTCCTAATCAGCCACAAAGAGAGAGAGAGAGAGAGAGAGGGAGATATGTGGGGCGAGTGTCACTTTAAGACAGAGCAAATAAATGACTGCATAAGCATTTTATCCAGGAGCAGTCTGATGGTTTAATGCTGTGCCTAGTTTATATCTACATACAAACACACCAGAATGGTTTTCTCATATGGAAGAAGGGGAGGGGGGCTACATTACTTTTTAAATTGAGTTTCTCTGAGCATAATCTGTTCCAGGTCTTTGATGAAGAAATGTTCTCAAAGTATCACAGTGACTGATTTAATGAGAAGTGAGTGAGCACAATTTCAAACAATCTGATTTTCTGAACCTTCTGTGACTCTAAACTTTTAAAATTGCACTTAAGAATCACATCAATTACTCTTTAAAGTATGACATCGGCTAACTAGGCGCACTAGCATAACAAACACACGCTATGGCGTATTTACTCCATATCCTCTCATCAGGATCTGATACATTGGTCCCTTATGTGAGCCCTCTGCGAAGCTCTCCCAACTCCATTACTGTTTCCCTTTCTCTTCATCGTGCGGCGGATCTACAAGTCTGATGATGATTTAGTCAAATATTACAGAGGCAAATATTTAGAGCCGACTTCTAGGTTTTCAGCATCTGATGACACTATATGTTAATATGTTCTCCATATTCTTCAGGCCACAGTTTAGATAATGCAACTGAACGCTTCTCCACAATCCCACCCGCCGTTGATGAACTGAGAGAAGTGTATAATGTCTATGACTGATAATTGGACCAATGCTAATTTAAATCTTCTGAATCAATGTCTGGCTAAGGAGAAAGAAAAAAAAAAAAATTATATATATATATATATATATATATATATATATAAATGAAAATTGATTATTAACAATGTTGTGCATAAGAGATATAATAATGATTATGTGCTTAAAATAACCAGGCCGTTTTGAGAATCCAACACTGTTATAGCTCTTAGTAAAAGAAGCCACTGTGTGAGAGTTTGGTTCACAAGAGGAGCTACAACACAACAACAAACAACAACATTAGCATTGGGAAAAAATAGCTGGCTAATCAATGTCTTAGTTGCTTCATTATAACTTGGCTTCTCTTAAGTTTAGTCTTGAGACTCTGAAAAGCAAAAGACTGAACGTTGACACGAGACTCAACTTAAACCACTCCAAAATGACTACTTTTTTTTACTGCACACTGAAAATGATGTACAAAACCCCTTAGCATGTACTCATCACACTCGCCCCAGCTCAAACACAGTGTCTCCTCCTCTTTAAGGTCCATATTTCTGTGAAAGGGAGCCATCATATTTTACTATTACCTATCAATTGGTTTCTAATCATGGTAATGAGGCGTCTGCCGTTTGGTGACAGTGAACTAACGGCCTCCGTGGGAGCATTAAGGAGCCTGGGTTATGCTGTGGGCCGTTAACTACCTACAGGCGCTTGCTAATGGCTCCAAATGACCTCCTCAGTGGCTATTAGCACATAATTAGAACCTTGCAGACCATCAATGACTTCCACCGGACATGCGTACCTCTTCGGTCTTCTCCTCCTTGCTCCCCCACTTACTGTTTAATGGTCAGATTATGGTGAGGTGCTGGGATACGACCACAACTGCTGCATTAAGTTGTGTGTGGCTTGCATGCACTCAATGCTGCATACAGTAAAACTGCAAATCATTTGCGGCACTGCGACAGCAGTGAAACTTATCTAAATATACCATGTGATGGTTCAAGTAAGAATGAATTCCCAGGTCAGCTTTTCTGACCAATTCAGACAATTCAATTCACAGCAAATACTACAAAGTCCTTCATTTAATAAATAAATAAATCTAATCTAATATAGTCTTTTCTTTAATACAGAAACAAATCTAGCTTAAAAAAATAATGTAAATAAACTCCAAAGGAAGAAATCACTGTAAATATCCAATACGCCACCTGCTATCTCTCCCCACCATCAGTGCCCTATCTGTTCTGGTCTCTTTTACTATTATGTGCTATTGTTGTGGATCACGCCGAGCGTAAAGTGCAAGGCACGGCCACACCGCACAAGTGGTTCAGTCACACCAACCTCTGCGTACACTTAGCAATGCTCTCCAGTTACCCAGAACAAAAGCCTGCTTTAGTGGGTTAATGTCAGCTCAGGAGCTGTGGAGAACAATAGCAGAGTGAGAATAAAAAGAGGAATGCAATGTTTTGCAAAGAAAATACACCACGACACAATGCGGTAACAACTTGCCAAATTATCAGCAAATTGTCTCCCAACACCTCAACAGTTATGTACATAATCTTTGAAAACCGACTTTGTGACAAAAGTATGAAACAACTAATTTAAGCGGCAGGGAGGAATCTTTCTAGGTCATCAACTAGCCTTGGACAATGGAATCTAAAAAAGATCATGACAGGGGGGTAACAAACAGCTCCAATGCATTGGCTTTTCTTTTACGTACAATTAAGTTTTACACACACACACACACATACTGCATATACAGTATGTGTATGTGTGTAAAATGTATGTATGTATGTATGTATGTATGTATGTGTGGCTACACACTAATGTTCAAAAGTTTGTAGTTTGTTCAGAAGTCAGTAAAAGAAGTCTCTCATGGCCACCAGGCTGCATTTATTTAATCAAAATTACAGTTAAAAACAATAATACTGTTAAATATTACTAGCATTTACAATGATTGTTTTCTATTTTATTATATTATATTATAACATGTTATTTATTCCCATGATGACAAAACTGGATTTTCAGCAGTCATTACTCCAGTCTTCAGTGTCACATGATTCTTCAGAAATCATTCTAATATGCTGATTTGCTGCTCAAGAAACATTTCTTACTTTCACCAATGCTGAAAAAGTTGTGCTGCTTAATATTTTTGTGAAAACATTCTTTGATGAATAGTAAGTTCAAAATAACAGCATTTATTTTAAACAGAAATATTTTGTTTTTATAGTAACTTTTGATCAATGTAATGTGCGCTTGATTTGCTAAACAAAAGTGTTAATTTCTTTTAAAAGAAATAAAAATCTTACTGTCTCCAAACGTTTGAGTGGTAGTGTATATATTTATAAATCACATCATAAAGTATTTAGTATGAGCTTGCATTATGTGCTGTGGAAGCACATTGTGAATATGGGTAGCATGGAGGGTCAGTAGTGTGCTTTCTAGAGGCCAGAGGCAGTACTGCAGGACATTTTTTTGCCATAGAAGCCCACCAGACAGCCATGAGCAAAGGTCACCTAGTATGTTCACATTCACATCCTGCATTCCGAGTCTCCCAACCTACAGATACCATTTTGGATGTGTTTTCTATATCATGGGTTTAAATCATTGTCTATCCAGTTTCTCTCACTCTTTCTCTCGGTAGGCACTCTCAGCATTCCCTGAATTAATTTGTTTTCATTTGCAGTATGTCAACTGAAAATATGTAGTTGTTCTCTGTGGCGGTGCAAAAGAATCTCTCTGGCGAGTGTGTTTCTGCTTCTTAATCATTAAATCTGCGTGTATGTTTTTTACAGTGCAATATCAGTAAATACATAAACAGTCTGCTGTAGCTGCTCTCCTCTCAGCTGCATCTGCGGTGCTTCCCTCTTCACAGTGTGCCATTCCGCAACATTCCCCTAGTGTTTGTCCTGTGTTGTCAGAATGCTGCCAGCCACTGCTGATACAATGTCAGGCCGATCCACTGCCAAAGAGCAGGAACGGGCGACCGCGGCGGGTCCCAATTATCTGCGGGGCGACGGTGTTGTCCAAAAATAGCCTCTTTTTCCCATATACTTCTGGACTGACCGCCCCTGTCCACGGGCCGTCCACCTCTCTAAGCCCATCTGGCAGGAGGACAAACAAAATCTTGGTAGTCCTTCAGTCGAAAACCTTTTCTCAGTCTGGAAAATGGCTTCACCCCGTCATCCATTTCTCCACAGTGACCAAAACCCTGGACACAGTTAATCAGCGAAAGGGCACGCCTCCAAAACGCCATTCTTCCACAGCGGCATTAGTGCACAAGTAAGATTTACAGATCACTTAATGTTCCAGAGTTCTCTGCATAAAAGTATATACAAAGGTTAATATTGTAATAATATCTTCCTGGAGGGCATTGCAATCATTATCTCTCCAGAGATATCAATTAGAAGCACTTTACAGCAGGTAATGACAGAGATTCCGGTCCAAAATGACATTATTATTATTATCATCATCTATATTCCCGTACTGCCTATACGAAGCAAAAAGAAGCAGTGTAGGTTCAGCCAAATGAAAGCAAGAAACATATCTTATGGTGCACATTAATCTTAGTTTTATGTGGTCAAGCAGAGAGACTAACAAGCTTTCAATGTAACCCCGTGCCTTGGCATTTCAGGTAGCGTGCAACAGTTGTCCGCACCTCGTTCATCTCGTATGCTACTCCTCTCTCCTTTGTTTCAAAAGGATAACGTATACGGCGTGGAGGCCGGATACCCGCAAAGCAAATGGAAATGGTGATAGACACACATCACATGAGAGACACAGGGGAAGCAGATAGAAACGATGGAGGCAGTTAAGAATCAAAAGCTTTTTGCTGCTGCTCGGCTAATATTTGCTTGCCAACAAACACAGATTTACACCGTTGCTTTCTGTGTTTGTCTAGAAACAGAAAAAGTCAGAACATCGGAAAAGTTACTGACTGACCTTTGGGCTTCGCTACTAACATTAATAAGGAGGATTTGTTATGTTATTGACCCTCTTATCAACAGCATGAATAATTCACAGCTGGGCCAGCACTTGTCCAAAAGCAGATGAGAAAACAGCACCCATGCCTCTGACTGTTGATTTAGCAGTTTCATATTTAATAAGGGACTGGAGCGCTGGGAGGCGCCTTTTTTTGTAGAGAGATTTAATTGGGCACTGGTGACATCCATCACATGGTTGTCATGACCATGACCTTTCGTTTGGGGCTATTCATAATAAGAGAGTTATGAGCCGGTTCCTCGTATTTCTTGCGACTCACCCCTGCGTTTGTGTAATGGATGCCATAGCATTTGTAAACCTTATCTTACAGGAGTTGGTTAAAGCTAGTGTGCACATCGGATTTATTGCTTTCTGTCAGGCCGGTTAGGAGAGATGTAAAAGGGTGTGAGTATTTGGAGAAGGATGATTTAGTCCTACAGTTTGGAGGAAGAGGCCCTGACGCGTTACTGTTTTACTGAGCGTAATCCTTGAAACAAATGAGTATCAACAGCCTTAGGGTTGTGGGATATTGGAAAAACGCATTTTCCATATCAGCTTCAAATCCGCGTTTTAGCGAACAAGCTCTTGAGAGCTAAAAATGCCACGCGGAGAGGCAGCGCTGGGAAAATGGAAATCGAGATGAACGGTTTGACGTGGAAATGGAAGCGCGACTCTTTAAAGTCGCTCTCTATCCGTCTCCGCACAACTCAGAGGTGGTGAGGGAGAAAAGAGCTCTACGCACAGGTTAATTTCATCAACCCCGCGGGCTCTGGGGACCGAGCCGGAGCCAGAGGGAGCTCCCGACAAGCCTTCCGCACAAGCCTTGAAGAAAGTTGCGAAACAGAAGGTGAGAGAGAGAGCGAGAGTGAGGGATCAAATACAGGTGAGCGCGCTCCCTCAGGAGCACCAGATGGCCTGCACTACCCCCTGCGTTTGTGCACTTAACTGCTTCGCTGTGTCACCAGAACAATGGTCATTCACCGGCGAGCTCTCTTACACAACTCCTCCTTTATACATAAACAAAGCCGTCGTACATTATTAAAGCAGGCCAGGCACACGTAATCTTTTCAGACTGGGACAAACTTACCACCATTGATATCTATGTATTTATTACAGCAATAGAGCAATATGAGGGTGAGGCGCGGAGAGATATCGGCTTACCCGAGGCTGAGAGGGAAATTTAAGATAAAGGATATTTAATATCCAGTTCACATCACCAGGGCTAAGCCTTTAATAGCACAAGGGGTTTCCATGCAGGTAATGCCTTTGTCTTTGTCTAAACACACTTCCACGGACTCTAACTGTAGTCGTGGAAAGCGTGCGGGTCACTGATAAATGTGCAGTAATGGCTCGACGTGGGAGATTGCCCATTTGTCCTGTCAGGTTATTAATGCACCTGGGCACTTCCTCCAAAGGTGTTATCTAGCGGTGAAAAAAAACGAGGAGATATATAATTAATTCACTATCTCCCGCGTGTTTGCCTCTCTTTTACAGTGTTCTTACATTTTGTCACATTGCATTAGAATCAAACGACGTGCGCTGCGGCTGGCAATAATCACGGAGACAAATATGCATGTATATTATTGGGAGTAACATTAGGCTGGTGACTTGCATTCCAGGGCACATTACTGCTGCTTATTTTGTGTCTAAATGATAATGAGCGGCGGAATGATAACCTATATCATTTAGAGTGAAATATGAATTTAAAACACTGCCTGCCATTTAGAGGGGAGAAATGTGTTGCGGAGAGATCACTCAGGTGTCTTCTGCGTTCATTTGAAAACCAGGGGGAAAACGGAAGACAAGGCTTGAGTTTCCTTCAAGTGGTAAAAGACTATTGTTGTCCTAATTACGAGCTGGCTGATGCATTATTTAACGATCCAACATACACCGCCAGGGCTGGATATGAGTAAAATAATTTATGACAAGATCTCTTTTTTTGCCCCTCACTTTAAATCAAACTTCAATAAATGTGCCACCCCTATCTATATTACATGAGGCCTTGCTGAAAACAAGTAGCATGCAGGAGTCTGTTATTCAGAATTCTTCTGACAGCATGGGGTCAAAAAACAAAATCATGCAGGAGAACAAGGTGTGCTGTGTTGGCTCACCTTGGACTGTGCAAAAAGGAAGAAAGAAAAAGACAGCAGAGGAAATACAACACATACACCCCTCCAAAACAATATTTTAAGAAGTCCATTGTTAGTAGCCTTAAAGGTCAACCTTTTAAAAAAAAATATATTACTATACAGCCTAGATAGGAAAAGAGAGACTGCCTAAACACAGGCTTTTAACTCATGTTCTGTTGGGGTCTCAGAGCCCCTAATGTCCTTTTAATAGCTCAAAAATACTTTGCCGTATCAGGGTGACTCTTTATGACTAGGGCAAATCTTATGAGAATAGATAATCAAACTTCATAAAATTCCTCACATGTTGTCAATGAAAAATGTTACATTACCAGGTTTAGGATCTCAGGAATCCCAGATACGAAACATGAATAAATGCAACAATTTTTCACAGTTTAACAGTGCATTTATTTACATATATATTTGGTTTATAAAAGATAATGATAATATATTATTTCTAAAATGTGCATAACTGGGACAATAAAGACAAATCGCAACAGAACATAACTTGTACAGAATTTGACGTCTTAGCTGCAAACACATATTTGTTGCGGTATACAGTTTAAATGACACTGACCTCTATTGAGCTTTCGTGTCGTCATGACAATGGCATCAGGACAAACTTTAATAAGCACTAACGCAATGGGCAGACCTGTAGCTATCCATCATCAAGCGTGCTGAGAGAAACACTGCAGCTTAAAAGCACAAGCCGAACAGACCCTGCAGAGGAGGAAAGCGGCCTTAACTAAATTTATATCATATTACACATTGAAATGTGACCCCATAATGACATCACTGAAATTCAATCAAACCCTTTATTCGGTATTACTTAAGTTGAACTAGTGTCCTTCCTCATCTGAAATTAGTAAATTGAATATGCTTCTTGTTTTTGTTACAGGAGGCCCAAGACACAGTTTGATTTAAAGCGTTTTGATTTTCACAAAGCCTAATTTTCGGGAGCACATCTGAAGAGCATAAATAGCCCGGGAAGTTGGCAGAATTTTTTTTATTGATTGTGGTTTACGTAATTGCTATCTATCTGTATTTGTCTACTCAAGCACGAGGGTCATGTATTACGTTTCATTGCAGCCAGTGAACACTGTTAAAAGCCATTGAGAGCAGTGAGGGGTGCGGCGGGAGAGGTTTGTTTTTGAAGTTGTTGTGTTGTTGACACTGAGAGGGCTCTCAAACTGCTGGTATTGAGAGTGACTGACACATTCATAATTCCACCATTATGTACTTGACTGATCTGCTCTAATGCTGATATCAAAACAACATACTCAACAGTCCTAGATGCATCCATGGACGCTCAGCATCGGGCCTGGTTTTAAGACTGACAGCAACAGGCAACAATTCTGCTCCTGGAGGTCCAGAGTGTGCTGTAAGGTTTAATTTTATTTCCGGCTTAATCTATTTATGTATTCTAGGAAGAGATATGACAGGAGATTATGGAGAAAACAGAAAATAATAAAATCTGGAAATGTCACAAGTCAGATTCAAAGTCGCACTGTTCACTTGTGGACCACGTCTCAATGTGTCACATTTGCGAAGCGCTTGACCATGACTCTGACCTTTGTATCTCTTTAAGACAACAAGGCCATTGGCAAGAGGTCACACACATACTGCATACTTGGGAGAAAGGAAGAAGTTTATTTCTAGAAAATATCCCATTTAAAACATCTGAACATCAGAGCCTGTTGAATCAAACAGCAACAAAATGAATATTCTTCACCTGTCTGCTCATGTTGACTCCTCTTGTTTAGATTTCATAGTGGGGGGGAGAAAAAAGAAAACCGCGTATTTACTTTTAATTGAAAGGAAATTAAAGACGCATCCACATCCGCAAATGACAAAGGAGCATCACAAGGCTTGGGAGTGATGATAGCTTTTGTTTAAGATGGATTTCATAAAGAACCCCACCCCCTTTGATAATAATAAAGAAAAAAAATAAGTCTTGGACATTTCTCCAAATACAATTACCTCTGCATCACCTGATTCAATCAAATGAATTTGCATTCTGTTTGCATCCAATGTTCCGTGGCCCAGTAAACAAGACAAGGGGAATAAATCTGATGTGTTTTCATGGTTCTGCCTGCCCCCACCCCCATTCGCTACACTTTATTTGGAATATTTGAATTCTCATGAATCTGTAAACGCACCATGTGTGGGTGAAATTAAAAGCTTTACTTTGGAGTAAGGAGCGTTCTCTTGAAATGAGAAGAGAAAGATGCCATGTTTGAAACATTTCTGACTGGCCAATGTTGCCTGATTGACGAGAAAAATTGAGATTGATATATGCGCTAAAACTGACCTTTAGTTTGAACCTGGGACAACTGTCGCAACTTACTATTAAAACAAACTGGAAATAATAGACCTTAGTTGGGGTAGTGCTATATTTAATGTTTGACAGAAATTAAAACGAGGCTATAAGGGACAGAAGTACATGCCGGTTGTTCAGCTGACTTTTCCAAAAAAAAAAAAATTCCAGTAGACAAAACCTCAATCAAAGTTTGGAAAGTTGTGATTTTTGCATATGATCTAAGACCTTTATACCGCTTATAGCAGCCTGTTGCTCTTAAACGGTCAAATACACAAAAATATTGTCACAATGTATTGCCGAGTACGCACATAAACACAGACAGTTATGCCCTAAATGAACGTAAACAGTTCAGATATGCATGTGCAACAGTATATTGGATCTGTGCGTCAGGTCTTAAAGTGACAGCAGCCTAATACACATCCTGTCTGTGTTGTTAATGTTAATCCAAAACAAAAGACAAAGAGAAAATCACTCACAGCTCTTGACTGAATAACTTTAGTAACTTTACTTGATTAATCAGTATTTAATTTTTTACAATGAAAACGATCCAAGGTTATGTTACATTTAATTACTTTATTCTGTTTCTGTAGTATTTCTTACCTGAATAGCCCTACTACTGTTAGACCTACCTGAAAAACATAAAGTAATTTATTTCATTTGTATCTTTATTCCATTTTATTATTTGTGCTATCATTAGTATTTTTTTATTTGTTCTTATTTTACTACTGACTGTTTACTTGTCTTTTTTTTAATTCAATTCAAAGTTTGAAATTGTTTGAAAGCTATCTTGTGCTACTGCAACAATTACCCCATTGCAAAAACATATACATTGAGTATTGAGTAAACATTTAGATGAGATAGTTATAATGGTAGTTGAGCAATGTCGATATACACTATATTGCCAAAAGTATTGGGACACCCCTCCAAATCATTGAATCCAGGTGTTCCAATCACTTCCATGGCCACAGGTGTATAAAATCAAGCACCTAGGCATGCAGACTGCTTCTACATACATTTGTGAAAGAATGGGTCGCTCTCAAGAGCTCAGTGAATTCAAGCGTGGTACCATGATAGGTTGCCACCTGTGCAATAAGTCCATTTGTGAAATTTCCTCACTACTAAATATTCCAAAGTCAACTGTTAGTGGTATTATAACAAAGTGGAAACAATTGGGAACAACAGCAACTCAGCCACGAAGTGGTAGGCCATGTAAAATCACAGAGAGGGGTCAGCGCATGCTGAGGCGCACAGTGCGCAGAAGTCGCCAACTTTCTGCAGAGTCAATAGCTACAGACCTCCATACTTCGTGTGGCCTTCAGATTAGCTCAAGAACAGTGTGTAGAGAGCATCATGGAATAGGTTTCCATGGCCGAGCAGCTGCATCCAAGCCTTACATCACCAAGTGCAATACAAAGCGTAGGATGCAGTGGTGTAAAGCACGCAGCCACTGGACTCTAGAGCAGTGGAGACGTGTTCTCTGGAGTGCCGAATCACGCTTCTCTGTCTGGCAATCCGATGGACGAGTCTGGGTTTGGCGGTTGCCAGGAGAACGGTACTTGCCTCACTGCATTGTGCCAAGTGTAAAGTTTGGTGGAGGGGGGATTATGGTGTGGGGTTGTTTTTCAGGGGTTGGGCTTGACCCCTTAGTTTCAGTGAAAGGAACTCTTAATGCTTCAGCATACCAAGACATTTTGGACAATTTCATGCTCCCAACTTTGTGGGAACAGTTTGGGGATGGCCCCTTCCTGTTCCAACATGACTGCGCACCAGTGCACAAAGCAAGGTCCATAAAGACATGAATGAGAGAGTTTGGTGTGGAGGAACTTGACTGGCCTGCACAGAGTCCTGACCTCAAACCGATAGAACACCATTGGGATGAATTAGAGCGGAGACTGCAAGCCAGGCCTTCTCATCCAACATCAGTGCCTGACCTCACAAATGCGCTTCTAGAATAATGGTCAAAAATTCAATAAACACACTTCTAAACCTTGTGGACAAAAATATGTAGCCTATATATGGCAGTTCTTCCCCATGGTATCGAAAATGGAATCGAATTTTGATATTTTCAAGCTATTTTATCGAAGTTAAATTCCAGTATCATGACAACACTAGGGTGCCACAAATTTTTGCAAATTTTCAAAGGGTGCCATGACTGAAAAAAGGTTGGGATGTCCTTAAATGGATAGTTCACCAAAAAATATATAGTCTGTCTTTATTTACTCACACACATTGTTCCAAACCTGAATTACTTACTTCTGTAGAAGACAAAAAGAGAACTTTTAAAGGTGTAGTGTGTAATTTTTAGCAGCATCTAGCGGTAAGGTTGTGAATTGAAATAACAGACCGCTCACCCCTCCCTTTCGAAGCACATAGAGAAGCTACGGGGGCCGACACAGGACAAAAATGTCGTCGTCGGAGAGAGCAGAGAGTGACTAGGCACTCTGTAGAGAAGTTTGCCCGTTTAGGGCTACTGTAGAAACATGACAGCGCAAAATGGCGATTTCACTGTAAGGGGACCTGCGGTGTATGTAAATAGAAATGGCTCATTCTAAGGTAATAAAAACATAATGGTACATTATGTAAGGTCTTTATACACCACTGAAAACATAGTTATGTAGTTATATTGCATTTCTGTCAATAGATCCTCATAAATACTACACACTGAACCTTTAAAGAATACTTACATGTACATTGATATTTTTTTCCATACACTGGCAGTTCCTTGTAACTAAAGTTTTGCCAAGTTCCAAAAAGACAAAAGCACCACAAAACTAGCTTATACAGTAGTTTTGTGTGAGGAACAGACTAAAATTTAATTCATTATCTAATGATAAACTTCATCTTCACCACTACAGCTTTCAAATCAAATATGGTGCTTTCATAATGCTTTTAAAGGAGCTTGACAGCCTGCAGTGGAAAAAAATAACAGCTTACAGGTTTAGAAGAACAAAAGGGTGAGTAAATAATGACAGAACTTCAGAAAAAAAAATTGTATCAGTGAATTATGATGCATTTTAAAACATAACTGCACTGTAGCCACACACACTGTTACTGCTACTCACACTCAGGAAGTAAAAGTCCATTGTTCTGTCAAATAAAAAGCCCTAATCTATCCGTCTTTCTCTCCTCCCACCAGCTACTCCATGAGACCAGACTCATCTTCACATGTCTTCATATTCATATCAACACACAGAGGTGGGGGTCAGCTTGGTTAAAGACTCCCTTTACATCAAGAACATCATAAAGAACACATGCCCGTCTAAACGTGTACATTAACTGATATCTGTGTTCCACTGGGACAGATCAAAATGAAGAATATTATTGTAAAGAGATAATGGAGAGAAAGAAATGTGAATATGCTAATGTTTCCTTCTGACATATGAATGTTTTGAATTCTTCAGCACTGTAGTAGCCACAAAAACATCTAGCAGAATACTGATGAGAAGACGCCTAGTGCTACCTGATGCCAACACTACAAACACATACTTGCAGATCTAGCTTCTTGGCTTCAATCTTTCTTATTTTACATGCAATGGTATAAATGTAACTCAATTTATGCGACTGAAAAAAAAAATCTACTTCCTCTTAATAATGCAAAGTCTGTGACTGAACTGTTGGGCACAGAGTCTATAAAAGATTGTATTAGCTTGATGACGAAAGATAGTGTTTTTTCCCATTCAGGCCATTTGTAGATGTTTTTGCAAGTACTGAAGCATAAGCATAAAGACTGGCGGTTTGATGTCGCTACAATACTTACATTGAATGGGGAGGTAAATACCATAGCTTTGATTGAGGGTAAGAAGAGAGGTTGGGGTTGGTTTTGGTTGCTTTAATGGCAGGCCGACCACTGTGTGTTGGAATAATAATTATGAAGACTATTTATTTTTAATTGATATGCCCTTTCTTACAATGAAAAGAACAATTATCCCGAGAACCGCATGCTTCTCTTATGCACAGTATGCCATTGAAATAAAAAGGGTCCTGTGCAAAATGAGCAAGAATAGTCGTATTTCTGCCAAAACCCTTTTTCTGTGTCAACGTTTATATCAAAGAACAATCATTTTGGCATTAAAACCACTCAACTCACCAGTCTAATATCATTTTTTGATGATTTGCTGGATTGATAGGGTATTAAAAGCAATGATACAAGATAAGAGCCAGTAAAGAAGGAAAAGATTTCATGTTAAGTGCATATTACATTCATGGGGTGCTGCATAATTTGATGCGAAAGTATTTCTTATGGATCGTATTATATTCAGAGAACTATTTTACAGTTCTGGAGTTTAGTTTTTCATATAAATAAGCGATGTAATTACTCCTAAATCTAGATCCTGAAATGACCAGAGGGCTTTTCACAAGTGTCAAAAGAATTCATAACCGCTCTCTCTTTCATTCTGAATCTCCATCGACTGTAGGAGCGAGTCTTAGCCTGAGCTAGTGGATGTTTCTAGGTCTGCCAAGATTTTTGTCTGTCTGTTTTTGCTCGTATATATTTAATTAGGTCAGCAAAAAAGAAGAAATTGTGTCAGATTGTGACTTGAGACTTGACAAAATCCTTAACACTTTTCTTCCTGGAATAAATTATACATACTTTGAAAATAAAATAAATAAATAAATAAATGCACCATATATTATTCTGTTGACTATGACAGAACAGAAATAGGCCTTTTTTCTGACGTTTTTCTTTGCATGTCCCAGTGTCTCACTTATTTAGAGACATATTTATTTATTTAAGCTGAAATACAAAAGCCAGTGCAGTAGAACATAAAAGCAATCAGTCGCTGTGACTTAACAAGAATGTGCCCCTATTAAATAAACTCTAAACCCATCAATGAAAAAAACAGCTCAGTACATCAGCAATTTTCTGAGACGTTTGGAGGACAGGCAAGCTATTGCTGTCATTACATTTTTTTTCCTCAATCTAAGGGATGTGTGTTATCTTTTAGGGCATCAACAGAAAATGTTTTAAACTTTTTATTTTATTTTATCAATAGAAAATAAAAATTACATTTGATTAATATATATACTGTATAGCAATTGTAGTTGCAGTGTTTGTGCAGGGGGGATGGGATTGGATAGTGAAGTTGAATGCGGGCCGATCCCGTTTTCTTGCCTCCTGGAGATGCAAATGTCAGCTTTGAGCAGTTTGTAGACTCCCTGCTAAGTGCTTGGCCCATATTAAACCAAACTGCTTCCATCTTCTGGACTTCTGGCATTCCACACCCTTACGTCGGCCATCAATGTGTCACATGACAACCCATTCTTTAGAACCAATTCCATAACTCCAGATCATAAAAAATTACTATTTTCTGTCTATTTTCTTTTCCTTACCCCACCTTCTCATAGATTATTATATAACTCCCTTATATCTATCTGATATTTCAATCTGATATCACTTTGTAATAGAGTTTTTATCTGTCTGTCTATCTGGAAGTTTCATTCAAAATCCATGCGGACTGCGGAATATGCCCTCTTACTTTGAAAAGGCATGATGCTTCTGGTGCAGGTACTGTTTTAAACTAAATGTCATACGGAAGCCAGTGGCTAAGTGAGGAGCAACAATAGTGCTAAACTACTCTGGCACGAGATGACAGACACATTTTGAAAAAAACAAACATGGCTCTGAGACAGCATAACTTCATCTCGGCTACTTTAAAATATCCCGTTTCATTGCAGTCCAGAACATTCCATAATTGGGCTACAGATGAAGAGTGCAGGATGGAAAAGGAGTAGTGTTTTCTCTTTCTCTATCACACTACTTTTTCTTTTCCTGAAGGCTATTACTACCATTACAATGTGAATGGCCTTTGTGGATTTACTGTGCATGTTGTGCCAGCCCAGTCCAAAGAGAAGTCTGGGTGGAATAAGCTAATCCCTTTCAAACAGGACGAGACTGACGCGGACATTACTCCGCAAAAAGCAGGGAACAGAGGGTGATGTCACCCGTCCAAAGTTTGGATTCAAAACACACATGCGCTTCCCCCCCCCATCACCCAACCCCCACCCCTCCCATTCAGCGGCCTTTTCTTTTGAAACTGGAGGCCAACTACAATAATCAGGCTCCGCTCAAAGTATTTATCAGCTGGAGGGAGGCGCGATTACATCGAGTGCAAATATGTGTCCCCGTTATCCTTCCAGACTATACGATCCACCGGAGCAACACTGAAGGTGACACAGGAAAAAGAAAGAGAGAGAGAGAGAGAGAGAGAGAGAGAGAGAGAGAGAGAGCGCATGAAGCTGTGGGATGAAGATATGGATAAACTGAGTGGGAGGTGAAGAGAAGAGAGAGGAGGGGGGTAAAAAGTTGAAAGAGAGACAAGACCAGCTGATAGCGAAGGAGAGAAAACTTGATAAAAAGAGGAACTTGGGGGAAAAAACGAGACGGGGTGGGAGGGAGCTTTGTATATGGCAACTCATTATCCCACAATCAAACCACTCCTTTTCTCTTACAGTTGCTCTCTCTGCCTCTCGGTTTTGTTTACGCTCTTTCTTTTCCGTCTTCTTTTTTGTAACTTATTTATGAGGAGTTAGAGCGAATCTGCAGAGCTTTGCATTTCACTCTCGGTTTATGTCTAATTTAGTAAACATCCTAGTACAAGTCGGGCCTGTCAACATCCCCTCCCCTCACCTCTCATTTAGATTGTGGCTTTATGTTTGTAGGGGGTGAGTAAAATAAGAGATGTTTTGATCTAGTTAGCCTATGTCTCAAGTATGGATCTTATTTTACTCTCTGTAAGAGGTATAAGGCCGCTAACCGCATCACTGCATTGTGGTGGTGGTTCTGCTGTCATAGCGCGTTTTCTTCATTTCTCATTACCTGCTAATGTGGACAGGGGCCAAAACCACTAACCAGCCCTCTACCCACCTCTCAGTATCTTCGCTTTCTCCCTCTCTCTGTCTGTCTCTCTCTCTCTCCTTCCATCTCCTGCCCCTGCTGATGGGCTAAATGGTCTGGCTGCTAACAAAAGGAGAAAGGGAGAAAGATGAAATATATTTTGACTGTTTCATGGAAAAACAATCTGACACAAAGTAATATTCATCTCCAATGAATCCAATATTCTTTTTGGAATGATATTAGACGGTATCTATTCTATCTTCCATTGTGTTCCCATCTGCCCTTTTCAGGATCTAAATTATGTGCATTAGTACGTAAATGGGCTAATGCCTGTCTGTATTTAGCAGGCTACATGCCGTGAATATATTCTCTGCTTCACGAAGTAATTGGTAATTACAGTGGTCATTTAGGCAATCACTGTCTCTCCCAGATTCATGTCATTCTTAAAAATAACTAGCTCTTAACCTTTGACAGAATTCTACAGAAACTGTTCATCACCGCCCCCGCTTTGATTAATTTTGTGCATACACTTTCTCTCCCTCACAAGTGCGACTGCACACACACATGCAAGAACTGTATCAATAATAGTGATGTTTTTGCATTTGTTAACTGTGACAGTTTGCCTCTCTCATCAAAACAAAGGAGAGATATGGGGGGGGGCAGTTAAATGTAAGGTACGCTTACTGTTCTAAAACGATTAGTTCCATTTATAAACAATTAGACAACAGGACACACAAGGCATTTAGCCTTATCATCTCTTCCTAATCTCTCTCTCTCTCTCTCTCTCTCTCTCTCTCTCTCTCTCTCTCTCTCTCTCTCTCTCTCTCAGTCTCTTTCTCTCTCCCGCTCTGTCACGAACAAATTCAGTACTTTAACTGTGATAATCTTTTGTCTGCGTGCTCCCTGTATTTCACTTTCTTTGTTTATACAGTCTTATTCACACATTATTCATTTCCACGCATAATGAAGCAGCGCACAGAAGAACTTTCGCTCTGCGGATACTGACTTTGAAAAATAACAAGGTCGACAGCTTTAGCTCCAAAACATTTCCCTCCATGGCACTTAAGATCTCCATTATGTTGTCTAAGGCACTAAAGGATCTTCTCCTGCGTCTATCCCACACCACGTGAGATCGGTTTTTGGTTTTTGCAAAACTTGACAAGAAGTGAGGAAGCCTTTTAATATCATGTCAAAATGGTTGCTGCGACAAGAACTGTTTAGAATTTAAAAAGTTGCCTCTTGTTAAAAACAGGAAAAACAACTGCAGCTTTTTATGATGTTTTCAATACTATACCTGTTTAAAAGCATAAGTCAATATTGCGGTGTGTTTGTGTGTTGTGTATGGCTTATGTGTATGTCAGAGTCAAGAGAGACAGGATTTTTTTTTTTTTTTTTTTTGATTTACGAGTGGAAAGATAAAAAATTAAACCTTTCCAAAATCAAATATTTGAAAATCATACAAAAAAGGGTTAATATAATTTAACAGCCTCCCAGAATACTGAACCTTAAAATATGATTTGTACCCCTTATAATTTCTTACCCTTGCAAACGTTGGCTTCGCTCAAATGGAGAAATGAAATTAAGTCAAAGAATGGTCCCTGTAATATTAATGAGAGTTTGTATGGTGTAATTTAAGCTTCCTTTTATGCCTGAGTTGCAAAGCCTGAATTATCTATTCAGAGGGATACAAAGTTTTACTGCCGTGAAAGTTTAAAGAATGTTCTTACTGCTGCTGCCACAGCTGAATGGGGCTTAAAACAGAGGTTAGTCTAGGAGGACCTTCTGAGTACAGGATGCCCCTTTTATTACTAAATGTTGACCAGTCTGTCCTCTCCAAATCCTAATTCTAACCGTTATGAAAGAGACAAAAGTACCAGCTTCAGCTGAGCATGAAAACGGAACACAGAATAAGACGTCTGTCAGAGCTAGAATGAGAACTGTCTGAGGTAGTTCATCCATGACATACTGTAGCATAGACTGTTGAATTGCAGTTAGGTGAGTGCTGACATTTTAATATATGTACATATAATATATGTGTGTGTATATATATATTTATATTTATATTTATGTATACACACACATACACATACACACTGATCAGGCATAACATTATGACCACTGACAGGTGAAGTGAACAACACTGATTATCTCTTCATCACGGGACCTGTTAGTGGGTGGGATATATTAGGCAGCAAGTGAACATTTTGTCCTCAAAGTTGATGTGTTAGAATCAGGAAAAATGGGCAAGCATAAGGATTTGAGTGAGTTTGACAAGGGTCAAATTGTCATGGCTAGACGACTGGGTCAGAGCATCTCCAAAACTGCAGCTCTTGTGGGGTGTTCCCGGTCTGCAGTGGTCAGTATCTATCAAAAGTGGTCCAAGGAAGGAACAGTGGTGAACTGGCGACAGGGTCATGGGCAGCCAAGGCTCATTGATGCACGTGGGGAGTAAAGGCTGGCCCGTGTGGTCTGATCAGACAAGCTACTGTAGCTCAAATTGCTCAAGAAGTTAATGCTGGTTCTGATAGAAAGGTGTCAGAATACACAGTGCATCGCAGTTTGTTGCGTATGGGGCTGCATAGCCGCAGACCAGTCAGGGTGCCCATGCTGACCCCTGTCCACCGCCGAAAGTGCCAACAGTGGGCACGTGAGCATCAGAACTGGACCACGGAGAAATGGAAGAAGGTGGCCTGGTCTGATGAATCACGTTTTCTTTTACATCACGTGGATGGCCGGATGCGTGTGCGTCACTTACCTGGGGAACACGTGGCACCAGGATGCACTATGGAAAGAAGGCAAGCCGGCGGAGACAGTGTGATGCTTTGGGCAATGTTCTGCTGGGAAACCTTGGGTCCTGCCATCCATGTGGATGTTACTTTGACACGTACCACCTACCTAAGCATTGTTGCAGACCATGTACACCCTTTCATGGAAACGGTATTCCCTGGTGGCTGTGGCCTCTTTCAGCAGGATAATGCGCCCTGCCACAAAGCAAAAATGGTTCAGGAATGGTTTGAGGAACACAACAACGAGTTTAAGGTGATGACTTGGCCTCCAAATTCCCCAGATCTCAATCCAATCAAGCATCTGTGGGATGTGCTGAACAAACAAGTCCGATCCATGGAGGCCCCACCTCGCACCTTACAGGACTTAAAGGATCTGCTGCTAACATCTTGGTGCCAGATACCACAGCACACCTTCAGGGGTCTAGTGGAGTCCATGCCTCGACGGGTCAGGGCTGTTTTGGCAGCAAAAGGGGGACCAACACAACATTAGGAATGTTATCCCTGATCGGTGTATATATATATATATATATATATATATATAAAGAAAGAATGCGAGAGAGAGAGAGAGAGAGAGAAAGAGACAAGAACATCAAACATGCATTCTGACATTGCACAGCAAGCAAGACAAAGTACAGATGCTGAGGCCAGTTTAAAAGAGCTGAAAAGAAAATGAAAACATCTAGAATTATGAATAATATGGCTATTAGTTCAAGGAACAATACAATCAATATATGAGCCAATATAAGAATTAAAAGGAGGCTTTGAGAAGAAAAAAAAAAACTGAACTACATACACCCGTGGTGGAAAACCTGCAGCTCAGCAAACAACTAATGCTTTTTTTAATACATCAAAGCTTAAGAGCACATATAATTAAGAGTACATGAATCTAATGTGTTTTCATTCTCCCTGGGGATTTGTTTTAGCTCTGATTTCTTTGATTGTATTCCCAGTAAAGCACTCCAATTGTTTGTACAATCAAGCTGCAGGGACTGCACGTATTTGTGCGTATGTGTGTGTGTTCTCAATGGCCAGCATAAACATTCATTTCAGTGTGTGTCTGTCCATGTGTATGCGTTTGTGTGCGGTCATTGCCAAGCATAAGCGTGTATTTGTGATAATTCGGATCACTGCACGAGCACGTTCCCGCTGACACTGCTGCCACCCAATTCCAGCCTTATAGGCATTATGGAGAAGAAGCCGTGCTCCAACAGCACTCTGAGCCGGGCTCCGTCTCTGCTGTGTGCTTCTGGATTTTATCAAGATTTCCCGCTGAGCACCGATATATTAGTGTGGCAAACATATCTGCCAATTCAAACTTGCATCAAAAGCGTATCGACGACGCAGCCGAAACAGCATTTCCATGCACTTCGTCTTTTGAATTGCTAAAATCAGCTTGGCAAAAGAAGCGGCACCATAAAATTCAGCTGTGGTTTTCTTTCAGCCAAAGCGCTTTTCTTTTGTTGTGAAAAAGGAAAAAAAGGTGGTGGTGGCGGAGGGGGTGTGGAGAGAAAAGCCTAGGTCTTAGCTGCGCAAGAGTATGGGGAATGCATGGGTCCATCTGGCATCCAAAGAGAAGGCTTTGTCAGGATCCATCCAAGACACACTGCTGCAGAAGGGTCCTTTTCTACAGCACCTGCAAAAATACCTCCGAACCGCGCCAGGCGACGTCTGCCCACCTGCATCCTTAGCATTGTTTTTCTGTAACCTCTCCGAGCCCCTCAAAGAATGCAGCCACCCTGCTGCTTTTAGAAATATCAGAAGTAGAGAAAGATAAATATTTAAAGGGCTGAGAACGTGTCAGTGGAGAAATGGAATAAAAATAGCGCTCTGGAACTAAAGAGGCCGATGACAAATGTCACATTAAAGAGCGATACCTGTGTACGACAGAGAGAGAGAGAGGAGACGGCTCTATCATTTACCTATGGACACCTCATGCTCGATTGTTTGTCGTCAAAGTGAAAAAGGGTGCGCCACCTCGTCGCTGGTGCCTAATTTTCTGCTGATGTTGATGTGTTTTCAACTGATTCAAGTGAACAAGTCGGTGAAGTCTGTCACAGGCCTCTTTAAAAGGCGCCTTGACTCCAGGGGCTGTTAGTAAAAGTTCACTGCATGAAGATGTCTGTAGAGAAAAAAAAGGGAAAACACACACACACTAGCTGACCATTAAATGAGTTTAATGTAGACTATTTCACAGATGCTTTTTATGAAAATGAGAATTAGGTTATGCTTGAAGCACAGTGATGATAAATCCTTTCTAAGCTTAATTATGATGTTATAAAATTGTGCCCCGCATGGGCACATACAACTTTTAAAGTGTATTAAATATTGCAATCATATTTAAAAAATGTTATAATCTGTCTATATAATTAGAATTCAGCGAGTAATTGCATGAGAGTACGAGAGGTGAAGGTGAACTTAATTCTCACACAACCTTCACCCTAAATACAGTCAGCATAGTGACTCTATAATGAAACCACTCAGGAAGCACTATATCTATTACCAAATATAATGGAATTCATTCCACAAAGTCCACTAGCACAGATCCGAACATGCTCTTTTTTGCTATTTATAGGCATGCGTATTTTGAAGTGATCAAATCAGCGGCTACAATAGAGAAAAGAGCACTCAGGATGTGCTTAAAAACGCTGTGGCAAAGCTTAGATATAAGCCAAATACATCACTGCGCTTTCCCTCAAACAAGATCTTTAAAAGCATCACAGAAACTTTTGGATTTTTTGAAAGAGAGCTGTAACTGTAAATCCGTAAAACGCCTGGACGTCAGTATCAGGTGTTCCAATCGACACAGGTCAAGTTGGCCGCCTGACCCACGCAGGGACGAGGCTGTGGGTGAGACACGCAACGGTGAAGTGGATCGCGGCAGGTACGATGAGCCACTCGAGAGAAGCACTGAGACAGGGTTGGATAGAAAGGCACAAAGAGAGGCTAAGTGGTAATAGAACCTTATTATCTGGTCACCATAGAGGCCCGGAGTGGAGGATAATAACAGAAGAGCTCTGCGCTACTCACACCTTAACCTTGCTCACTGTCTGATATCTATTCCTCAGGGCATCAACATTTACAACACAGTCCTGAGTCCACACGCTGCTCTCTTTCAGCTCTCAATCCCGCCACTTTGTATTCCTTCTTCAGCACCGAGACACTTTTTTGTTTATTGGTTTGGTGCAGCATCTCTATTCTTCTCTCGTTTCAAATTAAGGCAGGTTGTGTTTCTGCTAATGTTTGGGAAGTACAACACAGTCCATACGCCGAGGGAGGACAGCTTCATTTCTCTCAGCATCTTGCATGCTTGACTCTCAGCTTTAAGAGAGATGGCAGAGACGTCAGGGTCCTGACAAGTCTACACCATTAGAGCCCACGCTTAACTTCTGAGAAGCTGATTAGAGCATTGCCGTGCCAGCCACAATCCATCACTTCCAGTAAAGGAGCTTCTTATCCATCTAACCAAGAGACTGCCTCCAGTGCACCACAGGGAAGCGAAGGAAAGCTAAAACATTCCCTTATCAAATCCTGGACTGAGTAGCCCTTGCTTCAAATGGCTAGCGAATCTGGGATGACCAGCTGTACCACAAGACAGAGCTCGGCTTTGGCTTTGGCGTGCACCCGAAACGTTTCACTGATGGCCTTGTTGATGAAGGATGCAGAGCACCCACAGACTCAGCATCCAACTGGAGCTCCTCTGAGGACCCCACACATCCCTGGCATGTGGGCAGAGATAAAGCTTGAGCCAGGCCTCGAAAGTTCCAGTCCAAAGTTTTGCCCGAAGAAAAGCAAAGGGAAAATAAGAAAGTTTAAGCTTGTTTAACTCCCCCTCCCCAAAAGACAAGCAGTCATGCCATCTGTGAAGATTCTCTCTCCAGCCATGGCCATTATTCTAGAAGAATTGGGGGAGGATGAGGAGAGAGGAGGGGAACACGAGCATAAAAAGAAAAGATGCGTTCGCAACACAGGTACAAGGTGGGCGCGTGCCCCGAAATCATCAAACTTCTCCCCGCTAGATCTGGATCTCAGTAGCCCTCATACTGTTGGCAGAACAACTGAGGATGTTAACCCCTCCTTCTGGTCGCCTTTGATTCGACGAGAGCAGAATGGAGACTCACTCTTCTTTTTACATGAAAGCCCACACATGAAAAACGGACATGATTTCCGACATTGTCATGGCTTGAGCGTGTCTTGAAGGGTGGCTTCTTTTGACCAAAAAAGATCCCTAGTTTGTTAAGTGTTTTTTTTTTATTTATTTTTTTTATTCCTGTTCCCTGGGAAAATCTGCCAGAGCTTATACATGGAAGCCAATGCATGAACTTTCAATCAGGGATTAGCCGGATTTTCCAATGTGGATCTTCTTTTGTGAATTTGGCCAGCGTCGCCTCTGTCGTTGGCAACGGAAACGTAAATAGAAAATGATCCCTGGGCCAACGGGGATTGCCTTGCCTATTTCAAAGAAAGAGTTAAAAAAGGGCCACTTAGTCCTCTCCACCAATGTGATGCTGCATCAGACCGAAGTCACGTTCACACGACAGACCACCAAAAAAGTCCTTGTCCAAGTTCGCAGCATATTGCCGGCACACACTTTGGTCTGTTCGGCCAAAAGAAGGGGAATGCGCAACATGGCTGAAAAGAAAAGAGCAACAGAAATGACTGAAGATGGAATGAAAGAGCCAATAACGCTAATGGCTCAGTGTGTTTCTGAGGCTCTGTTTTTGTTCAAGCCCTCATGGTTTCAATCCCTCTATACACGTCCATTTGTACATCTATTGCCATATCTCTGGCCACTGTTCCCCTTCAGAAGTCCACTTACCCTGATCTAGATGCTAATCCTAGCTTACCGTACTAGCTCGTTAGATAAGGGTACAGACCACCTATATGTTACTTCCATTCACTGATAGAGTTCTCTGCATGGCTGCCAGCCACTGTACCGAGAGAGTCTGTGTGTGTGTGTCTTTGCATGTGTAAAAGAGAATGCAGATTTGCAGACCTAAACAAAAGATGCCCTAACTTCCAACAAGCTAAAGTTTTATCTGCTTGAGAACAATAGGCAAATATGCCACCCATGTGTGCTCTGTGTTTGTTCTTTAAATGTCAACTTTGAAATCCACAACATTGTGGCAACCGCAGCTGGATACAAGCAGCAAATGAGACACACTTACACCACTAACGTTCAGCTCCATTAACTATCTAGAAACTATGGCATAAAATCAGTGCACAGGTGTGAGCTTTATGTCTATCACAGGAAATCTTTCAAGGCTTATTTTTCTCTTTATCACAATACAACTTATATATTCAAATGTTAATTTAAAGTCTCTTATTCTTTTTGGCTTGTGCTATTCTTTCTCTCATAATGCCACAACCACACACACTCTCTGTAAAAGGAAAATTCATGTCCTCCTGTGGTGAGAGGCTATTCAGCAGGTAGAGAGCTGCCACATTATACACACACATTGTACAGGTTCCACAGGAGAAATCTGTACACTGGTACTGGTATTGGTGTGAGTCAAATTTGATTGTTACTGAAACACCTTTAAACATGGGGCAAAAGCATGAACAAAAAAGGAAAAAGTCTGTGTTATGTGTCATTTTTCATCCAAATGCTCGAGAGGAGAAATAGTACAGTTAGTGTCACCAAAACACACTTAGCAGTCTCCCTAGCCCTCTATCCATTCCAACGCCATGGCAGAAAAATAGTTAAGAGCGCAAAATGGCTTTGGGGAGAGGAAGAGTTGCTGTCCCAGTTTGTTTCCTCACCTATTCATGTCCTCCTTTGTTCTTTAAGTTCTTTTTCTCCACTCCAATCCGTGTCTAACAAACTCTTTTCTTTGTTTTTGTCTTTGCACTGGTTCTTAAGTTGCTTGTTTCTCTACAGCTCCGAGCACCACAGCTTGCTGCTTGTTTGGGCGATTAGCACGGGGCTGCTGTGTGCTGTGCATGTGTATCTGTTCTCGGGCTCCTTGGGGCCCCGGGCGCGTTACGCTCAGCGTAAAATGGCCCTCCACTCTGCCCACCTATCTCTCCCAAGACGAGGCCGCAGCCTCCCAGTGGAAAATCCCCATCCCAGAGCGTTAGGCAAGGAGGGGTAAGGATTAGGTGTTCCGCCTGAAAAGCACACTAAATTGAGTCCTCAATGTTTATTTTTATACTTTGTGTTATAAATTAAAATGGTGGAAATTCATCTTTATTGTACTTTGTTCCCCTGCATTCTTTAAAATCTGATTGTTTTGCGTGCGAGGGAGTGTGACTCGCTTTTCAGCGCGGGGAGAACAACTGTGAGGGGGGAAAGTAATCACTGCATACACATACACAAAAGGATTCAGAACGCTAAGGAATCAAACAAGCGCTATATCCAGAGAAGAGGGAATATACTCACTCTAAATGCTCTGTCTAGCACATTTTCAATGATCTTGAACTTATTCTGGAAATGAAGGTCTGTTTTA
Source organism: Coreius guichenoti (assembly GCA_039654105.1). Taxonomy (NCBI): domain Eukaryota; kingdom Metazoa; phylum Chordata; class Actinopteri; order Cypriniformes; family Gobionidae; genus Coreius; species Coreius guichenoti. The sequence goes on from CM077168.1 coordinate 24,689,761, forward strand.
TAAAAAACAAAAGTGCAGATATCTAAAGATGTTCTGCTGCTCTCATTTACAGAAAATCAAGACAGTCTCTAATCCATCCCCTCCAATAAAGTCACATCACCAAACTCTCTCTTTTAATTTCCTGTTTGAGTTTAGAGTTAAACTCGAGCCCCTCTCTTTCCTTTCTCCATCCTCATACTGTATATTACGAAACTCATCAAATAAATCAATAATGCATCTCTTATGAATACATGACTGCACTAAATGTGTTTGATCCTCACCCTAATTTCGATTTGAGAGCTGAATTTCTTTGCACAACAATTTTAAGTGGTTTTCTTTTCTGGCATAACACCAATTACAGAAAATGGACAAGGCCTGATATATCACAACAAAACTATATTTCCCATTCTCCAGCATGGCACAGAACAATTTAAGTATCAACAGCAAGGCCTGTCCCACACGGAATAGATAGCCGGACATTCAAAACAAAATAGTTGTTTGCTCTAACTCAGAGAAATTATGACACATATAATTGACTTGATTTATCTGGACAGTACTGTCATGTAAAATTCATCTTAATGCAAAGAGATCACATCAGTTTCATTTGACTTATTATGCATATTTCACCTGAAAAAAAAAAATTAAAAAAATATAGCTGCAAGCAGCGTTGACGGGCCTAAGCCCTGCCGCTGGAGCTTTTTTAATATTTTTATTAACCTTATTATATAAAACATTGTTGTCAGTGCACTACAATGTTGTCAGTGCACTACAATTAAACTGGTTCTATGCCTTTATTTAGTCATTAAAACCGATAGAACAGATTCTAATGTTCCCTTCACGTGCTATCAGAAATTTCCTACTTCCCACTTCTGAAGTCGTGGTTACGAGCTCATCGCATTCAAATGTTGACTTAAGAGGGCATTCATGTCCAATTTTTTAACTAGCAAACTAGTATTTACGATAATTCCGATAGCACGTGAAGGCAGCATAAGTCAGGGATAAGCAATGCCGGTCCTGGAGTGCCGCTGTCCTGCAGAGTTTAGCTCCAACCCTAATCAAACACACCTGAACAAGCTAATCAATGGCTGCATCCGAAAACCTAGGCAGCTGACTTGTTGCCTCGCTGCCTTATCAGGCAATGACTTGTAAGGCACTGTAAGCGCACGAAGGTACCTCCCGAAACTGATTTCGGACAGACTTCTGAGGCAGAGTAACAGTTGAAAATGATATACAGCAAAATAAAGCAAGCTTTGGTGAGAACTAAACAAATATTTAATTACTACAGTAGTAATTTCTCGCTAGAAATGACATCAGAAGTAGAAAACTTTGGTCAAAAATGTACATTTACACACAAACTGACAACTGACTGGGTAGGGACAATCCAAACTCACAAAAGATATCAAGCCAAGGCACTCGGGTTTATGAAAAGTAAAAAAAAGCCTTTATTTCATCGTGGCTTAAGCATTAAAAACAAGTAGAAAACCTGCACACCAACGCGTTGCGGCTAACAAGCTTTCATCAGTATGTATTACATTTGATTTTATTTCAACCAGATAGTACGCAATAGGCATGTTTTTAACTTGCACATAATGCATTAAAGGCACAGTATGTAAGTTTCACAGCTAGAGGTCGCTTATTCAAAACAATAACGAAGGCATAGATTAATGACACCATGAATGAGCATGGAATCATGGGAGTTGTTGTCTTCACCTCTACAGCCTATGAAAAGCAATCCGCTGGGTCATTTTACGTTGGTATTTTTATTATGCTTATATGCCACAGTCGGCTGCTCCTTTAATTTGTTTTGTTGCTTCTGTTTATTATGATTAAAGTAACATTTAACATCCTCCTTATGTCCTACCTTTGGAGGAGTATATCAAATTCCAGAGCATGCGTTTTTCAAACAAACCATAATAGCTGACATCCTGTTTCAAAACAATAACGAAGGCATAGATTAATGACACCATGAATGAGCATGGAATCATGGGAGTTGTTGTCTTCACCTCTACAGCCTATGAAAAGCAAAAACTATGACTTTGACTTACAATAGTCATATCCATGTGATCGGCCTCCTTCAATGAACATACGGCTGACGTTTCATCAAAATCAGTCAATGTATGCAGAAGTTAAAACACACTTCCTGTTTCCCTTTTTTGCCATAAATTTGTTGCCTCGCCACGGCAACCATTAGAGATATCAAAAATCAGCTCGAAATTTAGCATCATCAATGTCTTGGTTTCACGCCGACGAGTTTGGTGGTGATCGGATGAATCCCCTAGTAGGAGTATATCAAATTCCAGAGCATGAGTTTTTCAAACAAACCATAATAGCTGACATCCTGTTTGGCCCGATGAGATCTATAAGTGTATGAAGTTTGGTTACTGTAGGTGAAAATGGGTGGGCTACAGAGCCCCTCAAATACAACCATATTAAAGAGTGCGCTGCAGAGCCCCCCTCACGCCCAATGTGTGTGCAAAGTTTCAAGAGATTTTGAGCATGTTAGGTGAAAAGTGCCCGAAAGTTTGAGAGAAAAAAAAAAAGTACCTTAGGAAAACGATAGGGCCCTTCGCCGCTTAGGGCTTGGGCCATAATTAACTTTAACTGCTTCAATTTAAAGAATAGCAAGCATTATGTTAGCATGCTAAATGTACCTTTTTTAACTAAACGTAATGTATGGAAGGAGAAAATAAAAGATACTGTTCACTGACAAAGCACCTCTATTGAACATTGTGTGAAGCAACATAGACACCATGCTGCTGTCTATAGGCTAAGCTCCACACTTCAGCACAGTAGTCGCTTTTCCAACGTCAGGCCGAACGGTTCTAAGAATGTTAAGGAACGGGTCCAGTTGTATTTCCGGTAAGGAACGGTTCCAATTGTATTTCCACTTGAGCCTGGTACAGCCCGGCACGATTACAAACCGTTCTCGGGTCCGGAATTCTCAGAACGGTTGGCTAACTGTGCTGAACCATGCTGATAGAATGCGTATAGTGACGTCGGAAAAAAACTCAGGATTTTTCACTTGTCTGTTGCCTGGGTACCAGTTTCTCTGTTGTTGGCTAAGAGCGATATTTGAACGACGTAAAACACAAATTAACCATAAAATTAAAAGAAATATCCGATCATCCTCCATAACTCGGTGACTATTTGCATCTCATATCATTTGTAAACTCTTGCGCTACCAAGACAACAACTGAAGCATTTGTATTACATAAGCTCCGTTATCAGCCCCACAGTGAATAATGAAACCATATCCGTGCCGGCTGGCCTGGATCGGAATAGAACGGTTAAGCAAAGAAACCAGTTTGACCCGACGGTGGAAAAGCGGCTAATGTTAACAATTTCTGAGTTTACTCACTTAATAAAACACTTAATTTAGACATTTACTCTTGTGATCCAGCTCCATACAAAAGATGCAGTGAACTAGATTCACTGTCCAGTTTCAGTTAATTCAACAAAAATACTACATGCAGCACCATTATGATACGAAAATACATTCATGCTCTTAAAAAAAAAAAGAGCTAAGTGACTTCCTTTGGTCACTCTGAGGGTGAAGCTCAAACTGAGACTTAAACTTAGGCTAAGTTACAAACAACATTGTCACAAAACTCTGTCTCTGCGTACAGAGGATAATGGGGAAAAAAGCCTCAAGAAAATAATTTGAAACGGGAGCAGATATTAAACAAATATTGCTCTTTTTACATCGTGACATGCTAGGAGGCACCCGCAAAGCAAGATCCTTTGATGTATTCCAGTATATTACTCTAAATGGTTTCATCAGTCTCTGACGAGTGAGAATATATGCCATTTTATCATCTCTTGATGATGGAGCCTAAATGTTTGCCAAAGGCCTCCACAGCCACACAGGGAAGGATGCTGGGGGTTCGAGGGGTACTGGGGTTAGTCAATCTCGAAAGCAGGGAGAGTGAGAGGTGGAGTGGAGGGACAGCCCAGTCTCCTCAATTTAGACCGCTATTTTCCTAAAGTTATTTGTAAAAACGCTTTGCATCAGTCTTTAAAACTCTTCATTAATCAATCCGGTCTTCTTATTATTTCTGTAAGTGCAGAAGAGATTGCTAAATAAAAAGAGATTTCTCGTTCAGTGGGGGGAGGGAAAAAAAGCACAGTGAAATGAAACCGCATTCATTGAACCTTAAAATGTTTTGATGGCTTTTCAGAGGCACATTATATTTACATAGGAATGTGTCATTAACGTCAACGGCGAACCAGAAACTATTAAACTAATACAATGCTAAACTGAACAACCTTGAGAATTTGATTAGAGCCATTGTGAGTTTTAAAAATGCTCCATTCTTGGGTTAAAACAAAAGACTGATGCTTTCAGCTATGCTAATAATTCAGCTGTCAACTTTCATTGATGTATTTGACTGCTGCAGCTAGCATTTACATACTTTATATATAGCAAGACGGGGTGGGGGCGGGGGTCGTCTATGCAAAGAATCATAATAGAGGTTCGAAACAAACACGAAACTGTTTGTGTTTCATTTCAAATTAGCCGCTGTAATTTTCAAAAAGACTGCAGGCATTGTTTGCTTGGCAAAGTCATGCGTTTTGGAGCAGTTTTAATTCTCCTATTATTGCACTTGCCGGAGACGCAGCATTTCCCTTTTCTCTGCTCTGCCAAGTGCTCTTAAACAGCCGAGAATAATCTTACCGCAACTCTGCTTTAATATCAATGACCTTCTTAGACTGTTTATCAACTGTATGCGTGCAAATAAGTCTAAAGTGTGTCATTGTGTTCAAAGCACAATTTCTTTACAAATCAACATATTTCTGAAGCCCTCCGAGTTCCAGTTTCTGCTAATTGAAGTTTACGACTCCAATAACAATGCAGCTTGTCATAGTTAGCAGGCAAACATGTGCTCCCTAGATGCTATTTTAAATGTGGTTATGAAATGTAATAAATACATAATGGGATGTTTCAGCACAAGACAAAAAAAAGGTAAAATAAGAACCTATTTGTGATTCATTATCTGTTTGAACATATATTACATCCTTGGCAAGAACCTTAACATTGTTTCATCAAACCCTGGAGATATTTTACACAGTGATCTAATTAAAGTCACCATTTTGCCTAGTATCCCATTTAAGAAATCTATATGTTCTATATAATTATGAAATGATGCATTATTTAATACATAAACCCCAAAGCTCCATGTGTGCCTATAATTTTAATGAAAAAGTAAATTAATAGACTACCTCTTCTTTAGTCCTGTTTAAGGGCTTAATTGCAGAAATAGATGAATGATGAGTTTGTAGATGCTGAAAGGACCAAAATAAATAAAAAAAAACTTGTAAGCATGATCTGAGGATTTAACAACGACATTATTACAACTACACAGATGCACACACATTATTATATATGCAAACTGAAGTATAAAAAGTGTATGTGGGTCAGGTTTTACCTGCATTGTTGCAACCAAATGTCCTCACAAGGATAGTAAAATCTGAAATCACCAGCCAACTGTCCCCATGAGGAAAACGGATTAAAAAAAACATCCTAAATAATGTCTTAATGAAAATGCAAAAAGGATTGTGTGAGGGTTAGGCTTAGGATTGAAAATATCATTAGCTCACTATAAAAACAATAGAAGTCAATGGAAAGTCTCATCATGATATAAAAACAAATGTGTGTGTGTGTTTTGTGCAAACAAAGGTGAAATAGAGATGAGGTGTAGCTAGTCTAAGCATGCTCGCCTGCCAAAGATTCAGGATCACCGATTTTGCAGGGAATATAACACGCTCTCATATTGTTGTCTGCAGCATTGTTGCTAAAGTAGCCCATTAAAATGCAAGGATGTATATTAAAAAGCAGCACTGCCTTTTGATGGATAGTCGTCAGTTTATGAATAAGTGTGCATATTGATTCGCAAAAGGTGAAAAAGCTGTTTGACACAATTATTTCTGTAAGGGGCCCCCCTCTCCTGCATGATTTAAAAGCCATTTTAAATGTCCATCACTTACATTTCCTTATAGAAGACCCCAATGACTCCCCTGGAATTAATAATTATGAAAATGTGGGGAACGGCATTGGTGTATATTGCCTCCACAGCAGACAGTGCGCATAGTATGAGTGTGGATACTGATAGGCATCTGTGCGGAGGGTGATGGAGGGAAACCACAATCACGGTCAAAAGGACCACTGCTGTTTTTTCCCTTTATCTCTGCACCTCGTTGTCATTCTTTCAGACTGTTTTTCATTCTTTTAACAAACCTCACATTTGCCCATGTGTTGCATCCAGATTCAGATAATAATATTAACATGAGCTTTTCTATCTCTTAAATAAAAAGGCAGAGGAAAGTGGGACTTTGAAGGACATACCGAGGTCACAATGTGAGTTTTCAAGCCAGAGCAATGTCTGTGGTGAACATCTATTGTCACAGTAGTTCAAAACAAACTCAGATTATGCACAAACTCCATTAGAAACATCAATATGCAGTAAGAGGATGGGTTAGGGATGCATGATATAAAAAATTCTGTCCGATACCAATAAGCTGAAAATTACTTTTGTCATGGTTATAACCAACAAATGGCAGATATTAAAATTTGATACCATTTATTTACAATTAAATTGTTAAAAACTAAAATCACTTTTTAGGCATCACAGCTGGGTTTTTGGTTTCTTTGTCTGGTTTTATGGACTTTTGTTTTGAAGTGTATTTTCGGTTTCATTTGCTTCAGCGCTTCACGTTTCCTGTTTAGTTCCTGTTTACCTTCGTTCTCTTAGGGTGCTTCTCATTTCTTATTTGTGCATCCTCGTTTCCTTTCCTCACTTCTTTTCCTCAAGTCTTAGCTCCACCCCCTTAGCATGCGAGGGAAGGATACACCTGTGAATCTTAGTTCTTCTCAGATTAGCCTTTTAATTTTAATGATACACACCTTGGCCGTTTCTCAATATGTGTTCTTGTCTGTACTTGTGTTCTCGTGGACTTGTGAAACGTCATCAGTCGCTGCCCAAGTACTGTTCCAATTCAAAGTTCACATCTAGCCAAGTACAATTCAAATCCCTGGATGTGTCCTTGATCCGCCCCTTTTATCGAGGATGTATCGAGAGGTGACTTGTGTGGACTTCAGACAGACCGGTATCCCAGAATGCATCTTGCACCAACAAGCAAGCGTCAATAGCGGATTAGAAACCTAGCGTAATTTAAAAATACTACTGTTAATGTCACAAAATGTAGTTTTAAGACTTTTTCAGGCGAGAATGTAGTTGTTTAAAGCTCAAATCTGTGGTTTATTTATAAAGAGAGCGCCTATTTGAAAATTTTATCTGGCGTTTTCGGAGTTGAGAGATCCAGTTGATCAGCGGCGCTCAGCGCTCATTAACCCCGCCGAGAGCAGCCTTTCCTTGGCTAGTCCTTCTGAAGTTTTTGGAGTTGTGAGATCCAGTCGATCAGCGGGCGCTCAGCGCTCGTTAACCCCGCCGAGAGCAGCCTTTCCTTGGCTAGTCCTTCTGACCTTTGCTGCTGGCTCTGATGTCTCTGTAGTGGTTAAACATGAGATATAATTCGTCTTGTGTAGATCTAACGGGCGATCTTTGGTCTCATGAATCTATAATTTGTTCACTGACAAATCGTTTTGGCTGAGGGCAAAGTGAAGTTTCATAACTTTAGTTTTTAGGCTATATTTTTTTTTAAATGTAAACGAAAAGAGGCAGGGTTGTGTTTTATATTTCGTTTCTTTATAAATATACATGCGGTTAAGATAATCAAGGTATGCGTTGCCTGAACCACATTTGTGTGGCTGTAATATGTTTAATTTTTTTTTTAATGAAAATGAAAAGAGGCAGAGTGGTGTTTTATGACATATATTTATACATACAGGAGTGAGAGCGAGCTGAGTGACGCTATCAAGAACACTGCTGTTCCATTAGCAGAGTACTGGACTTGTGTCCTCCCGTCCTCGGGAGTTCGATCTCCCGAGTCGAACATGGCAAGTCTGAACTACCAAGGACGCAAGTCAGAAGTTTGCATACTTGGTATTGAGAAATGGCCCTTATGCATATTACCTCAGCCTTTAGGACTCGCTTTGTAAGCCAGATCATTGAGTCATTTGTTGTCTGGCCTCAGTAATGTTTCCTATAGTCTTTTGTTTATATTGCTTACAGGTTCCTGTGATTCTGCTGTCTTTATGGATTCTTTGGATCAGTAACGTGCTTAGACTCTTGTTCATGCAACTTACTGTGCAACCTGGATACTTACCTGTTCCTGTTATTGTGTTTGTTTCCTGAAACTCTCTGGATCTGTGTGTGTGGACTTACCTTGATACCTACCTGTTTCTGTTATTTAGCTTGTATTCTGGACTCTCTGCATATGTGGACCTATCTGGATACTTACCATCTCTAGGATATATTATTAAGATAAGTGACTGTTTGTTCTTCTGAGCTTCTCTGAAGCTTTATGTTATTATTTACCTGAATATTTATCTCTTTGGATGCTATTTTGATTGAAAGACTGTCTTATTTAACCTTGAGTTGTTTATATATTCTAAGTTTCTGAAACAAGTATTGATTGATGAAACTGTGACTAGTATTCTACCTGAATACTCACCTTAGTTGCTCCTCCACTTCCTGTTCAATAAAACTCCTGCGCCTGGGACCTAATATACTCCTGTGTGTGTAATATATTGTTACAGAAGGCCAGACCCACCAAAATGGGCCCAGCGGGAGGCTTTCCTATGCAACACATTTCAGGATGGCAGGGAAATAGAGGAATATGTGGAGGATTTTTTTTTTTTTTTTTTAAATATTGTTATTTAACATCGTGGGATGAACGTGTTTTAATAAACTGTTTTCATTGTGGACATTAAATAGTGGACCATCTGCCAAAACTTGCCAGAGGAAGACCCTGTGAAATCCTGGCACAATTGTTGGACATTGTGCTGTGGCTGTGTGGTTCATCTTATACAGTTGGTGAGGTCTATGAGCTGGAGCACCACAAGACCATAAAGCAGCTATTCTCCAGTCGCAAAGCATCAAACAGGCAACTACCACCAAAGCCAAGCCAAAGCAATGTCATGCCAAGTTTGCCCAGCCCAGTTCCACAAGAGCAGTTTCTGTAAGTAGAAGGCTAGCTTCTAAATTGGAAGACATTCCCATTATGTCCATCCAAAGAGCTAGGAGACCAAGCTCAGTTCAACATCTACCTAGTTCTAATAAGGAGTCCCTTATACCCGCTCCATGCCAGCCCGCAAGTTCCTGTCAAAGAACTGCCAGAGTTCTCTCCGATTCTGGAGCTCAACCCAGAATCCGCTCCTGCTCTAGAGTTTCGACCAGTGTTTGTTCCTGCCCTGCTCCAGAGCCCACTCAATCACAGTGAACCAGTAAGTTCAGGATTTATAGCATGCTTCTGTTTAATCGTCCTCACCCAGGATGAGCCAGCCCAGGATTTCGCTTCAGCTCGTCCTCGAGCTCAGCCTAGAGTCTGCTCCAGATTCAGAGTCTGCTTCAGTCCTGGAGCTCGGTTATGAATTCCCCATATCCTCTAATTGGTGGATTACTGTGAATGTAGTACAAAAGAGAAGACAAAGAAGGAGGAAAAAGCCCACCTTCAAACATTCTGAGAGAATCTCAAATCCGGGTGTTGTCCAGAACTCTCTTGCCTCAGCTAGAAGGGCTACCTCAAGTTCCCTCCTCCCAGATTGTAAAGCCATTCCAAGTTCCCTCACCATGGCCAGGGAGGCCGTTTCTGAAGTTCCTGCTTGTTTAGTTGAGACCAACGAGGTCACTCCAGTGTATTATGCCTATCCCGTTTCAGCCAGGGCGGCAGATTCTAAAGTTTCAGCTTGTTTAGTTGCGACCAATGAGGTTGTTCTAGTGTATTATGCCAATAATTTTTTGGTCAGAGAGGCCTTTTCTGAAGTTCCTGCTCGTTTAGTTGCAACCAAGAAGGTCGTTCCAGTGTATTATGCCAGTCCCGTTTCTGCCAGGGAGGCCGTTCCCGAGTTCCCTATCAGCCCAGTTAAGGCAAAAAGGTAAGTTTTAGAGTTTTCTACCTGTCCGGTTACGACCAGGGGTGCATTTCTCAAAAGCATCATTAGCCAAATATGGTCGCAAGTTCCATTGAACTCTATTGGTAATGACAGAACTTGCGTCCATAGTTGGATTTGAGAAACGCACCCCAGGATGGTTGTTTCCAGTGATAGCTACCTGTCCTGTGTCGGCCATAGATGTCGATTCCGAATCTAATGCCTGTCCCGTTTCGGCCACGGAGGCCGTTTCAGAGTTCCCTACCTGCCCTGTCACGGCCATAGTGGCCGATTATGCATCTGTCTGCCCTGTATCAACCAAAGAGATCATCCCAGAGTCTTGTGTCTTCCCTGTCTCACCCACAGAAATCATTCCTAGTTCCCTTGTCTCGACCACGGAGGCTGTACCTAGCGCCCTCGTCCCGATCATAATAACCTCTTATATGTTCTCTATATATGTTCTCTCTGTTTTGCCAGATCTGCTGGGGTCCTCATTACTAATGGCCCTCCAGACACCCGCAAGTCAGCCGGCCCTCAAGGTGCCTGCAAGTCAGCCGGCACTCCTGACGTTAGCAAATCAACTGGCCCTTCAGATGTCCATCGGTCAACAGGTATTCCAGTTGTCCACCAGTCAGCCAGCAAACCAAAGGTCTGTTTCTCCACCGGTGCTCCAGTTATCAGTCTGTCCGTCAACCAAAGCTCCAAAGGTTAGCCAGATGGCCAGCATTCCTGACTTCAACCAATCAGCCGGTGCTCCAGATATTCCCTGTTCTGTTGGCACTCCTGATGACACTCCAGACATTCCCTGCTTCATTGACATCCCACAAGATCTTGAGTCATCCAAGGTATCTAGAACACAAGAAATCTTTGGCACGGCCAGCTCAACCTGCTCTGTCCTGGAAGCTTCCAGCTCCATCATGGTGGTCACCTCCGCTGCCTGATCCATTGTTGGCAACTTGTTCTACAAGTCACCTTTATTTATATAGCGCTTTATACAATACAGATTTTTCAAAGCAGCATTACAAAACCAGCCCTGGCTCCCTGAACTATCTGCTCTGCCGTGGTGGTCTTCAGCTCTGTCTGTTCGGGCGTGGTGGTCGCCAGGGTGGTCCGCTGCTTTGCTATGGTGGCTTCCGGACCCACCTGCTCCGCCCTGGCAATCTGTTTTGACTTTTGTTTGGAAGTGTATTTTCTGTTTCACTTGTTTCAGCGCTTCCCGTTTCCTGCTTAGTTCCTGTTTGCCTTTGTTCTCTTAGGCTGAATCCGAAATCGCCCCCTATACCCTCAAATAGGGCATTATTTGAGGAGACAGCCATTTGTAGTGGTGTCGGAAACCATAGTGGACGTAATTAAGTGCACTCATTTTATCCTACATTGCACCGCATGAACAAGTGTACAGCTGATGTACGCTAAATGGCTGTCCGAATTCACTCACTCGTTTTCATTCACTCCTTCAAGTGAACTGTATTAGTGGACTAATGCAAAGAATAGTGATTGAAGGATTGAGGGGGAAATTTCGGATTCAGCCTTAGTTTTTCCCAGATTAGCCTTTTAGTTTTAACGATATACACCTGATGCACTTTAGAAGTCGCCTTATAAGCCAGCTCATTGAGTCATTCGTTGTCTGGCCTCAGTAATGTTTCCTAGTCTTTTGTTTGTATTACTTGTTCCTGTGATTTTGCTGTCTTTATGGACTCTTTGTATCAGTAATGTGCTTAGACTCTTGATCGTGCAACTTACCTGAATACTTACCTGTTTCTGTTATTGTGTTTGTTTCCTGAAACTTTCTGGATCTGTGTGTGTGGACTTGCCTGGATACTTACCTGTTCCTGTTATTTAGCTTGTGTTCTGGACTCTCTGCATCAGTGTGTGTGGACTTATCTGGATACTTACCGTCTAAATGATATATTATTAAGATAAGTGACTCTGTTTGCATCTCAGAATCCTTATGTTATTATTTACCTGGAAATTTAGCTCTTTGGAAGCTCTTTTGATTGAAAGACTGTCTCATTTAACCTTGAGTTGTTTATATACCCTAAGCTTTTGAAACAAGTATTGATTATGATGAAACTGTAACTAGTATCATACCTGAATACTCACATTTGTTCCTCCATTTCCTGTTCAATAAAACTCTAGCACCTGGGACCTAATATACTCCTGTGTGTGCAATATATTGTTACAACAGCATTATAATATACATAAACAAACATGGATAATCATTTTGAGATTTGCCAATGATTACATTTCACAGCATTAAATTGTTAGTGTTTATAAAGATGAACTTTAAGTAAATGTCAAACGACAGCAAAAGTAATATACTGTAAATGTAAAAATAGGGGAAGTGACCATGTACACTACTGCTCAAAAAAATTAGTAATAAATGACTACTAATTAATTCAATGCTAATAAACAGGATAATCAAGGATGCTTTAAATTGAACAAAAGTGACAGTAAAGACATTTTTTAAAAATTGTATTTCAAATAAATGCTGTTCTTTTCAGCTTTCTTTTCATCAGAGAATCCTGAAAAAATATACAGACCGATCAGGTATAACATTATGACAGGTGAAGTGAATAACACTGATTATCTCTTCATCACAGCACCTGTTAGTGGGTGGGATATATTAGGCATCAAGTGAACATTTTGTCCTCAAAGTTGATGTGTTAGAAGCGTAAGGATTTGAACGAGTTTGACAAGGGCCAAGTTGTAATGGCTAGATGACTGAGTCAGAGCATCTCCAAAACTTCAGCTCTTGCTGGGTGTTTCCAGTCTGCAGTGGTCAGTATCTATCAAAAGTGGTCCAAGGAAGGAACAGTGGTGAACCGGCGACAGGGTCATGGGCGGCCAAGGCTCATTGATGCACGTGGGGAGCGAAGGCTGGCCAGTGTGGTCCGATCAAACAGACGAGCTACTGTAGCTCAAATTGCTCAAGTTGTTAATGCTGGTTCTGATAGAAAGGTGTCAGAATACACAGTGCATCGCAGTTTGTTGCATATGGGGCTGCATAGCCGCAGACCAGTCAGGGTGCCCATGCTGACCCCTGTCCACCTCTGAAAGCGCCAACAGTGGGCACGTGAGCATCAGAACTGGACCCCGGAGCAATGGAAGAAGGTGGCCTGGTCTGATGAATCACGTTTTCTTTTACATCACGTGGATGGCCGGGTGCGTGTGCGTTGCTTACCTGGGGAACACGTGGCACCAGGATGCACTATGGGAAGAAGGCAAGCTGGCGGAGGCAGTGTGATGCTTTGGGCAATGTTCTGCTGGGAAACCTTGGGTCCTGCCATCAATGTGGATGTTACTTTGACACGTACCACCTACCTAAGCATTGTTGCAGACCATGTACACCCTTTCATGGAAACGGTATACCGTGGTGGCTATGGCCAAATATGGTTCAGGAATGATTTGAGGAGCACAATCACGAGTTTGAGGTGTCAACTTGGCTCTCCAAATTCCCCAGATCTCAATCCAATCAAGCATCTGTAGGATGTGCTGAACAAACAAGTCAGATCCATGGAGGCCCCACCTCGTAACTTACAGGACTTAAAGGATCTGCTGCTAACATCTTGGTGCCAGATACCACAGCACACCTTCAGGGGTCTAGCGGAGTCCATGCCTCGACGGGTCAGGGCTGTTTTGGCAGCAAAAGGGAGACCAACACAACATTAGGAAGGTGATCATGTTATGCCTGATCGGTGTATATCACAGTATTCACAAAACATATTAAACTACACAACTGTTTTTAACATTGATAATAAAATGCATGTATATATTTAAGAAAAATGTTATATTTTTATAAAAAAAATTATATTTATATATAAGAAATTATATATATATATACAGTATATACATGCAAATATTTCTTAAATATATACATGCATGTGTATGTATTTATATATACATAATAATTATACACAGTACACACACATATATTGTGTAAACACAAACTTTTATTTTGGATGCGATTAATCACGATTAATTTTTCCCCAGCACTAGAATAGAGTTATTAAGAGTTACTTTAAATTGTAATAATATTAATGTTTTTGCTATATTTTTTTATCAAATAAATGCAGCCTTGATGAGCATAAGAGACTTTTTGACTTTCAAAAACATTTTAAAAATCGTACCGACCCCAAACTTTTTAATGGTACTGTATATCCAATATCTATTGACAAAATGAATCAACTGATAACCCATATAATACCAGTGTATCATGCATCCCTAGTATGGATAAGAAAATTCAAGGACCAAACCAATTAAGTATCAAAGTGTTTCTGAGTGCACAATGCAGTCTGAAGCTAAGAATCATGGGTAAATTAAGCCCAGGTCCTGAGGGGGAGGGAGAGATCTTTAATGTATACTACTTAAAATGACACATTATGCAATTATACAATTTCTCTGACCATCAGTGGCTACGTGCAAGGGCTGTTCCGGTCACCTAAAGAGATATAGCGCTAAACTGTTATATTAGAGAGCAACCCTCACTTCTCAGCGGTGGAGGACAGATACTTAAAAACGTGGACATCCAGATGTTCGCCATATATCCGCAATTTATTAAACAAAGCGTGCTCGCATGTGTTGTGTGCCGTGAATAAACCTCCACTTATTAGACCCCGTCTGTATGTGTGTGGGTGGGAGGTTTGATTCTGATTATCATCACTCACCTTTCATCACAAACCGCTCCTGAACAACAGAGCAACAGAGATGGACGTTCACCCATGCTCGCATCCGTCCATCAGAAAAGCAACCAAATGCACGCGCACACACACACACACGGCAGGTGCCCCCCTTATCGACTTGGCCTGTGCTTGGATTCCCTTATTCTGTAAGTGCATGCTCCCATGGTTAGCTAGAGAGCCCTTCTGCTCTCTTGCGTGCAGTTAAAAGCACAGGCTCTCGTTGTCTGGGGAGTAAATTTGTTCAGAGAATGGCGTGTTGCTAACGGGGAACATTTTGTGTTTTTAATGCGGTTTCCACTGGCATCAATCATTCCGTACAATTAGGCCAATTCCCACTCAATTTTCTATTTCTGAGGAGCACATCCATGCTGACGGCTCAGGCGGCCGTCCCGCACCCTTGCTCACACACACCTATCCGCCGGTACAAAGTGAACGGGGCAGGTGCTTGCATGTTACACCGGAAAGATGGGGAGGTGTTACCAATCTTTTCTAATTTCTCATTAAAAGCGAGACACACCTACGGCGCTCGCACGCAGTTCCTCCCGTGTTCTCTTAGACCTCAAGTGTCATTTGTTTTCCATGGCAACCAGATTAAATTAGGTGAGTGATTATAGCTTATTAACACCAAACGCTGTTAGTGTATTCTTACCATTTTGTATGTAAACACTTTCTGCCTGTAGCGCTCTTTATTGGAAATTGCTTTGTATAGACTCAGAAGCCTGGAGCTTGCTTATAATAAAATATAATTACGATTTAGACAATAGCCACTCAGACGTACCGCAGCCTCCCCTCCTTCTTCTGACCATTCAGTGACTGCAAGTTACAAGGCGCAGCCAAACACAGTAATGAACAATGAAAGAGCAAGTCTCTCTCTCGCTGCCTAATTCGAACTAATAAAGCCACTAGAATTAACATTCACAATTGGCGTAATGAGGTGTGGGGGTTTGGTCTCTGCTACTTCATATTGACTACGCTTGCCCTCAGCCTCCTCTTTGCATTTAATGCAGCACTTCAGGCCCGAGTGACGCTTACATTATTTGTGTATTTTGCGGAGCCACACGTGTAATTGGTATTAAGATGAAGCATTGCGTCAATATTCGCTGGCATATGTGTTGCTTACATGTACACACTGGCCTTTACGCGTCTCTCTCTTTGTCACCCACAGATGCATCTATCAATTTAGACAGTCCCAATTACAAATTTGATATTTTACATAAACATTTATGGTAACACTTCACAAAAAGGTTCCATTTTCTAACATTAATTAATTAAAAATACATGCATTAATCTTAGTTCATGGTAATTTCAACATTTACTAATATACAATTAAAATCAAAAGTTATATCTGTTAATATTAATATTAAATGAATCATTGCGTCAATGTCTACCGGTGTACATGTTGCATACACGTACACAGGAGTCTTTACACGTCTCTGTCTTTGGATGTATGTAGCGATTTACATTTGAGATTTTACATATACATTTTTGGTAACACTTTACAATAAGGTTCCATTTGTTAACATTAACTACATTTAGTTAACGAACTAACAATGAACTGATGCATTTTTATTAATTAAAAATACCAAAGATGAATAAATAATGTAACAATGTATTGCTCATTGTTAGTTAGTCAATGGATTAACTTTTATTAACTAATGGGACCTTATTGTAAAGTGTAAAAAAAAAAAAAGTTCCCCAATTTCAAACATAAATTTGAAAACACCACCGCTTTATTTTCTCCTATCTCACGGTGGTTCGGTATCGCCGCACAGCGCTAGGATGGGTGCATGATGATACGATGGAGGGGAGGAATAGAGACGAGGGGAGAAAGTGAGCGGCAGCTTTAGGCCAGGGGGAAAGCGAGCAGGTGCAGGGAGGGAAAATTACTACTATAAACAAGGCTAGTCCTTGTAATTTATCATTAATGTGACTGTCTGCGTTCCCAGCTTTCAGCTTCTTTTGCATGCTGATATCCATGTCATATTTCTTATCGGAGATTTGTTTATGTTTTTATCCTTGTCCCTGTGAACATACCGCAGTGGCATCTGAGAGGGACGAGTGAGAGAGACTGTAAAGGCATTAAAAACACAGTCAAAACCCACACACACGTTAATGATTTCGTTTCATCACATTCGTTTCAACTGCACACTGCACAATATCAGCTAATGCAAACAGCCGTAATATCATCTTATCAGCACCTGCCTAAAAGTGGCTTCATTTGCTTTAGTCATGGAAGTTTTATAGAGCCTAATGCTGTGAAATAAATCTATGTAACACCACTTTATTACATGTCAGGACTCACTTGTCTCTGCTGGCAAGTGTATTGTATTAAGCAATGATACTTATTAACTGGAAACAGACGGTGCTATTATGTCGGTTCACAAGTGTCTAATAACATCCCGTTGGGGACGGCTCACACAGTGAGAGTTTGTTTGGAAAGAGCTCATCTATTGCTCTCACTGCAAAATAGATCGCGTTTGAGAGAAGGTGGGGGGGCGGGCGGGGGGGGGGGGGGGGGGGGGGGGCTAAACCAATTTTATTCCGAAAAAATGTTCAAAACACAGATAGTGGTCTACTTTTGCTAACTGAAGAGAGGAAAACTTTCACAAAGAGCATTTTTAATGTTTATTTTTTTCCTCTCTAATTTTATAGACAGATGAAACGGATATGACTTTTTTCCCTTTGCAAATTTGACTTTGTAATTCTCTGTCCTTGTTTGTTTGCTGTAATTTACAAATGAAAAAAAAAGTGCAGAAGTTATTGATTCATGACCGTAATTGTTTAATTATTAATCAGTTTAGCGTTATATTAGCATTCGTAATATTGCAGATGCTCATGCTGAGAGGTTGGGAAGCTATAATGCAGGTTGTGGTTTGCTGCTCTGTGACATCTGAGATCACCACAGAATCTGTCACGCACACATGCACACACACACACACACACACACACGCACACACACACACACACACACACACACACACACACACACACACGCGCTCCCACTCTCCGTGTAGTAATTTATTACCCCTTTCACACTCTTCAGTCAATACTGTAGTGGGCAGGCAGTGGTTCAATACTCTGATTATTTAATAAAATTCACACTTTGCTGATGTATGGTTTAACCCCCAACACGATGCATTCACTAATAACCAGAGAAGTCTCTGTGCACCGAACAACACAAACGCATGTCTTTCTGTTTTTTTCCCATGTGCTCACACTGATTTGCATGTGATGCTCCTGTGTGTGCTAACACTGCCACTGACTCTAGACACCAGTGATCTGCTGTTAGGGGACATCTACTGGCCCAAATACAAAGTCACACGCCCCTCTTTTCTCCATTTCTCACTCTCATTCTGTCTGATAACACATTTTGCCACCAAATACAACAACCAGAAGCCCTCTGATCAGTAAGCCAAACTGAATTCTCATTCCTCCTTTGCTAATGCTAGGTACTATTTCTCACATGAATGTGTCTCCGCAAAATGGATATAAATCCTAGTTTTTCTATTCTTATGCTATATGCAAACTAACTAATGCCAACTGAACATTGTCTTTGCCCAATCTGGAAATTAACTACTGAATAATAAGCCTTGCCTTAATTTTACTGACTAATATAACCTTAGTAACTGTTGTTTGTATGCTATTTTTTTTAGGCAAGCTTTTGCTCTTTTTTCAATTTAAGTCTATGGAGGATAGTTGGATAGTTTTAAATACAAATGTCTGGGAAATTATCCCAAAATATGTTAAAATGTTGTTTGCGGGTCACTTAATATTAGTTACTCAGAAAGGATACAAGCTGTATTTTTTCCAAATCTTAAAAAAAAAAAAAACCTTGAGAAGTGCCTTCTGTGGATTAAACTGTCAGTCTTCATTTCCAATAACATTGTTAAAAAAATACATTTTCTCTAATAATGTTACTTCACTTATTACTTTTAATTGACATATTATGTCATGACATAATATGTCAATTAAAAGTAATAAGTGAAGTAACATTATTAGAGCAAATGTATTCTTTTAACAATGTTACTGGAAATGAAGACTGACAGTTTAATCCACAGAAGGCACTTCTCAAGGTTTTTTTTTTTTTTTTTTTTGGTTTTACTGCAGTAGTAACAAAACTTTTTGAAGCACCACTGTGAATGTGTTGTAGAAATTTTAAGAACAGTTCTGTTCACTATCAGTTATAATCACTTTCAAATGAGGCTTTGAGAAACATGCGTCTCGATTTAGATGTGCAGTCTCCAGATTTGACATAACATTACTGCATAATTTACCAATCTGTTTAAAGAAAAATCACAGATAAAATGCTTTGGAATGTCACAATATCATTCCAGCCCACACAAGAATAAGATTCAATCAATGTTTACTACTTTATGAGCAAATTTTACTACAACAAATGTTTTACTACACAAACCTCCAGATCATTCCAAAAGGATGTACTGTAAAGCTTGTCTGAGTTAGAAACAGTAACTAAAAGGGGTGTAAGAGTCAAATTTGCATCTCATCCATGACTGCTTGCTTACATTATAATTACATGTGGCTCCCAATTTACTCTATGCTGATATAATTCTCTTTAAAAGAAGATTATGTAAACTACCATTCAAATGTTTAGGGTCAATACATTTTATTTTATTTTTTGAAAGAAATTAATGCTTTATTTACAAAAAATACATATTTCAAATAAATGCTGTTCTTTTGAACTTTCTATTTTTTTAAGAATCATGAAAAAAAATATCAATATGGATAATAATGAGAAATAATTCTTGCACACCAAATCAGCAAATTAGAATGATTACTGAAGGATCATGTGACACTGAAGACAAGCATGATCATGATCAGTTTGCTTTCCCCATCAGTAAAAACCTACGTAGTGACCAACTGCAAATAGGTGAAATTGCAATATAAAAATGTTAAAAAAAAAAGAAAATCCTAGCTAATTTCCCCCTGTTCGATATTCCCTCTCAGGCCCGATTCACTCCATGGTTCTCCATACTTCTTCTTCCCCTTCAGTCTGTGTGAAGGACAGGATTGATTAGCATGCTGCATATTCATTTGCATACTTTTGCACACAGATCACTCCGAATGAACGGCAGCGTTGTTTTCTCGCTTTTTCGCTCTCCAAAGGTGGGGGAGGAGAGGGTGGAGGGCGGAGAGGTGCTGGTGGTAAAGGTGGAGGGGGGCTCGTCTTTTCAAGGAACACCCCCAGAATTAATGTTCCACACCTGTGCACAGTGCGGCAGTCTTTATCAACCATCACAGGTGCGCCACATTAATTGTGGGAGAGACCATTTTGCTTTCCACAGGGGTGTCCCATTTGGCAGTCAGCATGTGCTCCCAAACCTGAGATAGTTAATGTGCTTTACAGAGTGTTCATTTTCATCTGATATCAATTTTTCTTTTCTCTTCTCTCCCAGGACTGCACATAGTGCACAATGCATAATATATAAATAGCCTCCCTATTTCAAAGTAGTGATTAGTGTAATGCTTGTTTGGCATATTTTCCAGAGTGTGTGTGCGTGTGCTGTCATATTATGAAGTTTTAGTACTTCTAGTAATGTGATCTCGAAAGTTTCCAGAACCACAGATCGTCTCTCTCTCTCTCTCTCTCTCGCTCTGTAAGCATCTACATATATACATATGGGGGCGTGCGTAGTTGTGCAATAAGTCTCTTGATGCTTCCTGTAAGAGAGTGGAGGACTGCACACCTGCAGGCCTAAAGGCCAAACGCAGCAGACTGCCCCCCGGTGACAAAGATTACCACAACCTCAGAGTCAGACCTCCAACATCCGTCCTGAGACTTCCTCTTCTCCGCACACTGAATGCAACAATATTGTGCGTCGCACAGCCACAGGACAATGGCCACAGAAATAATAATAATCAAAAAAGAATGAAAAAGAGTGCACTGATTCAAGATTCCCTGAAGATTTAGGATATTTTGTTCTTTGTTTTTTTTGTTTTTTTTCCGGGTTGTCCAATAATGAGCAGTAAAAGGTCAGTGGACCATTGCTGCTCATTCACTCGTGGCATATTCTTCCTTCTTACGCGTGATTACCCGCCAAATGGTTAAAGGTAAAAAGAGTAAAAACAATGGGCTCATGTCACACTCTTCACACACAGAGACCTGAGTGTTATTTATACCGTATTATATTAATAACACAGGCTGACTGAATAAATGTTCGCTTTTTTAAATAAATGCAGTGTTGTGACTGAAGAGAATGGGAGGGGGGGGAAGCAGAAGCCTGAAAGCAGAAAAACAACATAATATTTTTCCCTCCCTCCATCAGCCATTTTGAACTCAGCAATTGACCTTCTGTGGCATCATTTACAATGACTCATATCAAAGCCCCAAAATGTTAAAGCTATAGCGTCGACGCAGGCGTAGAAGCACGCACGCACACACTAGTGGGATAATAGCTTTAACTACGCTAAATTGTCTCCTTCATTTGGATGGCTATGGCGACCTACAGTCTCCCCGGCTCACCCTTTGACAAAGGGGGTCATCGCTATGCAGGGGAAAATGAAACCCACTAGATATTGTTTGATTGGATTTGCCTTTCGCAGGTTTTGAGATCATTACAGAAATTCATTTGAAGTGTGGCAGAAAATGAAACTCGCCTGTTTAATTATTTTCTTTTTTAACTAGCATTTTTGCCCTTTCCTCTGTGACGTTTTTTTTAAATCGGTTGAAATATTAAAGAGCCAACACTATCCTTAAAATGCATCTTCGATGGGCTCACATACCCCCCATTGTCTGAGGGAATGAAACATATTTAATGACTCTGCCATCCTGCTCTTAAAGTTATATTTTCTCCCTCTCCACCCCTCCTCTCGTTCACTTTCACAGTCTATCTTTCTCTCACTCACAGAGAGATAGAGCGACAGAGGGAGAGAGAGACTTTCAAACCAAATGTGCTCATTCCAACATTTCAATAAATTGAGAGGAAAAGCATTAAAGTTAATCAGACCAACCACATTGTGGTTAAGACACGTTGGCTGGATTATGGATTACTATTAGCTGGATGAAAACCGATTCTTTCATTTAAATTCTGGGTTCCTCATCCCGCTAAAATTAAAAAGGAACTAATACTTCTTGGAAAGAGTTCTTTATTCTTCTTGCAAGCCCTTACTTCCTTTTTAATCTGACATGGAGACAGACTATATATATGAAGAACACCCAGCGAGAGGCGTGTGTGTAAAAGATGACCTTTAATAAAGATTACAAGGGCAGTCACCACAAAACACTGCTAGCCTTCAATAGTTCTGTTATATCTAAAGAAAAGAAAGCTGCTATTGCACAACTCTTGTAAATGATACAAGTCACTGCTGTATTCCACATGTATCCTTCTCATACTGCTTGCAATAAACATCTGCTAACCATTATGCTGTCATTAATCATGACTTTACTTTGCATATTGTGTTTGGTAATAATAATAACAAAAAACAACAACTAAACACTATTAAATTATTTGGTAATATTATTATTTAGAAATATCATTATTCAAAATTGGCAATATTTGTAATCAGTGCATAACACTATGAAGAAGAGACAAAGAACATAACTTATGAAATGATTCTACGTTACAAAACTAAGAAAACAAGTGCATGAAACCTGGCAGAGGCAACATTAACTAAAATATTAGGGATGCAGTAATATAAAAAAAAAATTCTGGCCGGTAATTATTCTTATGTTATGGCCAAAACTGACTAATGGAAAATATTAGAATTCTATACTATTTTGTGTATATGAATTACAAAGAAAACACTAAAAATAAAAATATATTATTTTCAAAAGCCACGAGTGTATTAAGGCATCACAAATTTATAATGCACAGTATAAAAATTTATATTTATATAAAATACATCTAAAAGTGTTATTATATTAATAGTGTTTTAAAGGAACTTTGAGCGTTAGGAAAATGAGTGCAAAGGTAATACATAAACATGAATGCATCAACAGTTAAATATCCAATATCAACCACTATATATCCGCAAATCAACTGATGTAGTACTGATATATTGTGCATCCCTAAACTAAATTTATGACAAATCACCTAGATCTCTGAAACTAGCTCTGTTTCAAAACCTAGTGAGCTGGACATTTATGCCCTTAATTGTTCTGTTAAAGTCCAGCAAATTAGCATGAATCTTTGAACATGTATATGTGTGTGCGTATGTACCGTAACACAGTGTCTTATAATTGTATGCTGCTTCAGAGCAGGTATGTGTCTGTGTGTGTGTGTGGCTGCTGCTGTCAGCACTGGATGGTGTATGTCAGCCTTGACTAGACTCTGGCTCCAGTATATCACAGGCAGCAGGCAGCCCACTGCAGATACAGCCAAACCGTTTCATTGTCAATAAACCTGTGTCTCCATTAGAGCAGCAACCTCTCAGTCCTCACCCACACACCTACACACAGACGTCAAAACCAGCAACCAGTGAATAACTACATTTGTCATGAAGCTATGCACTGTATGAATACATACTGTAACACATACATAGGAGAATGTATGCTGATTTGTCCAGGTTGCATTTTAACCCAAAAATCAAAAGAAAAGAAAAAGCATAAAGAAAGTATTTTATTAGGACCATTGGATTGTGTATTCATTTTACAACCCACGTCTAATGTAATGCAAAAGTCTTATTCTCATTAACTGTAACATAGAAAAGATTAATATATGCATTTTACAACATTTCTTGTTCTACCTATCATTAATTTTAATTAAAAAATGCAAAACAATTTACCAGTACGAATGATCAATGAAAATCATTTAAAAATGAGAAAGACAATACAGATGCATTACAGTAATGACATTTAAAAAAAATGTGCTTAATTGTTAATTAATTAATTATTTCGATAGTCCACATTAGATAGTTTACTAACGACAAGTAACTTTGCCACTGCATGTCAACTACCAGTCCTTAGAGCATAGTAGACTGTCTGCTTAATATCTGCTAACACTTTATTTTGATGGTCACTATAAACAACTTTGCAACTGCATATCAACTTAATCTACTAACCCAAACCCAAATACCTAACCCAAACCTAGTTGCAAGGTTACTTATAGTTAGTAGAATGGTCCACATTAGACATCGAAATAGAATGTAAACCTTAACCTTTGTTCTGACAATTAAATTTTTTCTTTCTTTTCTTTTTGGTTTTGGGTTTGAAAATGTAAACTAAACATTTCATGACAGGTTTTGTGAAATTCACCAATATACTATATGCTTTTGCAATTATGTAACAACATACAGTGGGGAGAACAAGTATTTGATACACTGCCGATTTTGCAGGTTTGCCCACTTACAAAGCATGTAGAAGTCTGTAATTTTTATCATAGATACACTTCAACTGTGAGTGACAGAATCTAAAACAAAACTCCAGAAAATCACATTGTATGATTTTTAAATAATTAATTTGCATTTTATTGCATGACATAAGTATTTGATCACCTACCAACCAGTAAGAATTCCGGCTCTCACAGACCTGTTAGTTTTTCTTTAAGAAGCCCTCCTGTTCTCCACTCATTACCTGTATTAACTGCACCTGTTTGAACTCGTTACCTGTATAAAAGACACCTGTCCACACACAGGAAGGTGAGGGATCAGCCCAGAACTACACGGCAGGACCTGGTCAATGACCTGAAGAGAGCTGGGACCACAGTCTCAAAGAAAACCATTAGTAACACAATACGCCGTCATGGATTAAAATCCTGCAGCACACGCAAGGTCCCCCTGCTCAAGCCAGCGCATGTCCAGGCCCGTCTGAAGTTTGCCAATGACCATCTGGATGATCCAGAGGAGGAATGGGAGAAGGTCATGTGGTCTGAGGAGACAAAAATAGAGCTTTTTGGTCTAAACTCCACTCGCCGTGTTTGGAGGAAGAAGAAGGATGAGTACAACCCCAAGAACACCATCCCAACCGTGAAGCATGGAGGTGGAAACATCATTCTTTGGGGATGCTTTTCTGCAAAGGGGACAGGACGACTGCACCGTATTGAGGGGAGGATGGATGGGGCCATGTATCGCGAGATCTTGGCCAACAACCTCCTTCCCTCAGTAAGAGCACTGAAGATGGGTCGTGGCTGGGTCTTCCAGCATGACAACGACCTGAAACACACAGCCAGGGCAACTAAGGAGTGGCTCCGTAAGAAGCATCTCAAGGTCCTGGAGTGGCCTAGCCAGTCTCCAGACCTGAACCCAATAGAAAATCTTTGGAGGGAGCTGAAAGTCCGTATTGCCCAGCGACAGCCCCGAAACCTGAAGGACCTGGAGAAGGTCTGTATGGAGGAGTGGGCCAAAATCCCTGCTGCAGTGTGTGCAAACCTGGTCAAGAACTACAGGAAACGTATGATCTCTGTAATTGCAAACAAAGGTTTCTGTACCAAATATTAAGTTCTGCTTTTCTGATGTATCAAATACTTATGTCATGCAATAAAATGCAAATTAATTACTTAAAAATCATACAATGTGATTTTCTGGATTTTTGTTTTAGATTCCGTCACTCACAGTTGAAGAGTACCTATGATCAAAATTACAGACTTCTACATGCTTTGTAAGTGGGCAAGCCTGCAAAATCAGCAGTGTATCAAATACTTGTTCTCCCCACTGTAATTTGCAGCATCTTTAAAGGGATAGTTCACCCAAAAATTAAAATTAGCCCATGATTTACTCACCCTCAAGTCATCCTAGGTGTATATGACATGCTTCTTTCAGACAAATACAATCAGAGTTATATTAAAAAATGTTCTGGCTCTTCCAAGCTTTATAATGGCAGTGAATGGCTGATCTGTTTTGAAGTCCATAAAAGTGCATCCATCCATCATAAAAGTAATCCACACGGCTCCAGGGGGTTAATAAAGGCCTTCTGAAGCGATGTGTTTGTGTAAGAAAAATATCCATATTTAAAACTTTACAAACTGTAATCTCTAACTTCCGCTAACTGTCGTACGCGCGTTCACGAGAGACTGGCGTTCCAGCATATGACATCGCGCTCCGGTGAGAATATGCTAGTTCTCGCAAGAACCAAGTTTTGTTTTGCTCTATCCTCTGCGCTTTTACATTCGTCACCGGAACTTAGGCTACGCCTGCGTCCTACGTCATACGCTGAGAGATTAGAGATTACAGTTTGTAAAGTTTGAAACATGGATATTTTTCTTACACAAACGCATCCCATGGCTTCAGAAGGCCTTTATTAACCCCCTGGAGCCGTGTGGATTACTTTTATGATGGATAGATGTACTTTTATAGACTTCAAAACAGAAACTGCCATTCACTGCCATTATAAAGCTTGGAAGAGCCAGGACATTTTTAATATAACTGGTATTGTGCAAAAATATTGATTGTTTTGAAAAAGGTCTCCTAAAAACTGTCCGTCTAGAAATGCTGTATCGCCCAATGTTGACATTTCAGGCTACTCATGCTCTGAAAGCACTACACTGTTTACACTTTTTAGGAAAATCAGCCTACCAACAACATTGAAAAAAACAACCTTTAAAACTCACACAATGCCTATGATGACTTTACAGGTGGGGGGACAGGCTTCACGGGGCATCTAAATGCTCTCTCTCTTTGTGGGCAAGGTCAGCCCTCTGTAGTGTGTTCACCTCCACGCCTTACTCATTACCCTCAATACCAGTTGATGGATCTGCTGAAGTAGAAAAAACGGGGAGGGGAAAGAGAGAGAAGCATCACTAACATTTATCTCCACTTGCTCCCACACCGGCTTAAATCAACCCATCAGCCTGTCCCAGAACACTTAGTGCTGAGGCACATATCACCGGTTCCTGCCGCACATTGGCTTCCTCTGTTAGCAGCCTAATCTGTCCAGCAGGACCATATTGAATGTTGTATCAAGATCCCCAGGACATATATCACAGTGTGCACAAACACACTTTTGAGTGGGCATATACAATATTTAGACATTTCACCTTGCTGGCATTCTTGAATACCCATACACACTCACTTACACACATACACACACACACTTTCCAAGGTATACAGTAAATTATTCAAGTGGCACAGCATTTGATTCAGCAGACCTCCCATGCATTGAGACAAACTCAAAGCACCACACAGAAATATATATACACAAACCACCCCCTCACTTTTTTAGACATTTCATTATATTATATGACTTTAGGCCCAGTGGCTGGAAAATGACAATTATTTTGCTCCAGCAGCTTGCTATTAAGAGACTCGCAGAATACGTTGAGTGTGTGTGAAGGAGCCGCAGTGGTGCACACAGAGAGAATTGCTCACAGAAACACACACAGGGTCTCTATCTGTCATACACACACACACACATAACAGCAGAGCAATGCAACAAGCGTGCTGGACTATGGCCGGGGCACGTGACGGATGGTCCTTTGGAGAGAGTTCAGAAAAATATCAGTCAAAGCAAACTAATGTCTTTTAAATGTACCCAGCTACCTTTAGCAGGCCAGCTTAGTGAATTAAAGGAATATCTAATGACAGTTTGTTTGGCCCTCTCATAAATTCCACATAAATATATATGAGGAAGAGAGAAACATACAACAGGCTAATAGAAACGAATGAACTAGTCAACCATAAATTTGCTATGCGAGATACGGTTTTTCTGATTGGAAAGGGCATCCGCTATCTGCAATATTGATAATACTTTTCAAATTTCATCTGCTTTTGTTTGCATTCTGGGCTGCCTGTTTAAACACACTGGGAATTATAATGAAGCCAAACATTATCTCTCAGTTGTTCAAGGCTGAACATATAACTTTATCGTAGAAATGATTCCCAGTCTTTGGCTGGGCTGTATCTTTTCCATTAAAGCCTGGCTATCAGCCGGTGACAGTGAAGCAGCCAGTCGGCACTGGCTTGCCCACATGTGCCGGCCAAGTGGCGTGAAGGTTCCTGCTTCCCTTTCACTCAGCTATTTCATGTATGCCTATGTGAGTTAGAGTGTGAAAGAGGGAGCAGGAGATAAAAATGGTTAGTGGGGTCTTAATAAACTTTGGAGGGTGTATGTGCAGTTTCATTTTCAAAGTATGGAATTGAATGGGATGGGAGCAGCAGTGTAGTCAAGGACCATCATTACCATTAATCACTGGTAAAATATACACCATGCCAGTGGGGTCAGTGCCTCAGAACACATACAGCACAAGATGATAACTATAGGGACTTCATGGGGCAACTTTTTTCCTTGCTGCACCCTAGCACTCTGTTTAGCTTTTGGGCTAATTGTTGAGATCTTGAGAGTTTGCCTACCAATAACTATATTACATACCTACTTTTGATGATCCATAAATATTATTATATATGAAAACAGAAATACCAATTACAATAAAATGGAATTAATATAATATCTTTATTACATATATCATGTAATGTATATACAGTATAGAGTGCTGCTGGAACAAGTCTTAAAACCCATAAATGAATTATCATATTTGAACTTCCAGTTCCATTGTTCAGATGGATTATTTTATTTTATTTTTTGGTTAAATGTCTGAAATAAGGTCTGTGGTAACACAAGCTCAAAATATTTTTTTACAACATAAAACAGATCAGTAATATTCCATCATTTTTTTCAAGCTTTACATGCCTTGAAACAGGAGATTGCTAAAGAGTGGATCAATCGGACAGAGGTTGTCTGGGACATTAAACGTCATCAGGCTGAACAGGAAAAAAAAAAAAAAAAATTCACCTACTCAGTCTGCTTTTACAGCCTTGTTGTGTTTATACTCATGCTCTTCCAAATTCTAACAAACTCTCCAAGATTTTAAATAAAGATTGAAAGAGTTATCGGATCCTTAGTGGTGGTCACGCTGAAGTCATGCAACCATGGTATACTTTGCTTATAGCCTACCTTTTGCTTTTTACTTCCGGCAATTGTATTTAGGCTTCAAAATTCATACGTTGTGTTAATTTGGGAAGATTATCTTGATAAACAAAATGTGTAAGAATCATAAACTTTTGATGGTCACAGAGCTTATTTTCAGCAATAATCCAAAAGCCAATGGAAAAACCTTGTTGGCTTTTTATCAAGAGAACCAGGGGCCAGATTCACAAAAATCTTAAAAAATGAATTTCTAAGAAGTTCTATAAATTCTAAAAAGTTCATAAGAATGTTCCTAAGTGCAAATCTTGAAAAAGTTCTTAAATATTTTTCCTAAAATGACAGGCTTTGTTGTTATTTTATTGAAAGGTGGGTATTGCTGAAGACTCGCTGAAAGAAAAACACCTCAAAGCCTGGCTGTGTTCAAAATGGCATACTATCATACTACTCATACTATTTCTGCAGTATCCAGTATGTATACTGTGCGTAGTATGCACGTTTTATGTATGCATTTAATACCTCGATGACCTACTATATTTGCCAGCATCTACAACTCAGGAACACTGAAATCAGAATGGAAGCTGTGTTCGGAATAGCATACTACCATACAACTCCTACTATATTGCAGTATGCAGTCTGATACTGTGAATAGTATATGCATTTTCTGTATGCACGGAATCCCCAGATTACCCACTACATTTGTTGAAATCATTTATCCATCTGAGGACACTGCATGGGATACTGTTTCCCACAATGCAACGTGCTTTACGTGATGTTTCATATTCGTAAAGAGTGTGCAGTGAATGAACTGGTGGCGGGGAACAATTATAATTGTAACAGTTTTATAAGTACATATACTGTACATGTTGCTGTAAAGTACAAACTAGTTATGTTTCTGAAAACGCTATTGTTACATACAGTGGGGAGAACAAGTATTTGATACACTGCCGACTTTGCAGGTTTGCCCACTTACAAAGCATGTAGAAGTCTGTCATTTTTATCATAGGTACTCTTCAACTGTGAGAGACGGAATCTAAAACAAAAGTCCAGAAAATCACATTGTATGATTTTTAAGTAATTAATTTGCATTTTATTGCATGACATAAGTATTTGATACATCAGAAAAGCAGAACTTAATATTTGGTACAGAAACCTTTGTTTGCAATTACAGAGATCATACGTTTCCTGTAGTTCTTGACCAGGTTTGCACACACTGCAGCAGGGATTTTGGCCCACTCCTCCATACAGACCTTCTCCAGATCCTTCAGGTTTCGGGGCTGTCGCTGGGCAATACGGACTTTCAGCTCCCTCCAAAGATTTTCTATTGGGTTCAGGTCTGGAGACTGGCTAGGCCACTCCAGGACCTTGAGATGCTTCTTACGGAGCCACTCCTTAGTTGCCCTGGCTGTGTGTTTCAGGTCGTTGTCATGCTGGAAGACCCAGCCACGACCCATCTTCAATGCTCTTACTGAGGGAAGGAGGTTGTTGGCCAAGATCTCGCGATACATGGCCCCATCCATCCTCCCCTCAATACGGTGCAGTCGTCCTGTCCCCTTTGCAGAAAAGCATCCCCAAAGAATGATGTTTCCACCTCCATGCTTCACGGTTGGGATGGTGTTCTTGGGGTTGTACTCATCCTTCTTCTTCCTCCAAACACGGCGAGTGGAGTTTAGACCAAAAAGCTCTATTTTTGTCTCCTCAGACCACATGACCTTCTCCCATTCCTCCTCTGGATCATTCAGATGGTCATTGGCAAACTTCAGACGGGCCTGGACATGCGCTGGCTTGAGCAGGGGGACCTTGCGTGCGCTGCAGGATTTTAATCCATGACGGCGTAGTGTGTTACTAATGGTTTTCTTTGAGACTGTGGTCCCAGCTCTCTTCAGGTCATTGACCAGGTCCTGCCGTGTAGTTCTGGGCTGATCCCTCACCTTCCTGTGTGTGGACAGGTGTCTTTTATACAGGTAACGAGTTCAAACAGGTGCAGTTAATACAGGTAATGAGTGGAGAACAGGAGGGCTTCTTAAAGAAAAACTAACAGGTCTGTGAGAGCCGGAATTCTTACTGGTTGGTAGGTGATCAAATACTTATGTCATGCAATAAAATGCAAATTAATTATTTAAAAATCATACAATGTGATTTTCTGGATTTTTGTTTTAGATTCTGTCACTCACAGTTGAAGAGTACCTATGATAAAAATTACAGACCTCTACATGCTTTGTAAGTAGGAAAACCTGCAAAATCGGCAGTGTATCAAATACTTGTTCTCCCCACTGTAAATGTACTTTAATCTCTATGGCACGTTTCCAATCAAGGCAAATCAAGTCACCCTTATTTATATAGCGCTTTGTACAATACAGATTTTAAAGCAGTTTAACAGTGATAGACAGGAAAATAATGATTCAGTAATGCAAACAGAGCTCAATGCTTCAACAGAGCTGTTTTGGGAAAACCTGTGCGTCATACTATCTGCTTTATCTAAAACTTCAAATTATAATTTTGATGCTGGTCGGTTTGAGTCAGACATGAAATGTTCTCTTGACAAATAAAACCATAGCTATATTAGCATATCAGTAAAAAAAATTATGCTGACAAAATATAGCCTAATATGTAGGCCTGGCACAATCTACCATAAATCTTCAGTTTCAGAGAATTATTTGTGATATTTCGGAAAACCCAGCTAAACTGAGTTATTTTTACCTATAGGCCTATAATTTAAGTATTCTACACAGTAAAATGTGGTAGGTGTTCCTGTAAGCAGCTATATTGTTACCTGAACCCTTAAAATTAGCTAACGTAATATAGTCAGTTTGATTCAAACATGTTTTTGACTTGAATCAAACCAGTTAATTTACATGTTACCACATTAAGCACCTTTTTATGTATTTTTTTTTTTCAGTGTACATTTTTTTGTCAAGCTAAATTAAATCTAAATCAACAGATTTTAAGTGAACATTATTTCATTTCACTGAATCAACTTGACTTCACACCAATAAACAGAATTTTTATGGGTTAGATCAAGACCGTCGATGAGAACAGTCGAAAGGTAGGACATTTTCACTCAGGTTTGCGCATTAAAAAAAAACACATTTATTTGTAAGGTAACAAGCTGGACAGCTGTGCTGAATTATTGTTCAATATTTGTCATGTGACAACACTGTAGCATACTACTCTGAAACATTATTTGTTGCATATTGTATACTATTTCACACACTATTCTTTAAAAACATAGTAGGCAGTATGGACTGTATACTGGGCACTAAGCAGTAAGTTAGTGTGTCATTCCGAACACACCGTAGTTTTCATAAGCAGCGCTCAGACTATTTTCGTCACAACTGGCTTGATGGGAGTTAATCACTCAGCGCTGTGATTTTAATGAACCATGTCAAGTTAAAGCTGCAGTCTGTAACTTTTCTTGGTTAAAAATGATCCAAAATCAAATTTTGAGCAAGTACATAACCAGCCAGTGTTCAAAACTATCACTTTACCTTAGCCCGATTCACAACGGTAAGCTTGTAATAATGTGTTATAATTCGAGTGGTATTGGTGGATTTTCGCAGGAAATTCAAGTATGCCTTCGCATCATTACGTCACGTCTGTATACATAAAGGAGGAGTCCGCTAGTAGTAGTATCGCATGTGAGGATGAGGAGCCGTGACGCTGCACAACCAACGTAAAGTTGATTATTCCGCAACTAACTGCAATTGCAGATTTCAAACAGAGATGGCGACAAAGAGGCAAAACTTATGGACTGTAGCTTTAAAATAGTTATTTTATAGGAGCCATCTGAAGATGCACGACTTCAAGGCAAATCTGGCCGAGCAGTACAGCTCACCACACTGGCACCCAGTTTGCGCATGTCTAGATTAGTTGCTTATATTTATAAAATGAGCCTACAATAACAGAAAGAAGGCATTTTAATGAAAATAAAGGTCCATGTTTAATAAAAATGTTCACAAAACTAAATGAAAATGTTTAGTGAAATTAGAAAATATTTTAGAGATCGTTAATTTAGTCGTATACATGTTCTCCTATCCATATATTTTGTCCTAATGTCACAAGTAATAATCTCAAGGTTTAGTATAAACAAGGCTTAACTCTTTCCCCGCCATTTATGAGTTATATGATAGGGGGCGCTATTATACATCTTCTGAAAGAGTACTGAATCTCCTGATTAAAACACAGGCGAGGAAAATGCAGAAACAAGCAATATGTAATCATATGCATATGTAAAATAATGTGATCATCAACATTAAACAGCATATACAAACTCGATTCCAAAAAAGTTGGGACACTGTACAAATTGTGAATAAAAAAGGAATGCAATAATTTACAAATCTCATAAACTTATATTTTATTCACAATAGAATATAGATAACATATCAAATGTTGAAAGTGAGACATTTTGAAATGTCATGCCAAATATTGGCTCATTTTGGATTTCATGAGAGCTACACATTCCAAAAAAGTTGGGACAGGTAGCAATAAGAGGCCGGAAAAGTTAAATGTACATATAAGGAACAGCTGGAGGACCAATTTGCAACTTATTAGGTCAATTGGCAACATGATTGGGTATAAAAAGAGCCTCTCAGAGTGGCAGTGTCTCTCAGAAGTCAAGATGGGCAGAGGATCACCAATTCCCCCAATGCTGCGGCGAAAAATAGTGGAGCAATATCAGAAAGGAGTTTCTCAGAGAAAAATTGCAAAGAGTTTGAAGTTATCATCATCTACAGTGCATAATATCATCCAAAGATTCAGAGAATCTGGAACAATCTCTGTGCGTAAGGGTCAAGGCCGGAAAACCATACTGGATGCAAGTGATCTTCGGGCCCTTAGACGGCACTGCATCACATACAGGAATGCTACTGTAATGGAAATCACAACATGGGCTCAGGAATACTTCCAGAAAACATTGTCGGTGAACACAATCCACCGTGCCATTCGCCGTTGCCGGCTAAAACTCTATAGGTCAAAAAAGAAGCCATATCTAAACATGATCCAGAAGCGCAGGCGTTTTCTCTGGGCCAAGGCTCATTTAAAATGGACTGTGGCAAAGTGGAAAACTGTTCTGTGGTCAGACGAATCAAAATTTGAAGTTCTTTTTGGAAAACTGGGACGCCATGTCATCCGGACTAAAGAGGACAAGGACAACCCAAGTTGTCATCAGCGCTCAGTTCAGAAGCCTGCATCTCTGATGGTATGGGGTTGCATGAGTGCGTGTGGCATGGGCAGCTTACACATCTGGAAAGGCACCATCAATGCTGAAAGGTATATCCAAGTTCTAGAACAACATATGCTCCCATCCAGACGTCGTCTCTTTCAGGGAAGACCTTGCATTTTCCAACATGACAATGCCAGACCACATACTGCATCAATTACAACATCATGGCTGCGTAGAAGAAGGATCCGGGTACTGAAATGGCCAGGCTGCAGTCCAGATCTTTCACCCATAGAAAACATTTGGTGCATCATAAAGAGGAAGATGTGACAAAGAAGACCTAAGACAGTTGAGCAACTAGAAGCCTGTATTAGACAAGAATGGGACAACATTCCTATTCCTAAACTTGAGCAACTTGTCTCCTCAGTCCCCAGACGTTTGCAGACTGTTATAAAAAGAAGAGGGGATGCCACACAGTGGTAAACATGGCCTTGTCCCAACTTTTTTGAGATGTGTTGATGCCATGAAATTTAAAATCAACTTATTTTTCCCTTAAAATGATACATTTTCTCAGTTTAAGCATTTGATATGTCATCTATGTTGTATTCTGAATAAAATATTGAAATTTGAAACTTCCACATCATTGCATTCTGTTTTTATTCACAATCTGTACAGTGTCCCAACTTTTTTGGAGTCGGGTTTGTAAATCAAAACTGCCTAACATTACTGAATGAAATGTCGACTATAGGACTGTGCAAGCTTTGGGAGTGTTGATGGACTCGATCTGCTCCATCTATGTTTTTATCATCGTTCCAGATGTAATCTTTGACAAAAAAGCAATTTTCTCACTTTTTTGCTCAAAATGTAGATTTTTTTATGAAACTTACCCCGTGATGATAAAAAAAAAAAAAAAAAAAAAACATTTTATTCCAGCTTCATGAATTTTTTTTTTTTTTTTTTTTTAAAGCAGAGGCTCTGTTCTTTCTTTTGATATATTGCCTGTTCAGATATTCATACAACAAAATATTCTGGGGGCTATGAAATTGTGAAAATTATCAAAAACACTGGCGGGGAACAGCTAACATAAAAAAAATAAAAATAAAAGCTGGCGGGGAAAGAGTTAATGATCGATCTGTGACACTTGTCCACATTGTGTTATGTTGTAATGCTTAATCTTTGAAACAACCACATAAATTGATTAAACATATTACTTTTGGGAATTTAAAACAGATTGGAGGTTATCCTAACTTCAAAGAAGTTATTTACAATTATTTTTAAAAACATTCTTTTCAGGAATATGAATACTTCTTAAATGTTGTCTTAAGAACAATCTTAAGAAAAAAGATAAGAAAATTCTTAATAAAATTTTTTTGGGAATACAAAATATTCTTATCTTTTTTTAAAAGCTGCCGTAACTTTTTTTGGTTAAAAATGATCCAAAATCCATTTGAGCAAGTACGTAACCAGCCAGTGTTCAAAACTATCTCCTTACCTTAGCCCGATTCACAACGGTAAGCTTGTAATAATGTGTTATAACGACGTGGAAGACGTAGAATCTGTGATTCCGAAGTACAGTATCCACACCGGTGCGGTGAATGAACAACAGCCACACATACTCCTCAAAACATTAGATTCATTCACGCTGAGGAGCCGTGCCGATGCATAACCCACGTAAAGTTGATAATTCAGCAAATAACTGCAATTGCAGGTTTTAAACAGAGATGGTGACAAAGAGGCAAAACTTACGGACTGCAGCTTTAAGTTAGAAAATAAGAAGAAAATAGCAGTTAAGAAGAATTTTATTCTTAAGAATGTTTCGTGAATCCGTCTCCATGATGATACTAACATATGGGTTGGCAGAAACTGGGTTTATTTATAAAAGGTTTTATAAAGGTTATAAAGAGCGGTAACACTTTATTTTAGGGTTCAATTCTCGCTATTAACTAGTTGCTTATTAGCATGTATTACTAGGATATTGGCTGTTTATTAGTACTAAAGCACATATTAATGCCTTATTCTGCATCCCTTAATCCTACCAAATACCTAAACTTAAAAGCAACAAAAACTACCTTACTAACTATTAATAAGCAGTAAATTAGGAGTTTATTGAGGCAAAAGTCGTAGTTAATAATGAATATGTGTTCCCCATACCAACTTATCTATAGAAAAAAGAAGTCCATAAATACACATCCAAAAACTAGCACTAAAGCTTATAATTAGTATGACTCCTGAGGAATTTCTTCCCCGAATGTCATTGGTGAAACTAGCAGTCCACTCATCCCTAACAGCAAACTAATTTCATCATACATGAACGCATTCACTCACTCCAAGCTCTTTCCTACTGTTCTGTCTCTATGAAGTGCAGACAGAGACCTTTCAGCTCATTCTCCATCCTTCTAGTGAGAAATGAGTGGTTTCGTCTTCACTCCAAACATATCAAAGGCAGAGCTTTCCAAAAGACATACAGCTGTTCTGGCAGTTACAGACAGAGAGAGAAAGAAATGAAATGCCCACCATGAGGACACAGACATGAGGCTCACATCACATCACTGTGAGCCTGTTAGATCAGTCTCCGCCACAAGCCCTCCGGAGATTGGGTTATCGGGCACTGTCAGTGCCTAAGTGGATGCTGCGCAGCCCTGGGCGGTAGAAGACTCTTAGCCTGCATGTGCAGCTTTTAAGGGAGCATGAGAACCGGCCGTGCCTCGGCTCTGGGATAGCGGGCTTATAGTGAGCAGAAATCATACCACTGATACTGTGCCGAATGGCACGTCGTGCATAACCACAATGCCAGTAGTATTATGAGGGCTCTTCACAGCGTGAGAGTGGCATTGGCACATGGTGTGCTATTCAGGTAACACTGAACGGTAGGTAACGCTTTACAGCTGTATGCGATAAATGCAAATGATCGCCTGAAAGTGACGGGAATATTAAGAAAGTTCAAAAAGAGGCGCAGATGGGAGGGTCTTAGGCAACTCTATCCGTGGACCTGATTCATTACAGCATTTAATGCATGTAAAACCCTTTATGAAAGCAAACAGAAAGTAAGTGATTACATTAGGCTGTTGACATGCTGCAGTCACGCACCAAGTAAATGGCACAAACAAAACAAGTGTGCTTGCAAAGACTCTGTAGACTTTAGCCCCTCCTCACAATGTTCCAAAATGTACCAATAGGCCAATATTCCAGACATTCGGAAGCAGGCTTTGTTGAGGTTAAGGGCAAACACATGTGGCTCAAACTTTGGATATGTTTCAGTGCCGTCTTCTGATTCCAGCATCTTTATCCCAATCCTGGCAAACAGGAAGGAGTCTGTGTCCAGAAGAAGACAGCCAGGACTCTTTCTGTTTACCCATGACTCTCACAAGAGTCCTTCTGCTACCATCATCATCTCAAACAGCTGGGGCTTCATATAATACACCATAATACTAGTCTGCGTGTGTGCGTCTGTGCTCACGCATATTCAAAGTAGATTTGAAGGGTAAATTGCTTAATGATTTCTGGGAAAACTATAAATTGGGGTACCAAATAAGCACCATTACTACAATTTGATTACCATGCAATTGAATTAGAGGGTAATCACCATTTCTATATATCATTACATTGAAACGCAATACAGGATTAGTTTATGCTGTTGGCTGTGGGGAAAAGATATGACCATCTAAATAAAAGGTGGAAGTGTAAATCTACAGCTTTTAGCCCATTATAGAGCAAAAAATCCCCTTGCTTTTCCTGAAAACTGTGACACAAGGAAGACTCAGTTTGATGGCAGAAGAGCATTGAAACAATGATTCATCAGACAAACACTGAATCTCTGTGATTGGCGCTCGCACCTGTGCAAGCGTCGTCCAGGCTTTAACATCAGCCTGAAACATATTTGCACCCCGAAAAGGGTGCATATTGGTACCTTTAGGTGTGCTACAGGTAAATAATAATAACCATGATAATGATAAGCAATCAATATACATTATTGTTATTATTAATCAATGCCTAAAGTAATAAATAATAAACAAATAAATAAATAAATAAATTATGATGATTATTAACAATAGTAAAAAATATACTACTACTACGATTATAAACAATAATAATCAAATGATGCCATATGAGTTAATATGGAACATTTTTTTCTGCTGTTGATGAAGGGACACTTAAGCCTCACTGGTGGGGCTATAAGGACACATAAAAAACAGTTTGAAAACACTGTATTAGGGTAGCGCCATGCTGTTGTACCCCTAAAGTGTTGATCTAACAGTGTAGATGGATATTGAAAGTCTGGAAATATGTAGTCTCTATAAGCAGCTACAGAGTTTGAAAGGACTAAAAGTATAGCAAGATTATCAGATTATAGTCTTAAAGATACATTGTGTTACTACTGCTTCATGCATGTTGCCACTCACCACCCATACTGTACTTGCTCACGCAAGAGTGACTTCCCTTTTCTTTTTCTGCAATGCCCCATGGGATACGTCAGCTATCAGAGATTGTGATGTCCTTGACAATCGTCCAGATGTCTTTGTGCTGTGATGATGGAGGATGAAGACTTGAGTCCCTCATGCTGATGGGCATCAGGCGGGCCTCTGAAGAGTCTGTGCTGTCAAGTGGTGGCTGAATGAAGAGGTAAGTGCTGGGAGCAGAGGAGAGACACAAGGCACCATTAGTAGAATAGTCCAGCTCGTCAAGCTGTCCATATTTTAATACACTTAACATGTATATCAACATATTTACAATACTTCAGCTAAATATGCATGTTTATAAAGTTATATCCAATGATACGAATGTAATAGACAAACCATTTTTTGACTAACTACACCAACTGAATCAGTGTTCTTAAAACGCCCTGAATCCTGCCAGCACTCTTCACATGTGCTGGTTTACTTAAGCACACAGGACCAATCAAGCCCTGATTACTCAAATGGGCTAATTAAGGCTCATTAGACTCTAAGTCCTGACACCTGCATGCAGTACACTCTGCATGCGGACAGGGCCACAGCTTCTCTCCCGCAGCATGTGGCTCTGCTAGCTGTCAACACTGCCCCCAACAACTGTCCCAGTCATCGGTCCGCTTTTGTTCCCCGCCCTTCACACTCTCCCATAAGGAGCTCTCCAATTACTTGTGCAGACTGGGGACTTGTGGAGTGGCCCAGTGGAGTGAAACCGAAAGTGAAAAAGCTAAACAGGCTTTATTAGAGACAGATTTCTGATGCTAACAGCCGCATCGGAGAAAAAGCTAAAGAATAAGGATGGAAATTGTGAAGATTTTAAGAATCTGGTTCCGTAACAGATTCCTTTGATGATTCTTGTAGTTTTTGGGAATTTGGAGGCCAAGTCAACACCTCAAACTCATTGTTGTGTTCCTCAAACCATTCCTGAACCCTTTTTGCTTTGTGGCAGGGTGCATTATCCTGCTGAAAGAGGCCACAGCCACCAGGAAATACCGTTTCCATGAAAGGGTATACATGGTCTGCAACAATGCTTAGGTAGGTGGTACGTGTCAAAGTAACATCCACATGGATGGCAGGACCCAAGGTTTCCCAGCAGAACATTGCCCAAAGCATCACACTGCCTCCGCCGGCTTGCCTTATTCCCATAGTGCATCCTGGTGCCATGTGTTCCCCAGGTAAGCGACGCACACACACCCGGCCATCCACGTGATGTAAACGAAAACGTGATTCATCAGACCAGGCCACCTTCTTTCATTGCTCCGTGGTCCAGTTCTGATGCTCACGTGCCCACTGTTGGCGCTTTCGGCGGTGGACAGGGGTCAGCATGCGCACCCTGACTGGTCTGCGGCTATGCAGCCCCATACGCAACAAACTGTGATGCACTGTGTATTCTGACACCTTTCTATCAAAACCAGCATTAACTTCTTGAGCAATTTGAGCTACAGTAGCTCGTCTGTTTGATCAGACCACACGGGCCAGCCTTTGCTCCCCACGTGCATCAATGAGCCTTGGCTGCCCATGACCCTGTCGCCGGTTCACCACTGTTCCTTCCTTGGACCACTTTTGATAGATACTGACCACTGCAGACCCGGGAACACCCCACAAGAGCTGCAGTTTTGGAGATGCTCTGACCCAGTCATCAATTTGACACTTGTCAAACTCGCTCAAATCCATTTTTCCTGCTTCTAACACATCAACTTTGAAGACAGCTATATATTAAGCAACAATACAAAACAAAAAAGTGGTAAGATTTCTTTTATTAATTAATATTTATAAAGTACTACTGACAAAATGCATGTGTAACTAACTATACATTGTTATATGCACAATCAGATAGTAAGCAAACTGAACAATCAGTTTGTTTAATTCAATAAGAACTCGTAAGATTAATTAGTTTGATAATCAGACTACACTGGTTAAGCTGTATGCTTTTAATTCACTAAAAACAACCGGCTCAAGTCATTTGCTTGGGAATCAAACAAGTTACGGAAACAGTGGATGCAGCTTGTTTTTCTGGAGCAGCAACGGAGTTGCTTTTTTATTTGTTCCCGGTCATGAGTCGAAACCGCAGGCGGTGAGTGAAACTGCATCAAATGTCTGGTTTTTGTTGGCACTGGGTGTGGGACACGGGTAAGGTTAGGGACAGGTTTAGTGGTTTGGATAGGTTTAAGTGTCGGTTCCTGGCTGTATACTGGCTGAATGTTAGTTCACCCAAAAATGAAAATTCTGTCACTAATTACTCACCCTCATGTCGTTCCAAACCCGTAAGACCTTCGTTCATCTTCGGAACACAAATTAGGATATTTTTGATGAAATTCGAGAGCTGTCCCTCCATAGACAGCAATTTAATGACCACTTTCAAGGCCCAGAAAGGTAGTAAAGACATCGTTAAAATAGTCCATGTGACTCCAGTGGTTCAACCTTAATTTTATGAAGCGACGAGAACACATTTTGTGTGCAAAAAACACAAACAACTTTATTCAACGATTTCTTTTCTTCTGTGTCAGTCTCCCACGCTGTTTATGTTGTAACCGCAGTGTTCCAGGTTCTACGCCAGAACAGCGTCAGCATTGCCCAGCTCCTGCGTCAGCATCACACGCATATGTCGTGGTGCTCACGTGAACCGCATCGGCCAATACAGAGCCGGCGTTCTTATGTAGAAAGTCATTACTTTTGTTTGTTTTTTGCGCACAAAAAGTATTCTCGTCAATTCATAACATTAAGGATGAACCACTGGAGTCACATGGACTATTTTAACGGTGTCTTTACTACCTTTCTGGGCCTTGAAAGTGGTCATTAAATTGCTGTCTATGGAGGGGACAGAGAGTTCTTGGATGAACGAAAGTCTTACGGGTTTGGAATGACACGAGGGTGAGTAATAAATGACAGAATTTTCATGTTTGGGTGAACTAACCCTTTAAGAACATGTCTGACCTGTTTGTTACATTGATATGTTTCATGCTTTGCCTGACTAAGTCATGTTGTACTTCATGACTTAAAGAACCTTGTCTTGGTGATCACACTTAATGTTTTCTGCATCAGACATGAAGGCCAACTGAAAGAAATCTTTCACTAAATGTCAAAGGACTTTTAATGAATGTCTGCTAAAGTTTGACCTTACAAAACTGGTTCATCCTGTAATGTGAACAAGAAGCATACACAGTTTAATTAGATCTGTTTCAAATCTGTATGGTTCCTAATACAAAAACTTTATACCAGAACTTAAATGGCCTCTTGTCCCTGGAAAATGCTGTCCATTCCAACCTGCGTCCACTGGCATGCACACAAACACAGGCTCGTTTTTCGAAAAATATTTTTTCAACAGTGCAAAAACAAATAAAATACGATATATAAACCTTCTGCAATAAGGATAAACCTCGGAAAATGTTTATGAAAAATAATCACCAGGACAACACACGCATGTGGTGTTTACACTGACGCCAGTGTCGCAGCTATCCCACATCTACGACAAACACTGGGGAGGGGGCGGGCGGCAAAACAGGAAATATCTTTTGCATATTATTTTAAGTAACTGTTCAAATTTCATTTCAGAATGGTAATCCACAAAACAAATATGTAGAGGCATATTTTAAAAAGGGAGGCTCTGCTTCAATTTCCTATTGTGGTGCAGAATGTGTGTTTACTCTTTGTGTCTGTTTGAATTGATTTGCACAGCTCGGCAGACAGCGGCTGAATGCTGCGACCAAGAATCCATCATCTCATGTGATCTGATAGTTCTGCAGTATTAGATTGATTTTCCTCTCTCCTCTCATCTTTCCCTGTCTCTCGCTCTCTTTGTCTGCTTTCCTACCATTGGCGACGTTAACAAACATGCCAAGTTACCTGTCTCCCCATCTGCTAAGATAGAAACACAGTCCCTTTTGTCATGAACAACAGATTAAGGTGTGAGAATAAAGGCTAAATCGCTCAGGGTTGTGAGTTATTCCTTGACGCCAAACTTTACAGAGTGCAGATTTTTGTACTCGCAGAACCTAAATTATCATCTTGGATTTTTTTCTTTATGTATTCATATTCCTGCTGGATTTGGCCTTGAACTGCTGAGAGAATAGGCACAAGAGAAGACTTTACCGAGCCATCTTAAAACTCTCGTCAACTCCTCAGAGCCATCGTGTGATCTCCATCTCTCTTTCTCGCTCAAGCGAAGTTTAAAAACACCCGTCAAAGATTCAAAGCAGGGACTCAGCAGTAGCCGGGCAGGCGATCACCTCTCTGGCATAACTGTAGGGAGAGGAAATGGAAAAGAGGAGATTTTTAAAAGCTCAAAGATCCTCTCATCGCTCTTCTTTAACCGTCAGCGAAGGCAGCAGAGACTGTGCGCAGGTATAAGCCCCACTCCCGCGTACCTGAGACTTCTATTTTAAGCCCTCCCTTCCGTACGGCATGTCAGACGAGCCC
The DNA here is from genome assembly GCA_039654105.1 of Coreius guichenoti. Lineage (NCBI taxonomy): Eukaryota > Metazoa > Chordata > Actinopteri > Cypriniformes > Gobionidae > Coreius > Coreius guichenoti. Next base: position 24,732,236 of record CM077168.1, read on the forward strand.
GAAATCCCTGCTAATACTAGTTACCTCTGAAACATAGATCTTACTGTTTGGCTTTTAGCTTTGACAAGTTATTTCCTACTCCCTTTGAAATAAAAAAGTGGAGTATTCTGACACCGACTTTACGTTTTTGAGCTCATTAAAGCCGGGATCTGCCTCAATGCTACCTGGATTTTTTTACAGGCGTGATAAGCCAAATTAATATGAACTCGTCAGGGCCACTTAAAATGCTTCTTGTTATCCAAAGCCCTGAGCTCCTGCAACTTATCACACAGCCACTGATATCCTTTAAACTAGCAAGGTGCAGTCCTTTAATTAAAACTAGTAACATTCCCTTAGAAGAGGAGGAAAGGAAATGTAGAGGGGTGGACTCCATAATTTATCACAGGCTAGAGTTAAAAGGAAATGATTTCGCAAACTAAAGCAACGACTAATACCTCTTAAACTGACACACGAGTCTGCGCTCAAACGGGCCGGCAAAGAAACAAAGTCCCTGAGGATGTACATCATACGCTAAGCTGTGAAATACTACGTGTAGTATGTTCTCCGCCGCAACCCTTAAAACTGGCACCAAATGAAAATGGATGTGTGCTCTTCCTTTGTGCTACCGAGCCGAGTGATATATCTTTATAATATCCACCATATTTTACTGATAATAAAAAGCAAAGCGCCACATTGCCACCGGAACACTTAGCTAACGTAGATGGGGAGAGGCGGCCATAGAAAACAATGTAAATCAATCTGAGTAATATTGCTTTAAACTTAATGCAATATACTCACTGCAAGTATAGCCGTCCTAATGTGCATTTACATACTGGAGACACAGGCGTATACAGCGTATGAGTACATATCCCTAGACATACAGACATCCATAAACACACACAGTCGCAGGGACACACACTCGCAGGCACTAGAAGTCTATTGAGTATTTTTTTTCTCTGCCAAGGCGCTCTGAGGATAATACAATTCTTTTTCTCTCTCTCTCTCTTTCTCTCTCTCGCGCTCTCTACTTTCTTTACAATACATCATTCAGTTCTGCCTTATGCCTGCATGAAATTCATTTTCTAATGGAAATATTTGTTTTGTAAATCAAATATGTATTATGCACAGAATGCAAAGCACAAATTAAATTATGTTAATGAAATGAAAGAGATATGAAATGCATATTTCATGGACAAAACATAACCCCAGCGAACAGCCATTTCTTGATAAAAATCTTTAAACACAATCTCATTCAGAGAAAGACATATTGCTAAGGCAGATAGCACCTCATTAAAATGGTCTCCTTTAATATCAGTGCTTAGTATATATAGGATTGTAAATAACCACTGGGGACGAGGAACCAATAATGAAATACTGTCTTTAATAGCTTGCCATTGATGTCAGCATAAAAAGTGCGTAGAGGAATATTGAAAATTGGGTGCGCACACACATAGAGTCAAAAGCTGTAAATGATTGCATATTTAAATAGAGCTGACTAAGGCAAAGATGATATAGATATAAGTAATAGGCAGAATATTATGCTGACCTCACATAATTTAACTAAAAAAAAAAAAACAGTTTTAAATTTTATATTGGTTACACTTAATGAATAATAGATTCCTCTGCTGTTGTTGTGCACCGCCTGATCTTAATAATAATAATAATATTTAAAAAATGCCTGAAAGAAAAGAAATGGGCCCGCTCTGCCCAGCTGACTCACAAATGAACTAAACTGGCTTTTCAGCAGAAATAAACACAGTGATACCAAAAGCGAGAGTAAGAGAGATGCCCACAGCTTTGATTTGATGGCGGTGAGACTAGAGAGGGTGGGGTGCTTGACCTGGCTTATTCTACTTAATGCTAAATATCTTAATTGCCCCACAATATGCAATTACCAGCTGCTCCAAACAAAGCATGGATTTAAACCTAAATAATACCCAGCTGAGGTCTGCTTTTTTTCCTCCCTCAGCCTCTTGTCACATGATTGACACAACATATACGTGAGTGCAATAATGGCATTTGCGTCCAAACTGCAAGAGAACTGGCTCCTGAATTCTTAAATGTGGTTATTTCCTTTTAAACTGGAGTATGCTCTTAAGACTAAAATACTTTACAATAAAATCCTGCAACTTAAAAAAATAGATTGGCACCCCCTTGAGAATATGAATAGCATAGTCCCGTACTAACCCATGGCCTTGATCCAGTACTACGTCAGGTTAATTATTAGTAATTTTCTACGACAATGCAGAAATTATACCATTAGGATGGACATATCATAATCTTTTCAATTTTTGCTGAAATATGGGCAGCTTTCCCCCCCCCCCCCCTTAAGCTGTCAAAGCCTTCCTAAAGGTTTTATCCACAACAAATAATCTGATTAACAGATTTTAATTGTGTTTTCTATAATTGTTATTCTGCATTTATTTAGCTGGGAGCTGAGAGAGATTGAGCACAAGGGGAAAGAGATAAATGGTGGGATGGAAAAAAACAGAGGTGATGGCAGCTGAAGTCAGGCTGACGAAGGATGGAGACCTGTCGGAGGAGGTCACCACACACAATCTCATCACATCAGCCTCACATTACACACTTAATTCCCACCCTACCAGCTTTCTTCCTCCATCTCTTTGTTTTTCTCCAGCCTTCCACACCTGACTGAAAACAGGCCGGTCACCTGCTTGTAGCAAAACCGGTTAGTGTTCATGTTACATTTTTTGTAAGCAACACTTACTAAACTAAAACGTATTTTTTGATGGAAAAGTTTCAGTTTAAGTATATTTTGATCTATTGTGTTCATGACAGCTAGCAATATAATACATGACTGAGAAGGTGAGGAATAAAATATATGTGTAAACCAACCTGCAGTGAAAACGCATTTGTTTTGCTTCTGTTTTCTTGATTTTGACACTATAAGTCAGTGGTTCTCAACTGGTTTTGCTTGAGAACCCAGACTTTACATTAGACAAGTAATGGCCCAAAACAACAAAAATGTTGTTAAAATCCAAGATTAAATGAATTCATATTGCCATGAACTGCACAGGCTTATAAACAGGCTCATAAAATAGGCTTACTATCAAAATTATAAGTTTGTTTTAACAGATGGAAGAAACACTGGCCAAAATATTTAATTATTCGCCATTTTACCAAGCAGCAAGTTTGACTGGAAGTTGATAAACCTATTTAACTATTCTAACTATGCATGATTGATTACAAACCCGATTCCAAAAAAGTTGGGACACTGTACAAATTGTGAATAAAAACAGAATGCAATGATGTGGAAGTTTCAAATTTCAATATTTTATTCAGAATACAACATAGATGACATATCAAATGTTTAAACTGAGAAAATGTATCATTTTAAGGGAAAAATAAGTTGATTTTAAATTTCATGGCATCAACACATCTCAAAAAGTTGGGACAAGGCCATGTTTACCACTGTGTGGCATCCCCTCTTCTTTTTATAACAGTCTGCAAACGTCTGGGGACTGAGGAGACAAGTTGCTCAAGTTTAGGAATAGGAATGTTGTCCCATTCTTGTCTAATACAGGCTTCTAGTTGCTCAACTGTCAATTGCATCTTCCTCTTTATGATGCGCCAAATGTTTTCTATGGGTGAAAGATCTGGACTGCAGGCTGGCCATTTCAGTACCCGGATCCTTCTTCTACGCAGCCATGATGTTGTAATTGATGCAGTATGTGGTCTGGCATTGTCATGTTGGAAAATGCAAGGTCTTCACTGAAAGAGACGACGTCTGGATGGGAGCATATGTTGTTCTAGAACTTGGATATACCTTTCAGCATTGATGGTGCCTTTCCAGATGTGTAAGCTGCCCATGCCACGCGCACTCATGCAACCCCATACCATCAGAGATGCAGGCTTCTGAACTGAGCGCTGATGACAACTTGAGTTGTCCTTGTCCTCTTTAGTCCGGATGACATGGCGTCCCAGTTTTCCAAAAAGAACTTCAAATTTTGATTCGTCTGACCACAGAACAGTTTTCCACTTTGCCACAGTCCATTTTAAATGAGCCTTGGCCCAGAGAAAACGCCTGGGCTTCTGGATCATGTTTAGATATGGCTTCTTTTTTGACCTATAGAGTTTTAGCCGGCAACGGCGAATGGCACGGTGGATTGTGTTCACCGACAATGTTTTCTGGAAGTATTCCTGAGCCCATGTTGTGATTTCCATTACAGTAGCATTCCTGTATGTGATGCAGTGCCGTCTAAGGGCCCGAAGATCACGGGCATCCAGTATGGTTTTCCGGCCTTGACCCTTACGCACAGAGATTGTTCCAGATTCTCTGAATCTTTGGATGATATTATGCACTGTAGATGATGATAACTTCAAACTCTTTGCAATTTTTCTCTGAGAAACTCCTTTCTGATATTGCTCCACTATTTTTCGCCGCAGCATTGGGGGAATTGGTGATCCTCTGCCCATCTTGACTTCTGAGAGACACTGCCACTCTGAGAGGCTCTTTTTATACCCAATCATGTTGCCAATTGACCTAATAAGTTGCAAATTGGTCCTCCAGCTGTTCCTTATATGTACATTTAACTTTTCCGGCCTCTTATTGCTACCTGTCCCAACTTTTTTGGAATGTGTAGCTCTCATGAAATCCAAAATGAGCCAATATTTGGCATGACATTTCAAAATGTCTCACTTTCAGCATTTGATATGTTATCTATATTCTATTGTGAATAAAATATAAGTTTATGAGATTTGTAAATTATTGCTTTCCTTTTTTATTCACAATTTGTACAGTGTCCCAACTTTTTTGGAATCGGGTTTGTATATTGTTAATTTCCCAATTCTCACCACCAATTTCAACACCACAGCAGCAACAAATATGTTATGGAACTCACTCATTTATTTCAAATATGAATTAATTGTATCATAATAATGTTAATATTTTAACAAACAAAACATATAATTGTTTTTAATAAACAGTATTTTGTTTTAATTTAGTAGTACTTTTGACATTCCTAGTTCTTAGGATTTTATTGTTTGCATGTAGCTTTTTTTTTCCTCCAGCCCGTGACTTGATCAAAACAAACCTCAAGCATTTTTTTGCATCACAACCAACCAGTTGAGAACCACTGATGTAGAGTTTTACAGCAGCTGACAGAAAACAACTTTATTCTCTGTAGGCTACAGTATCAGCCAGAAGATGAAGCCTGATGTTTTTAAATGTATTTAATTATAATTTTCTAGGATACTTATTACACATAATATTTGTAGTAGACAGATGTAGCTACCTCACACTACAGTTTGAGAGATTTAGCACCCAAACTCCCAGAGTTGTTCACAGTTACACAAAAAGTGTTACAGCCACCTTCACTATTCCCTTACTTTCGGAGTTTGCAGACAAGAGCCCTTTTCAGAATTCAGATCAGACTTAACCATCTTTGACAATCTGTGTGGATTTTATTTATGTTTAGTCTTTTAAAATGTAGCCTAGAGACCTCTAAAGAGTTATGTAACATCCTGTGAGAACCATCAAAAATGTGCTGGCAGTTATGTGCATTAGGAAAGTGTGTGGGCCATATGAAATTATGAGTTACAGACACATGCATCCTTGTATCATATGATAAAACCCCATTTTCTCCAAATGACCATATCTCACCCATGTTACATCCTCCCACCATACAAGCCCACCAGCTGCATGCTGCTACAGCTGACAACTTTTACAACAACCATCAAGCTCCATATGTCCCGTTCCTTTCTCTCTCACACTCTCTCTTTGAATCTTAGGAGTTCTCACAAAAAGCAGCGGTTTGTGATGCCAGGACACACTGTGCAGGAGCTGAGGTGCAGGAGCGCAGAATAGCACAACATACCAATAATCCTTCTTTACAGTCTAAATATGGCACTTGAAGAGTTAGATACAAAAGTTGAAATGGGATCACGGATAGGCAATTAACACCGCTCTTCAAATCTCCTTTAGGCTGTGGAACAGGGGAGAGGAAGAGTATAGGAGAGCAATGCTGAATATGGTGGCAGAAAAAGGTGACCTTGTTAGGTAATTAACATCTCTCTCCAAGTTTAATTAGAAAGGCTACATCAATTCAAAATAAGAATAAAAGGAGTGTGCCAATCAAAAAAGAAGACAGAGAAACACTAGTGTCTGTATATAAAATGCTCATCTGATTGTATAAAAGCATTAAAAATGCACCTGTTCTTGGATAAATTGCTTCACTCACTAGAAATCCTCAGGGGCCGAGTGCTTTTCAAAATAGCATCAAGTGTTAAGATGCTATTTACATGCGTTGATACATAGAATGCAAAGCTGGGGGAAAAAGAAAAAGACAGCAAATTATTTTTGCATGTCTCAGTCCTCTTGTTAAGATTCAAAACAATGCTTCAAAACTTCCTGATTTAGGGCTCTGGGTCTCTGTTGGCCCGTTCTTTCCCTGCCAAAGCCTGCCTTAACCCCCTTTAGTGTTGAGCAAACAATCTCCTCCCGCTCACAATAACTTTGAAGGAAGATGTTTTTGTTTAAGTCCCAGAGCCGTTATTGGCATCCGGTCCAAAAATAAAAGCGTGTTCTCATCGGAGGCTGACTGACGGGTGGTTGACAGTCCGCGTAGATGAGCCGTATATTCATCAGATGTTTAATTGAGACGGGGTGCGCAGGTCGCCAAGTTAATGTAGCCGGGACGATGTGGGATTTATAATGATGATTGATGGTGTGACGCCACCGGCCTGACTATGAGCGCTCTGCGCTGGTGGGTCCGACATTGTGGACAGACCGAAAAGACGTTCCTAACGAGGGCTGGATCCTATCTACTTCCTCCTGCCAGTCAGCTCAACTCGTCTGACATGACAGGTCTGACCTCAGGATCGACACAGACACACAACCATGCCTGTCAAATCAGACAGTGCACAACTAAAACAGTGGATAGAGGATAGTCGAGGTTTAACACAGGCCTCTGTGCGTATGAGGACATCATTGGGTGAATGATGGAATACAGAACACTTACATCTATATGAAGTAAATCTTTAGCTAAAACTAAGGGTCCTACTTACCTCAATCACAGCTTTTTTGAGTTTAGTGAACTTCAGGACTACATGTGCCAACTCATTTTTTAAAGTTAGACTGGTAGTTCACTTAACCCCTTATTCATCTTTCATCAAACTTAAAACAGTAGTATTATTCAACTTTCATATATGATTTGGCACAAGTTCAAACACTGAAGTTGAATAAACTCAAAAATGCTTTGCAGCCAGTTGCTTTATTTTTTTAAAGACCCCCTGTGGTGAAAATCAAGTTGTTGTTTATAAGTGGTGTTTTTAATATGCTTTAAGACAAACCATGTGCAAAGTCATAAGTCAACACCATTGCTGAGTATTTTCTCCTTAAAACTGCAGTGAACCAAAGAAAGTCTCAAAAACGCAGTTTGAAATTGATGGAATTGATGAAATTGACGTTTCTTACTTCACAAACTACCTTTTAACCAATCACGTCAACATGTGGGCGACTTTAGCATATTATCATAACTATGCTGCAAAGCAGGGGAGTCTCAAGAGAAGCCAGGTTATCCTAGTATATTTTTCTGTTGATAAGGAAAAAAACGTTTAATTATGTAATTTTAGTGATCAAAGATGAGTTTTAAGGGATAAAATTATTGACTACAGGGGAACTTTAAGTAAACTCAACTTTTTATTTTTTACAGTGTTGGATGGCAGGCGGTTAAGAAACCATATCATTACCGATTAAAATCGAGAAAATAAATTTTGTCCATCCAGAGCTAGTGTCCACACGGCTGACATGTTTAACTGTTGTAACTTGTCCACGTTGTGCACAAAATAGATGCTGAACACAGTCAAAATGTGCCATCGGAGAAGCGCTAATTGTCTGTTTCGATCAATGATTTCGCCCTTCAAAACCATTTTGAGGCAAAACCGAAAATAGCTGTTTTGGCCTAAAATTTTCAGTAGCCAAAATTTCGGTGCATCCCTACCAAAATATATGGGGCTTAAGCCATAGAAGCCCACTTCTAACCTCCCTCTTGGTGGACAAATAATCAGGACAGTACGGTTTAAAAAAAAAAAAAAAAAAAAAACCTCCATGCAGATTAATGTAGAAGTTTACATTGGAGTTGTGGACTAGCAATTTGCACACATACTTTCACATATTGAGCCAAAATAGTCATACAAGCAATGGGATAATTTCCTGATCCCATTCCTTTCTCTTCTCCCTGTCACTCCTTTTGCCATTTAAAATTACAAAAAGGCCAAGAACAAAATAAACAAGCGGTCCCAAGCGGTCCCTTGCACTATATTCCAATCCATAGCCAGAGCAAACTGCACAACTGGGTAAAAGGGGGCTGGGCATCAGTGCTTTTGAGGCACAGCATAGGCACATTTGATGTTGGAAGCTCAAACGTCATCAGTTCCGAGGTTTGGGGTCAGAGTGCACTTATGTCTCAAAATATACAAAAATATTTACAGCTAAAACAATTACAGTCATAGATTGTATGCCTTAGAGCTGCACGATTCTGTAAACTGAGAATCAAGATTTTTTTTTTTTGCTTCTAATAAAGATCACAACAAAATCTGAACATTAGGCTACTAAAACAACATGACATTAAATAGAGGTTCTGACAATGTTCCTTGCTTGATTCTATTTAAAAATGCAATAAACAATAAATATAAGGTATGTGAATCAAAATATGCAAATATGTAAATCAAAAATCTAAATGAAAAGTTTGCATAAAATATTCAGCTTGCACCATATCAAGGTAGTATGCCAGACCTACTTCTTGAAAAACATAAGAAAAAAAACAATTTTATTTAAAACTATTTACATACATATATTTATTCAATTAATTCATTTTTGAATTCACTCAACAGAGACTTGTTTTGTTCCTGAATGAATTGTTTGTATAAATGGCTTATGTGAAGCTGTTGTGTAATCATACATACACAACAACATTTTTCCACCAACATTGTTCAGGTGTGGTCTCCAGGCAAATTCTCCAACTTTCCACACGTTTCCACCACATGAAAGGGGGTTACTTATAAAACTGTGTGTGCGAGAGAGAGGAGTGAATTAATGGCTTCAGTTTTTTAATGTTTTTCCAACAAGTACGGAATGAGTACCGGCAGTTAACATTAGAGCTGCCGGTATGCAACAATCACTCCCAGTACTGTGAACAGCATAACAGAAGTCCTGCACTGCCTGCACCAAACACCGGGATGTGCACAGTTTGTTTTTAAACTGGTTATACTCAGTTAAACAACACATAGCAATGTTACATCACCGTTCGTGACATGGCTGGTTTGTGTCAGGCTACAGTTAGTACAGTTACAGGCTACATGCAGAAGATATGAGACACTTCCTGATTCACGATTTTTTATGTTATTTTATCGTATTGCCATGGCAACACCTTTAAAGATATCAAAAATCCTTTTCCAATTTAGTGTCTTCCGTGTCTTGCCATGATTTTAACTATGTTTGATGGCAGTCAAAAGAATCACACAAGAGGAGTATTTAAAATTCCCCAGCATGCTATTTTAAAAAATACAAAATGGCCGACTTCCTGTTGGGTGGAGCTCTGTGGTGTGAAATTTGTCCGGCTTGATGAGCTCTATATATGTGCAAAGCTTGGTGACAGTAGCTGAAAAGGGATGTGCTACAGAGTTCCCTGAACATGCCCATTTTCTAGGTGGCGCTATAGAGCCCCCTCTACACCTCCATGAACCTTTTCCAAGCCATAATGGGAGGTGACTCTGTTGAGTGTGCAAAAGATCATGAAAATGTACCTCAAAAAGACATGACTAAACAAAAAAAAGGATAATAATGTTTAATGTGTTGCCATGGCAACAGTATTTAAGGGCTCAAAAATTTGAAATTTGTACTTTATTGACATTATTATAAAACATCTGAAGCAATTTAGTGAAAGATGAAAAGGGGATATTTCAAAATTTGTTAAAAATAACATACTTTGTTCTGACAGTTGGTGGCACTACAACCGTGACCCACACTAGCCACACAGTGATAAATAAATTTGGAAATGTTAAGGGGCGCTATGGAGTCCACTGGCCACGCCCAAAACAAATGACCAAAGAAATACTAAATGTTGCGAAGCTATGAGGGTACAAAATCTCAAGAGTTTTCGTATTACAAAGGGACCAAATATGCATTTTCAAACTAGGGGGCGCTGTGGAGCCGATGAGGCATGTCCAGACCTGCCAACCTGTATGCATTTTGACATCAAAGTACGTTGGTACGATTTGTCACTACGCAAAAACCTGGTGACAAAGAATCCCTGATTGCTTACTTTGCACGCGCAGCGCTCAAATTAAGCAACAGAAAAAGAAGAAGAGTTCGACCAATCATAGCACTGGGTTCATTCCCCAAATAGCAAGCGGGGATGATTGACAAATGCGCAAGGCCTATCATTAAAAAGAGACTGCAAATCAACAGCAACACAAATCAACACAAAATCCCACTCGATCCCCCTTCCACTCCCGCCGTTTGACTGAAGCGAGGACAGTACAGTAGATGTTTTATCATGTACTGTACTGTAGTAAGTGTTTTTTTTGTTTTTGTTTAGTTTTTTTGGCAGAGTAAAGAAATTAAAGACAGACAGTAAATATGAGCATTGTCCTAGTTTTGGTTAGATTATGACCAGTGTTTACTCTAAAATACTGCCTTAACAAGAATTCGGCCATAATTTAGACCGATATCACTTTCCAGTCATAGTCTTTAACACTTCATCACAACATAATGTGCAGGTTAGCAAAGGTTTTAACACTGAAATAATGGATAACTGACAAGCGCGAGTCTGGAGAAACAGTCGCTTATTTATTCATTCTCAGTGTTGAGAAACGTAGCCTGCATGTGTTACGTTATTGTGTTAATAATAACTAAAGTACCTAATTATGTTACATATTTATTTTGTATGAAAACTAGCACGTTAGTTACTTATGGATTAAAAAGTACCGTTGTTTCAGGGCTGCGCAAGCTCTCTTTCACAAACACAAACGCGAGCACACACAGAGAGAGAAGATAATTGTAAAATGAAAATTGACATGCTAGGTTTCAATTTTGTTCTCGTTTGTGTTTTTTTTTTTGGTCAATGTCAGAAAGCATTTTGTATTATCCATCCGTGTTTTTTTTTTTATTTGTTAAATGACGGACACTTTAGCACTAACACAACCCCTCGTCATATGTTGGACTCTGCTAACTTATACTCGATATTCTTTTTAGAATAAGTGATTCGTTTTGCTCTTATTGGTCCTGTCTATTGTCAGCTGTTTTCTATAAACATGTTTGTATTGACTAACATTTATTCAGCAAATTGGAAAGGGGAAAAACATTTAAAAATTGTGTCTGTTACAGATTCATCCTGTCACACTGATGGTACTCAAAAAAAAAATCCAAGGTTGGCAGGTCTGCATGTCTCTCTCTAAATTGAAGTTTTAAATCAAAAGATGTCCTAAGACTTTAGAATTTAAGAATTTGTGTTAACTTTCATAAGTTTTTAGCTATGGTAAGACCATAGACTGTAAAAAAAATATGGACGTAGTGTCTGTGACGTCACCCGTAGGTTTCTGAAGAGCAGTTTTGAAGCCTGAAGTCGGCCAATGCCATCTTGGCAGCGTGTCACTCCCGGATAACTGAAAATGGGCAAAGAGGAGGGACGTGGATGGAGCTGAGGTGACTGGAGTGGCAATCCACCTGTCACTCAAGTGGCCACGCCCTTAATTATGCGGAACTTTAAGGCTGAATATAATTTAAACGGATGAGTTATAAAAAAAAAAAATTAAAAAAAAAATAAAAATAGGGCAAAATTAGCTGTATAGACCAAAACCACATTTTGTACCAGGCTGTAAACATATTTTTTTCTGCTGTAAAGTTGGGCATTTTAACATGGGGGGATACAGATTTGACTCGATGAATTGCAGTTTAAGTCACTTCCGTGTTGACTTCAAGAGAGACCGCGGGAGGTTGCCGCTTGGGTAAGACTATCAAAACCGTGCAGGAAAATTTAAGAATCGCACATTCCATCCAAGATGGCTGACTTCGTGTTGGGCGGAGTCAGATAGAACCAAGTGAACTTTGTCCAATATGATGTCATCAATGACCATCAAATTTTGTGCATATCAAAGAAACTTCATCCTGACCACAGCCTGCATTTAGGGGTGCTATAGAGCAGTGGTTTTCAAACTTTAAGAGCGACCTTCTTTTCTTTTTTCTTTTTTTTTTTGACGCGACCCATATAGGCTTACAACCATTTACATGCAAACAAGTCAAGCCAAGCATAAGAATACTTATATACAATGGGCCATTTGACTATATTCTCCTTTAAACCACTTTACTTAATAACCGCTTTTGATGATGCACGTGCACTTGGCTGATCCTAGACAAGTTCGCAACGCAAAGTTGATTCTCCACTAATTTGATCTAAGCTATAAATGGGATGTTAATTAACTGGTTAACCGTTAACCAACAGTAAGAATTTTAACCGATTAATAGTTTACTATCGTTTGCTGCATGCTTAAAAAATACACTACAAATGTTTTTTTTTGTTTTTGTTTTTGAGAGAGAGAGAGAGAGAGAGAGAGAGAGAGAGAGAAAATCGTTTTGGTTACTCACGTAACCTCGGTTCCCTGAGAATAATGGGAACGAGTATTGCGTCGCTAGACGCTTATGGGAAAACTCCTTTTCTCTAATATTGAAGCCTTATTTTTAAAACGCAGTGCAGCTGCACAGCCAACATTATGCAAGCTATAAGCGTGCTGGTTGGTTGGGCTGCGGGAACTGCACGAACCTATGGCGAGGCGGCATATGTGCGCGAACCAATCGGGGAGCATCCTGCCGCCCGCGAGCTGGGCCCGCCAAAATGGGCGGAGCTACTAGCTATAAAAGCAGCTCATATTCGCCATAGAAATCAGGTTAATTCGACTGAAGCGACAAGACCTGTGTTGCTTAATAGCACGGCCGTCTACGCAATACTCATTCCCGTTATTCTCAGGGAACCGAGGTTACGTGAGTAACCGAGACATTCCCTTTCGAAAACGGTTCCTCGTATTGCGTCGCTAGACGCTTATGGAACTCAGTTCAATCACGCCGTGCTATTAAAGCTGATAACCTAGCTCTGAACTCTCACCTGAGGAACAAAGCCTGAGGCTATAGAGTAGAACTTTGGCCTGAAATCCAACGGGGCCTGGACGAGGGTTGGACCCCATGGAAGGAGTACCTAGTGGTTTGGGTTCTTTAGAGGCCAACCTCACTATACAGAAAGGACTAGTGCCTGCAGTGCAGGGACTTCCAAGTTGTAAAATCTCACAAATGTGGACAGCGAGGACCAGCCGGTCGCCGCAAAAATGTCATCGATTGATACACCGCTGGACCAAGCCCATGAAGAGGCCATGCCTCTCGTGGAGTGAGCTCTGACGCCTATGGGGCAATGAAGGCCCATAGAGGCATAGGCTAAAGAGATAGCATCTACTATCCAACATGATAATCTTTGCTTCGTGACCGGAAGCCCTTTGGAGCGGCCACTGAAGCATATAAAGGGCTGTTCTGACTGTCTGAATTGGGCAGAACACTCTACATAGACTCTGAGAGCCCTGACGGGGCAGAGTAGAGGAGACAAGAGGAGAGCCGGCAGTGAAATGACCTGGGCTCTGAACGGAGTTGAGAGCACCTTTGGTACATAACCATGTCTCGGTTTGAGGATGACTTTGGAGTCGTTAGGCCCAAACTCAAGGCAGGAAGCATTCACAGAGAGTGCTTGCAAGTCGCCCATTCGCTTGACTGATGCTAGGGCTAGCAGGAGTGCGGTCTTGAGCGAAAGTGGCTTTAATTCAGCCGACTGCAGCGGCTCAAATGGGGGACCCCTAAGGGCCCTGAGGACCGTGGATAGGTCCCATGAGGACATAGAAGGGGGACGAGGTGGGTTTAGCCTCCTGGCCCCTTTGAGGAAGTGCACGACTAAGTCGTTTCTTCCTAGAGATTGGTCGGCCACAGGAGCATGGGAAGCTGCTATGGCCGCCACGTATACTTTGAGCGTAAAGGGGGTACGACCCGCGTCCAGAAGCTCTTGTAAAAATGAAAGTACCAGTGGTACTTCACATGAATAAGTCCCTTGGTACCCGTTGAGGGGCCATACATGGAGGGCCCACAAAAACACTCCAGATTAGCTGAACCATTTGAGGGTGGAGAGACCATTACCTGGGGGAACCGTTATCTCGAGACAGCATGTCTGCTCCCTGGTTCGATTTGCCCGGTACATGCGCTGCTCTCAGCAAGCGCAGGTTGGCTTGTGCCCACAGAAGGACTAGACCCATGCTTACACCAGCCTGGTACCAGCTGGTGACTTTCCAAGGGGCTTTGATACAGCCGTGGTTTACCCTGATACGAAGGCGGACAGATAGCCAAGCATGAGCCGGGACTCGGCGGTTTAGCCAATGCTGCAGAGGGCGCATACGCAGTAGTCCTAACTGCAGCACTGTCGATGCCAAAGCCATAAGGCCCAGTGCCCTTTGAAAAGTTCTAAGGGGGAGGTAGGATCCCGCTCTGAACGACGCAGCTATGCGTTGGATGGTGAGAGCGCGTTCTGACGCAAGCCAGGCTCTCATTTGGGTGAAGTCGAAGACTGTTCCCAGGAACGTAATTCGCTGGCTGGGGGACAATACACTCTTGGATAAGTTGATCCTGAGCCCAAGGCATTCCAGATGGCTGAGGAGCCAGGATCTGTGAGTTAGTAACTCGGCCTATGACTGGGCCAGAATGAGCCAGCCATCGAGGTAGTTCAGAATGCACCGCAGTCTCAGGGGGGAGAGAGCCGCATCCATGCATTTTGTAAATGTATGCATTTCTAATGTGTTTGGAAGAAGAAAAGTGCTCTTTTGTTGAAAATTTTTGTTTTATTTTGTCCGCTGTAAAAACAGCGTTTGTTTGCGAGGGTGTGTGAACTGGAACGGGCCCTTTGGTTGCAAACTGAACATTCCCAGCCACCTGAACTGAAGAGGGGATTGGGGGAAACACACAAGCTCTTTTCGGGGGTGGTCCGGCTGCAGCGAGACTTAACCCCTTTCTCTTCCTTGTTGCATCTGGATCAGGAAGGCTTCCAAGGCTCAGGGTCCAGCGTAATCCTAGGCCGGGGTCCCTGGCGCTTAGGGAATGGGTAGCGCTTCGCTGTCTGTGGGCGCTGCCTGGTGTCAGCCACTGGGCGGGGCTGAGAGACCAGTGGCACTGGTTTGGCTGGCTGCTGGGTCGGCGCGTTCTTTGGGCGACCTGAAGCAGAGCTGGAGCATTTTGGCAAGAAGTGTCACATGGCCTGCGAAGACTTCTGTGCCTCAGTGAAGCGCTCAGCGAAGCCGCTTACCGTGGGGCCGAAGAGACCAGTGGTAGAGATGGGGGAGTCAAGGAAGGCTGGCCATGCTTCTTCCAATAGCCTGTGTGGTGGTCTTAGTGGCGCGGAGGGCCAGGTTAGTGGCGCTGCGCAGGTCGCGGAAGGCTGTCGGGTCCCGTCCAGACTCGTCCATAGAGCGGAGGAGCCTAAACCTGAAGGACCGCCATAGTGTGCAGGGCTGAGGCAGCTTGACCGGCAGAGGCGTAAGCCCGGCTGGCGAGAGCTGAAGTCGTCCTGCACGGCTTTGATGGATGCACCGCTTTGGCCTTCCATCCAATGGTGGTGGGCAGGCAGAGATGCGAGGCCACTGCTTCCTCTAGGAGGGGAAGTTTCTCATAGCCCTTTTCCTCCACTCCTATTCTAATGTCGAGAGTGCTGCAGAGGCGGAAGTGCATAAGCGGGCAGAGTAGTGGGCGCACCAGGACTTCGTAAGTTTGTCATGAACTTCTGGGAAGAACGGCGCTGATCGCTGATGAGGGGCCTGTTGGCGCCCTGGCAGGAACCATTCATAAAGGCAGCTTCAAGGGGGCTCTGCTGGTGACCAGTCGAGGCCGAGCTCTTCGACAGTCCTGGCGAGAACACGGATAAGTTCGCCGTCTGTGCTCGCCCTGGTGTCATCTTTGCCGGTCTGAGGCGGGGGGCAGGGTCATCGACGGAGCCCGACCAATCCTCGCCTTCAGACACTGCCAATGACAGGCTGTCATCATGGAGGTCATCATGGAACCACCAAACAAGACGAGTCCGCTCGCGTCAAATGAGGGGCGCTGGTCTGTTTGTGTGAAGAACACTGGCGAAGCCTCTCTATTTGGAGAGAACGAAGCACGCGGGATCTGAGCCAGCGTGAGCTCGCTCGTGTCCATGCACTCATGAGTCATCTGACCCCGCTGTTTCTTCCTCCGAGGTTCCTGGGAGGTTAGAAACGGGAGGGGGCGAAGGGCGGGGTCGCTTTCTGAAAAGAAAGCTAGCCACGAGCGCAGAGAGGAGAGCGGAATGTTTTCGCAGTGAGAACAGCCACCCTGCGTGAGTGCAATTTCAGCGTGGCTTTTGCCCAGGCAGGAAATGCACTCACTGTGCTCGTCAGAGGCATGCAGAGGGGCTCTGCATGTCTCACAGTCAGAGCGCGGCATTTGCAACAATGCCGTGCTTGCAACGGCGAGAAGGGCTTCAGAGCAGGAGAAATCAGCGAAGATGTGAGTCGGCGCTGAAGGAGAATAAATCTGATTTCCATGTTGAATATGAGCTGCTTTCATAGCCAGTAGCTCCGCCCATTTTGGCGGGCCTAGCTCGCGGGATGCTCCCCGGTTGGTTCGCGCACATATTGCCACCTCGCCATAGGTTTGTGTAGTTCCCACAGCCCGACCAACCAGCACGCTTATAGCTTGCATAATGTTGGCTGTGCAGCTGCACTGCGTTTTAAAAATAAGGCTTCAATATTTCGAGAAAAGGAGCTTTCCCATAAGCGTCTAGCGACACAATACGAGGAACTGTTTTCTCAGGGAACAGGTAAGTCGCATTTTATTGCATTCAGAAATAATACCGGTAAATAAAGCTAAATGTTATAATGTACAACAAACATTATAAACACTACAATAATACTGTAGCTATATGGTATTTTAGTTCCCCTCACTCCACAACAAATCCTTTATATTTAACGGTATTCGGAACAGAAATTAAAAATATAAGTAATAAACAAGCCAAAACTGAAAGTAACAGGCAATGTGCTCACATAGCCTAACTCTCTCATTTGAATCCAAATGTTTCCATATTCGCGATGTATTTGGATGCTAAACTATTATTTATTATAGGCTTTGTACTTCACTCACGTTCCAATATCGATGGAAAAAATCATCCTCTTCACACGCAAAAATGTGCTTGGAAACACCACAGTGGAGCGGAGACACAAATTGTACTACTGACTATTAAAATGAGCAGTGCAACTTTTTATATGTTAGGTTGACTATTTTATTTTGATAATAAACAGGCTGTCAAGTTTGCAATGCTGGAATATGCTGTGTGCGCGTGAGGCGACGGCGCGATCGAACAGAGGAAACATCCTATACAGATAAGAGCATAGGATATCATTCAAAACGGCAAAGTCTTTACTTTTATTTGTGTACACTTACAGTAAAACAGAACATGTGCTTTTGTAAAACAAAGAAAACAAGACGCGCTTTCTGACGTCTGGGTTTCCTTTCCATGAAGCTGTTTGTGGAGCGCCGCACCTCACAAAAATGAACCAAACTCAGCAGCACACGGTCACACAGTTTTTTCTTTAGTTTTGTTAATCTGTTAATTATTTAAGTCAAATATATTTTGCATATTTATTCCTTTTATATAGGCCTATAGACATAGATTTTATGAAAATAAATTATTTTTATTTTATTTTTAATGCAACTCAATTTTCCTTTAGATCATCACAACCCATTTTTTTAAGCCCCGCGACCCAGGGTTTGAAAACCACTGCTATAGAGGCTTAAACTTTTACACAACTTTTACATTTTTTGCAGGTCTGATGTGTCTGCAAAGTTTTTATGAGTTTTCGAGCATGGCAAAGGCCTCAAAAACGGGTGAATTCTCTAAAGGAGAAAAAAAAATAACATAAAAAAATAACAAAAAAAAAAAACATGCCAAAAACAATAGGGCTTTAGAACTTTAGCACCTTCGGTGCTCGGGCCCTAAAAATGCAAACTTTCATGATCACAAGAGGTGGTTTTTAAAGTAGAGACAAAAATATACAAATCTAAAATGATAAGACTATGAACAGCACAATCACGGCAAAAAAACAGATCGGTCATGTCAGCACTTGTCCCTCATAAAGCAAGCCGTGCGGCAGGTACGCGGATGTGGAGGGGCTTGTAATTGCCTACAAGTGATGCACTAATAACGTGACAGTAACCTCAGGACCTCTCAATAGGGCTTTTTTCTCTTGTTTTTGAAAAAAGAAGGGAAAAAAGAACACCAAAAGGAAGGAAAACCGAGAGAGGAGAGGAGGGGGAAAAACAGACTGTCAGTGAAAAGACGAGAGAAGAACAAAACCACTCCACCTTGCAGGAGTTCGGGGTCCGATTGGCGGCGCTTCATCCAGCAGCAATTATATCGACTAATTAGAATTGGACAATTTCTTGTTTGAAGTATAAAGAAATGACAAAGGAGGGCATGTGAAAAGCTATAATTCAGAATGAACCAGCATTAAAAATCCAGCCTAATCCCACGCTAGCATGTGCCTCTACGATAACAGAGTGCAGACTATGTCCTCGATTCTTTCTCTTTCTCACTCTCCCCACTTTTTTTTTTCCTTTTTTGCCTTTTTTATTTTATACCATCTGGCCCTCTCATCTCTGACATAAAAAAAGAAAACTAATTCATGTTCGGAGTCATCCACATGATGAATAGTGTAGGTCCAGGTGCTATGAGTGTAAAAAAGGAAAGTGGAGGGAAGAGAGGGAGGGTAGAGGAGGAGAGAGAATTATATATGTATATCATCTCCCATTGTACACAAGGGTGATTTTAAACTGCGTTCATGATTAAAGCGAGGGCTTAAGCTACAGTATATTCCTCAACGCAAAGTGATCGTAATTAGATATTTAATCTGTAATCCAAAATAGCCTGTGATGTCAAAGACAAAAAACGGCGGAAGATGAAGCGATGGGCGAGAGATGATGGAGGGAGGCAGAAAAAAAGTGGCCTTTTTTTCTATCATATGAAGGTCACAATGCGATGTGATTGTTTGCCTCAGTGGAGGTGAATTATGTCACCCAGACAAGCTTTTAACCCATGTTACCTTCATTCTCTCTCTCCCTCGCTCGCTCTCTCCCTCTCTCTTCTTTAAACAGTTTTCTATTGAAGAGGATTCAATCACCATAATGAATCTGAGGCCAGGCAGCAATCTTCTCCACAGAAAGAAATTCTAAAAGGTTATAGAATTTGTAAAATGAACAGCGCCGAGGAAGTAAATGGCAGTGTGCGCGTGCGTGTGTGTATATATATGCATGTGCAGGGTGAGAGAATCAATTATTGCAGGACACAAGGCAGTCATAATATTTAGCGGCCCTCATTCACTCTGCTCAGGTAGGCTCAAACACTGCTGCTTGTACAGGAGGTGAGGTTTATTTTTAGGAAGAGTGTGTGTGTGTGTGTGTGTGTGTGTGTGTGTGTGTGTGTGTGTGTGTGTGTGTGTGTGTGTGTGTGTGTATGCCACGCCCAGCAGGCAGAAGGAGGCTGGCACTGAAGCGTATGAGGGAGGCGCCCCTGACTGAGTCTCATAATCATATGCTAGATTAGGTTAAGTGGTGCACAAACCCGTCAGTAATTCAGCCCACTGTCTCCCAGGGAAACTGATTCACTCCTCCCCCTCCTCCATCATCCGAAACACACAAGACACACACACACACACACACACACACGGTTAACGCTTAGCCGGAACGGGTACGTATAGGGCACGAACGATCCCCCATATGTGATCAATGCGCCCGTCGGTCTCCCGTCTGAGCTCCATCATGTATGAAATGACTCCATCTTGGAATATTTTGAAGGCTGGGTTGGATTGATTGATTTGTGTTATTCTGAGTGGAGTGTTTGCTTACTCTATCTTCACCCAAAACCCCTCACACCGTGGCGCCTAATGTTCCGTCACCGCCGACGATCCACCGACGGGCCCGTCGTTAACGTCGGCGACGGATGACGAGGGAACGCCGTGACATCAGATAGTAGCCCGGCGAAAGGAGGGGTCACGGAGGAAGATACCTATCCTCCATGTTCCTACATAATGAACTCTTAAAGAAGGTTGCGGCTGTGCGGAGAGCAGCGGGAGCCTGGAGCTCATCAGTGTCAGTCCTGAAAAGGATCCGGAATGAATGAGTGCGAGGAATCAAAGGGAGATTACACGTCTGACCATGTATCATCCTCGATATATTGAACAGCGCCATTGTGTAGATAGAGCGCTTATAAAAAGTGGTATTGTGCCGGCCTGAAAGACTGTGTGGGCTCTCTGCATGACTAATCTGTCTCCTCCCATTATTTTATTCAATCTTCGCTGACTTTATGCCTTTGACATTTTTGCTACACTCAGTAAGTTTGAGTTGAATGGACAATTTTAAAGATTTTTTTAAAAGGCATTTGCCAAGGCGGCCCGTGCGCACGGGGAACAAAAAAAGAGGCTATCTCTTTGTTTCAATGCATAATTTATTACTAAAAATGGTCTTTTGACTAATTCCAGCAGGCAGGGTGAGAGTCAGAACATGTTCTTTTCCACTCAAAGCTGAAAGGCGCATTGGATTTTTCAAGTGAAAACATTTGATAATGCCACGCTAAGAAATGTCTCTCTCTTAGTTCCTCCGTTTAACTCTTTCAACGTGCACATATAAGCACACACAAAAACACACAAGTCTAAATGAATAGCGGTTTGGGGTCTGCCATAGATGCAATGCTATTTATATTCCTAACCAAACTGCTAAGAAAACAATTCAGAGTCAATGAGCTGTTTTTGCATTCATAAGCATAACTGATGTGCTCTGAGAGATTTATACAAAATCGCACAAAATACGCACGCACGCACCTAAGGGCTGTGAAAAAGAAAAAGGAAAGCAATTCGACTTGTGGTATACTGCCAAAAAAATACAGACACACAAGCACAAACGATGCAAAGACCTCAAAAGCGATTTGTACGTACAGTACACACGTGCGCGACAGCAACAGGCTGATAAAACAGAGAATAGGACGGTCACTGGCATTAAGAGATTAGCTCAAGTCCAAAAGCAATCATCATCTGAATATTTGATTATTAATCTGTCCTGTTAAATTGATTATGGTAATGCTGAGGACAGGTGGGATCGGGAACAGCACCTGGCCACATATGGTGGCCGCACACAACACACTCACACACACACACACACACTACAGTACGTTCTGCCTCAGCCGTCATTACACCACATCAAATTTGTGGACTCATCTCTCTTTCTCACACAGGTGAGAGCTCCCTTCAGGCCGCAGGGCATGGTGTACTTGCAGCCGTGAAATCAGGTTACAGAGAGTGAATGAGCTGAGTGTGACTGTCAAACACAGCAAAATACACAGAGAGACAAGTGCTTCCCTCTGACTGAAACATTTATGAATGGGATGGTAATAACGTGGAGGAAGTAATAATATAACACGAACGGTGTCCTAAACAAACATCAAAGCACAGTAAATGTGTAACTGAAGGAAAAACGATGGTATCAAAAGACCTTCACTTAGATTTTTAATGTAGCCTCAATGAGTTACAGAGATTAGGGGCAAATATTAGACAGAATATCAGCAAACAACCTTTCTCATTGTATCGTAAAGATGCATATTCGGTAAATTTTTGTTTATGTTGCGCTGGCCGATATGACAGTTGTCTTAGTCTTGTACTGACACCTAGCGTTGTGACTGTGGCATCATATGCTTCTGATGACAGTATAGAAATGCTCTATTTGCA
This sequence comes from Coreius guichenoti, assembly GCA_039654105.1. Taxonomy (NCBI): domain Eukaryota; kingdom Metazoa; phylum Chordata; class Actinopteri; order Cypriniformes; family Gobionidae; genus Coreius; species Coreius guichenoti. The sequence continues at coordinate 24,754,037 of CM077168.1, forward strand.
GTGAGCCACGATTCATTTATTCAGTAAGTGGAACTGTCCACAAACAAGCCTGATTACCGAGATAAACTGAGCAGTATTTAGCTGGTCATGTGATTTCAACATGTCAGAGCCCATAAGGCGACCCACTCCATGTAAACTTCATGTTTTTATGAAGTGACATATTTGACAGTTATCATCTCATGTGAATGTACATAACTTTTTTATTTTTTTATTTGCTTTTAATTTCTTTGTGATAAAGAAAAAACTCATTACTGAGTGCACCTTGAAATCAAATCTGTGACAGTGTTAACAGCCACTAGGCGATAAAAAATGTGACCAGGTAAAAGATAAAATTGTAAACAGCTCCTTCAGATTTTTGAGCAAAGTGGATTTTAATGACACCCTAAACACCTGCCTGATGAAGGTCATGAGACCGAAACGTTGCTAATAAAAAGTTTTTGATATCTTCTGCAAGTATCGATAGTATGCGGGATTTCCTTTAACTTTTGAGATTTTTGGATTTTTTTTTAATCCTCTTTCCTAACATCTATTACCAACAGGTGTGAGATGGTAATTGTCAATTAAATGACACCTCTAACAAAAGACACAAATATACATTTTACAAAGTAATAAATAATTATGTCTTTAATATTATTTTTTTCTTGCTGTGGCAGAACATTCACATGTCTAAATTTGGTCCATCCAATTGAGTCACACCTTCTGTAGAACATTTGCTTTATATAGAAAATCATCTACCCACCCTCATGTCACTCAAACTTGTATTTATTTATTTATTTTTTCATCAAAATGTGAACGCTGCTTTTTATCATATACATTAAAAATCCATAGTGATCACTGGTGTATAAAAATATAAATAAGCAAACAAACAAATAAATAAATACATTTATTTAAACCTCAAAGACTAAAATGATAATAATAATACTTAAATATGAAAGCTATAAATGTTTATACACATATAAATATATGATTGTTCCACTGGAAAAAAAAATATATATATTTTCTATAACAATGTATTTGCAAACTGATCGGCCCTGTATCTAAACCTCAGTCACATCTATAATTCCATATTTCCACTCTGCAAATGAAGATACTGTTGGCCAATTCATCCACATGCACATGTGGTCTGTGTGTGCATGTGTGTGTGTGTGTGTGTGTGTGTGTGTGTGCGTGTGCGTGTGCGTGTGTGTGTGCGCGCGAGCAGCAGGTGGAGTTCTGAGTTGATGAGCTTGTCATAGCTGATTATGTCACTGTGAGGCTAGCCTTCAAAACTGACGGCAGAGCTACAAGAGCTCTTACACGTCTGTCAACACACAGTGGAGACAGGCTGTTTTAACAATCTCTCACACACAGAGGCTCATGGGGAAAGCTATATCTTCCCTGTGAGGCAGTACAGGGCAGTTAGAGTGGTACAGTACTGCAGGATTTCAGGAATGAGTGGAGTCTGTTTAAAGGCACGGGCGAGCGCTCTTAGACATGAGCACAGAGGAGTAGCTAATCGCCCTGTGATCTTTTAAACACGCTATGCTATGTTCAACGGCAGCTTGAGAACTCATTTAAGGCCTCAGAGGAGAGCGGGAGGGGCGAATGTGCTGAAATTACCCGCCGCTAAACTGCTAAAGTCAGGCTAAAGCGCTGATTTATTCAACAGAGACAAAAGACCAAGGGAGGGTTTTAAGAGATTCATATCACTGCCAGAGTCTCCTCCAAGGAGCTTTGTGTGGAAGTGTGTGTGTGTGTGGTTTGACTGATCTTTTTTTTACACAACTAAAAGCATGCAAGAGAAACTGTATTTAATGTGTACAAGTAGAAGCGTGTGTATGTGTGTCTGTGTGCACTTCTTACTGTAAACTCCCAAAGCCATCCAAATAACCAACAGAAACTAGTCATTTAGCAGATGTTTGTATCCAGAGCGATGTACAATACACATATTCATTGTTAACCTCATCAACAAAATTACTGTTAATGCTCTTTGGCAAAAAAAGCAACAAAAAAACAAAAAACAAAACAAAACAAAAAAATGCCATGCTCATTTGATGGGAAAATAGTAACAGTGCAAGAAATTGCACTAACAATGTTTGGTCAACACTTTATTTTAAGGTGTCATTGTTACAGTGTAATTATATATTTAAGTACGGAGTAATATTAGATAACATGTGCTTACTATAGGGTTAGGGTTCGGTTAAAGGTTAGCAATGTAATTATGAATATTTTTCTGTTATTACTATGTAAGTACATGCAACATATGTGACAAGGAGACTGTAAAATAAAGTGTTGCCCAATGTTTTTAGAAGAAAATTGAAGAATTTATATATGTATTAAAATAATGTATTTATATTTATACATATATATATATATATATATATATATATATATACATACACTCACCTAAAGGATTATTAGGAACACCATACTAATACTGTGTTTGACCCCCTTTTGCCTTCAGAACTGCCTTAATTCTACGTGGCATTGATTCAACAAGGTGCTGAAAGCATTCTTTAGAAATGTTGGCCCATATTGATAGGATAGCATCTTGCAGTTGATAGAGATTTGTGGGATGCACATCCAGGGCACGAAGCTCCCGTTCCACCACATCCCAAAGATGCTCTATTGGGTTGAGATCTGGTGACTGTGGGGGCCATTTTAGTACAGTGAACTCATTGTCATGTTCAAGAAACCAATTTGAAATGATTCGAGCTTTGTGACATGGTGCATTATCCTGCTGGAAGTAGCCATCAGAGGATGGGTACATGGTGGTCATAAAGGGATGGACATGGTCAGAAACAATGCTCAGGTAGGCCGTGGCATTTAAACGATGCCCAATTGGCACTAAGGGGCCTAAAGTGTGCCAAGAAAACATCCCCCACACCATTACACCACCACCACCAGCCTGCACAGTGGTAACAAGGCATGATGGATCCATGTTCTCATTCTGTTTATGCCAAATTCTGACTTTACCATCTGAATGTCTCAACAGAAATCGAGACTCATCAGACCAGGCAACATTTTTCCAGTCTTCAACTGTCCAATTTTGGTGAGCTCGTGCAAATTGTAGCCTCTTTTTCCTATTTGTAGTGGAGATGAGTGGTACCCGGTGGGGTCTTCTGCTGTTGTAGCCCATCCGCCTCAAGGTTGTGCGTGTTGTGGCTTCACAAATGCTTTGCTGCATACCTCGGTTGTAACGAGTGGTTATTTCAGTCAAAGTTGCTCTTCTATCAGCTTGAATCAGTCGGCCCATTCTCCTCTGACCTCTAGCATCAACAAGGCATTTTCGCCCACAGGACTGCCGCATACTGGATGTTTTTCCCTTTTCACACCATTCTTTGTAAACTGTAGAAATGGTTGTGCGTGAAAATCCCAGTAACTGAGCAGATTGTGAAATACTCAGACCGGCCCGTCTGGCACCAACAACCATGCCACGCTCAAAATTGCTTAAATCACCTTTCTTTCCCATTCTGACATTCAGTTTGGAGTTCAGGAGATTGTCTTGACCAGGACCACACCCCTAAATGCATTGAAGCAACTGCCATGTGATTGGTTGATTAGATAATTGCATTAATGAGAAATTGAACAGGTGTTCCTAATAATCCTTTAGGTGAGTGTACATACATACATTATATATATATACAGTGGGGAGAACAAGTATTTGATACACTGCCGATTTTGCAGGTTTGCCCACTTACAAAGCATGTAGAAGTCTGTAATTTTGATCATAGGTACACTTCAACTGTGAGTGACGGAATCTCAAACAAAAATCCAGAAAATCACATTGTATGATTTTTAAGTAATTAATTTGCATTTTATTGCATGACATAAGTATTTGATACATCAGAAAAGCAGAACTTAATATTTGGTACAGAAACCTTTGTTTGCAATTACAGAGATCATACGTTTCCTGTAGTTCTTGACCAGGTTTGCACACACTGCAGCAGGGATTTTGGCCCACTCCTCCATACAGACCTTCTCCAGATCCTTCAGGTTTCGGGGCTGTTGCTAGGCAATACGGACTTTCAGCTCCCTCCAAAGATTTTCTATTGGGTTCAGGTCTGGAGATTGGCTAGGCCACTCCAGGACTTTGAGATGCTTCTTACGGAGCACTCCTTAGTTG